>JAPVLO010000621.1:0-600000 GCA_027257055.1 Cephalopachus bancanus
ACACGTGGAGGCTCCTGAAGGCTGGGAACTTCCAGCATCTTCCCCAGATCTCGCCCTACGCGTCTCTTCATCTATCTCCTCCGTAATAGCCTTTGTGATAAACCGGCTTCCCTGAGTCTCTGAGTCTGCCAATTAACTGAACCCCAGGAGGAGACTGTGGGATGTATGGCCAGTTGGTCAGAGCACTAATAATATGACCTGGGGGCCGGGTGCAGTGACTCATGTCTGTAATCCCAGCATTTTGGGAGGCCAAGGCAGGAGGCTCGAGTGAGGCCAGGAGTTTGAGACCAACCAGGGCAACAAAGCGAAACCTTATCTCTACAAAAAAAAAAAATTTTTTTTTAAATGGTGGGCATGGTGGCATGGGCCTGCAGTCCCATCTACTTAGAAGGCTGAGGTAGAAGTGTCACCTGAGCCCAGAAATTGCAGGTTGCAGTGAGCTGTGATCGTGCCACCACACTGGGCAACAGAGTGAGACTCCAACTCAAAAAATAATAATGGCCGGGCTCGGTGGCTCAGCCTGTAATCCCGCTCCTTTGGGAGGCTGAGGTGAGTGGATTGCCTGAGCCCATGGGTTCGAGACCCGCCTGGGCAGTGAGACCTCATCTCTACAATAAATAAAAAAATTAACCGGGTATGGTAGCACGCGCCTATAGTTCCAGCCACTTGGAAGGCTGAGGCGGAAGGATCGCCAGAGCCCAGCAGGTTGAGGCTGTGGTGGCCGGGAACGGCCACTGCACTCCAGTCTGGGCGACAGAGTGAGACTCCAACTCAAAAAAAAAAAAAATAGAAAAAAAATAATGGCTAGGCATGGTGGCTCAAGTCTGTAACTCCAGCACTTTGGAAGGCCAAGGTGAGAGGATTGCCTGCATCCAGGGGTTCGAGACCAGCCTGGGAACCTTGGTGAGACCTTGTCTCTACAATATATCAAACAATTAGCTGGGTGTGGTGGCCCACACCTGTAATTCCAGCTATTTGGAAGGCTAAGGGGAAGGATTGCCAGAGCCCAGCGGGTTGACACTGGAGTGGCTGTGACTGCGCCACTGCACTCCAGCCTAAGTGGTGGAGTGAGACTCTGACTCAAAAAAAAAAAAAATAAAATAAAAGTAAAATAAAATAAAAATCCAATATACCTCAATACTTTAAATTTTTAAAAATTGTGATAAAATATACATAACATAAAATGTACCACCTTAACAAAATTTTTTTTTTTTTTTTTTTTGAGTTGGAGTCTCACTCTGTCGCCCAGACAGGAGTGCAGTGGCCGCTCCCAGCCACCACAGCCTCGACCTGCTGGGCTCCGGCGATCCTTCCGCCTCAGCCTTCCAAGTAGCTGGAATTACAGGCATGCGCTACCACGCCCAGCTGATTTTTTGATTTATTGTAGAGATGAGGTCTCCCTGCCCAGGCGGGTCTCGAACCCGCGGGCTCAGGCGATCCGCTCACCTCAGCCTCCCAAAGGCGTGGGATTACAGGCTGAGCCACCAAGCCCGGCTACAAAATTTTTTTTGAGTTGGGGTCTCACTCTGTCGCCCAGGCTGGAATGCAGTGGCACGCTCATGGCCACCACAGCCTCAACCTGCTGGGCTCAGGCAACTCTTTTGCCTCAGCCTTCCAAGTACCTGGAACCAACTGCGCACACCACCACGCCCAGCTAATTTTTTGGTTTACTGTAGAGATAAGGTCTTGCCTAGTTGCCCATGGTGGTCTCAAACCCCTGGGCTCAGGCTATCCTCTTGCCTCAGCCTCCCAAAGTGCTGGGATTATAGGCGTGAGCTACCGCACCCGGCTTGTCTTAACTTTTTGAAAGTGCACAATTCTGTGGTACGAATTACATTCCCAAAGCTGCACAGCCATCACCACTGTCTAATTCCACAACTCTCTCGCTTCACAAGGACGTGGCTTACCCATCAAGCAATCATCCTTGCCTCCACCCAGGTTACCACTCACCTGCCCCCGTCTAGGGATTCGCCAGCTCTGGACATCTCGCATGGATGGCATCACACACCCTGAGGCCTTTAGGGCCTGGCATCTTTCACTCAATACTCAAGGTTTTCAAGGTTCATCTAGGTGGTAACTTACATCTGCATTTTGTTACTATGTTACAGGTAAATAGCATTCCATTGGATGAATAAAATGCCTTTTGCTTATCCTTTTATCAGTTGATGGAACTTAAATTATTCCCATCTTTCTGGATATTGTGGCCAGTGTTGCTATGACATTTGTGTACATTTGAACACCTGTTTCCAATTTCCTTGTGTTCATATGTAGGAGTGGTCATATGGTCATTCCATGTGCAAATTTTTGAGGACTCACTAAACTTTTTTTTTTTTGAGTGTGGGTCTCACTCTGTCACCCAGGCTGGAGTGTAGTGGCAGGATCTCGGCTCACTGCAGCCTCAACCTCCTGGGCTCAGACGATCCTCCCGCCTCAGCCTCCCGAGTAGCTGGAACTACAGGTTTGTGCTACCAGGTTCAGCTAATTTTTGCATTTTTTTTTGTAGAGACGAGGTCTCACTTTGTTGTCCAGGCTGGTCTCGAACCCCCAGGCTCAAGCAATCCTCTTGCCTTGGCCTCCCAAAGTGCTGGGATTGCAGGTGTGAGCCACGGTGCCTGGCCCTAGCAAACTCTTTGTTGCACCATTTTTCATTTCCACTAGCATTGATTGAAGAATCCGATTTTTCCACATCCTGCAGACACTTGTTATTTTCTTCTGATTACGGTCATCCTGGTGGGTGTGAACTGGTATCTCATTGTGGTTTTGACCTGCATTTCCCAACACTAATGACTTCGAGCAACTTTTCTTGTGTTGGCCATTTCCTCACCACCTTTTGCAAGCAGACCTCAGCCTCCGCCACCTCACTGAACCATTATGACCTTGTTCACCAGTCCAGCAGTTTATCTTTTTCTTTTTTCTTTTTTTTTTGAGTTGAGGTGTCACTCTGTCACCCAGTTGGAGTGCAGTAGCAGGATCATGATTGACTTCTGCCTTGACCTCCTGGGCTCACGTGATCCTTCAGCCTCAGATTCCTGAGAAGCTGGGACTACAGTTACACATCACCATGCCTAATTTTTAAAAATTTATTTATTTATTTGAGTTGGAGTCTCACTCTGTTGCCTAGGCTGGAGTGCAGTGGCAAACCCATCGAGGCATCGAAACCTTGATCTGCTGGGCTCAGGTGGAAGGATCGCCTGAGTCTTTCTTTCTTTCTTTTTTTTTTGAGTCGGAGTCTCACTCGGTCGCCCAGACTGGAGTGCAGTGGCCGATCCCAGCCACCGCAGCCTCGACCTGCTGGGCTCTGGCGATCCTTCCACCTCAGCCTTCCAAGTAGCTGGAACTACAGGCGCGCACTACCACACCCGGGTAATTTTTGATTTACTGTAGAGATGAGGTCTCACCAAGTTGCCCAGGCAGGTCACGAACCCGTGGGCTCAGGCAATTCACTCACCTCAGCCTCCCAAGGTGCGGGATTACAGTCTGAGCCACCGAGTCCGGCTAATTTTTTTTTTTTTTGTAGAGACAAGATCTCACAATGTTGCCCAGGCTGATCTCAAACCATGGGTCAGGCAATCCTCTTGTCTCCGCCTCTCCAGCTGGGATTATGGCGTGAGCCACCATGCCTAGTTGTTTTTTATCTTAATTTAAAATTTTCTTTTTATTAAAAAAATTTTTTTTTATATGGCCGGGCTTGGTGGCTCATCCTGTAATCCGTGCTTTAGGAGGCTGAGGTGAGTGAACTGCCTGAGCCCATGGGTTTGAGACCGGCCTGGGCAACTTGGCCAGACCTCATCTCTACAATAAATTAAAAAAAATTAGCCAGGCGTGGTAGCACGCACATCTAGTTCCAGCTACTTGGAAGGCTGAGCGGAAGGATCGCTGGAGCACAGCAGGTCGAGGCTGCAGTGGCCGTGAGCATGCCACTGCACTACAGTCTGGGCGACAGAGACTCCAACACACACACACACAAATTTATAGAGAGGAGGTCTCGCTATGTTGCCCAGGTTGGTCTTTAACTCCTGGGCTCAACCAATCCTCCTGCCTGGGCCTCTCAAAGTGCTGGGATTACAGGCTGAGCCACTTTGCCGGGGTCAAACCTAGTCTTCCTGGCGACAGGCAGTCTTCTCTTTCTTTCCTGAAGACCTTTGGGAGCAGAGCAGTAATAAAAGTCAGAACCCGGCTAACTATTCCCTCTGCCAGCCTTAGTGATAAGCTTTCCTTCTTAAAGGGGCCTCTCCTAGTTTCTACTCTCCTGAGTCCATTTCTCCTCCCCGCCCTACCCTCAAGCATCGCCAAGGAAGGGACCCCTCCTGTGCAGTTAGGCTGTTAAACCCCTCCGCAATGATTACCAAGTCGCTTAAAGCAACACATAAATAAAGCCATTCTCTAAGTTGGATCAGAGTATCTATATGGTAAATGAAGAAACTCCTCAGCGTGCCCGCGACCCCCAATACCACTCGGGTGCAAGAGGTGCAGGTAGGGGGGCTAGAGCAGGGTCAGGAGTTTTCCTGCAGCAGTAACAGCGCCTGGATAAGCAGGGAGAGTTCTCGGAAACTAACTTTTAATTTACACTGTGTGTATTTCTCTGAATAGGTGATACAAGGCTCCAATTCGGTACAAAAAGATCTACCATCCACTAACCCCTGTCTCACTCCCCACGGGGTATTGCTGTTACCAATTTGTTTCTGCTTTGGAAGATATTTTTGCAAAAATCATCCTCACCTTTTACATGCTTATACACTCGGCTCCCCCCCCTTGCTCCTCCCACTTCACGTATCCTTTCCTCATTTTACTGCTCCTTCGTGTCCCCTTGTGGGCCGGACCACAGCTTGTTTAACAAGTCCCCCATCGATGGACAACTAGGTGGTTTCCATTCTTCTTTTTTTTGATTTTTTTTTTTTTTTTTTGGAGTTGGAGCCTCACGCTGTCGCCCAGACTGGAGCGCAGTGGCCGCTCCCGGCCACCGCAGCCTCGACCTGCTGGGCTCCGGCGATCCTTCCACCTCAGCTTTCCGAATAGCCGGAATTACAGGCACGCACTACCACGCCTGGCTGATTTTTTAAATTTATTGTAGAGATGAGGTCTCGCCAAGTTGCCCAGGCGGGTCTCGAACCCGCGGGCTCAGGCAATCCACTCACCTCGGCCTCCCAAAGTGCTGGGATTACAGGCTGAGCCACAGAGCCCGGCCGATGCATTTTTATAAACACAAAAACAGTGCCACTCAGCCCCGCCCTTTGGTTAGCGTTTGTCAAGCCATGGACGGGCGGAAGCCCAAGCCGCCCCTCCCCCGCGCCCCGCATCCGCCAAGGGCACCCCATCCCCAGCGCCGCTGCGCTCGCGGGCAGCGCGTCTCGTGCCGGCGCTTCCTACCCGAAGCTGTCAGGCGGCAGCCCGGGCCCTCCGGAGCCCCGCCCCGCGGCCCGCCCGCAGTCGGCCCGATTCAAATCTAGCCAATGGCAGCGTGTAAACAAACCCAGGCCCCGCCCTCCGATGAATAATGCCTCCGGCCGGCCGCGAGCGCATCTAAACCGGTCGGGTTGGAGGCGGGGCGGAGGACTGGCCCCGCCTCCAAGCTAGGGCCAATAGGCGGCCAGACTCCTCCCCCAGCACTTGCAGCGTTGAGGACCCGAGGCCGGGCTGGGCGTGCCGCTGCCTGATTCCGGGGCCTGCGGTCTCCGCGCTGGAGGGAGACAGGCGGGCGGCCGGGTGGGCAAGGGGCTGGAGCTGTGGCAGCGCGCTCCGCTGTCCCAGCCGCCCCAGAAGGGCGCGGTCAGAGGGCAGATCGAACCGGAATCAGTGCCCTCCGATTGCCCTTTCCTCCCCTTGCCTGGCGGCTGAGACCCGGCTCCCAGAAAGGTCTTTGATGGAAACTTGCCCCCCCACCCCCATCTAATCTAAGGAAACCTGGAGGGCCGGCAGGGGGGTTTTGGGATTGGCAAGAATCTTCACTTCTTTACCCTTGTTGTTGAAGTGTTTGTTGCGTGCATTTGGAGAAATGCATGTGTCCTGCGTGCCGCTCCACGGACCACTAAAACTACCTGTTGGCACCAGCATCCTTCCAGGTTGAGAAACAACTTGGGTTGGGGAAGATTTCAACTTGGCAGCCGCCAGGGCGAGGGTGGTTCGCGAAGGGCATTGTTTTGACTACCAGAGGCGCAAATTACAGAAAGAGAGACATAGAGGGGAGAGAGAAAGAAAGGAGGAAGAACACACCCTTTTCTGTAGAGAGACAGTGATCAGGATCCTTCTAGGGAGGAGCTGGGCTCAGTTGAGGGTGAAGGGAGTCAGGAGCTCGCTGGGAGCTCTTGAGTAGAAGTGTGAGTGGACAGGATAGTAGATACTGGTTGTGGTATGTGGTGGGAAGGGGAGGTCTCTAGGATGGCTGGTTGGAAGAGGAAGGGGGACTTGTAGCCAGCAGGGTGAATGTGGGAATTAACCGTATGCCTCTGGAATAGGGCAGTTCTCCAGTGCACGGGACCCTTCCACGGCAACGAGGGGGTTTCCTGTCCTTCCTTTGTGGCTACACGTTATAATTAAAACGTTGAAATGAGGGGATCAAAAATGCAAGCTCCCATCGGGGCCACAGGGTTTTCATATCCCTAGGCCCAATGTCTAAGTCCACCGTAGAAGCCACTTGCTTCACAGCAATCCTTGGGGACCCTTTATTCAGTCAGCAAACATTTGTGAGGTGTTCTTTATCTGGCAGCCCTCCATTAGGAGAGGAACTATGGGGTCCTTTATGTGATTAAACCCCAAGTTGGCAGGCAAAGGCTCTGTTTCAGGAACCCACTGATCACATGGGTGCAGGGTCTTTGCTGGTAACAAAGGTGTGTCTCCTTTGGTCCTGTTTTTCTCTCATCTGTATGCTGCTTTTCCCCTGTTCCAAAGGAGCTTCAGTGTCCATTGTCCTGAATTATAAAGTCTGGCTGGACTCTGGGGGCACACAGAGCTGTGTTTGAATCCCAGGCTGTGTGACCTTAATCGCATTCCTTACTCTCTCTGAACCTGTTTCGACTTCACAAATGGTGACAAGGATAGAGCTGAGGTTTAAGAACCAGAACCTGGCAGGGTGCTCATGCCTGTCATCTCAGTGTTTTGGGAGGTGGGGGAGAGAGGATTGCCTGAGTCCAGGAATTTGAGATCAGCCTGGGCAACTTGATGAGACCTCATCTCTACAATAAATCA
This sequence comes from Cephalopachus bancanus, assembly GCA_027257055.1. NCBI lineage: Eukaryota > Metazoa > Chordata > Mammalia > Primates > Tarsiidae > Cephalopachus > Cephalopachus bancanus. The sequence goes on from JAPVLO010000621.1 coordinate 7,183, forward strand.
AAAAATTAGCTGGGCCTGGTGGTGTGCACCTGTATTTCCAGCTACTTGGAAGGTGAGGTGGAAGAATTGCCTGAGCCTAGCAGGTCGAGGCTGTGGTGGCCGTGAGCATGCCACTGCACTCCAGCCTGGGAGACAGAGTGACTCGACTCAGGAAAAAAAAAAAAAAGAACCAGCACCTGGCCCAGGGGTTTGTTACAGTTGTCAGAGTGTTTATCAGAGTGTCAGTTACAATTGCCTGGTTAATGAAGTGCATACACCAATGTATTCAGAGCGAGGAAAATTGATCTGCAACTTATGGGGGGGGAACAAAAAAACCCTCTGAATTTAGTTATAGAAACGTGTGTATTTATTCTTACATGTTTAAACTTCAGTCACATTCAGGGTACTCTCTGTTTGATGCAGTACACCTATCAAGACGATTGTTTTGCTGCTCAAAATGGTTTTTGAACTCAGGTTTGGATGCCTTTTAGTGCTTCTGTTTTTTGTTTCACCTCTTCCACATCAGCAAAATGTTTCCCTTTGAGGATCTTTTTCATCCAGGAAACAACAACAAAAAAAGTCTCTTGGGGCAAAGTCAGGTGAATAGGGAGGGTGGGCACAGGGGCCATGCTGTTTTTATGGTCAAAAACTGCTGACTAATCAGTGCTGTGTGGGCAGGTGTGTGTCATGGTGAAAAAGCCAGTCACCTGTTTGCCACAATTAGGGATGTTTCTTCTGCAGTGCAGCCTCTCCCAACAATGTTAGCTGGTATACCAATGCTGATGGGCTCCTAGAACCCTTACCTAGTGGGGGAAGCCTGTACCACAAGGGACTTGCACTCCAAAAAATAATTCCAGTTTTTTGGGGTCCCCCTTTGTACTGCAACACATCAAAAAGCAAAATGGATATGGAGGACAGATGCAGATGTATGATAAAGCATGCAAGGTGCTTTAGGTGGTGGGTATGTTTAGATGTTCACTGTAAAATGTATATGTATTTTACAGGCATTGGCTACACTGCCCTAGAAGCAGTTGGGGTCTCACTCTGTTGCCCAGGCTAGAGTGCAGTGGCACACTCATGGCCACTGCAGCCTCAACCTGCTGGCCTCAGGCAATTCTTGCACCTCAGCCTTCCAGGTAGCTGGAACCACAGGTGCGCGCCACCATGCACAGCTAATTTTTAAAATTTGTCGTAGAGAAATGGTCTCGTCATGTTGCCCAGGCTAGTCTCGAACTCATGGGCTCAAGCATTCCTCCCACCTCTACCTCCCAAAGTGCTGGGATGATAGGCATGAGCCACTGCATCTGGCCTTCATTGTAATATTTCTTCCATTTTTCTGTGTTTGGAAATTTTCATAAGGAAATGTTTGGAGCAGGGGGCAGACTCTGGTGTCTGAAGATACACTCCACTGAACGGATGAGAAAATGGAGAAGCTGGAGAGGTGACTCGTTCCAGGCTTATCAGGTGTGCACTCCCTGCCTGGGGGGCTCGGGGACAAGTCGCTGAACCTGAGTCTCACTGTCCAACTCAGTTCTTAACCTAAGACTCACAACTTGCATCTGGTTCTCTTTTTTTTTTGAGTCAGAGTCTCTGTGGAGGGCAGTGACACGCTCACGGCCACTGCAGCCTCGACCTGCTGGGATCAGATTATCTTTCTGCCTCAGTAGCTGGAACCACAGGCACGCACCACAGCAGCTAATTTTTTGATTTATTGTAGAGACGAGCTGTCGCCAAGTTGCCCAGGCTGGTCTCAAACCACTGGGATTAGGCAATCCTCTCACCTCCGCCTCCCAAAGTGCTGGGATGACAGGCATGAGCCCTGCACCTGGCTGCATCTGGTTCTCAAAGAGAAGGGGCATGTCCCCTCCAGGACAGCAGGTTTCTTTCCAGCTGGGCCCATGTTGACCTTTGGCCATCCTTTTTGTTGCCTCTGGCCAGGAGTATTTCTCTGATCATGCTCACTGCTTCTAGGGCAGTGCAGCCAATGCCTGTCATCAACTCTAAAGCTTGGACAAGCTCTCCAGGATGTCAGGGGATAGAGCAGAAGAAACACATGTGCTCTCCTAGGGTGATGTTAGCCACAGCTAGGTTTGGGGCTGGCCTCTTGTTGGTTTCCTCCACACCCAGCCAGGGCCATTCCAAGTGTCACCACCTCAAGACCATCTCCCTAAGAGGTCAGGTGGCATGATTGAGGCTCACCACAGCCTCGACCTCCCGGGCTCAGGCAAACCTCCTGCTTCAGCCTCCCAAGCAGCTAGGACGATAGGCTTGCACCACCATACCTGGCTATTGAAAAAAAAATTTTTTTAGAGACGGGGCGTGGCTATGTTGCCCAGGCAGGTCTCAAACACTGGGCTCAAGCGATCCTCCCACCCTGGTCTCCCAAAGTGCTGGGATCATAGGCTCATGCAATCATGCCCTTGTCTGTTGCCTAATAGATTGTAATCTGTGTGGGAGGCAGGAACTGGGGTAGTGCTGGTCATCACAGGATCCTCGGTACACACTAGATACTCAAAAATTATAAATAACCTCAAAGTCACCCATCAGTCCCCAGTTCTGAGCACCCTGGGGGCTTGGAGCAATGGAAGATACCCAAGTGCTACTTGGGTCAGGTCCCACTGCACAGTGAAGGCTTCAGAGGAGGGGCTGGGTCGCACTTCCTGGTTGCATGCCCTTGTGTAAAACATTTCCCTCTCGATGCCAGTTTAGTCGGCTACATTTTAAGATGTGGGTCTCTCCCGTGTAGGCATTTCTGGTGAGAAACACTGTGCCACCACCCCATTAACAAAGTACTGTACAGCTCAATCAGTTGTGGCAGATGGAGCCGCAGTCAGGAAATACAGTCACAGTGTGTATTTCACGGTTTCCCAGAGAGGTCCACACACCTCAAGGTGGCTGTGGAGGACCCCTAAGTAACAGATTCACCTTGCTCTTGTGTTTGGGGCAATGCACACTGGTTTTCTTTTTACATGAATACTCATCAATAGGCCGAGTGTGGTGGCTCACGCCCGTCACCCCAGCACTTTGGGAGGCCAAGGCAAGAGGACTGCTTGAGCCCAGGAGTTTGAGACAGGCCTGAGCAACACAGCAAGACCTCATCACCACAAGAAAGAAGCAAAACATTCGCCAGGCGTGGTGGCACATGCATGGAGTTCCAGTTACTCAGGAGACTGAAGAGGAAGGGTGGCCTGAGACCAGGAGGTCGAGGCTGTGGTGAGCCATGATCATGCCACCGCACTCCAGTCTGGATAGCACAGTGAGACCCCAACTCAAAAAAAAAAAAAATTCATCAATAATAACAGCCAGTATATCTGGCACTTCCTGCCAGGGGCCACTCTGCACAGCGCGTTCCTCCCAATGACCCCATGAAGTGAGTAGGACCTAATATCATCAGCATGTTAGAGATGAGGAAATGGAGGTGGTGCAGAGAGAGAAAATAATTTGTCCAATGTCGCACAACAAGGAAGTGGCAAAGGCAGGGTGTGAACCAGGGACTGACTGGTTTGAGTTAATTTCTGTGATCTCACAATTAAACTCCTTAAAATGAAAAAACATTATGTTGAATATTATTAGTACCACCAAGACACTAGGATAAATGCCACGGCTTCACAAACACAGATATGTCTCAACAACTCATTTATTCAACGCACTTACTGGGCACCTACTGTGTGCACAAGCTTTGCTAGGGCCCCGGGGGAAACCGAAGGGAATAGGAAACCGGAATGCTAATCCTCCGGGGCTGTGCGGCCAGGACAGCCGCCCGGGAGGTCCGGGTGCCCGCCGGGCCCCTTCTCGGAGCACACAGCGGGCGCTCGCCAGGCGTCCTCCGAAGGCGCACACAGTGGGCGCTCACCAGGCGAACTCCGAACGAGCGCGCGAATGCCTGTGTCCCGCCGGCAGGGCGTGCACGGCCTGGTGGGGCGGAAGCGGCCGCGACACCACCGAGGCGTCCCGGGGCTGCCGGGAATCCCATCAGCGCGGCCGCGCGGCCTCCAGGAGGCTCCCAGGGAGGCCCGACCGCCGCCCCGGCGCCGCCGCGGCTCGCCCGAGACCGACGCGGGGGAGTGATCGAGTCACGCCCGGGGTCCCGGCCTGTCGTCCCCCCGCCCCGCCTTCCACCCCGTCGGCTCGGGCTCCGGCCCCTCCGCGGTCCCACCTCCGTGGCCTTCCCTCCTCCATCCTCGACTCCCGCTATCCATTCGAACCTTCGGCGCTCTCTGGGCGCGTCCTCTCGCTGGGCGACCGTCCCCCTCCCGGGGGGGGCGCGCCCAGGGCGCACGGCGCCCCCTCCCCAGCCAGGCCGGGGGCCGGGGGTGGGGGGCCGGGAGTGCGGACCCCTTTTGCGCCCCCCGGCCCCAGCATCCGGAGCACAGCTCGAGGACGCAGCCAAACTACACCGGAGCCCCGGCAGGCGCGCCCCCAAACCCCCGGGCCCGGGCTGGGGGAGGGGGAGGGGGCGGCGCCGGCGCGCAGCGCGCCCTCCCCGGGCGTTCGCGGCCTTCCATTGGCTGCCGGGCCCGCCGCTCGGCCCGGCCGGGCTAGGATTGATCAGCCGAGGCGCGGGGCGGGGCCGCCCCAAGCCCCGCCCCCGGCGAGGGCGGAGGGAGGAGGAGGAGGAGGTGGAGGAGGAAGAGGAGGGGGGGCGGAACACAAAACCTGCGAGGTTTTTTTTTTTTTGCATTTAATTAAAAAAAATTTTTTTTTTGCACACCCGAGGGGCGCTCCCCGGAGCGGGCGCGGGCCCGGGGCGCGCGGGCCGCGGCGCGGGGCGGCGGCAGGGCCCGCGGCGGCTCCGAGCGGCCGCCATGCGATCAGGCAGTGCGCTGACCGGCCCGGCCGGCCGGCCCCTTCTGGGTCCTCCCCGTGCAGCCCGTGGGGGGCCGTCTCGGAGACCCCGCGCCGACGGCTGCTCAAACATCAGGGTGAGTTTCTCACAATGTAGCAATTTCTCTTTAAATCTCTTAACTCTCTCTACCTGCGAGTCGGGGCTGTGACAGGGCGCAAAAGCGAGGGGGGAGTGGGGGCTGGCGGCGAGGGTGTGTGTGGGGGGAGCCGGAGCCGGGGCCGAGCCCACCCCCCCGACGCTCGCACACTCAGCCCCCCAGCCGGGGCGCAGCGCCCGCTGCCTCCTCTTCTCCTTTTTTCGCTCGGCGCCCACCACCGCGGCACCCCCGCCCCGCGTCTCCGCCGCCGTCACCGCCGCTCCGGTCCTGCGGGGACCCCCCCGCTTCCCCGCTCGAGCCCGGCGCCCGCTGCCTCCCCGGCCCTCCCGCCGGCCGCCGGGGATACAATGGGGCGGCGGAGGAGCGAGACCCGGCGTTCCACGGGGGGAGGGGCGGGGGCCCCACCCCGGGGCCCCCTCCCCGCGGCCCGCTCCCCGCCTTCGGGGGAGGCGAGCGCCGCGGGGCGGCGGGAGGCGGCCGGCCCGCGTCGCCCCTGCGGCCCGGCCCCCGCGCCCCCTCCCGCCGCCCTCCCGTGGGTGTCGGGGAGCTGGGGGGGCGGGGGCCCGGGGGGGGCCCGGGGGGAAGGAGGCCGCCGGGGCGCCCTTCCCCGCCGCCCCCAAACAATGAAAGGAGTTGACTCGGCCCCCCACCCCCAGCCGGGGAAGGAGCGCACCCCCTCCCCCACCCCCAGCTGGCTCATCCCGAGGGGCCGCTGCGGGGGGCGGGGAAGGGGCGCCGCTCCTGTCACCTCCGCGGTCTGGGGCGGCCGCGTCCCCACCCCGGCCCGGGCACGGGAGGCGCAGGCCCAGCCCGGGCACCGCGCTCGGGTGGTGACCTTTAGACAAAGGCAACCCTTTCCCCGGGGCGAGCCCGGCCCGACCGGGCCCCGCGGAGGGAGGCCGGCCGCGGGCGCCCGGAGGGAGGATGCAGGCGGAGGGGGAGACGCGGAGCCGGCCGGCGCGCCCGTGTCCGCGCCCGGCCGCCCGCCTCCTGTCACGGGCGGCCGCGGGAGACCCGGGCCGGGGCCGCCGGCCGAGCCCGGGCGCGGAGCCGCGGGCGGGCCGGCCGGCCGGGCTCGGGCGCCGGCGGCGACTGGAAGGCTCCGCGGCTCCTTCCTCCCGCGCCCTTTGTTTTGCTTTGTGGTTCCGAGCAGCCGAACTTCCCGGGAGGTGGGGTCAGAGGCCGCCGTGTCAGCGCGCCCGGGGGGGCCCCGGGTGACAGGTCCGGCGCTCCGGCGTCCCCAGCCTGTGGGCTGCAGTCCGCGCCGGCCCCGCGTCCTGGCCGTCGCCCCCCCGCCCCCACGGCATAAGAACAACCCGGGGGCGCGTTCGCCCCGCGCTTTCCTCCGGAGGGCACTTGGCAGGGACGCGGCTTCGGCGCCGGGCTTCCAGAAGCGCCGGCGCCCGCGGTGGGGGTGGGGGCCCTGTCCACTCTGACCCGCCCTGGGTCGGGGAAAACGGGGGCGGGGGGGCAGGAGCGCTCGGGAGCCGCCCCCTTCCCATGCGCTGGGGGGACTTCCAGGGCTTGTTTACCTCTCCCGCGCCCCCCCACAGCTCCCCCCCAGGCGGAAATAACAATCTCTCCTACCCAGGGAAGGCTGCGTTGCCGCCGCGCATTTCCCTCGGGCCGCAGTCCAAGGAGGAAGTGGAGCTGGGACGGTTCATGTTCCCATTTTCCAGACGGGGTCGTGGAGGCTTGCCCGCGTCACGCAGGAACAGATTGGGGTTGCAGAGCCCCAGGGTGGGACGGCCTGGAGTTTCTCCAACTCAGCTCAAAACTGTTAGGCCCTTCTGTCCCCTCTTTTGGCACTCTGTTCTTTTGACTTCGTTGGGCCTGGGTCTCAAAAATAGCTCATCCCTGGACGGAGATGGTTTTGAGCTGGGTAAGGAAGCCCCGCTGAGGGCGGGATCACTTGCGGCTGGGCTGCATTTGCAGGAGGGCTGGAGGTGTGGGAGTCAGGGGAAGGGGAGCCCCAGGCCTGGCGGGGTAGGGGGCTCGGGGCACCTGGGAGCCGGCCCCACTATTCCCCTCCCTCTTCTCCACTGCCAGGAGAGGTGCTGAACCTGAACCTACTGTCTGGTCTTGTTTCTGTGCCCTGTGACCTGCTGTGGCTTGTGGCCCACCATGGCCCTCAGATGCAGCCAGGCAGGGCACTGTCTTGCCTCTTCTACCTGGGCAGCGCCACCCTGTACCGCTAATCCTCAGTTTCCTTGTCTGCAAATGGGGATAATTGTAGTTCCTTGAACTGACCTCGAGGTGGGTGAAAGAATCCCAACGTGTATTTATATTCAGCAAATAATGAGGGTGTGGGCTGCCTGTGGGGCCATGGAAGGAATGTAGGGCCCTGGGTCCTTGTGTTTGGCGGTGAGCTGAAGGCCTCTGCCCCCCGAGAATTCCTTGTGGTGGGGGAAGGCAGCTGGAGACAAACAGTTCCACTTGTGGGACACTCTGGGGACCAAGACCCTACCCCTCCAGGACTTAGCTGTGCCAAGTGAGCATTATGTTTAACTATGGGGGCTGGGAGAGGGGCTGGAGCCAGCTCATCCAGTGAGGTGACGAATAAACTGATCTTGCCATTTTATTTTATTTATTTTTTGAGTTGGAGTCTCACTCTGTCACCCAGACTGGAGTGCAGTGGCCGCTCCCGGCCACCGCAGCCTCGACCTACTGGGCTTTGGTGTTCCTTCCGCCTCAGTCTTCCAAGTAGTTGGAACTACAGGTGCACCCTACCACATCCGGCTCAATAAATTTTGATTTATTGTGGAGATGAGGTCTCACCAAGTTGCCCAGGCGGGTCTCGAACCCGTGGGCTCAGGCAATCTACTCACCTCAGCCTCCCAACGCGTGGGATTACAGGCTGAGCCACCGAGCCCGGCTTGATCTTGCCATTTTACAGATGGGGTAACTGAGGCCAGGGAATGTGTGTTCTGTGAGCTGGGACCCCAAGGCAGACGTCAGGAGTTGGTGGTGGAGGTGGTGGGAGGAGACTGTTGTTGTCAATAGAGCTGAAGGGATGGTGCCTCAGAGCGTCTGGTCCCAGGGGTTCCGAGGGGGACCCCGCCCCTTCCTGCCACTGTCCTCTCTGTGTGCAGATGTCATCCTTGGTGAGAGGACAGGCGTAATTAAGAATGATTCTTGGGGGTGAGAGACAGGAGGAAGGGCTGTATTGGGAACACCTGGATCTCTCAGGGGTTTTTTTGTTTGCTTTTGAGTCGGAGTTTCACTCTGTCGCCCAGGCTGGAGTGCAGGGGCACGCTCATGGCCACTGCAGCCTTGAACTGCTGAGCTCTGGCAATCCTTCCACATCAGCCTCCTAGGTAGCTGGGACTACAGGCATGCACCACCATGCCCAGCTAATTTTTTGATTTATTGTAGAGATGAGGTCTCGAACCCCTGTGCTCAAATGATACTTCCGCCTTGGCCTCCCAAAGTGCTGGAATTACATGCGTGAGCCACTGCTTACTGTTGGAACTGTTCTTTTGGGGGGGATGTGGGGGGGAATTTTGAGTCAGGTCCAGGAGGGGAGTCCTGTTAACCACCCCCCACTTCCTTCCCACTGGCCTCCAGGCCTTACCCAGCTTTCCCTCAGGATGTGGGGTCAGTAGCCAGGGACCTGTGGAGGGCCAGGGGGTCCTGTTCAGGTTCCCCTGTGGCTGCCTTTTTAGCCCCAGGCCCAGCCACCAGCTGAGTTCCCGCCAGCTCTCCCCCCCACCCCCAGGCTGCCTTGACTCCTGGTCTCAAGAATGCAGAGGGCTGCTGGTGGGGGAAGCTAATTGGAAACAGGAAAACATGGCATTCCTTTCCAGCTGCCGCCTGGGCTCTGAGAGCAGCAAAGGACTGCCCGTTTCCCCCTCCCGCCCTGCAGGGGAGAAGGGTGGGGGGCATGGTTATCTCCCCCGGTCTGTTTTGAACCTTCCTCCCCTACCAGGCGCCCTCACTCCAGAGACCAGTCCCCGAGGTAGACAGCTCCTTCCCGCCAGCTGAATGAGTCACCTCCTCTTACTCACCCCTTCACCTCCCTTCCTGTGCCTGTCCTCTCTCACCTGAGTTAGCTCCCAGGTATGGTGTGCCCAGGCCACACCAGCCACGTCTGGGGACAGTCCCCGGGACTGCCCCCTGGTTCCTTCCCCAGCATGCTCCCCTGCCTGGGGCACCACCATTAGGGTTTTGTCCCAGTTGACTGAAGCCTTTGTGTCTCAGTGACACGCAAGTCCCCCAATGCAGAGGGAGCTTGTTCTAAGCCTTTTCTGGTTTGGTGACAACTAGTTTTGTGTATGAGTGTATGTATCCATGGAGGGGCGGTGACTGTTGGCCAAAGCAGAGAGCGCCTCTGTTGCTTTAATGGTTCCCAATTAAACTTCCTGAGGGCCTACTGTGTGCCAGGGCCCCCGGGGTCAGTTGTGATCTGGAGACCCAGTCCAGGAGGAGGAGAGAGCCCTGTTGGATTGATGCCTGGGGTTTGGTGATTCTGGGTGAACTGAGAAGGCTTCAAGGAAGAAGCGACATCTTTCCCTGTCTCTGTCTTTTTTCCTTTGTTCTAAGTGACACATGCACATGTGGACAAATTCAGAATGCCTGAGATAAGATCTCTCCTCCAGCCTCCCCTGAGTCCCCACTCTCTGTCCTGGGCAGCTCCCTGGTTCTGATGTTCCGTGCGGGCGTGGCTATATATGTCTGTATGTCTTCACAGCAGTCTCTTACACAGATGGCGACGTTCTGTTGCTTTTTTCGCTCCATCTCCCTGGGAGACCCTCCACACAGGCCTTCCTCCATCTTTTTCTTGGCGGCGTGGTATTCCTCTGTGTAGGTGAATCCTTGTTTACTATGATGGACTTGGAGGTGTTTCTAGATGTTTCTGCATGCAGAGCAAGAGGACACATGTGCACACTTGTCTTTGGGGAGTTGGGAGTGGTTGGGCCGGGGGCCTGTGATCGGTTCTCCGTAGTTCTTAGGAAGCACTTCACACTGCACCTTGAAGACAGTCCTCTCTCCTGCCTGGCCTCATCCAGCCTGTCCACCAGGCTGTGTCTCCGGACCACAGGTGCCTTTGCCTCTGATGACATCTTGCCTCTTGCTCTTGCCCACGGCGTGTGCCCTGTGCTTGCCGTTTGGTGTGGCGCTCGGAGCCTAGGCTCTGGAACCTGACAGTTGTCGGTTCGACTCCCAGCTTGACCGCTTTCCTTTTTTTTTTTTTTGAGTCGGAGTCTCAGTCGCCCAGACTGGAGTGCAGTGGCCGCTTCTGGCCACCGCAGCCTCGACCTGCTGGGCTTTGGCAATCCTTCCGCCTCAGCCTTCCGAGTAGCCAGAATTACAGGCGCACGCTACCATGCCTGGCTGATTTTTGATTATTGTAGAGATGAGGTCTCGCCAAGTTGCCCAGGTGGGTCTCGAACCCGCGGGCTCAGGCAATCCACTCACCTCAGCCTCCCAAGCACAGGATTACAGGCTGAGCCACCAAGTCCAGCCTTTGACTGCTTTCTGACTGAGTGGTTGTGGACACGGGGCTTGTCGGCTCTGGGTCTCAGTTACCTTCTGCTAAATGCATTCGTCTCAGTGCCTACTTGGTGAGGCTGCTGTGTGGGTTCCATAACACCCAAAAAGTGCCAGGCAGCCTTGCCAGTCAGTGTCGGGGTCTCCTGTCATTCCGGGGCAGTTCTTTCTCCTGGGGACCCAGCCAGTGTGCAGACCCCCTATTTGGCAGGTGTGGATAGAATGCTGGCTTTTCTGTTTAATTGCAGCGTGACTCTGGGCAAGAGATCCCTTCTCAGGGTCTCACTTTTCTTGTCTGTAAAATGGGCGTAGGACGCCATTCCCATAGGGTCTGCTGTGAGGGCTGAATGAAGCAATGCTCTCCTGAGCTGGGCATGCATTTGGCTTTCAGGAAGTAGCAGGTGCTGTTGCTGTTGTATTCAGTATGATTACTGTTCTCCTGGGGGACCAGTGCTGACTCCTCGCTCTGAAAAGTCCCCATTGTCTTCCTGAAAGGCACACGAGGAACAATGTTGGCATTCTAAACTGCATGGCAGCAGAGGGCACGCAGCAGGCTGCTCCGGCCTCAGGCACAGACAAGGCTTCCCTGTTCTGTGCCTCAGTTTCCCCGGTGGGAAGAATGGGTGCGAGAGGTAACCCACCTCGGGCTTGCTCATGGATGTTCAGTGCTTAACACGGTGCCTCAGTGCCTGGCGTATAGCAAGCACTCAAAAAATGGTGATGGCTGTGATTAGAATTGATGTTATTTTATTATTATTATTATTTCTTTAAGTTAGAGTTTCACTCTGTCATCCAGACTGGCGTGTAGTGGCCGCTTCCGGCCACCGCAGCCTCGACCTGCTGGGCTCCGGCGATCCTTCCGCCTCAGGCTTCCGAGTAGCCAGAATTACGTGTGCGCGCTACCACGCCCGGCTAATTTTTGATTTATGGTAGAGATGAGGTCTCGCCAAGTTGCCCAGGCGGGTCTCGAACCCGCGGGCTCAGGCAATCCACTCACCTCAGCCTCCCAAGGCGCGGGATTACAGGCTGAGCCACAGAGCCCAGTTTATTTTATTATTATTATTTTGAGTCAGAATCTCACTCTGTTGCCCTGGCTGTAGTGCCATGGCATACTCACGACCACCTCAACCTCTACCTGACAGGCACAGGTGATCCTTCCACCTCAGCCTTCCTAGTAGCTGGAACCACAGGCACACGCCACCACGCCCAGAAGTTTTTGATTTATTGTAGAGATCAGGTCTTGCCCAGGCTGTTCTTGAACCCGTGGACTCAGGTAGTCCTCTCACCTCGGCCTCCCAAAGTGCGGGGATTATAGGTATGAGCCACTGTGCCCGGCCTTAGTTTTTTGATTTATTGTAGAGATGAGGTCTCACCAAATTGCCCAAGCTAGGGCGGGCTCGGTGGCTCAGCCTGCAATCCCAGCACTTTGGGAGGCCAAGGTGAGTGGATTGCCTGAGCCCGCGGATTCGAGACCCGCCTGGGCAACTTGACCAGACCTCATCTCTACAATAAATTAAAAATTAGCCGGGCGTGGTATCGCGCGCCTGTAGTTCCAGTCACTTGGTAGGTTGAGGCAGAAGGATTGCCAGGGCCCAGCAGGTCGAGGCTGCGGTGGCCGGGAGCGGCCACTGCACTCCAGTCTGGGCGACAGAGTGAGACTCCAACTCAAAAAAAAAAAAAAAATTGCCCAAGCTGTTCCCGATTCCATGGTCTCTGGCAATCCTCTCACCTCGGCCTCCCTAAGTGCTGGGGTTACAGGCTTGAGCCACTGTGCCCAGCCAGCAAGTTAAAAAAAAATTTTTTTTTTTTAGAGATGAGGTCTCACTTTGATGGCCAGGCTGATCTCGAACTCCTGGGCTCAAGCCATCCTCTTGCCTCAGCCACCCAAAGTGATGGGATTACTGGCGTGCGCCACCATGCTTGGCCCCTATCTAGGGTTTAAGCGGGTCAGAGGGCTGGGCCTAGTGGCTCAACCTGTAATTCCAGCACTTTGGGAGGCCGAGGTGAGTGGTTTGCCTGAGGCCACGGGTTCGAGACCAGCCCGGGCAACTTGGTGAGACCTCATCTCCACAATAAAAAAAAAAAAAAAATTAGCCAGGCTTGGTAGTGCGTGCCTGTAGTTCCAGCTACTTGGAAGGCTGAGGTGGAAGGATCGCCTGAGCCCAGCAGGTCAAGGCTGCGGTGGCCGTGAGTGTGCCACTGCACTCCAGCCTGGACGATGGAGTGAAACTCCAACTCAAGGGTCAGACACCAGGCTCAGATGCCCTTGTCCCCTCCCCCACCACCCTCCCCCTCCACACTCTCCCTCTGGGGTGCTTGAAGGGGACTGCTGACTTCTAGGTGATCCTGTCACCCCTGAATGTCCCCTGTGTCCCAGCCTGACAGTGCTGAGAGGCAGGAGTATCGGTCTGAGGCTGTGGGACCCTCGCTAATGACCCCTGGGGCCATTGAAGGAAGTGCCTGGTGGCCTCCAGCCTGGAGGCGCAGGGTGGCCCGGTGCCCAAGGATGGCACAAACGGAACTCCCAGAGCCACTTTTCCAGAGGACAGATGGTGCCTCTGTCACCCAGTGTGCGGGGCGCCTCACCATCCAGTGCCCAGTCTAGGCTAGGTGGTCTCCCTGGGTGAGTCCTCCCTCCTGGGGCTAAGTGAGCCCTGTCGCACTGGCCTCATTTCTCTCCCCAGAGTACTCAGGGACCCCCCATCGATGTGGATGCTTCCCCTTTCACGGCACATTTTTAAAGTATGTATGTATGTTTTCTCTTCCCAACCCTTTCTCTCTTTTTAAAAAAACAAATGCATCGGGGTCTCACACTGTTGCCCAGGCTGGAGTGCAGTGGAACGATCACGCAGGCACTCCATTCTGCCTGGTTTGCTTACTTTTGATAGAGACCGGGTCTTGCCATGTTGCCCAGGCTGGTCTCAAACTCCTGGCCTCAAGTAATTCCCCCGCCTCGGCCTCCCAAAGTGCTGGGATTACAGGCGTGAGCCACCACATCCAACCAGGAGATTAACTCAGTTTCTTTTTTTTTGAGTCGGAATCTCACTCTGTTGCCCAGACCGGAGTGCAGTGGCTGCTCCCGGCCACCGCAGCCTCGACCTGCTGGGCTCCGGCGAGCCTTCCGCCTCAGCCTTCCGAGTAGCTGGAATTACAGGCGCGCGCACTACCACGCCCAGCTAATGTTTTATTTACTGTAGAGATGAGGTCTCACCAAGTTGCCCAGGTGGGTCCTGAACCCGCAGGTTCAGGCAATCCACTCACCTCAGCCTCCCAAGACACGGGATTACAGGCTGAGCCACCAAACCCAGTTTATTTAACTCAGTTTCTAACAAAAGTCTGCTTAAAAACAAAAATATACACCTCATCAACAAGGGTACCTGCATAATGAACATTTGTATCCCTGATCCTGAATTGTATCCCATGTCTTTAAAATAAAATTTTTTAAAAAGTGAGTAAACCAGGTAAGCCAGGCTTGGTGGCTCAGCCTGTAATCCCGCGCTTTGGGAGGCTGAGGTGAGTGGATTGCCTGAGCCTGCGTTCGAGACCCGCCTGGGCAACTTGGCAAGACCTCATCTCTACAATAAAAAGTCAAAATGAGCCGGGCGTGGTAGTGTGCGCCTGTAGTTCTGGCTACTTGGAAGGCTGAGGCGGAAGGATCACCGGAGCCCAGCAGGTCGAGGCTGCGGTGGCCGGGAGTGGCCACTGCACTCCAGTCTGGGCGACAGTGAGACTCCAACTCAAAAAAAAAAAAGTAAGTAAATAAAAACAAAAATATATGTATATATACTCACACATTATTATTATTATACATCCTAGAATTAACAATATAGAAGTTTTTTCTTTTTTTGAGTCAGAGTCTCACTCTGTCACCCAGGCTGGAGTTCAGTGGCATGCTCACGGCCACCACAGCCTCTACCTGCTGGGTTCAGGCGATCCTTCTGCCTCAGCCTTCCAAGTAGCTGGAACCACAGGTGCACACCACCATGCCTGGCTAATTTTTTTATTTATTGTAGAGATGAGGTCTCACCATATTGCCCAGGCTATTCTCGAACGCCTGGGCTCAGACAGTCCTCTAGCCTCCACCTCCCAAAGTGCTGAGATTACAGGCATGAGCCACCTCACCCAACCAGAAGATTTCTTTAACTCAGTTTCTATCAAAAGTCTGCTTAAAAATAAAAATATACACCTCATCAACAAGGGTACCTGCACGGTGAACATATTGTGTGTATGTACATATGTATAACATGTATATATATTCACATTATACATCCTATAATTAATGATATAGAAGTATAATGAAACAATGTATATCATATACGGAAGTACACATTTATATTTATAGTTTCCTTTTATCGCCCCCCCAATCTCTTTTAGTGTGTAACTTTTTGGTCACCTACCCCCTGGCGAATGGTTTGCTTTGTGTGGCTCAAGTGATCCTCCCGCCTCATCTCCCAAAGCGCTGGGATTACTGCTCCTGGCCAGCATGGTTCTCTTGCGGTTCCAGCATGCTGTCGTGTGCTCAGGAGTGCCTTCCTTTAAGAAACTCTTCCCCAAGATTGTATCTGCAGGCCTGGCTGTCTCATGAGACTCCCTTGCAGGGGACGGGAGGAGGACTGTGTTCCCTGTGTTCTCCGATTGTGGCGTGCTTGTTGAATGAGTATTCAAGTGAATGAATGACAGCCGTGTTACGGGGCTGAGAAAGGGATGTGGAGAACCTGTGCTTGGCGTCCCCGTCTGTTTCTCCAAAAGTGACCCCCCTGCTTCTTCCACGTGACCAACTGTCTGTGACAGATTCGGTGTCTGGCTCCCACCCCCGGCGGACCTGCCGGGAAGCACCCGGGCCCACCCAGCCGGACGGGAGTGTCGGCCTGCCCACTGCTCAGTGGGGAAACTGAGGTGCGGTGGGTTCAGGTGCTTCCCCTGTAGGTCAGCTGGGAGTGGGAGCCAGACATGCCGAATGCCGCAGACCAAGCAACCATCAGTCGTAAGATGTGGCCTTCTCAGACATAACATGGGAAAATGTGCATCTCGGGTGACAATGCGGGGACACACATGGGACAAGTCCTCACTCGCCCTGCACGTTGCCACCGCAGTCCCCAGGCTGTTTTGCGCAGGGCTGTGTTTTCCTTGTCAGGTTTCTGTCTCTAGTTGAATGAACGGAATTCCCTGGTGCCTGCACTGCCCTGTCCCTTCCCAAGCACAGCCCCTTCCGTGGTCCTGCTTTTTTGTTTGGATTATTGTGAAGCCAGGAGCCACGCCTCCTTGTCTCATGGAGGCTGAGCCAGCTGTGGACCAAATAGCCTTGACCAGACTCTGGCAGAATTGGGAGACCGATCAGCCCATCTATCTGTCTGTCTGTCTTCATCATTATTAGTTTTTGAGTCAGCGTCTCACTCTGTTGCCCAGTCTGGAGTGCAGTGGCACGGTCACAGCACACCGCAGCCTGTTTCCTGGGCTCAGGTGATCCTTCTGCCTCAGCCTCTTGACGGCACAGGTGTGTGCCGTCATACCTGGCTAATTTTTTTTGCAGAGACCAGGTTTCTCTATATTGCCGAGGCTGGTCTTGAACTCCTGACCTCAAGTAATCCTCCTGCTTTGACCTCCCAAAGTGCTTGGGATTATAGGTGTGAGCTGCTGTATCCAGCTGGAAGATTTCTCTTAACTCAGTTTCTAACAACAGTCTGCTTAAGGCGAGGCACCGTGGCTCACTCCTGTAATTTCAGCACTTTGGGAGGCGGAGGTGAGAGGATTGCCTGAGCCCATGGGTTAGAGACCAGCCTGAGCAACATGGTGAGACCTCATCTCTACAGTACATTGAGATATCAGCTGAACCTGATGGTGCGTGCCTGTAGCTTCAGCCACTTGGAAGGCTGAGACGGAAGGATCACCTGAGCCCAGCGGGTCGATGCTGGGGTGGCTGTGAGCATGCCACTGCACTTCAGCCTGGGCAACAGAGTGAGACTCTGACGCATTACAAAAAAAAAGTCGCTGAGTGTTGTGGTTCAAGCCTGTAATCCCAGCACTTTGGGAGGCTGAGGTGAGAGGGTTGCCTGAGCCCACCGGTTCAAGACCATCCTGGGCAACTTGGCGAGACCTCATCTCTACAATAAATCAAAAATCAGCTGGGTGTGGTAGCCCGTGCCTGTAGTTCCAGCTACTTGGAAGGCAGAGGCAGAAGGATCGCCTGAACCCAGCAGGTTGATGCTGGGGTGGCCATGGGTGTGTCTCTGCACTCCAAATTGAGTGATGGAGTGAGACTCCAACTCAAAAAAAAAAAAAGTCTGCTTAAGACCAAAAAATGTGTGTGTGTTTGTGTGTGTGTGTTTGGGTATGTGGTATGTACATATATATGTGTATACCTTCACACATTATTATATATCATATAGTTTAATAATACAGAAATGTAATAAACTGTGTATAACATAAAAGCACACATTTTTTTTTGAGTTTGAGTTGGAGTCTCACTCTGTCACCCAGGCTAGAGTGCCAGCGACCGACACCTAGGGACTGGGCAGGGAGAGAATGCCAAGCACACCTACTTCCACTGCCACCCCAACCCCCACCCCTGCACCAAAGGGAAAGCAGTACTTGAGGATGCGGGCTGCACTGGTCGGATGGGGGTCGGCGGGGAGGCATCCCTGTTGGAGCTGTGTTGGAGCATCTGGGCAGGCTTCCTGGAGGAGGGGCTTTTGGGGGCAGGCTTTGGGCTCAGGGCCATTCCCAGCACCGAGAAGTCATATCGCGCCTGAGAGGTTTGACACAAAGAACGGATGAAGTTTCGCCAGAAAGGAGGGACTGAGACATCAGGGCTAAGGTGTGGAGTGCTGTGGCTTTGTTGACGGGGAAGGGTACTAGAAAGAGGGAGTCTAGCTTGATCCAAGGTTATGGGTTTGAGCAGTTGGGTGGAGGGAGGTGCCCTCCCTCTCCTCCCTCCCTCCCTCCCTCCCTCCCTCCCTCTCTCCCTCTCTCCCTCTCTCTCTGTCAGGATCTCACTCCCGTTGCACGATCAGGGCTCATGGCAGCCTTGACCTCCTGTGCTCCGGTGATCTTCCCGCCTCAGTTCCTGACTAGCTGGGTTTACAGACGCGTACCACTACCCCTGGCACATTTAAAAATTTTTTTCGGCCGGGCTCGGTGGCTCAGCCTGTAATCCCAGTGCTTTGGGAGGCCGCGGGTTCAAGACCCGCCTCTACAATAAATCAAAAATTAGTCGGGCGTGGTAGCGCTCGCCTGTAGTTCCAGCTACTTGGAAGGCTGAGGTGGAAGGATAGCCAGAGCCCAGCAGGTCAAGGCTGCGGTGGCCGGGAGCGGCCACTGCACTGCAGTCTGGGCGGCAGAGTGATACTCCAACTCAAAAAAAAAAATTTTTGTTTTTTGTGGAGACGAGGTCTCACCAAGTTGCCCAGGCTAGTCTCAAACTCCTGAGCTCAAGCAATCCTCCCATCTCTGCCACCCAAAGTAGCGATATGACAGGCATATCACCTTGGCCGGCCTCTTTTTTTTTTTTCCTTCTTTAGACCAGAGTCTAAAGAAACTTGTTACCATTTCTTGAGACAGGGTTGAGGCCTGTGGTGTGGGAGCACAAACCCCGGGAAGTAACTCCAGCGTCTTCTGTGGTGGTGGAGAGGGTCAGAGAGGCAGAGGCTGGACAGATGAATCACAGCGGCCTCGGTCACCCTTGAGAGGCGGTGGCTCTGCGGGGTGCAGTGATGTGTAAGTGGACGAGGGTCAGGATCAGGCAAGGGCATCCTCTCTGGAGCAGAGGGGGAGTTTCCAGATTAGCCTGGAGGGACTGTAGGTCAGGCTTTCTAGTTGAAAGCGAGATTTCCTGGGTGGGTGGGGTGGAGCAGGGAGCAGGGATGACTTGGAGATGGCTGCCAGAGACCGCCGCGGTCTGATAGAGTCCTCAGGGGAAGTCTCTCCCTCCCCCCACAAAGTCAACAGATCTGGCCCTGCTGGCTTATCTCCTGACCTTATCTCGGCCCTTTGTCTCCCTTCCTCACACTGAGTTCCCTCTCTGCCTGGAGTCATCCTGCCCTGAGGCCCCCCAGGGTCACTTCCAGACCACCCCTCCCAAGAGAGGTGGTCACGGGCACACAGAAAAGTCACGTTCATGTGATAATACCACAGTCCATTAGGTATGCAGTAGCATTGCTAAAAAAAAAAAAAAATGTACACACCTTTGTGAAAAATATTGCTAAAAAAATGCTGATACTTCAGCCCAGCAACCCAGCAAGACCCTGTCTCTACAAAAAAAAATTAAAAAACTGGCCAGATAGCCGGGCTCGGTGGCTCAGCCTGTAATCTCGCGCCTTTGGGAGGCTGAGGTGAGTGGATTGCCTGAGACTGCGGGTTCGAGACCCGCCTGGGCAGGCGAGATCTCATCTCTACCATAAATCAAAAAATGAGCCGGGCGTGGCAGCGCGCGCCTGTAGTTCCAGCTACTCGGAAGGCTGGGGTGGAAGGATCGCTGGAGCCCAGCAGGTCGAGGCTGCGGTGACCGGGAGCAGCCACTGCACTCCAGTCTGGGCGACAGAGTGAGACTCCAACTCAAAAAAAAAACAACTGGCCAGATGTGGTGGTGTGCGCTTGTAGTCCCAGCTGCCCCAGAGGCTGAATCAGTAGGATCGTCTGAGCCCAGCAGGTCGAGGCTGCGGTGAGCTGTGATTGTGCCACTGCACCCCAGCCTGGGCGACAGAGTGAGACTCCGACTCAAAAATAAATGAAATGCTGATGCAGAGAGGACATGAGTGCGTGCTGCTTGGAAAATGTCCCCAGTGGGCTTGCCAGTCACAGGGCTGCCACCACCTCCCCTCTCCAGGCCCTCATCTCACGGGTCCCTGCTGTGATGCCCCCTCCTCGGGGAAGCCTTCCTTGACTCCCTGCCCAATATCCTTCACTCAGTTGATTTCCAGGCACCGGCGTGGGCTCGCCTGGGTCCAGGCGCTGGTCTAGGCTTCCTTACAAGTGTCCAATCATTAGAGAAACCTCAGGAGGGAGGTGTCTTCATTTTACAGATGAGGAGACTGAGGCACAGACTGGCTCTGTGACTGCGTGGCTGAGCGCCCCTGCTGTTCAGATCCCACAGCTTGGAAACTGACGTCCTTCCCTCCCGGCCTCTTGCCCCGGGACCCTCTCCCTTCTCACCCTCCCTGCGGTCTTCCGCAACATAGCCATGGCTACCCAGCTTCCTCCAGACATGGGCGTGCTGGTGAGCTGGAGGATGGGTGACCAGCTGGGGTGAGTCAGCACGGCCTGCGGGGCGGAGGGACAGGATGAGGGTGGATCTGGCTTGGAGCCACTGTGGGCCTCAGGCAAGCCTCCCTCCCCCTCGCCCAGCCTCAGTTTCCCCAACTAGCTGAAGCGGCCTGATGCTTTCTTAGAGGCTAAATAGATGATATTCACATCCATGTGTCCCTGGAAAAGCTGCATTTGCGGTGGTCACCGGTGCCATCAGTGTTTCAAGATTCAGGCTGTTTCAGACCCAAGCATATGCAGGATGGCATGGAACATTCCAGCAAGACAGGGCAGCTCCCCATGGACACAGAAACCAGCATTTCTGCAGCCAATGGTTTTCTTCTTTTTTTATTTTTGGAGTCGGGGTCTCACTCTGTCATCCAGGCTGGAGTGCAGTGGCACGCTCATGGATCACTGAAGCTTTGACTTCATGGGCTCAAGTGATCTTCTCACCTCAGTCTCCCAAGTAGCCACCATGCCTAGCTAATTTGTGTGTGTGTGTGTGATTTTTTTTTATAAAGAGAGGGTCATACTGTGTTACCCAGGCTGGTCTCAAACTCCTGGGCTCAAGCAATCCTCCTACCTCGGTCTTCCAAAGTGCTGGAATTACTAGCATGAGTCACCACGCCCAGCCACAAATGGTATTTCTTTTCTTTTTGAGTCGGAGTCTCACTCTGTCACCTAGATGAGTGCAGTGGCATGCTCGTGGCTACCGCAGTCTCAACCTGCTGGGCTCAGGCGATTCTCCCACCTTAGCCTCCCAAGTAGCTGGAACTACAGGTACGTGCCACCACACCTAGCTAATTTTTAAATTTTGTTGTAGAGACAAGGTCTTGCCATGTTGCCCAGGCTGGTCTCGAATCCCCGGGCTCAGGCAATCCTCTCGCCTCCGCCTCCCAAAGTGCTGGGATGACAGGCGTGACATCGCACCCAGCTATAAATGGTATTTCTGCAGCTAACATCTCTGTGGCTGTGGGTACTGATAGGGATGCCTCAGGGCGGTCTTGGTCTTTCAACTTTTCCCCCGAGTGAGTCGGGAATGAAAAAATGACTTTTTGAGATTTTTGGAGGCTGGAATGACAGATCAGGCCACGACCTAAAACACCTACCTGCTAGGTTGGGCTGGAGCTTACCTGAGATTGTGGGTCATGTAGTGACCAGCATGTAGCAAGGAGTTTGTAGATGCTGTCTTGGGGTCAGCCCTCAGTCTGCACCGAGTGGTGTACACATGCCAGGCTGTGGTGTAGGTCCACAGGTTCCCGAACTCTGACGCACACATGCTTTCCTTGGGGGTGTGTTAAATTCAAGTTCTGAGTCTGTGGGTGCCGAGACCCTGCGTTTCTGACAAGCTCCCAGGTGGGGCCACTGTGGCCACTCCAGGCGCTTTGAGTAGCAAGGTGTGGAGTGACTTCCACCCATTTCTGAGTTGCCTCAATGATGCTGCTGGTGGAGTGGAGACATTGAATGCTGAGGCCAAAATAAGGTTTCTTAGCTCTTAGCTTCCGGGTTTGCCAATTGAGAGCAGGTCTGTCTCAATGATGATGCCGAAAAACGTTCTGTAATGGTTACTATGAGTCTTTGTACCTTGTTTCCACTTCCCTCTCTCCCCTTACTCTGTACTTTGTGAGGAGTTTGGAGTACATTCTTCAGCCTCTTTTTTCTTCTTTTTCTTTGCTTTTTACTTTTTTTTTACTTTTTTGAGTTGGAGTCTTACTCTGTCACTCAGGCTGGAGCACAGTGGCTGGCTCACGGGCCACCACAGCCTTGACCCGCTGGGCTCACGCAGTCCCTCCACCTCAGCCTCCCGAGTAGTTGGGACTACAGGCGCGCGTCGTCAAGCCCAGCTAACTTTTTGCTTTTTTGTAGAGATAAGAGCTCACTCTGTTGCCCAGGCTGGTCTCGAACTCCTGAATTCAGGCGATCCTCTTGCCTCTGCCTCCCAAAGTGCTGGGATTACAGGCGTGAGTCACTGCGCCTGGTCCTGTTTTGAATTTTTTCAGGAACCGCTATACTGTTTTTGCAGCGACACCGTTTTACATTCCCACCAGGACACAGGGGTCCCAATGTCTTCACATTCTCATCAGCATTCATTAATTTCTGGGTTTTTGAAAATTGTAGCTTGTGTGTGTTTAAGTGTAAAGTGGGCTTATATTTCTTTCTTTTTTTTTGAGTTGGGGTCTCATTCCATCACCCAGGCTGGAATACAGTGGCATGCTCCTAGCCTCTGCAGCCTCGACCTGCTGGGCTCTGGCAATCCTTCTGCCTCAGCCTTCCAAGTAGCTGGAACCGCAGGTGTGCGCTACCACGCCCAGCTGATTTTTTTGATTTATTGTAGAGATGAGGTCTCACTAAGTTGTCCTGGCTGGTTTTGAACCCGCGACCTCAGGCAATCCACTAGCCTGGGCCTCCCAAAGTGCTGGGATTATAGACTGAGCCACTGAGCACAGCCTGGACTTATATTTCAAGGGTGTTTCTAGTTCAAGCGTGTTTCAGTAGACAGCCTGTCATCTGATAATCTCTTCTGATGACTGGAATGTTGAGACCAGTACTACCCAATAAAAATCAAACTTGAGCCACTTTTATATTCTTGAAAATTTTTTGGTAGCCACAGTAAAAAAAAACAAACAGGAAAAATTAATGTTAATATATTTTATGTAATCTAATAAGAGGGTGCCAGAAAATGTACACACTTTTTTTTTTTTTTTTTTGAGTTGGAATCTCACTCTGTTGCCCAGACTGGAGTCTGAAGATGAATAGAAGCCTCAACCTGCTGGGCTCAGGCGATCCTTCCGCCTCAGCCTTCTAAATAGCTGGAACTACAGGCGCGCACTACCACGCCCGGCTAATTTTTTGATTTATTGTAGAGATGAGGTCTCGCCAAGTTGCCCAGGCGGGTCTTGAACCCGCAGGTTCAGGCAATCCACTCACCTCAGCCTCCCAAAGGCGCAGGATTACAGACTGAGCCACCGAGCCCAGCTACACACATTTTAAGAAAAACTGTTCTAAAACTGTTCTAAAATTGCAATAACTCAGCCGGGCTCAGTGGCTCAGCCTGTAATCCCGTGCCTTTGGGAGGCTGAGGTGAGTGGATTGCCTGAGCCTGCGGGTTCGAGACCCACCTGGGCAACTTGGCAAGACCTCATCTCTACAATAAATCAAAAATCAGCCGGGCGTGGTAGCGTGTGCCTGTAGTTCCGGCTACTTGGGAGGCTGAGGCGGGAGGATTGCCGGAGCCCAGTAGGTTGAGGCTGCGGTGGCCGGGAGCGGCCACGGCACTCCAGTCTGGGCGACCGAGTGAGACTCCGACTCAAAAAAAAAAAAAAAGAAGGAAGGAAGGAAGGAAGGAGGAAAAGAAGAGAGAGGCCAGGCTCAGTGGCTCAGCCTGTCATCCCAGCACTTTGGGAGGCCGAGGCAAGAGGATTGCCTGAACCTGGGGGTTCAAAACCAGCCCGGGCAATTTGGTGAGACCTCATCTCTACAATAAATAAAAAACTAGCTGGGTGTGGTAGTGTGCGCCTGTAGTTCTGGCTACTTGGAAGGCTGAGGCGGGAGGATTGCCAGAGCTGGGGTGGCCATGAGCATGCCACTGCACTCCAGCCTGGGCAACAGAGTGAGACTCCATCTCAAAAAAAAAAAAAAAAAAAAAAAAAAGAGAGAGAGAGAGAAAGTAAGAGAAAGAAGGAAAGGAAGGAAGGAATTCCACCCCTGTTAAACAATAACTCTGCATCCTCCCACCCCCATAACCTCTATTCTATTTTCTGTCTCTGTGGATTGGCCTCTTTTTTTTTTGAGTCTCACTCTGTCGCCCAGACTAGAGTGCAGTGGCTGCTCCCGGCCACCGCAGCCTTGACCTGCTGGGCTCTGGCGATCCTTCCACCTCAGCCTTCCTGCCACGCCCGGCTGATTTTTTGATTTATTGTAGAGATGAGGTCTCCCTGCCCAGGTGGGTCTTGAACCTGTGGGCTCAGGCAATCCACTCACCTCAGCCTCCCAAAGGCGCGGGATTACAGGCTGAGCCACCGAGCCCGGCGGATTGGCCGCTTTGAGGTACTTCATATCAGTGGCATTGCACAGTATCTATCCTTTTGTGCTGATTTCACTTACCATAATGTCTTCAGGGCTCATCCATGTTGTAGCATGGATCAGAATGTCCCTCCTACTTATGGCTAAGAAGTATTCCCATGGTTTATCTCCTCAAGCCAACACATTTGGTTTATCTGTTCATCGTCGATCACCACGGGTTGTGCCCACCTTTTGGCTGCTGTGAACATGCTGCTGTATACTTTGGTATGGAAGCATCTGTGGGAGTCTGTGCCCTTAGCTCATTGGGCTTATACCTAGGAGCGGAATTGCTGGGTCACATGATGATTGTGTGTTTAACTTTTTTGAGGAGCCGCCACACCATTTGCAGTGGCTGTATTATTTTACATCTCCACCTGCTACACATGTGGGTTCCAGTTTTTCCACATCCTTGCCAACACTTGCTATACAGTCTTTTTTTTCACACTACGTTTCCAAAATCTGGTGTGGATTTTACACTCACATTTCACTTGGGACTTGCTATATTTCAAGTGTGCACGTCACGTGAAGCAACTCATAGTGGACAGCACAGATTTAGATGATTTATTTATTTGTGTTTTTTAGAAACAGGGTCTCACTCTGTCTCCTAGGGTCGATGCAGTGGTATGTTTATAGCTCACTGCAGCCTCGAACTCCTGGGCTCAAGGAATCTTCCTGCCTCAGCCTCCTGAGTAGCTAAGACTACAGGAATGTGCCACCATGCCTGACTAATTAAGAACAATGTTTTTTCTTGCTCTGTTGCCTAGGCTGGAGTGTGGTGGCGCAATTATAGCTCACTGCAGCCTCGAACTCCTGGGCTTACATAATCCTCCTGCCCCAGCCTCCCAAGTAGCTAGGGTAGCATACAGGTGAGAGCTGCCATGCCTGGCTAATTTTTTATTTTTTTGTGGACACAGGACCTTGTTGCTCTGTTGCCCAGGCTGGAGTACAGTGATGTGATCACAGTTCACTGTAACCTTGAATTCCTGGGCTTAAGCAATCCTTCCACCTCAGCTTCCCAAGTAGCTGAGACTACAGGCATGCCACGATGCCTGGCTCATTTTAATTTATTTTTTATTTTTGTAGAGATGGGGTCTTGCTGTAATGTCCAGGCTGGTCTCAAATCCCTGGCCTCAAGCCAATCTCCTGCCTCAGCTTCCCGAAACACTGGGATGATAGGCCAGTTCGTGCTTGCCATAACATTGATGTGACTGGCCTTAACTCCCTTGCGAGTTGCTTTCTGTGTGTCTCTTTTTTGTTCTTGGTGCCTTTCCTCTCTCTTCCTTGCCTGCTGTAGATGGAGTATTTTAGTGCTCGATTTGACTCCTTCTTTCAGCTCCTAGCACTACCTCTTTGTGGCTCTGGAGTCTCTGTCCTCCGACTAGGCCTTTGGCTTTGATTCCAAGTGAGCTGGAAGCCATGGGAGGGCGGAGTGACCCGGCCTGACGCTCTTCTGTCCATACTTTGGGTCGCTTATGCAAGAGTGTTTCCACCGGCCAGATTCCTGGAAGAGGAATTGCTGGGGCAGAGGGAATGTGCGTGTAGACTCTGGTAGGCCTGCCAGCTTGCATTCCAGACAGGCTTCACCATTCTCATCCCTGGCAAACGGCAACCCAAGTTTCACAGTGGCTGCTCCGGGCCAGGTCCATGATGGACTCTGGGGACACTGGCAAGAATCAGCGCAGATTGACTGCTTTGTAGCTCTGGGTCCTTTCTTTTTTTCTTGAGTTGGAGTCTCACTCTGTCGCCCAGACTGGAGTGCAGTGGCACGCTCCCGGCCACTGCAGCCTCAACCTCCTGGGCTCCGGCCATCCTTCCACCTCAGCCTTCCAAGTAGCTGGAAATACAGGCACGTGCTACCACGCCTGGAGAATTTTTTTTTTTTTAATGTATTGTAGAGATGAGGTCTCGCCAAGTTGCCCAGGCAGGTCTCGAACCCGTGGACTCAGGCAATCCATTCACCTCAGCCTCCCAAAGCACAGGATTACAGGCTGAGCCACCAAGCCTGGCTTAAGTCCTGCCTCTGAGCCCAGGGTTTCTGGCTGGGCGCGGTGGCACACGCCTGTAATCCCAGTACTTTGGGAGGCTGAGGCAGGAGGATCGTTCGAGCCCTGGGGGTTGGAGACCTGCCTGTGTGACACAGTGAGACCTCATCTTTACAAAAAAGGAAAAAAAATAATGGAATGTGGTGCCTTGCGCCTGTCGTCCCAGCTGCTTAGGAGGTTGAGGCAGAAGGATCGCCTGAGCCCAGGAGGTTGAGGCTACGGTGAGCTGTGATTGCACCACTGCATTCCAGCCTGGCGACAGTGAGACCCTGACTCAGAGAGAGAGAGATTCAGGATGGCAGAAGGAGGCCTGGTGGTGCGAGAGCAGGCTACATCCCACAGTACCACTGCAGGGAGCGTGATCGGGGGTGGACCGTGCTGGTCTGGGGACCTCAGGTGTGGACTTCCATCGCAGCGGGGCATGCCGGAGTGCAGCTGAAGGATTGAATAAGAGTTCTTCCTCGCGGGGCTCGTTTTGGAGGATTTAGCAAGAAGGCAGGGTCAGGGCGTTGTGGGACTAGATGACCGGCGTGGTGTGAAGGGTCACCTTCAGGAACAGCTGCACCCAGCCTGGGGCAGGCCTGACCTGAGCTGTGGATGGCGTCTCCAGCCTGTGTCAGGTGAACATGGGTCTGGATCCCCACTCCCCAGGAGGTGAGCCTCTGTGAACCGAGAGCGATGACGGCAGAGGCTGCCTCCTGGGAGTGGTGTGAGGGCTCAGCTCCATGAGATGGGGCCGTGTGCTGCTGTTGTTGTTGTCATTTTTACTTTTTACAATTTTTAAATTTTTTTTTTTTTTGAGTTAGAGTCTCACTCCATCACCCAGGCTGGAGTCCAGCAGCATGTTCATGGCCACCCCAGCGTCAACCTGCTGGGCTCCGGCGATCCTTCCGCTTCAGCCTTCCAAGTAGCTGGAACTACAGGCGCGCACTACTGTGCCCGGCTGATTTTTTATTTATTGTAGAGACAAGGTCTTGCCAAGTTGCCCAGGCGGGTCTCGAACCCGCGGGCTCAGGAAATCCACTCACCTCAGCCTCCCAAAGATGCAGGATTACAGGCTGAGCCACCGAGCCCGGCTTAATTTTTTTTTTTAATTATAGAGACGAGGTCTCGCCATGTTGCCCCTGAGGTCTCAACCCCATGGGCTCAGGCAATCCACAGGGCCGAGACTATCGAGGGTTCTTAAGTCCTGCTTCTGAGGCAGGTCTCCAACTCCCAGAGCTCGAGCGATCCTCCTGCCTCAGCCTCCCAAAGTACTGGGATTACAGGCATGTGCCATTGCGCCCAGCCAGACACCCTGGGCTCAGAGGCAGGACTTAAGATGGTCTCCATCCCGTGGGCTCAGGCAATCCACTCACCTTGGTCTCCCAAAGTTCTGGGATTACAGGCTGAGACACCAAGCCCAGGTGTATTTTTTTAAATTTTTGAGTCTGAGTCTCATTGTCACCCAGGCTGGAGTGCAGTGGCACACTCATGGCTACTGCAACTTTGACCCGCTGGGCTCCAGCGATCCTTCCACCTCAGCCTTCCAAGTAGCTGGACTACAGGCGTGTGCCACCACTCCTGGCTAATTTTTGATTTATTGTAGAGACAAAGTCTCGCCAAGTTGTCCAGGCTGGTCTCGAACCCGTGGGCTCAGGCAGTCCTCTCCCCTCTGCCTCCCAAAGTGCTTGAATGACAGGCGTGAGCCACCACACCCAGCCAAGTTTTTTGATTTATTGCAGAGACAAAGTCTCACTGAGTTGCCCAGGCTGGTCTCGAACCCTCGGGCTCACTCTCTCCTCAGCCTCCCAAAGTGCTGGGATTACAGGGGTGAGGCACCATGCCTGACTTCCATTATTATTCATTGAAGGCCTAATGGGCACCAGCCTGGTCCTCCCTCATCCCCTAAGGCTCCGGAGAGGGGAGGACAGTCATCAGGGTCCAGAGCTGGCAGAACCAGGATTTGAAACCAGGATTGTGGGATCTGGAGCTCGAGGACTTCCCTCCCCAGGCCTTTGGAGAGCTTCCAGGTTTAGCAAACAAAGACTCTTCCCCTGTCTCGAGGGCCGGTGAACAGGACATGGTGTCGCAGCACCACCACAGCACGCGACCGATGAGGGCCGCTCCCCTCACTGAGTCATCTCGCAGCAGGGCCTGACCTGGAGCCAGGCTATTTATATTTCCCCTGTGTCGGGTTCCACGTGCATATTCCACCTTTGGCTGTAGAAATAGTAACGTTTGATAGCAGGGTGCCTCCTGCCTGCACACACCCGCCACCTTGCAAGGTCTGCCAAACTCTGCGTTTCAGAATACATCCTGGCCTGGCGTGGCGGCTTCACGCCTGTCATCCCAAGCACTTTGGGAGGCTGAGGTGGGAGGATTGCTTGATGCCAGAAGTTTGAGACCAGCCTGGGCAACTTGGTGAGACCTCGTCTCTACAAAAAATTTTAAAAATTAGCCTGGCATGGTGGTGCATGCCTGTAGTCCCAGCTACGTGGGAGGCTGAGGCAGGAGGATCGCTTGAGCCCGGGAGTTGGAGGCTGCTGCTGTGATCATGATGGTGTCACTACACTCCAGCCTGGGCAGCACAGTGAGACCAAAAACAAACAACATATCACTCTGCAAAGGTTTTACATGAAAGATAATGGGCTTATAGGAATATACATTGTTGCCTTCTTCCCACTCCCTGGCTGAGCCTCACATGCAGCCCTGAGTTTTACATTTATTGTATCTACTGCTCAGCTCTCCTGACCTTACTGGACGACTCAGGGTGAGCGCTTGTCGGGCCTGGATTGTACCTGCAGGGTGGGCGAGAGCCGTCGGGCAGTGCCTCCCGGAAGCTCATTCTCCAAAGGCTCAAAGCCCAAGATTGAAGTCAGCTGTGGCTGGGGCTGAGGGAGGAGGGCGGAATGGGATCAGGCGCTAAACAGGGCCTGCCCCGACACAGTCTCCTGGACTGGATGCTTTAGTGCCATCCTCGACTCCTCATGGGGCTGGAGGAAGCCACAGCAGCCAGACCCCATGTGGTAGGAACCCAGAGAGAGGCCAGGCTTCAAGAGCAGCACGTAGAGACATTCCAGGGGAGTGTGCAAAGGATGGATTTACCTCACTTCCCCTGGTGACTCGCTTGCCGGCTGCAAACCAGGCCACCCCTAAAAAATTCCCACAGAAAACAAAGTCTCCACCTCAGGGTTATCGCCATCGTAGTAAACGGTGGCACTGTCATCCCAGCCTCCTGGACTGGATACTTTAGTGCCATCCTCAACTCCTCTTCTCTCTCTCTATTTTATTTTGGTTTTTTGAGACAGGTTCTCACTCTGTCGCCCAGGCTGGAGTGCAGCGGTGTGATCGTAGCTCACTGCAGCCTCAAACTCCTAATCTCAAGCCACCCTCCAGCCTCAGCCTCTCAAAGTGCTGAGATTACAGCTGTGTGTCACCGTGCCCGGCTCCTTCCCTGTAAAATTTTTTTTTTGAGTCGGAGTCTTACTGTTGCCCAGGCTGGAGTGCAGGGTCACATTCACGACCACCTCATTCTCAAATTCCTGGGCTCTGGCAAACCTTCCACCTCAGCCTTCCAAGGTAGCTGGAACTACAGGTGCGTGCAACCATGCCCAGCTAATTTTTTTGGTTAATTGTAGAGACGAGGTTTCGCCAAGTTGCGTAGGCTGATCTTGAACCCCTGGGCTCAGGTAATCCTCTTGCCTCTGCCTCCCAAAGTGCTGGGATAACGGATGTGAACCACCACATCCAGCCTAAATTTAATTTTTCTTATTGTAGTAAGAAAAAAACCTCATCTAAAATGTGCCATTTTCATGACTGTTTTTAAGGGTACACTTGAGTAGCACTAGGTATGTTCACGTTGTTAAGTAGGGTGCCTCTTTTTCCCTTTGCCAGGATACCCAGTTGATCGGCTGATCACCCTGCTTTTCTGGGACTTCCAGAATCTCCCATCTTCCCTCCTCTGTGCCCCCACCCTGGTCCAGCCACTGGCCCCCTCGACCTGGACCCCCCCTTTTGCCCTTTTGGTCAGTCTCAAGGGGCTCCCTGCACCCCGCACTCCCCACAGCCCATTCCCCTCCCTTGTTCAGCTAGGGGGACCCTGTCTTCCACCCAGGTCAGCCCAGGCCCCTCCTCTGCTCAGAGTCTTCCAGGGGCTTTGTCTGCAGAGTCAAGCCAGGCCTTCCGTGGCTGAGGTCGAGCAGGGTGGCCACCGGCCACATGTGGCACTCATGCCGTGGCGTGTGGTGAGTCCATATCGAGGTGGGCTCTGTGTAAAATGCACCCTGGATGGTGAAGACTTAGAATGAAGAAGAAACACACATTCTCTCATCAATCATACTTTGATGTTAATTACACATCAAGAGGATTGTGTTTTGTATGTATCAGGTTGCATACAATATGTTAGAATTAAATCTCCCGATTTCTTTTCACTAGGAAATCGTAAATGACATATGTGCCTTGCATCATGCTTTTGTCCCCTCTCTGGTGATTTCAGTGACCCAAGGTCAACCATGGTCCAAGAATATTAGATGGAAACTTCAAGAAATAATGCATTTTTTTAATTAAAAAAAATTTTTTTTTAGACAGAGTCTTGTGTGTAGCCCAGGCTGGTCTTGAACTGTTGACCTCAAGTGATTCTCCCTCCTCCAGAGTAATTGGAGTACCTGGGACTACAGGTGTGAGCCCCCAAGCCTAGCTCAGTTCACACGCTTTAAATTGCGCCTGGTTCTGAATAGCGTGTTGAACTCTTGCACTGTCCTGCCTGGTGTGGGGGGCGGATTATCCATCTGTCCAGCATGTATACATTGTATCCGCCACCTGCTCACTCGTTACTTAGTAGCCTTCTCAGTTATCAGGTTGAAAACACATAGCATGTCTAGGATTCTGTACTGTCCCAGGTGTCAGGCATGTACTAGGATCTTGAAATGGATCCCTGGCCTATAAAGGGGCCAACTGTGTTTCTGTCTAAAAGACACTGGCCCTACTTGCCCTGCTGGGTTGTTGGAGGAGCGAATGAGTTAACATGTAAAGCTTTTAGAACAAAATGCCTGATACATCAAAGGCAACGTAAATGTCTGCTGTCATTAGTATTTTATTGTGGTGCAATATATATAACATTAACCATCTTAATTATTGTTTTTTTTCTTGCCATTGAGCCATTGAGTGATAAAATATAACCTCTTTTTTTTTTTTTTTTTTTTTTTTTGAGTAGGGGTCTCCCTCTGTCACCCAGGCTGGAGTGCAGTGGCACAATCACAGCTCTGGGCTCAGGCAGTCCTCCCTCTTCAACTTCCCAAGTAGCCAGGACTGTAGGCGTGTACCACCATGCCTGGCCTATTTTTCTGTTTTTTTTTTTTTTTTTTTTGTAGAGAGGAGGTTTTGCTATATTGCCCAGGCTGGTCAAACTCCTGGGCTCAGGCAATCCTCCCACCTCAGCCTCCCAAAGTACTGGGATTACAAGTGTAAGCCACTGCTCCCAGCTTTTTTTTCTGGGCCTTTGCATTTGACATTTCCCTGCTTTTGGCTCGCTTCCTCCCGTCCTCAACCAAACTCTTGTCCTCTTTAAAGCCACAGATGCCTCTGACTGCTCACCCTTCCTGGTGTCTTTTTTTTTTTTTTTTTTTTTTGAGCTGGGGTCTCACTCTGTTGCCCAGGCTGGAGTGCAGTGGAGTGCAGGTCACAGCCACTGCAGCCTCTACCTGCTGGGCTTATGCAATCCTTCCGCCTCAGCCTTCCAAGTAGTTGGAACTATAGGCGTGCTACAACACCTGGCTTAATTCGTTTTTGCTTATTGTAGAGACAAGGACTCACCAAGTTGCCCAGGCTGGTCTCAAACATATGGGCAACATAGTGAGACCTCATGCAATCCTCAGACAATCCTCTCGCCTCAGCCTCCCAAAGTGCTGGGATTACAGGCTTGAGCCACTGCGCCCAGCTGGCTCTTTGTTTTGAGTTGGAGTCTCATTCTGTTGCCCAGGATGGAGTGCAGTGGCACACTCATGGCCACTGCAGCCTCGGCAGGCCGGGCTCAGCTGATCCTTCTATCTCAGTCCTCCAAGTAGTTGGAACTACAGGCACGTGCCACCATACCTGGCTAATTTTTTGATTCATTGTAGCGATGAGGTCTCGCCAAGTCACCCAGGCTGGTCTCAAACCCTTGGGCTCAGGCCATCATCTCACCTCAGCCTCCCAAAGCATAGGATTACAGGTGTGAGCCACCATGCCTGTCTGTACCATCTGTTTTATATTGCATTTACTTGGAGCCGTATTTTATAATATTTGTAAGTATCATCACGAGGAGGCCACTCTACTCCAGCCTGGGCGACCAAGTGAGACCTAGACTCTTAAAAGAAAAGGGGGGAAAGTGGCTGTTTGTTCACTTCTCAGCACAGGGATTGCTCCGTGGTGTTCCTACCCCCTGTAGCTTCTGCGTTGGGTTCCGCCTCCTGGGCTGGGGTGTGAGTCGAGCCCTTACACGCCTGCAGGCCTGAGGTGATCGCTTTCCTCATCCCCGAGATGAGGATACAAGCCCCTCCCGTGCCAAGTTGTCTTGAGATGATTAACGTGCCTAGCCCTGTTCCTGGGTGTGACGGTAGTGGTGGCTTATACACTCATACATGGGGGCTTGTGGTGGGTGTGGGGACACAGGTCAGGCCTGTGTCGCGGAGCTTATGTTTCTCTTCAACATATGAATTTGATGAGGCCTAGATCATCTGTGCATACCACACCTCTGGCCTTGGACATGGCCCTGACGCTTTGCCCCAGGCTCTTCTGAGAGTGGCATCCGGTGGTACTTGTATCTCAACGTGTGTGGAAACTCAGCTTCCCTTCCTCTCTTCTCTTCCTGAAACGTCTGTGAAGGGTTGTCTATACGTAGTCAAGCATAGCGACTCACGCCTGTCACCCTAACACTTTAAGAAGCCAAGGTAGGAGGATCACTTGAGCTCAGGAGTTTGAGACCAGCCTGGGCAACATAGTAAGACCTCATCTCTACCAAAAAAAAAACTCACAAAACCTCACTGGGTGCTGGTGCGAGCTGAGGCCTCCTGCCAGCGTAGGGCCTGCCGGCTGCTGTAACAGATGAGCCCTTCATTCTCAGTGCCTTCGTGTGGGGACGGGTTTTTCTTGCATGTGTCATTGGCCAGAGAAGGCGATCTGGTGGATGGCCTCATGGAACTTCTTCTCTTTTGTGGGTCTGCCCTCCCCAAGTTGTGGGGCCCACTGCAGATAAGAGAGGAGCCCCTGGCAGGGGGTGAGGCAGGGAGGAAATGGCTTCCACACACATCCCTTGGGTTCGAAGGCAGTCATGTGACCTCCCCTTAGCTGCGAGGGATGCTGGGAAAGGCAGCCCAGCTGCGTGTCCAGGAAGAAAAGCACATGGTGTAGGGATCCCACAGCAGGTTGCCATGGTGGACACATATTCGTAAATGCTGACCTGACTCAGTTCTGTGGGGAGATGTCTGGATCAGCTGGTTTCCTGGCTTTTTGACTTGCAGCCGCTGGTCACAGTACATTTTACATTGTGACCCAGGACGATGGCCACACGCACACCCCTGAAACACAAGTCTTGTGGGGCATTTAGCCTGATTACCCATGAGTTGTACAGCAGCGCATTTTTCAAGTTTTAGTCTATTCATCGCGACCCGCTACCCTAATTTCACTACCCTGCCAAGATTGTGACCTGCAGTTTGAAAAACACTGAGTGGAAATGGAATATGAGAGAATTGGAACTGTTTGGGCCACTTCTGGGCTCTTGAGAGTAAAGCTTCTGTTCCTCATGGGTCCCGGCCCCCGTGTGAGAGGCACGCTGGAATCATTGAGTCAGTACAGAAGGTCAGAACACAAGACAAAATTCACTCATCTTGCAATGGACTCTGCCCACACCTGTCCCCCCTTGACCTCTGTAATGTCACTCCCATCACTCTGCACCCCACCCCATCATGGTCTTCTGGTTGCTCTTGGAGCCATCCAGATAGATGCACTCCTGCCTCCTCAGCCTGGACTGCTTTCTCCCCATGCGTTTGCATCTGTCTCCCTCACCTCCTTCCAGTTTCTCATCAGTGTCATCTTTGTGGAGACCTTCCCTGACCATGGCATTTAAAATGAAAACCTCCCAGACAAGTGTGGTGGCTCTCGCGTGGTATCCTGGCACTTTGAGAGGTTGAGGCAGGAGGATCATTTGAGTCAGGAATTTGAGACCAGTTGAAGCCGGGCTCGGTGGCTCAGCCTGTAATCCCTTGCCTTGGGAGGCTGAGGTAAGTGGATTGCCTGAGCCCGTGGGCTCGAGACCCGCCTGGGCAAATTGGTGAGACCTCATCTCTACAATAAATCAAAAACTAACCGGGTGTGGTAGCACGCACCTGTAGTTCCAGCTACTCGGAAGGCTGAGGCGGAAGGATCGCCAGAGCCCAGCAGGTCGAGGCTATAGTGGCCGAGAGCGGCCACTGCACTCCAGTCTGGGCGACAGAGTGAGACTCCGACTCAAAAAAAAAAAAAAAAAAAGAAAAGAAAAGAAAGAGAGACCAGTTGAGCAACAAAGCGAGACTCATCTCTACAAAAAAGGAAAAAATTAGCTGGGCATGGTGGCATGCACTTGTAGTCCCAGCTACTCAGGAGGCTGAGGTGGGAGGATGGCCTGAGCCCAGGAGGTCAAGACTGCAGTGAGCTGTGATCGTGTCACTGCACTCCAGCCTGGACAACAGAATGAGAACCCCAAATGAAAAAAATAGATTAAAAAAAAAATGGACTGGGCCCCATGACTCAAGCCTGTAATCCCAGCGCTTTGGGAGGCCGAGGTGAGAGGATTGCCTGAGCCCGGGGGTTCGAGAACAGCCTAGACAACGTGGCGAGACCTCGGCTCTACAATAAATCAAAAATTAGCCGGTTGTGGTAGCGTATGCCTGTAGTTCCGGCTACTTGGAAGGCTGAGGCAGAAGGATCGCCAGAGCCCAGCAGGTTGACCCTGGGGTGGCCATGAGTATGCCACTGCACTCCATCCTGGGGACAGAGTGAGACTCTGACTCAAAAAAAAAAAAAAAAAAAGGACGTCTCCCCTTGCCCGTCAATCCCCTTGCAGTTATGGTCTCCCAGCCACTTACCACACCACCAGCCAATACTACCTTCAAGATTACTTTGGTTTTCTCCTATCTGGAGAACTTAGCCCTGGAGGGGTCTCCTGAGGGCCAAGGGCCTACTGGGGCCCGCTAAATATCGATTGGGTGAATGAGTCAGCTCCCTCACTTCTCCTACCCACCTGGAAAGCAGTCTCCACAAGTCAGCCTTTTGGGAAGGTGAATTGTGCATGGGGTGTTGTCTTGGAAGGGCCAGGCAAGGTTGGGGTGGGAGGAGAGAGACTAGCCTGGGATGCCCTGCCCAGAAATTCTGTGGAATCAGTGGCTGGGTGTCTTGAAAGCAAGAACAGGTGTCTGCAGGTTATTCTTTCCTGCAAGAATTGCTTGGGGATATCTCGGGGTTTTCTCTCGCTTCTTTGTGTCTGACCTCCATCTCACCTCTTGGTCAGCTTGGCTTCCTGAGGGACTGCAGGGTGGAGCCCCCTCCTGTCCTCTCCCTCAGTCCCTCAAGGCTGTGTTTTTACTTTTTCTTGTGTAAACACTGGTTCTTGTGACCAGCCTGTGTGTGTTTGGGGGTTGGAGCATATGCCTGTGGGGCTGAGCCAGGGGGCAGCGCTTGGAGTAAATTTGCAGCCTGGGAGATGCAGGTTGGAATCAAGTCAGGCTGGGGTGGCAGGGTGGGCCACGTGCTGCGTTTTTTTTCCCCCTTGCTTAAAATTTTAAAACAGCTTTATTGAGACATAATTCACACGCCACACAATTCACTCCTCTGAAGTGCACAATTCAGCGGTTTTTAGTGTATCCACAGAGCTGTGTGGCCACCACCCCCATCTGGTTCTAGAACATTCTCATCCCTGGAGAGGAAATGTGACACCCACTAGGCAGTCCCCCCCCCCCCCCCGCAGCCATTCCTTGGCTCTGTCCCTGTGGGTTGGTGCCTTCTGGGTATTTCATAGAAACACAGTCACGTGCCGTGTGGTGCTTCTTGGGCCTGGCCTCTGTCAGATCCCTAGGGTCCACTCACAGAGTGGTCTGTGTCCAT
Source organism: Cephalopachus bancanus (assembly GCA_027257055.1). Taxonomy (NCBI): domain Eukaryota; kingdom Metazoa; phylum Chordata; class Mammalia; order Primates; family Tarsiidae; genus Cephalopachus; species Cephalopachus bancanus. The sequence continues at coordinate 43,031 of JAPVLO010000621.1, forward strand.
GCCACGTTCTTTTTTATGGCCCAATAATACTCCGTTGGGTGGATGGACCACATTTTGCTTATCCATTCTTCAGCTGACGGACTTTTGGCCACTGTGGATGGCGCGGCTTAGTGACCATTTCCTCAGCCAGGTGGGAGATGGCATTTAGGGACACCCAGGGCGGTGCTCCCATTGTGTTCTCTCTCAGGGATGCAGCTGGCCCCCTCCCCTCCCCCTCCCCTCCCCCTCCCCCATCTCTCCCCCTCATCTCTCCCCTTCCTTCCATCCCTCCTCTTCCTCCTTCCTTCCTCCTCCTCCCTTCTCTCTCCTCCTCCCTCTCCCTCCTCCCTTCCCTCCCTCCCCCTCCTCCTCCCTTCTCCTCTCCTCCTTCCTTCCTGCCTCTTCTTCCCTTCCCGTCCCCCTTCCCTCCTCCCTCTCCCCTCCCTCCCTCCTCCTCCTCCTCCTCCTCCTCCTCCTCCTCCTCGCTTTCTGCTCCCCCTTTCCCTTCCTCCCTTCCCCCTTCCTCCTCCTCTGCTCTTTCTTTGTGTGTCTTCCCCTCCCCCAGCTCCAGCCAAGGGAGTGTGAGTCTGGAAGTAATTTCCAAGGAGTCCTGGGCTGGCCCTGGGGGGCCTCAGCCTACCCTGCCCGCCCATCCCAGGGGGAGGGAACAGAAGGGACAACCTGGTGCGACTCATCCAGCCCCAGGAGGTGTAGGGACAGGGCCAGCTTAAGAGATAGCTTCTCTTGGGGCTTTTGCAATTTTATGCATTTATTTTTTTTTTGGAATAGGGAACACATGCCCAAGTAGAAAACTCAGATGGCACCAAAGATTTCTAGTGACAAGTCTCCTCCCTTCCCAGCTCCCAGCATCTACACCCATGTTCTCTTCCCAGAGGCAACCTGGGTAGGATCTGGGGGCCTCCTTCCAGAGACCTGCTTAAGTCTCCCCCAACCCTGTCTCTCTCTCCTCCCCTCTCCCCCTTTGTCTGTCTGTCTCTCTCTCTCTCTCTCTCTCTCTCTCTCTCTCTCTCTCTCACACACACACACAAACACACACACACACCCCTAATGGCAGGACAAAGTTCTGCCCTTTTGTTTTTACTGATGTAACTGGAGTTTCTGGTTTCTCAGGCTCCGTCTCTTTTCCAGCTGCGTAGTATTCCACTGGATGACCCTAAGCCCCTGCCTGCCCCAGGCCCCTTTGCTAGACACTTTGGTTAGCCCCAGCTTCATGCAGACACGACTTCATCATTGGGCATCTCTGCAGTTCACGTTCCCAAATGCAAGCGGCCTAGAGCCCTTGGCTCACTACCTGGGAGTTGCCTGCTCCATCCCAGTGTGTGCCAGGCGCTGTTCTAGGAGCGGGTCTGTGATACCAACGCGGTGAAACTCCTGGCCCGGGGAGGGCTGGCCTGCATGTGGGGAGACCCGTGAGCGCACGCATCAGATGGCGCCGAGCGTTACAGACAAAGGTGAGGGCTGGCAGTGTACATAGTCAGAACCACCTCTTTCTCGAAAGATGACGTGTGAACAGAGACCCCAAAGAAGTGAGGGAGTGAGCCTTGTCAGTATGCCCAGGAAGGCTGCTCCTGGCAGAGAGAACAGCAGGTGCAAAGGCCCTGTGGCAGGGAGGTGAAGACAGGCCTGACATCACAGGAAGCATTGGAGCCTGGATTTAAACTGGGCAGTCTGGAGTCACAGCGGGTTTTTTCTTTTTTTTTTTTGAGTTGGAGTCTCACTCCTTTGCCCAGGCTGGAGTGCAGTGGCACACTCACGGCCACCCCAGTGTCGACTTGCTGGGCTCCAGCGATCCTTCTGCTTCAGCCTTCCAAGTAGCCAGATCTACAGGCACACACCATCATGCCTGGCTACCACGCCTGGCTAATTTTTTTATATATTGTAGAGATGAGATCTCGTCAAGTTGCCCGGGCTGTTCTTGAACCCATGGGCTCAGGCAGTAATCCCCTCACCTTGGTCTCCCAAAGTGGTGGGGTTGCAGGCTTGAGCCACCGCACTCAACCTGGCCCTTCTTTTTAATGATGTTGTAAATGGAATTATGGAATTGGTTCTTTTATTTTTTATTTTGAGTCATAGTCTCACTCAGTCAGCCTGGAGTGCAGTGGCACGTTCACGGCCACCACAGCCTCAATCTGCTGGGCTCAGGCGATCCTCCCGCTTCAGCCTTCCAAGTAGCTGGAAGCACAGGCATGCTACCATGCCCGGCTAACTTTTTGATTTATCGTAGAGACCAGGTCTCGCCAAGTTGCCCAGGCTGGTCTCGAGCCCCCGGACTCAGGCAGTCCTCTCGCCTCCGCCTCCCAAAGTGCTGGGATGACAGGCCACTGCGCCTGGCAGAACTGGTTCTTAATTTCCTTTTTGGATCGCTCACAGTATAGAGAAGCACAGCTGATTTTTGTGTGTTGATTTCGCATCCTGCAACCTCCCTGAATTTCAATCAGTCTTTCCCAGAGTGTGGTATAAATAGAACCACACAGCATGTACTCTTGTGTCTGGCTTCTGTCACTCAGCATCATGACTCCGAGACTCCTCAGTGTCCTGGGTCCCAGTGGTTCATGCCTTCTTCTGCTGAGCAGATAATCACCATTTGTTTTATCCACTCACCTGCGGGAGGGCCTTTGACTAGTTCCGTAGGCTTGGCTGCTACGGGGTGGGGGGCACTGCTGAAACATCCTTGCACAAGTCTCTCTGTGAACATAGGCTGTTACTCCTCTTGAGTAAACACCTGGGGCAGAGTGGTGGGTGGGAAGACAGGGGTAGGTCTAACTTTGTTACAGACTGCCAGACTGTTTTTCAAAGCACTTGCAACATCGTAACGAGTTGGCATTCCAGTTGCTCCATGCCTGCCCTACTGCCTGGAACCCCCTCTTTCCCACAGAGCTGCTCTCACACGGGTATGGAGTGGAGTCTCAGAGGATCTTAATCTTTATTTCCCCTGTTGACTGAAATTGCCAAACAGCTGGTTGATTTATGCACCCTTAGCATGTTTTCTTTTGCTCTATTTTTCTTTTTTTTTTTTGAGTTGGAGTCTCACTCCATCTCCCAGACTGGAGTGCAGTGGCCGCTCTTGGCCACTGCAGCCTCGACCCGCTGGGCTCCAGCGATCCTTCCGCCTCAGCCTTCCAAATAGCAGGAACTACAGGCGCGTGCTACCACACTCGGCTGATTTTTTTATTTTTATTGTAGAGATGAGGTCTCGCCAAGTTGCCCAGGCGGTCTCGAACCCGCGGGCTCAGGCAATTCACTCACCTCAGCCTCCCAAGGCGTGGGATTACAGGCTGAGCCACCGGCTTCTTTTTTCTTTTTTTTTTTTGATTCAGGGTCTCATCCTGTTGCCTAGGCTGGAGTGCAGTGACACAATCACGGCTCACCACACCCTCAACCTCCTGGGTTCAAGTGATCCTCTAGACTCAGCCTCCTGAGTAGCTGGGCCTACAGGCTCACGCCATCACACTTGGCCAATATTTTGATTTTTTTTTTTTTTTTTTAAGTAGAGACTTTATGTTGTCCCGGCTGGTCTCGAACTCCTCAGCTTAAGCGATCCTCCTGTCTCAGCCTTCCATAGTGCCGAGATAACAGGCATGAATCACTGTGTCTGGCCTGGGTTGTTTAATAAAAGCATCTTTGCGGGCTCGGTGTCAGCCTGTAATCCGCGCCTTGGAGGCTGAGGTGAGTGATTGCCTGAGCCCGCGGTTCGAGACCCGCCTGGGCAGCGAGACCTCATCTCTACAATAAATCAAAAAATCAGCCGGGCATGGTAGCGCATGCCTGTAATTCCGGCTACTAAGGCAGAGGCGGAAGGATCGAGAGAGACAGTGTCCCGGGTGGCTCGAACCTCACTGCACTCCGTCTAGGCTTCCAAGCGAGATAACGCATAATACTTTTGCTTTTAATAAAAGCATCTTTCCAGTTGCTAAAAATTGACCCATGCCGGGCTCACGCCTGTAATCCCAGCACTTTGGGAGGTGGAAGTGAGAGGATTGCCTGAGTCCAGGGGTTTGAGACCAGCCTGGGCAACTTTGTGAGACCTCGTCTCTACAATAAACCAAAAAAACAAATTAGCTGGCATGGTGACTCGCACCTGTAGTTCCAGCTACTTGGAAGACTGAGGTGGAAGGATCGCCTGAGCCCAGCAGGTCAAGGCTGTGGTGGCCGGGAGCGTGCCACTGCACTCCAGCCTGGATGTCAGAGTGAGTCTCTGACTCAAAAAATAAAATATAAATTGGCCCAGAAAAGTAAATTCGTGCAAACCCACCCCATACACCTGGAGCCTCTTGGGCTCCCCTGAGTGGCATGGAATGTGTTGTAGTGTGGCACTCTCTGCTCCTAGTGGCCCAGTCCAGGCCCTCAAGGGTATCACTGGACTCCTGGCCAGTCACAGCTTCCCAGCATCCAGCCACGACCCATCCCGCCTCGTGCTGGTGCTGTCCCCACGGTCCCTGGCATCAGGCAGGCTGTATGGAGGGACTGGGCGGCTGTGTCCCTACCGAGCTTAGAAGAAGCCCCATTCTCAGGCTTTGAGCAGCCTGTGTGCTGGCTGGGAAGACGAGGCTTCGGTGTCCCCAGTTCCAGTTTTCTTGCGGTGGTAATAGAAGCTCATGTTGATTGCGCGTTTTTCACATGATGCTTATGGACTCAGGACATTCTGAGGCAGCCTTGTCAGCTGGGGTGAGGTTGAGACTATTTAAGCGCCTCGCGCCCTGTCAAACCCAAGTCGGCCGTGAACCACCCACATGTGTGCTCAGCTGTCACACCGCTGGCCTGGGAGCTGCTTAAGCTTTATTCCTATGTCCATTCTGTAGACCTGAACACGAATGCACAGCGAAGGGAAGTAACTTTCTCCACGTTACACAGCCAGGAGGCAGAGAGCATAAGAGAGAGAAATCTTTACCCAGAGTCACTCACTTTCTATATTTTGCTGTATTTCCTTTTCATCTTACCTGTTTCTTCCTTTTCTTTTTTCCTTTTTTTTTTTTTTTAGTTGGGGTCTGCCTCAACCTCCTGAGTGGCTGGGACTCCAGGCACGTGCCAGCACGCCCAGCTAATTTTTCAATTATTATTTATTTATTTATTTATTTATTTTTGAGTTGGAGTCTCACTCTGTCGCCCAGACTGGAGTGCAGTGGCCGCTCCTGGCCACCGCAGCCTCGACCTACTGGGCTCCGGCGATCCTTCCACCTCAGCCTTCCAAGTAGCCGGAATTACAGGCATGTGGTACCACGCCCGGCTGATTTTTTTTTTTTTTTTTTTATTGTAGAGATGAAGTCTCGCTGCCCAGGCAGGTCTCGAACCCACGGGCTCAGGCAGTCCATACACCTCAGCCTCCCAAAGGCGCGGGATTACAGGCTGAGCCACCGAGCCTGGCTTATTTTTTTTTTTATAGAGATGAGTTTTTGCTAGGTTGCCCATGCTGGTCTCAAACTCCTAGACTCAAGCGATCCTCCCTCCTTGTCCTCCCAAAGTGCTGGGATTCTAGGCATGAGCAGCTGTGCCTGGCCTTCTCTCTCTATGAGCCAGTAGAGCAAAGAGTGTTCTGTTTGTGAGTCTTGGTTTATCCCTACAGAAAATAGACCAGTTATGTTTGAACTCCATACACACGCACACGCTTCTTCATTTCTCCTAAATCCGTTGAGAGTAGGAATCATATCACAGGCTTCTTTGCCCCCGCTGCTTTCGTGTGTCTTGCTGAAGAAACTTTCTCTTGTACAACCACAGAACCGTTCTCGAACATCCCCCATGGAACTCTGACACGGTCCCATCATGCAGCCCACTCTTCCGTTCTGGTTTCTTTTTTTTTTTTGAGTTGGAGTCTCACTCAGTCGTCTAGACTGGAGTGCAATGACCCCTCCCGGCCACCGCAACCTCACCTGCTGGGTTCCAGTGATCCTTCCGCCTCAGCCTTCCGAGTAGCCGGAATTACAGGCGCGCGCTGCCACGCCCGGCTGATTTTTTGATTTATTGTAGAGATGAGGTCTCGCTGCCCAGGCGGGTCTCGAACCCGCGGGCTCAGGCAATCCACTCACCTCAGCCTCCCAAAGGTGCGGGATTACAGGCTGAGCCACCAAGCCCAGCTTATTCTGGTTTCTACTGTCCTGATAATGTCCTTCAGGGTTACATCTTCCCTGTGCCCCAACAGAGGACGCAGAGGGGTCACATGCAGAGGGGTCACACATGTTGCCTGTAGTTGTCTGTGTCATTCCCTTCATTCTGGAGTGTCTTCAAGCTTTTTTTCTTTGTGGTTCGTGACATTGACATTTCAGAGGGTCCGGTCCTGCCGTTTTGTAGGACGTTCCTCTGTTTGGGTTTGTCTGACGTTTTCTGTCCACGAGATTCAGACTATGCATACCTGCTTGGAGTTTTCAGAGCCTGTATCCTTTTTTTTTTGAATTGGAGTCTCACTCTGTCACCCAGGCTGGAGCGCAGTAGCACACTCACGGCCACCCCAGCGTCGACCTGCTGGGCTCCGGTGATCCATCCACCTCAGCCTTCCAAGTAGCCAGAACTACAGGTGTGTGCTACCACGCCCGGTCAGTTGTTTTTTTTTTTTTTTGATTTATTGTAGAGGTGAGGTCTCGCCAAGTTGCCTGGGCTGATCTTAGGCAATCTACCCTCCTCAGACTCCCAAAGTGCTGGGATTACAGGCTGAGCCACCAAGCTCAGCTCAGAGCCTGTATTCTTAACCACCCGAAGGTTCTTCCTTCCTTCCTTTCTTTCTTTCTTTCTTTCTTTCTTGAGTTGGAGTCTCACTCTCGCCCAGACTGGAGTGCAGTGGCTGCTCTCGGCCACCACAGCCTCGACCTGCTGGGCTCTGGCGATCCTTCTGTCTCAGCCTTCCAAGTAGCCGGAATTATAGGTGCGCGCTACCACGCCCAGCTAATTTTCTGATTTATTGTAGAGATGAGGTCTCGCCTGCCCAGGTGGGTCTCGAACCCGCGGGCTCAGGCAATCCACTCACTTCAGCCTCCCAAAGGCGCAGGATTATGGGCTGTGCCACCGAGCCCGGCTGTGGTTCTTCCTTTAAAAGGAGCATCTATAACCCCAGTGGCTCACATCTATAACCACAGCACTTTTGGGAGGCTGAGGTGGGAGGATCGCTTGTGTCCTGGAGTTTGAGACCAGCCTGGGTGACAGAGTGAGATCTCGTCGCTATAAAAAAAAGCAAAAAATTAGCAAGGTATGGTGGTGTGTACCCTTAGTCCCAGCTATTTGGGAGGTTGAGGTGGGAGGTTCACCTGAGCCCAGGAGGTTGAGGCTGTGGTGAGCTGTGATTGTGCCACTGCGCTGCAGCCTGGGTGACAGAGTGAGACCCCGACTTAAAAAAAAAAAAAAAATGAAAAGAGCCTTTTGGTGGGCCGTGTCCTGTTCCTGTCCTCATGGCCAACGTGTTCAGGTCTACAGTGCACTGCCCTTATAATATGTGCATTTTGGGGGTGTGTGATTTCAAGAGAAAGTTAAAGAAGAACATTCTCTTCGTGTTTTAAAAAAAGTCATAGAAGATCATTAGAAGGAATAAAAGAGGAGAGGAGGGTGTATTGGAATATACAAGGTTCCGAACGTTTAGAGAGCACGGGAGGTGGGAATCCTGTGTCTGGGTAGAGCCACTGCCCTTGCAGTCGACAAGAAAGACGTTTTTGAGAGCCAGAGAGGAGATGACAACAGTCAGGACACTCATTGTGCTGCCCGCCCAGGGCTGTGTCCCTAGAGTCAAAATTTCTGTCCCATAGTGTGGATATCAGCGTCCCAGGGGAGCAGGGCTGTGTCCCTGCTAGAAGCATCCCTGGGTCTCCAGAGCGCTACACAGTCTCCAGGAATTGCCAGCCCTGGTGAGCTCGGCATGGAGTCTCTGGGTGAAGCACACACTCATGCACATGCACACACATCACGTAAGGACGACCCGTGTCATCGTCGTGTCCCACCCCGTGTTTGACTCTTTGAAGCCCCTGTCTGGGGACTTGAGAATCACAACCACTCCTGATGACAGTGCACGCTTCTCAAGGGAGTGGTCAGGCCATGGCCTTCCCTGTGTTCACTGACAAGCCTGCTGTGGTGATGCGGTTACCTTCAGAAGTGGAAACTGAGGCACTATTTGTCTGATGTTTTCTGTCCACAAGATTCAGGCTTTGCCGCATACTTGCTTGGAGTTTTCAGAGCCTGTATTCTTTTTTCTTTCTTTTTTTTTTTTTTTTTTGAGTCGAGGTCTCACTCCATTGCCCAGGCTGGAGTGCAGTGGCACGCTCTTGGCCACTGCAACCTCGACCTGCTGGGCTCTGGCGATCCTTCCACCTCAGCCTTCTGAGTAGCCAGAACTACAGGTGTGCACTACCATGCCTGGCTAATTTTTTGATTTATTGTAGAGACAAGGTCTCACCAAGTTGCCTGGGTAGATCTCAAACCTGCAGCCTCGGGCGATCCACTAGCCTCTGTCTCCCAAAGTGCTGGGATGACAGGCTGAGCCACTGAGCCCAGCCGAGGGTGTTCCTCTTAACTGCCTTCTGGGTTTATAATTCACCTACCAGACTATTCTCCCTCTGAAGCGTGCTAGCCTGTACGCTTGATGGTTATGGCTGCCGGGTTGTCACCATCGCCATGGCCCATTTTGGAACCTTTTCTTTGCCTCAGAAGGTAACCCTGCACTGGCACCCCTACTCCTCCCCTTCTGCACCCCTGCAGCCACGAATTGGCTCTCTGACTCAGATTTGCCTGTTCTGGACGTTTCACGCACGTGGACTCACACACCACACGGCCCTCTGTGTCTGGCGTCTTTCCGCAGTGTCATGCCATCAGGGCCTATCCCTGCTGTGACCTGCAGCAGCGCTCCGTCCTTTTTCGTGGCCCAGTAATATTCCACCATTCATTGCTGGACATTTGGATTGATTTCAGTTTGGGATGATAGAAGTGACACTGTCATGTGTGCCGTGTGCAGGGCTTTGATTGGATGTGTGCTTCCTCTTCCTGGGTGTCCACACGGGTGGACTTGCTGGGCCCCCGAGCACCTCTGTGCCAGCTTTCTGAGGGGCCGCACAACCCATCCACAGCAGCTGCGCATGTTCCGTGAGAGGGATCCGGCCTCCCTTTGTGATGATTCAAGCATCCCCTGTGGTAGTCATCTGGGTTGTGTCCATTTGGGGGTGCGGGGAACATTCTAGAATATGCTGTGTGGTCCGCCTTGCCCTGTTATCCACCCGTTGGAATTCCATAGTGCAGCCCCGGGCTCCAGACGATGCAAGCCAGGAGGTCCTCCCGTGTGTGCAGCCCATGCTTTGGACCCTTCTAGAACCTTCCTCCTGCCTGGGTGGGGACTGGGAGCTTCACCGCAGCCCCTGCCACTGGCTTTAGCCTCCAACCCTCGCCCTGGACTTGGGGAGCGTGCTCTTCCGCAGTGCCCGCAACTGAGTCACACATTAGCCTGTACTTGGCCCCGTCCCGGCCACACCACATGGGGTCTTGTCTGCCGTGGGGGTGGTTCTGTTGAGCCTGAGCATCTTGACATGGAGACTGTGGTTCCTGAGAGGGAGGTGGGGGAGGAGGGCCACTCCCAGGGGGTCTGTTTTGCACATGTACCCTGGCTTTTGGGCTTGTTTTCTTTGTTGGGGAAGAGAGCACCCTGGCATTTCCCAGACTGGAACGGCCAGTGTAGGATGACTGGGTTGACTTGGCCCTGGGCTCCTGGGGAGGGCGCAGAAGTCCTTGTGGGGTATCCTGGCCCTCTGTCCCCAATCATTTTCCTCTCTTCACCCCCCCCACTGGGCTTCTCGGAGCCTGCAGCCCGTCCCCATGACCTTTTACCTCTGCTCCTGCCTGCCGGGCACAAGGTCCCTCTGGGTCCCTGTCCTGAGCTCAGCTCCGGGCCTCTGGTCAGCCTGCGGGTGGGCCCTCCCTTCCCTGTGCGCCGTGGTAGGCCAGGTCCTGACTCCATCCTTCAGCATGGCCGGTGGCCACAGGGAATCACCCCAGTCAGGACTTACTGGGAGTGAACAAAACAGAAACCCGCGGGGGGATGCTGGCAGGAGCTGAGACAAATCCCCTTCAGGCTGTCAGATAGCCATCAAGAAGCATAGCAGGAGGGGGGTGCTGGGTGAGGGCAGGGCTTGTCCTCTTGGGTGGGGCCAGTTTGAGCCAGGCTGACCCGGTGACCATGGAGGAAAGGGAGAAGGGCCAGAGCACACTAGGCAGAGGGAGCTGCACGTGCTGAGGTCCTGAGGCAGGTGTGTGCTTGGTATGTGGGGCTGATCATGGAGGCTGGTGTGTTTGGATGGGAGCGGGCGGGGCTGAAGCCAGGAAGGGGTGGGAGCAGGGCCTGCAGGGCCCGTGGTGAGCACATGGGCTTCACTCTGAGGAGCTGGGAGCCATGGAGGGCTCTGAGCAGAGAGAGAGCCGGCCCTGACTTAGGTTTTAACAGGCGCTCTGTGGCTGTCATGTTGGGATGGCAGAGGAACAAGGGCAGAACCGGGGAGGCAGAGGGACAGACCCCGGAGGGTCCAGGAAGGCTCAGGCTGCTTGGCTTTGCGCTGGGGCCATGTGGGGCAGGCAGACCTTTGCCCTGTGTGTGTCCCACCAGCAAGACCCCTGGAGGGCTGGCGCGGCGCCTCTCGGGACACCACCAGCCAGAGCTGCGTCTCCAGCACTTTCTAGTTATTTATTTACTTTTTGTCGGAGTCTCACTCTGTCGCCCAGGCTGGAGTGCAGGGGCATGCTCACGGCTACCGCAGCCTCGACCTGCTGGGCTCCGGCGATCCTTCCGCCTCAGTCTTCCAAGTAGCTGAAACCACAGGTGTGCACCACCATGCCCGGCTAATTTTTTGACTTATTGTAGAGACGAGGTCTTGCCAAGTTGCCTGGGCTGTCTCAAACCCCCAGGCTCAGGCAGTCCTCTCGCCTTGGCCTCTCAAAGTGCTGGGATGACAGGTATGAGCCATGGTGCCCGGCTAGAGTTTTGTTGTTAAATAGTACCTTCTATTTGGAAATGATTTTAGTTTTACAGAAAAGTTGCATATCTCATGGAGAGTTCTGTAGCCCGCATCCAATTTTCCCTAATGTTTTGTTTTTTTTTTTGAGTTGGAGTCTCACTCTGTCACCCAGACTGGAGTACAGTGGTCGCTCCCGGCCACCGCAGCCTCGACCTGCTGGGCCCCGGCGATCCTTCTGCCTCAGCCTTCCGAGTGGCCGGAATTACAGGCGCGTGCTACCACGCCCAGCTGATTTTTTGATTTATTGTAGAGGTGAGGTCTCGCTGCCCAGGCGGGTCTTGAACCCGCGGGCTCAGGCAATCCACTCACCTCAGCCTCCCAAAGGCGCGGGATTACAGGCTGAGCCACCAAGCCTGGCATTCCCTAATGTTCACGTCAAACGTTGACATCGTGTGTTTGGGGCGGGCACAGTGGTTCACGCCTGTCATCCCCGCACTTCGGGAGGCCGAGATGGGAGGATCATTTGAGCCCAGGAATTTGAGACCAGCCTGGGCAACATAGTGAGACCTCGTCTCTACAAAAGAGAACAACAACAAACAACACGGTCTGTTGGTCACATCCAAGAAACCAACATGATGTATCACTGCAGATTTCCCAGGTTCTCCCCTCATGTCCATTTTTTGTTCTAGCATTCCACCTTATATGTCGTCCTCATGTTCCTTAGACTCCTCTCGGCTGTGGCAGTTTCTAGACTCCCCAAGTTTTGATGACTTGACGGTTTTGAGGAGTCCCGGGCAGGCATTCTGTAGGGTGTACCTCGATCAAGGTTTGTCTAACGGTGTTCTCGTGATTAGACTGGGGTGATGTGTGGGTTGGGGAAGTCCACAAAGGTGGGTTGTTCTCATCATGTCGTATCCAGGGCAACTACTGCCAGTGTGACTGAGGACTGTGGATTTGGCCTTGACCTGCCGACTGAGGATCGATTCTGGCAGTAAACGTGGCAAGGACCCCAACGTGTGGGTATTTGTGTGCGTCAACTCTTTTTAATTCTCTAAAACGTATGGGTGTGTGGGTGGGGGGGCTACTTTTCATCCCGTTTTACAGAGAAGGAAACTGAGGCACAGGGTGGTGAAGTAACTCGTCTAAGGTCACATATCAATTAAGTGGCAGAGTGGGATTCGAACCCAGGGCGTCTGGCTCTGAAGTTCAGACTCTTTGCTGTCACCTATTTATTATAAGCTGTATGCATACATGACTACACTTGTGTGCACTGTAAGGCATTTACAAATACACATGGAAATTTAAGCCCAGTGTGGTGGCTCACACCTGTAATCTCAGCTTCCCTGAAGCCTGAGATAGGAGGGTGTCCCCTTGAGCCTAGGAGTTCTAGTCTAGCCTGGGCAGCATAGTGAGACCCCCCCATCTCTTTAAAAAATATATATATGTTTAAAACTAGTGAGGCCATTATAGGAATTGATGTATGTGACTGGGCTCGGTGGCTCAGCCTGTAATTTCAGCACTTCCTTGAGGCCGAGTCAAGTGGATTGCCTGAGCCCACAGGTTCGAGAGCAGCCCAGGCAACTTGGTGAGACCTCGTCTCTACAATTAAAAAAAAAATTAGCCAGGCATGGTACCGCTCTCCTGTAGTTGACTACTTGGAAGGCTGAGGCGGAAGGATCCCCTGGAGCCCAGCAGGTCAAGGCTGCAGTGGCTGTGAGCGTGCTACTGCACTCCAGCCTGGGCAACAAGAGTAGACTCCAACTCAAAAAACAAAAAAAAGAATTTGACTCGTGTAAAAGAAATAAATAAAACCAGTGAGGACGATTAAAAAATCATTTAAGGGCAACCCCTTCAGGTCCCTTCCCACTGTGGGATCTTTTCTGCCCTCTCAATAAATTCTGCTTTCTCAAAAAAAAATAATAATTTAAAATAACACTATATGTATCAGTGGTCATCGCTAATGTTAAAAACTAAGATCTGTGGGTTCGAGACCCGCCTGGGCAGTGAGACCTCATTTCTACAATAAATTAAAAAATCAGCCGGGCGTGGTAGCGCGTGCCTGTAATCCCGGCTACTCGGAAGACTGAGGCGGAAGGATCGCCGGAGCCCAGCAGGCCGAGGCTGCGGTGGCCGGGAGCGGCCACTGCACTCCAGTCTGGGCGACAGAGTGAGCCTCCAACTCAAAAAAAACACAACTAAGATCTATCTTTTGAATAATGTTCTCTTTTTTTGAGTCATAGTCTTGCTGTAACCCAGGCTGGAGTGCAGTGGCATGCTCATGACTTCTGCAGCCTCGACTTCCTGGGCTCAGGCGATCCTTCCTCCTCAGCCTTCCAAATAACTGGAACCACAGGTGTGCACCACCATGCCAGGCTAATTTTTTGATTTATTGTAGAGACGAGGTCTTGCGAAGTTGCCCGGGCTGGTCTCGAACCTCTGGACTCAGGCAATTCTCTTGCCTTTGTCTCCCAAAGTGCCGGGATTACAGACATGAGCCATCAACCCGCCTGAATTATGCTCTTGAACATTAAAAAGTTTCTGACAAAGCCGAGCTCAGTGGCTCAGCCTGTAATCCCATGCCTTTGGGAGGCTGAGGTGAGTGGATTGCCTGAGCCCGTGGGTTCGAGACCCGCCTGGGCAGTGAGATCTCATTTCTACAATAAAATCAAAAAATCAGCCGGGCGTGGTAGCGCACGCCTGTAATTCCAGCTACTTTGGAAGGCTGAGGTGGAAGGATCGCCGGAGCCCAGCAGGCTGAGGCTGTGGTGGCCGGGAGTGGCCACTGCACTCCAGTCTGGGTGACAGGGTGAGACTCCAACTCAAAAAAAAAGTTCTGACAAGTCCGGTGGCACGTGCCTTTACTCCTAGCTACTCACAAGGCCGAGAACGGAGGATTACTTGAGCCCAGGAGTTCTGAGACCAGCCAGGGCACCATAGCAAGACTCTGTTTCAAGTCAAAAAAAAAGTTTTGGCCAAATTTTGTTCTGCTGAAAACATCACTGGTTTTACTTTGTAATGTGGTTTATAAAAAGCTCATAATACAAATAGAACTAGCAGCTTTATATTTATTTTGTTTACATTAACTTTTTTCCTTTTTGAGGTAAAATTCATATAACATAAAATTAACCATTTAAAAATATACAACTCAGTGGCATTTAGTACATTAACAGTGTTTTACAGCCGTTACTTTGAGCTAGTTTTCAGTCTGTTTATCTATTAATCACATTTTCATCACCCAAAAGGAAACAAGCCCCTAACCCATGAAACAGTCACTCCTTACTTCTCCTTCCCCCAACCCCAGCCCCTGGCAATCACAAATCTGTTTTCTGTCTCTTATGGATTTACCTTTTCTGGACATTTCATATAAATGGAATCATATGATCTGTTACCTGTTATGTGTGGCCTTTTTTTTTTTTTTTGAGTCAGAGTCTTACTCCATTGCTCACGCTGGAGTGCAGTGGCACACTCACAGCCACCCCAGTGTCGACCTGCTGGGCTCCAGCTATCCTTTTGCCTATCCTTCCACCTCAGCCTTCCAAGTAGCTAGAACTTCAGGCGTGTACTACCATGCCTGGCTAATTTTTGATTCATTGTAGAGACGAGGTCTCGCCAAGTTGCCCAGGTTGGTCTCGAACCTGCGAGCTCAGGCAATCCACTCACCTCGGCCTCCCGAAGTGCTGGGATTATAGGCTGAGCCACCAAGCCCGGCCTAGACATTGTTAATATTATCTTTAATCTTTTGGCTTCTGTTACATTTCCTCTGTTTCTCTCTCTCTTTTCTTTATTTATTTATTTTTTATTTTTTTACTATTTTATTTTATTTTTTGAGTTGGAGTCTCACTCTGTCACCCACACTGGAGTGCCATGGCCGCTCCCGGCCACTGCAGCCTCAACCTGCTGGGCTCTGGCAATCCTTCCGCTTCAGCCTTCCAAGTAGCTGGAACTACAGGCACGCACTACCATGCCCGGCTCATTTTGATTTATTGTAGAGATGAGTTCTCGCCAAGTTGTCCAGGCGGGTCTCGAACCTGTGGGCTTAGGCAATCCACTCACCTCAGCCTCCCAAAGGTGCAGGATTACAGGCTGAGCCACCGAGCCTGGCTCTTTTCTTTTTTTAAGTCAAGGTTTGCTTTTTTTTTTTTGAGTTGGAGTCTCACACTATCACCCAGACTGGAGTGCAGTGGCCGCTCCCGGCCACCGCAGCCTTGACCTGCTGGGCTCTGGCGATCCTTCCGCCTCTGCCTTCCAAGTAGCCGGAATTTCAGGCATGCGCTACCACGCCCGGCTGATTTTTTGATTTACTGTAGAGATGAGGTCTTGCTGCCCAGGTGGGTCTTGAACCCGCGGGCTCAGGCAATCCACTCACCTCAGCCTCCCAAAGGCGCGGAATTACAGGCTGAGCCACCGAGCCCGGCTTGCTTTTTTTTAAATTCGAGACTGGTGTGCAGTGGCATGATCACAGCTCACTGCAGCCTCAATCTCCTGGGTCCAGGCAATCCCGCCTCAGCCTCCCAAGTAGCTGGGACTACAGGCACACCACCACGCACAGCTAATTTTTAAATTTATTGTAAAGATAAGGTCTCACCATGTTGCCCAGGCTGCTCTTTGAACTCCTGGACTCAGGCCATCCTCCTGCCTTGGCCTCCCAAATTGCTGGGCTTACAGGCACGAGCTACTGTGCCCGGCTCCTCCATCTCTTTTTTGAGTATTCATTTAGTTAAAAGTTGGTAGTGTAACATACATGTCAACTTCATCATTCGCTCCAACAGGAGTGTACCAACAAGCAAAGGATTGTCACCGTCTCTACCTTGGGGACCTTGTGCCCTTCCTGAGGACCCCTCACTTCCCTGCCCGCTTGTCACCTTCTGCCCACCACCAATCCATATATTGATTATCTGTCTGGTGGAATTTGCTTCATCTCTGTGGTGAGGGAATAAGTAGAAATAGATACCCTTTAAAAAAAATTTTTTTTTCAAAACAGATGAGTTAGGAGGAATGAAGTGTGGCAGAGAGCATATACTTTGGGCTCCTGGGACACAAAGGCCTGACTGAATGAAATCAGTATGCAGCTGACATTCGGACCCAAACTCCCTCAGTGACCAACAGTCTGTTCCCAGCACACTGGGAACCGATAGGAACAAGAGCGGGTTGACTGACTCATCTAACGCTGCACCAAGTTGGATTGGAAACATGGCTGTCTACACAGGTACGACATGGCTATGGTTCTACCTAATTAAAGAAAACCCGGCAATCCACATGTCTGTGGAACAAACCAGGCCTGCGTGCAGACCAGAAGCCATGCTGCGGGGAACAAGGGATTGCTCTGTCCTGGGCTGACAACCAGATGCCACTCTGGTCAGGGACACGAAGTGGACGTTTGACCGGGGGATTAGAACAGCTGACCTGGGAGGAGAGTCAGGCATGGATAGTCGTCTGGTACGAGGCCAGGTGGGGACACGGGAGACGCGTGATAGATGGAGATGTGGATGGAAAGTCAGGAGGTCATCCGAGCGGAGGCAGGCGGGTTCAGATCCTTCACACCACACTCCAGGGTCAGCCAAGGCCCCTCGAGGATTCAGAGCCAGCACAGACCTGGAGGTTCTGTTTTGACTTTGGGGCTGGAACAGATGCTGGAAGCAGACACCAGGGCTCTTGCCGTGAGGGGAGGGTGTCGAGGTCCCACCCACCTGCCCCTTCAGGTGCTTCTCTCTGTCTCTGGGGCTCCAGCAGCCCTCCCTGCTGTGCCCTGAGATATGGCTTGGGGGTCAGACCCTCTTGTCCTCAGGTGACTGGTGTCTTTGGGACCATCCGAGGGGCGGGCCTTAACTGAAGAGGGTGGTGGCCCAGGGACCTGTGCGGGCCTGTGCCCCCCTCCATCCCTCTCAGATTCAGGGGGCCCCTGCCCTTCCCCATGCCTCCTGGCCAGTCCACCCGCAAGCCTGTTCTTCCACCAGACCCCTCGCCCGCCACTGTCTCTCACCTCGACCAGGACAGTCGCCCCTCTCTGCCCTCCCTCCTCCCTCGACTCCTGCTGCCCGTTCTCTACCCACAGTTCACTCGGCAGCTGCAGAATCCCGGGAGCGCCCGACTCCCATCACGGGCCTGCCCTGCTCAGAGCCCTCCTTGGCTCTGAACTGGTGCAGGATGCAAGATGGGGTCCACACCGTGACCCACAGACCCTTGTCTGCGTGACCGTGCCTCCCTCGCCTGCCCCTCCGCCCCCTGCACGTGCCTGCTATCCCCCGGGCTCCTTGCGTGACTCTGCCACAGGACCTTGGCACGTGCTGCCCTTGCCTGGAACACCCGTCCCTCGCGTGGCCCTGTCTCTCTTCTGTTCCCTCCCACCGTCTCTCTGCAGCTCTGCCTGGGCTCACCCCCTCCACCAGCCCATCGGCCCCTCAGCTCCATACGGGCCTTGCCCTCCCCACCTTCTTGCCCCTTCTGGATGCTGTGTTTTCACTCACGGTCTGACCCCCTCCAGGAGTTCGTGAACTGCAGGAGGGCAGGGGTGTCTCTTCCACACCGTGGTCTCCTCAGTCCCGCTGGGAAGGCGCTGGGCTCATGGGCTCTCTCTCGTACCCTGCTGTCACATAAAACCGTTCACCTTGGCCACCGCATGGGGAACTGAGAGGCTGGGCAGGTGACCTGGAGGAGGGCAGGGCGAGTGACCAAGAGACAAGACAACAGTGACCAGTCACACAGATGGCCCGCACTAGCCCTGATACCATGGCTGTGGCTCACCGAGGACCTGTCCCAGACAGGAGCATGGGTGCCATGCCAGGTCCATGTTTTGAGGCATTAGCTCTGAGACCAGCTTGGGGCCCTGCCAGCCGCACTCCCTGGCAGCTCTGAGCAGATGGTGGCCTGTGGTCACCTCCCCAGATGCTTGGGCTTTCTGGCCTTGTGTGGCGTGAGGGGACGTGGGCAGCAGTTGAAGAGGCTCGTGCCATGGCCGGATTGCTGTCCCTGCCAGGGAAGGTGGAGGGAAGGAAGGTTGCCCAGGCTCTGTAGACGTTGGTGATGAGGCAGTGGAGTGTCTGGACGGGCGGCCACAACCTTGGTGTCCACAAAGCCTGTGTTCGAATCCAGAACTTCCTCTTACCGCAGGGTGACTTTTTAGCTTGTGTACGTTTAGCTGCAAGTAACAGTTTACCTGACTACTGATAGCTTAAATAATCTCTTGACCGGCACGGTGGCTCAAGCCTGTAATCCCAGCACTTTGAGAGGCCGAGATAAGAGGATTGCCTGAGCCCATGGGTTCGAGAACAGCCTGGGCCACTTGGCAAGACCTCGTCTCTACAATAAGATTAAAAAATTAGCCAGGCATGGTAGTGTATGCCTGTAGTTCCCACTACTTGAAAGGCTGAGGTGGGAGGACCACCTGAGCCCAGCAGGTTAAGGCTGGGGTGGCCATGAGCGTGCTACTGCACTCCAGCCTGAGTGACAGAGTGAGACTCCAACTCAAAAATAATAATCATCGTCAGCCGGTCTCGGTGGCTCAGCCTGTAATCCCACACCTTTGGGAGGCTGGGGTGAGTGGATCGCCTGAGCCCACGGGTTCGAGACCCGCCTGGGCGGCGAGACCTCATTTCTACAATAAATCAAAAAATCAGCCGGGCATGGTAGCGTGTGCCTGTAATTCCGGCTACTTGGAAGGCAGAGGCAGAAGGATTGCCAGAGCCCAGCAGGTTGAGGCTGTGGTGGCCAGGAGCAGCCACTGCACTCCAGTCTGGGCGACAGAGTGAGACTCCAACTCAAAAAAAAAAAAATTTTTTTTTGTAGAAACGAGATCTCATTATGTTACCCATAATCATCATCATCATTGTCATCTCTTATTTTCTTCAACAGCAACAAAAATTTTTTGAGTTGAGGTCTCACTCTGTCACCCAGACTGGAGTGTAGTGATGCAATCTTGGCTCACTGCAGTCTCAACCTCCTGGGCTCAAGTGATCCTCCCACCTTGGCCTCACGTACCATCATGCCTGGCTAATATTTTATTTTTATTTTTTTGTAGAGACATGGTCTTGCTATGTTGCCCAGGCTAGTTTTGAACTTCTGAGCACAAGTGATTCTCCTGCCTCGGCCTCCTGAGTAGCTGGTACTTATAGGTGTGAGCTGTTACACTTGGCTATTTTTTTATGTTTATCTTGTAGAGACAGGGTCTCACTATGCGCCCAGACTTGTTTCAAACTTCTGAACTCAAGTGAATCTCCCTCCTCAGCTTCCTGAGTAGCTTGGACTACAGTCACGTGCCACCGTGCCTGGCTAATTGTTTATTTTTAATTTTGTAGAGATGAGGTCTCACTATATTGCCCAGGCTGGTCTCAAGCTCCTGTGCTCAAGCAATCCTCTTGCCTTAGCCTCCCAACTTGCTGGGATTACGGGTGTGCGCCACTGCGCCCGGCCAACAGATGTATTTTCATTTGCTTTTCTGAATGTCTCATACCTTTGCATGGCTGAAAAAGCAAAAATTATTTTGAAGACCACTAAGTGGTCTGTCTCCCTCCTGTCCTTGACCCTATCTGCCGGGTCTCCTCTGAGTTAATCTGTGTGGTTAGTGTCACCCGGACGCTTCCTGACATCCTGGAGATGTGGAGAAGCATTTGGAATGTATCCCCTTCCTTTTCCTCCAAGCAGATGGTGATGTTTCACACACGCTGTTCTGTATCTCACTTTTCCGTGTGACAGTAGTCTAGGAGGCCTGTCCTTCTCAGAACATAGAGGACGTCTTTATTCCTTTTTTTGTTTTGTTTTTGAGTCAGAGTCTCACTCTCACCCAGGCTGGAGTGCAGTGGCACGCTCATGGCCACTGCAGCCTCGACCGGCTGGGCTCAACCAATCCTCCTACCTCAGCCTCCCAAGTAGCTGGAACTACAGGCGTGCGCCACTATGCCCAGCTAATTTTTTTGATTTATTGTAGACACGAGGGCTCGCCAAGTTGCCCGGGCTGGTCTTGAACCCCTGGGCTCAGGCAATCCTCTCACCTCTACCTCCCAAAGTGCTGGGATTACAGGCGTGAGCCACCATGCCCAGCTTCCTTTTTTTTTTTAAATAGCATCTTTATTGACATATAATTCATATGCCTTCAAATCCAGCCATTTAAAATGTACAACCCAGTGACTTTTAGTCTATTCACAGAGTTGTGCAACCGTCATCACAATTCAATTTTAGAATGTTTTTATCATCTCGGTAAGAAGCTGTGTCCATGAACAGCCACTGTAAGTCCCTCCCTACCCATCCCCTCAGCCCTGGCAACCACTCATCTACGTTCTGTCTCTATGGATTTGCCTATTCTAGGCATTTCACATAAATGGAATCATATATGTCATCGTTTGTGACTGACTTTTCTCACTCTGCCTCATGTTTAAAAAAAATTTTTTTTTTGAATCAGGGTCTCACTTTGTCCCCTAGGCTAAAGTACACTGGCACGATCACAGCTCACTGCAGCCTCGACTGCCTGGGCTTAGGCGATCCTCCCGCCTCAGCCTCCCAAGTAGCTGGAACCACAGGCACACACCACCGTGCCTGGCTAATTTTTATATTTTCTGTAGAGATGAAATGTCACTTTGTTGCCTAGGCTGGTCTTGAACTCCTGGGCTCCAGTGACTCTCCCACCTCAGCCTCCCAAAGTGCTGGAATGACAGGCGTGAGCCACTGCGCCCAGCCTTTTTGTTTTTGTTTTTTGTTTTTTTTTTTGAGTTGGAGTCTCACTCTGTCGCCCAGACTGGAGTGCAGTGGCTGCTCCCGGCCACCGCAGCCTCGACCTGCTGGGCTCCAGCGATCCTTCCGCCTCAGCCTTCCGAGTAGCCGGAATTACAGGCATGCGCTACCACGCCCGGCTGATTTTTTGATTTATTGTAGAGATGAGGTCTCGCTGCCCAGGCGGGTCTCGAACCCGCAGGCTCAGGCAATCCACTCACCTCAGCCTCCCAAAGGCGCGGGATTACAGGCTGAGCCACCGAGCCCGGCTTGTTTTGTTTTTTGTTTTTAAGGTGGAGTCTCACTCTCACCCAGGCTGGAGGGCAGTGGCACATTCACGGCTACCACAGCCTCGATCTGGGGGCTCAGGCAATCCTTCCGCCTCAGCTTTCCAAGTAGCTGGAACTACAGGCACATGGCACCATGCCTGGCTAATTTTTTTGTTTATTGCAGAGACGAGATCTTGCCAAGTTGCCCAGGCTCAGGCAATCCTCTCACCTTGGTCTCCCGGAGTGCTGGGATGATAGGTGTGAGCGATTGCGCCCAGCCTGTCTGTCTTTTTTATTCCAGCCGCCCTGGTGGGTGTGAAGTGGTGTCTCGTGGTTGTGATGAGCACTTCCCCATGGCTGATGAAGTTGGGCATCTTCCCATGGGCTTACCGGCCGTTTGCCTCAGTCCTTCTCTTACGGCTGCGTGGTATTTCCCTGTTTCCATGGACCTGTTCATTTAACCTGCTTGCTCCTGATGGCCAGTGGACCATTCCAGATGTCTTACTATTAGAAACATGGCTGTGGGAGCTAGACTTTTGGACACATCAATTGTACTTGTAGGACACATCCCGTACATAGTTGGGTATAAAAAATCGAGCATGTTATGACCGTGGTAAATAGACACTGTCATGTGCAGTAGACTATCATTATTTAAGGATGCCACCTTTTCAAATGCATCTGCTCACTGAGGTGTATTTATTTTTCATTCGCTTGTTTGTGTTGCTTTTTGAGTTGGGGGTCTCCATTGCCCTGACTGGAGTGCAGTGGCATAACCATGACCCACTGCAGCCTCAACCTCCTGAGCTCCAGTGATCCTCCAGCCTCAGCCTCCTGAGCTGCTGAGACTGTAGGCATGCGCCATCGCACTGTGCTAGTTTTTTTTTAATTTTTTTCACTATGTTGCCCAGGCTGATCTCGAACTCATGGGCTCATTGTGCGATCCTCCTACCTCGGCCTCCCAAAGTGCTGGGATTACAGGTGTGAGCCACTGTGCCCAACCTAAATGTCTGGAATCCAACATTTTGGGAGGCTGAGGCAAGAGGATTGCCTGAGCCCACGGGTTTGAGACCAGCCTGGGCAACTTGGTGAGACTTCATCTCTACAGTAAATCAAGAGATTAGCCGGGCATGGTGGCGCACGCCTGCAGTTCCAGCTACTTGGAAGGCTGAGGCAGAAGGATCGTCTGAGCCCAGAAGGTGGAGGCTGTGGTGGTCGTGAGCGTGCCACTTCCCTCCAGCCGGGGCGACAGAGAGAGACTCCGATTCCAAAACAACCAACAAAAACAAACAGAAAAACAGATAAAATGTATTTAAAACCCCAAAATCAATACTCGAAGCATCTTCCCAGTCATTTGTAGACACACACAGAGCAGCAAAAAATTTGAGTCTTCGACACACTCCTTCTCGACTGAGGTCAAACAAGGCAGCACTCTGCTGTCTTACATCGCATGCTATAAACACGTGTCCTTTTCAGAGGTCTTAGTGCCACATGTGTCACTCTTTTGTGCTTTGTGACTTCACTGTTTAAGATGTCCCCAGCTTCGCACCAAAGCGCTGTCCAGTGTTCCTAAGCACGGGAAGACTGCCATGTGCCTTACGGAGAAAACACGTGCGTTCCAGAGGCTTCTTTCAGGCACACCTTAGAGTGCTATTGACATGAGCCCAGGGTTAGTGAATCCACAGTGCATGTCAAACAAGCTGTCTTTAAACAGAAACACACATACGCCAAAGGTGTGCATTTATTAAAAAAACCTTTTTTTTTTGGAGTTGGAGTCTCACTCCATTGCCCTGGATAGAGTACAGTGGCATGCTCATGGCCACCCTAGCGTCGGCCTCCTGGACTCCAGCAATCCTTCTGCCTCAGCCTTCCAAGTAGCCAGAACTACAGGCGCACACTACCATGCCTGGCTAATTTTTTATTTTTTGTAGAGACAGGGTCTTGCCATGTTGCCCAGGCTGGTCTTGAAGCCCTGGACTCAGGTAATCCCCTCTCCTCCACCTCCCAAAGTGCTGGAATTATAGGCATAAGCCACCGTGCCCGGCCAATTTTTGTGTTTTTTTTGTTTGTTTGGTTTTTTTTTTGAGTCGGAGTCTCACTTGGTCGCCCAGACCGGAGTGCAGTGGCCGCTCCCGGCCACCGCAGCCTCGACCCGCTGGGCTCCGGCGATCCTTCCGCCTCAGCCTTCCGAGTAGCCGGAATTACAGGCGCGTGCTACCACACCCGGCTAATTTTTCGATTTTATTGTAGAGATGAGGTCTCACCTGCCCAGGTGGGTCTTGAACCCGCGGGCTCAGGCAATCCATTCACCTCAGCCTCCCAAAGGCACGGGATTACAGGCTGAGCCACTGAGCCCGGCGAGTTTTTGTTTTTTATAGAGACGTGGTCTCACTACATTGTCCAGGCTCGTCTCAAACTCTTGGGTTCAAATGATCTTCCCACCTTGGCCTCCCCAAGTGTTGGGATTACAAGCATGAGTCACTGCGCCCAACCCAATGTTGCTGATTAACAAAGTATTGTGGGACTGGGTGGAGTGGCTCACGCCTGTAATCCCAGTACTTTGGAAAGTCTGAGGTGGGAGGATTGCTTAAGCCTATGAATTCAAGACCAGCCTGGGCACCATAGCAAGACCCTGTTTCTACAAAAAAGCAAAAATTTAGCCAAGCTCATTTTTCGATTTATTGTAGAGATGAAGTTTTTCCAAGTTGCCCATACTGGTCTTGTACTCCTGGACTCAGGCAATCCTCTCACCTCTGCCTCCCAAAGTGCTGGGATTACAGGTGTGAACCATTGCACCTGGCTAACTTTTTTGATTTTTTTTTTTCTTTTAAAGCAGGATTTCTTGAGAGGACAGAAAAGCTCCCATAGTGGGAGGGGACCTGAAGGGATTGCCCAATTTTTAAAATTTTTTATAGAGATGAGCTCTTGCTATGTTGCCCAGGCTGGTCTCAAACTCCTAGGTTCAAGTGATCCTTCTGCCTCGGCCTCCCAAAGTGCTGGAATAACAGGCGTGAGCCGCTACACCCAGCCTTAAGGCTTTGCCATTTTATCCAGATGTGCAAATCTTTCTCATGTTCACACTTAGCAGCAAAGGAGTCTGAGGAAGGAAGATCCTGGCAAAGGGGCAGGGGCTCACATGCATGTGACCCATGAGTTTGGGTTTACATGTCACTGAGTGAAACCAGACCCCGGGTCATGGAGGGCTGTGCACCCTGGTCACTGCTTCGGCCTCCTGAGCTGTGGAGAAGACTCTGGGAGGCTCCTCTGTCCAGGCCTGCACACTGGCCTAGAACTGGTAGCTCGTGTTGGATAAGAGAACGAAAACCCCAGGAGGAAAACTAAAGCGTCAGAAGCCTCTAGAGCAGTGGCTCTCTGGGTGTGGTCTATGTACCCAGTGTCACCACCACCTGGGAGCTTGTCAGAAATGCAGAGTCTTAGGCCAGGTATAGTGGCTCACACCTGTCATCCCAGCACTTTGGGAAGCTAAGGCGGGAGGATCTCTAGAGCTCAGGTGTCCGAGACCAGCCTGGGCAACATAGCGAGACCTCTTCTTTACAAAAAATTAAAAACGCTAACCGGGTATGGTGGTGCATGCCTGTAGTCCCAGCTACTCGGGAGGCTGAGGCAGGAGGATCGCCTGAGCCCAGGTCAAGGCTGCTGTGAGCTGTGATTGTGCCACAGCCCTCTAGACTGGGCGACAGAGGGAGATCCTGACTTGAGCAAACAAACAAGCGAATGTGGAGTCTCAGACCTGCTGACCCCAGGGTTGGATCTGTGTTAGGAACCCGTGGTGTACACCCGTGTGGGATGATTTGGGATTTCTGTTCCCCACTGCTTCTCTTAGCCCTGTTGTTTCCTGAATGTGACGCGCTTTCTGTGGCCGACGGCATGGAAGGTCCATGTCCGGCGAACACAGCTCTCTTCCTGTTCCCCTCACCTGCACGGTTGCCCACATCTCACCCTCTCTTGGGTTGTCTCCTGCAAGCCTGCATGTAGACAGGTCCCAGAGAGGCCTGGCCTTCTTGGCAAGCCTGAGCCTTTACGGCCGTATTTAGAACAGCGTCAAGGTGACAAGGGAGAGGGGGAAGCACAGGAACCGTTTGTGGCGTGTAACGACCTGTGTCCAGGAGACTTTCAGGAGCCGGAGCCCAGTTGCTGTGTGAGCAGTCCAGGTTTTATGGGCACGGCTGGGCGTGGCGAGGCCCATGCTGTGATTTCAGAGCTCTAAAGGTCACTAAAAATAAAGATGGTGCAGATTGCATTGCTCTTCAAACCCTCTTCCTCCGTCTTCTCGAAAAGAACTGGGGGTGGGTGAGGAATCAACGTTTTCTCCCTGGTTTCTTTTTCTGGCTTTGAAATAGACACGTCATACAAGTGGCTGCCTATCCAGGCCCTGGCGATCTCATCCTGGGCCTTTGCATGGAACTTAAAAAGGGGCAGAGAGGGCCTAACTTTGGGGGGTCTCCTTTGTGTGAAGTAAGAGAGGGAACTCCTATCTCCATGCGGGTGCCGTTCTTCTTAGGGGCTCTCAGGTGTGAGCAGAACCTGGACTGGATTTGAGGCCCCACTTGCCGCTTTGTCTGGGTTCCTTTGTGCAGTGAACTGCCTGTGCAGCTGTACATGGTGATGCATGTACATATCATATATACATGTGTTCTGTACCCAGTGTGTATTGCCTGCTCCTATCATATAAATGTACATGCTATGTTGGTTTCCTGCTATTTTGGAAGTCCAAAGGCAAGGTGTTAGCAGGACCACCAGGGTGGTCAGCCCTGTGTTCCCCCTGAATGCTCTAGGGAGGAGTCCTTTGCCCCGTCCCTTCTATGGTTGTATCTGCTCCCTGACTTATGGCTGTGCAGTGCTTGTGTCTGCCCTCCATACTCACACGGTCTTCTCCTCTTCTGTAGCTTCTTTCCTGTTTCAAGGACACTTGTCACTGGATTTAGGAGCTACCCGGATAATCCAGGACAATCTCATCCTGAGGCTGTTCGTTACATCTACAGAGACCCTATTTTCTTTTTTTGATGTTTTTGTAGAGATGAGGTCTCACTATGTTGCCCAGGCTGGTCTCGACCTCCTGGGCTCAAGCAATCCTCCTGCCTCGACCTTCCCAAGTGCCGGGATTGCGAGCGTGAGCCATTGTGCCCGGCTGAGACCCTATTTTCTAAATGAAGATGGCCACGTCCACGGGTTTTGGGACATGGACATGAATTTTGGGGGGCCACCATTCCACTCGCTTCAGCCTTGGAAATGCTGTAAGAACTTGACTCCCAGGCATAAGGTGTGTCGGTTCACACCCTGTGAGGTGAGAAGGCGTCCCTCGACTCGGCTGTCTGACTGAGGCTGCAGGGAATGGACCCATCTCCAGCATTTTGGGGTGGCGTGCAGGAGGAAGACCAGCTGGGTCACTGGGGGAGGTGGGACCTGCAAGGACTTGGCAGGGAGTGCACCCCCCTGCAATGGGTGGCAGGGTGGGGATGGCTAGGCTGGTGCCACTGTGCACAGTCCCACGGGCTTGGTTGTCTCAGTCTGACTGGGTGACCTTGGGCAAGTTACCCGGCGGCTTTCTCCCTCAGTTTACTCATCTGTGTAGTGGGCATGTAGGCTTGCTGTGAGGAGGAAATGAAGTCCTTAGAGTAGCACCTGGTACTTAGTAAGCACTCAACCCTGATGATGAGGGTGACAAGGAGGTGGGAGCTGGTGGCAGGAAGGACACGTGAGACAGAACCCGGACCACCTCCCATGCCCAACTTCCCAACACCAGGGAGGGCGTGGCAGGTTCCCAGGGTCAGACTTGTGGCTTGGGCAGGGCAGGCAGGTGGCCAGGAGGAAGGGGGTTGGTGTGGGTGAGCCAGGAGGGGCCAAGTGGGTCCCTCACTGAAGGTAGCGTCCGCTCTGCCCACAACTGCACCAGCACCCGCATGGAGCAAGAGCACGGGAGTGGGGGCCGAGGCCGCTCGGGCAGCATTGCCCAGCCGGTGAGGGAGAGGCTGAGGGCGGTAGTGACGGCCCTGCCTGGGGGGGATGAGCCAAGGGTCAGCACAGGCCAGGGGAATGGGGGGCAGGGGCTGGGTTTGGGCAGGAGCCATAGGCGGGGAGCGAGGATGGGTGGGAGGCATGAAGACGGGCATCCTGGGGCATTGGGTGTGGGTCAGCATGCACTGTTCTTCAGGGAGAGCTGCCCCTGTGAGCTGTGGCTGCAGGACAGGCAGCCCCAACTCCTGGAGACTCGCTGTGACTTTTACACGTTGCCATAGTGGCTTCAAGAAGCTATTGTGCTCCGCTCCTGGGTGCTGGGAGTCAGGAATTGTGTGTGTGTTGGGGTCTCCCTGTGCTGCCCAGGCTGGAGTGCAGTGGCACCATCACAGCTCACTGCAGTCTTGACCTCCTGAGGCAATCTTCCCATCTCAGCCTCCTGAGTAGCTGGGATTACAGGTGTGCGCCACCACGCCTGGCTGATTTTTTTTTTTTTCAGTTTATTGTAGAGACGAGGTCTTGCTGTGTTGCCCAGGCTGGTCTCAAGCCCCAGGACTCAAGCCTCCTGCCTCGGCCTCCCAAAGTGCAGGGGTTACAGGTGTGAGCCATGCCCGGCTGAGTCAGGAATTTCTCATGGCACAGTGGTTCTCCACGCTCTGGTGTCTGGGGTCTTGGCTGGAGTGACGCAGAGGTTGGGGGTGACTCTGGCTGGGTCTAACGGCCCTTTCACACACGTGCTTGGCTCCCAAACTGGGATGTCGTACAGCTGAGGCAGTCATCCAGATCGCCTGCTCACAGCCTCTCCACGCGGCTAGCTGGGGCTTCCCTGGGGCAGCACGGTGCCTTCAGGGTGAGCGGGCATCTAGGCTGGTGCCTTCTGACTTCCAGGGTGAATGTTCTGGTGGTGAAGCAGAAGCTGCATTGAGTCGCCTTTGGTGCAGCCTCGGAAGTCACAGAGAGGCATGTCTGTGCACTTACTGGTCAAACTAGTCACAGATGCCCCTCGGTTCAGGAGAGATCGCAGGTCCGCATCGCAGAGGGCCATGTGGGGTTGGAGATCTCACAGCCATCTTTGGAAAGCGCCATCTGCCGCCGCGGCTCAGAGCAACACCGTGACTGCACGGCTCGCATTTGGCTTGGGTGTAGCGCGATCCCCTGGTCTTGGCAGGGTGTCTGTGTCACCGTGGCCGGCCACAGGACTCTGCTTCTCAGGCGTGGCTGGCTGTGAGCTGGAACTGACCATGAGCGATGACAGGCGTGTGTCCTCCTGCAGAGGACCAGCCTGGGCTTCCTCACCGGCAGCCCAGGGTACCAGGCAGGAGGTCGGCCCGGGCCGGTTGGGCTTAGCGGGAGCCGCGGGCGCATGGGTCTGGGCAGGAGCTACTGCCGCGTTGCAGATGTAGGAGTCTTGCTTCACACCCCTTGCCACAGCCCTCTCGTGTTGCTCTGCCTCTCCTTTCCGTGAGTCGAGCCCAGGCCTTGTCAGCGGGAGGCCAGGAGGGTCTTGTGCCAGGCTGTGGCAATACAGAGACAATGCCAGCTCTGCGTCAGCTGCAACCACAGGCGTGTGCCACCACGCCCGGCTGATTTTTTTGACTTATTGTAGAGATGAGTTCTCGCCAAGTTGCCCAGGTGGGTCTCGAACCCCTGGTCTCACATAATCCTCTCACCTCCACCTCCCAAAGTGCTGAGATGACAGGCGTGAGCCACCGGGTCCAGCCTGGTTTAATTCTTGAAAGGAATTCCCAGGCACACCGACTAATTTGAATTCACAACCTTCCGAGGTGTGACCGGTAGTTTGAGACAGACGGGGATCTTGGAGCTGGGGAGGACGACGCGGGTTTCCGCGTGGCAGTCTGAGAAGCCACAGACTGGTGCTGCCACACCGTCACGTGATACTGCCCAGTTGACGTGCACACTCATCGCTGGCAAGTAACCAGAGGTGACCCCAGTGCGTCCTGGGAAATGGACATCAGTTTGTTTGGACGGCCGGCTGGGCAGCCTGGCGTCCGCTCAGCCCCGGATGACAGCGCAGAACTCCGATTGCATTACAAGCAGAGGGGGAATTCACACGGCTTTCTGAAAGGACACTGTGTCATTGTTGCGTCACCGATGTTCTCAGAGCCGGCTGTGGCTTCCAGGCTCGGCCCTTCCTGCTTTTTATAGCAGGGTGGTGAAGAATGAGGGCTTCGCCATCACAGGGTCTGGGTTCGAGTTCTGGCCCTACAGTGTGGGGTGGCACGTATCCCGACCCCTGGCGTCTTGCTTCCTGGAGGACATGTGTCAACATTGTTCCCGGGGACCAGGATGAGTTGATGGCGTGGAGCCAGCATGAGACCTGGTACCAGGAGGCTCATCCGGGTGTGCCAGTCAGCCCCAGCCACGGTGACAAGGAGGCCCGCGTCCCGTGGCTCACTGGTGCGCGTGCCTGTTGTGGGATGGTGGGTGCCGTCTGCGTGTCCGTCCTGGTCTGGGACTCAGTGGAACTGTGCTATGCCCCTGAAAGCATCTGCTATGGAGGGACACAGCAGGGCCACTCCCATGTCACTGGAGTCACGTGGCTGTGCTTGCAGGAAGGAGCAGGCCCATCGGGAGGGGCGGAGACAGACCGTGGAAGCCCATCTTCCCCACTGTGGCTTGTCTGCAGGGTGCTGTCCACAGTGGAGCTGGTCATTGCATGCTAATTTCCATCCCCCCACCCAACCCACTTTTTCAAAAGCTTTGAGTTTTGGGGGTGCAGGAGGGATCCCTGCTGCCGTCCCTGGCCGAGATCTACTGGCCTCACCCCCCAGGGCTGGGGACTGGGTCTGCTTTGGCTCTCTCAGTATCTTCAGCTCTTCCCCCACAGGTACACAGTTGGTACTTAATACATGCCTGTTTCACCAGGCTGCCCTTCCAACAGATAGGTGAATTTATTTAACTCCCTCTGCAGACTCTCTCATACCTCCCATCAGTCCTTACTGAGATCCTACTGTGTGCCACACACCGTGCAGGCTCTGGGGATCTTATGGGGAAAGCTCCCTGCCCAGGCGGGGTGGACATTTTGGAGGGAGACAGACAGGAACAGGCCACCAGATGGGTACACATTTGATATTAAAATATTCTTTAGGACCTGGCGTGGTGGCTCACGGCTATAATCCCAGCACTTTGGGAGGCGGAGGTGAGAGGATTTTCTGAACCTAGGGGTTTGAGACCAGCCTGAGCAACTTGACAAGACCTCATCTCTACAATGGATCAAAAAGTTAGGCGGGTGTGGTGGTGCGTGTAGTTCCAGCCACTTGGAAGGCTGAGGCAGAAGGATCACCTGAGCCTAGCAGGTTGAGGCTGTTGTGGCCGTGAGCATGCCACTGCACTCCAGCCTGGGGAGCAGAGTGAGACTCCAACTAAAATAAAAAAGTATTCTTTAACTTAAACTTTGTCATTATGGGAAATTTCAAATGTACATGAAACAGACTCATAAAACATGGACTCCCAAGCCCGCTGTGACCAGCCCTGACATGCTGTGCTTCTCCATGCCTACGCACCGCACCACCCAGTAGCACTCTCTGCCAGGATGGAGTGTCCCTGACCCACACCACGCCAGGACGGCAGCCACCGCCGTGGGCCGATGAGCACTTGGAGTGTAGCTAGAATGACCGAGAACGACATGTTTCGTTTCATTTTTATTTATTTATTTTTTGAGTGGGGATCTCACTGCATCACCCAGGCTGGAGTGCAGCGGCACAATCACAGCTCTTGGCAGCTTCAATCTCCTGGGCTCAGGTGATCCTTCCACCTCAGCCTCCTAAGTAGCTTGGGGACACAAGTGCATGCCACCAGGCCTAGCTAATTTTTAATTTTTTGTTTGTTTGTTTGTTGGCTGGTTTTTTTTTTTGAGTTAGAGTCTCACTCTGTCACCCAGACTGGAGTGCAGTGGCCGCTCCCGGCCACCGCAGCCTCGACCTGCTGGGCTCCGGTGATCCTTCCGCCTCAGCCTTCCAAGTAGCCGGAACTACAGGCACGCGCTACCACGCCCAGCTAATTTTTTTAATTTATTGTAGAGATGAGGACTCTCCAAGTTGCCCAGGCGGGTCTCGAACCTGCGGGCTCAGGCAATTCACTCACCTCGGCCTCCCAAAGCGCGGGATTACAGGCTGAGCCACCGCGCCCGGCTTTAATTTTTTTAATTTTTAATTTTGTTATTTTTATTGTTTTAGAGAAGGAGCGTCACTATGTTACTCAGGCTGGTCTCAAACTCCTGGTCTTCGGTAATCCTCTTGCCTCAGTCTTCCAAAGTTCAGGATGACAGGCGTGAGCCGCCACTCCCAGGGGAAAAATTCTGTAAAGAAAAGAAATGGGCTGGGCCCGGTGGCTCAGGCCTGTGATCCCAGCACTTTGGGAAGCTGAGGCGAGAGGATTGCTTGAGCCCAGGGGTTCGAGATCAGCCTGGACAACTTGGTGAGATCACATCTCTACAATAAATCAAAAAATTAGTCGGGTGTGGTAGCGTGTGCCTGTAGTTCCAACTACTTGAAAGACTGAGGTATAATGATCGCCTGAGCCCAGCAAGTTCAGGCTGTGGTGGCCGTGAGTGAGATCCTGACTCAAAAAAAACCCAAAAAACCAAAAAAAACTACAGATTTCTATATGCAATTCCCAGGACATACTCAATCAAAATCTCCAGGGCTGGCCAGGCTCAGTGGCTCAGCCTGTAATCCCAGCACTTTGAGAGACTGAGGCAAGTGGATTGCCTGAGCCTACAGTTTCGAGACCAGCCCAGGCAACTTGGCGAGACCTCGTCTCTACAGTAAATAAAAAATTACCTGGTGTGGTAGTGTGTACCTGTAGTTCCAGCTACTTGGAAGGCTGAGGCGGAAGGATTGCCTGAGTCCAGCAGATCGAGGCTGCGGTGGCCGTGAGTGTGCCACTGTACTCCAGCCTGGGCAACAGAGCGAGACTCTCTGACTCAAAAAAAAAGGAAAAAGAAAAGAAATGATGCTATTATTAATGTAGAGCCTTAGTCACAGTTCCTCAGTGTCATCAAATCCCTGGCCTGGGTTGGCATTCTAACTCTTGTCTTTTCCAACACTTTGTGGGCTCGTTCGCACCTGCTGGGTTGAGAGCTGCAGGATACCCGGTTGGCCCCCCTGCAGGGGGCCGCGGTGTATATACTCTCTGGTGTTCCCATAACAGCACTTTTCAGCCTCATTGATCTCATCTGGAAAATGGGAGTAACACCAGGGTAGGTGGAAGGGCTCGAAGGGGCTTGGTGCCTGGCTGAGAAGGGCCATGCCTCTGACCCCGGCTAAAGCGGCAACCCATGTGCCCTTGAGATGACTTGGCAGTGGGGGAGCCTGGGGACTTCTGTCCAGCCTCACTGGGCTGTGGTCTGAGAGCTGCAGGCGTCTGGATCAATCATGGCAGTCGGAGTGATGGCTGTTGGTATACATGTCCACAAAGGACTTGGGGTACAGAGGGATTAGGGGTGTTAATATGTGCTGGTTCTATGGAGGACGTGCTGCTCCCCTCCCGTTTTCCAGATGGGGAAACTGAGGCACAGAGTGGTGAGTAAATGGTCTTAGGGTACACTGCCGGGCAGTGGCACACTGGGGCTGAGAAGCTGGAGCACGGCTGCAGAAGTTCTATCGTGCACCGAATTCCTGCCATGAACCCTGGCTCCCAGCAGCCCTGGCCCCTTGCCCAGTTTCTGACCCTCCAGACCCAGGCCAGGTCCTGAGCCAGTGTGAGGCCGTGTGGAGACAAGGCTGGGGGCAGGGTAGGATAGAGGCGGAGGCCTTTGTACCTCTGACCTTTCTCATGAACTGGCCATGTTTCATAATCCTCACAAAACAACATCGTTCCCAATAAGGTCCAGACCAAGCCGGGCCCGGCGGCTCAGCCTGTAATCCTGCGCCTTGGGAGGCTGAGGTGAGAGGATTGCCTGGGCCCACGGGTTCGAGACCCGCCTGGGCAACTTGGCGAGACCTCATCTCTACAATAAATTAAAAAAAAAATTAGCCGGGCATGGTAGCGTGCATCTGTAGTTCCAGCTACTCGGAAGGCTAAGGCGGCAGGATCGCTGATGCCCAGCAGGTCGAGGCTGCGGTGGCCGGAACAGAGTGAGACTCCAACTCAAAATAAATAAATAAATAAATAAGGTCGAGCCCAGAAACCTGAGCCCGGCACTGTGGCAGGCGGCTGTGGTTCCAGCTACTCAGGAGGCTGAGGCGGGAGGATCACTCGAACCCAGGAGTTCGACCAGCCTGGGCACCTGGCCAACATAGCAAGACCCTGTCTCTATTCTAGAAAATAAAGAAGCCAGGCGCGATGGCTTACGCCTATAATCCCAGCACTTTGGGAGGCAGAGACGAGAGGACTGCCTGAGCTCAGGGGTTCAAGACCAGCCTGAGCAACATGGTGAGACCTCATCTCTACAATAAATCAGAAAATTAGCTGAGTGTGCTGCCGCATACCTTGTGGTTCCAGCTACTTGAGAGGCTGAGGCGGAAGGGTGACCTGAGCCCAGTAGGTCGAGGCTGTGGTGGCTGAGAGCAGTGTGCCTGGGCAATAGAGTAAGACTCCGACTCAAAAAAAAAAGAAAAGAAACAAACCCAGAACAAAACCCGCATCCGCTGTGCACAAATCACAGGCCAGGCCCTGTTGTCTGTGACTCTGCCTGCCACATGAAAGATGGGGACTGTGATCATGCTCGTTTTACAGATGTGGACACTGAGGCCCTGAGAGGCGGACTCTCTTGCACAAAGTCTCCCAGCCAGCTTGTAGGAGAGCAGGGATTTGAGACCCAAACCTGTGCCGGGCACTGTCATCCCTAGCTGGGCCTCTTGCTGTCAGCCCAATGGGAGACACGGATGCCAGCCTGGGGACTTCTCAGGGGAGCCCAGACCTGCCTGCTGTGGACATGTGTTTTTCCTTTTTTTTTTTTTTTTGAGTTGGAGTCTCACTCGGTCGCCCAGACTGGAGTACAGTGGCTGCTCCCGGCCACCACAGCCTCGACCTGCTGGGCTCCGGTGATCCCTCCGCCTCAGCCTTCCGAGTAGCCGGAATTACAGGCATGCACTACCACGCCCGGCTGATTTTTTGATTTATTGTAGAGATGAGGTCTCGCTGCCCAGGCAGGTCTCGAACCCGCGGGCTCAGGCAATCCACTCACCTCAGCTTCCCAAAGGCGCGGGATTACCGGCTGAGCCACCGAGCCCGGCGTGTTTTTCTTTTGAGTCTGGAAATTTTCCAAAATATGCCAAGTAGATAGAACAGTATAAGGAAGCCCCAGACCCCATCCCCAGCTCTGACAGTTACCAGCATTCTGCTCCTCTTGTTTCTTTTACTCACCACCTACCTCTGCAGATTCTTTTTTTTATTTATCTTTTTTTTTTGAGGTATAAGATTAAAAAATGTAATTTTTTTCTTCTTTTTGATTTTTTTTTTAGAGTTGCTAAAATGATGTACTACTGCATGTATTGCAATACGCAGGCCTCGGAAAACTTCCTTTCTCCCCACACTGCAAGGTTCTTATGGTTTTGTCCTTTAGTATGGAGCAAAACGGTTGTGTCCCCCTTGGTATAGATGAGCCTGCAATGAAGAAAGAACAAGGCCCACCTCATCAGCATGGCTCCTAGTCTTGGCATCAGTCAAAGGTGCCAGAGCATTCATGGCATCAACGCCGTAGGTGGGGGCTGGAGCAAGTGCGTGGTGGTAGGGGTCGGCAGCATAAACTCATCTGTAACTGTCACTGGAGGCAGGAGTATCATGGGCGTAGTGGTATGCAGCATAACCACCCCGCCACAGGCCAGGATCGGGGGCAGGGGCGCAGCAGCCCTGAAGGTGTTGTACATGGTGTGGCTGCGGCCTCGGAGGTGCGCCCCCTTAGTAGGCGGCCGTAGCGGTGGCAGCTGGATACAGAGGGCTATTTACCGTTTTTAAAAGTAAAATGTACATGTGTAAAAATGTGTAAGTCTGAGATGGTACATTTTGAATGCCTGCCTAACCCACATGTCAATCACAAAACAGAATATTTCTCCCAGAAAATTTCATTCATTTCTTTAACACTGCCATTGGAATGAAAACACACAACTCAGAAGCGCTCACAGAAGGCTGGGTACGGTGGTTCACACCTGTAATCCCAGCACTCTGGGAGACTGAGGTGGGAGGATTGCTTGAGCCCATGAGTTCCAGAGCAGCCTGGGCAATATAATGAGACCTCATCTCTAAAAAAAAAAAAATTAGCTGGGTGTGGTGGTACACACCTGTAGTCCCAGCTGCTCAGGAGGCTGAGGCGGAGGATGGCCTGAGCCCTGGAGGTTGAAGCTGCGGTGAGCCGTGATCGTGTCACTGCCCTCCAGCCTGGACAACACAGAGACCCGGACTCAAAAAAAAATTCTTGCAGAAAACTCTGGAGCCTCCCACTTGAAATTCGCCCTCAGGCTATCCACCGTGCTGTGCTGTCTCTAATTCTGCTGGCAGGAAGTTTCCAGAGCTTGGGTCACACCTGAAACCAGAGCTGGGAGGAGGGAAGACTGGGAAGCCACCCTGGGGCTTGTGAACCCCTCAGGCCTGGAATAGAGGGAGAGGCTCAGTGTCCCAGAGTCTCCTGACAGTGCTTTCCAGATCCTTTTGGGGTCTGGGAGGAAAAGGAAAAGGAAAGCTGCTCTGACCCTTCCTTAGTTCCCAACCCCACCTATCTTCTCTTCAAATCGGAAGCATCCCAGGCATGCACAAAATGATAACAAAGACACGCGCACCCTCATTGTGATGTGATTGTAACATTGTTGCCATATTTACTGTGCATCTCAAGGGAAATCACAGGGCAAAAGGGCTGGGGATGGGGTGGTAGCCAGGGGCGGGGCCCCGGAGTGAGGCTGCCAAGGCTGGCATCCCAGCCTGGCCTTGTGCTGGCGGTGGGATCTGGGCCGCGTTACTGACCTCTGAGTCTGTTCCCTCATCTGCAGATGGGGATGGTAAAAACACCAGCCTCAGGGATCCTGGGGAAGGCGAGTGAGTTCATGCACCCAGTGTGCATAAGCCAGTGCCTGGCCATCAGTGGCCTGGGACCAGTGTTACCCGCTGTCATTGTTACAACCGTCAGTCCTCCTGCACAGATGCCACACTTGTGAATTCGCCTGCTTGACAGCACCTGTACCCCCAAAATGGTGTCTTCCCAGCCATTTGCAGAAGTGGGTGGAGCGGGCCAGACGTGGTGGCTCACGCCCATAATCCCAGCACTTTGGGAAGCTGAGGCGGGAGGATCACTTGAGGCCAGGAGTTTGAGACCAGCCTGGGCAACATAGCAGGACCTTGTCTCTCCAAAATAATAATAATAATAATAATAATAATAATAATGATAATAATAATAAAGTAGGCAAGATGATGTGCACCCAGCTAGCTACTCGGGAGGTAGGTTGAGGAGAGAGGATTGCTTGAGCCAAGGAGATCGAAGCTGAGGTGAGCTATGATTGTGCCACTGCCCTCCGGCCTAGGCAACAGAGTAACATCTGACTCAAAAAAAAAAAAAAAAAAAAAAAAGAACAGCAGAATGTGCGTAGAGGGGCAAGAAATTTTGAGCTGCCCGACTCACAACTTTCCAGCTGAGATTGGTCGGGCAAAGCGGCACTCTGCGTTCTGGCTTCCACTCCAATTGCAAACCCAGTATCCATCTCACAGTCCGTGTAATGGCATGTCGTCACATCTTTGTGCTTTTTGTTGGTGATTCCACTGTTCAAAGGTCCCAAGCACGGTGCTGAAACACTGGCTTGTGTTCCTAAGTGCATGAAGGCCGGACTGTGACTAAGGGAAGATGCGTGCTCAGGTGGGAGCTCCATGCCGTCAGCCACCAGCATCGACCGTGTGTGCTAGATAAGGTGTCTCTGGACAGAAACAGAGACCGAGGGGATGGACGCTGATGAAATGTGACCAGTGGGTGGTGGGGCCTGGCCCGCGTTTCCCCAGGAGCAGCGGCTCGGGGTTGGCCAATTCTGCGTCCGGGGTGACCTAACCTCCCTACTGCAGGGAGCAAGGATTGGCTGTATTTGGTCAGACTGAAGTGTCAGTGAAGGCCATTGTGTGATGTTGTGTCATGTCATGTGTGCGAGGCTTCTGTGGTAGTGTACAGTGGTGTGCTGTGTGACTTTAAACTTGTCTTTGTTCTCTCCTTTATCACGTCCCTGGTTTTGTTTTTGTTTGTTTTAGTTGGGGTCTTACTCTGTTGCCCAGGCTGGAGTACGGTGGCATGCTCACAGCCATCACAGCCTCAACCTGCTGGGGTCAGGCGATCATTCCGCCTCAGCCTTCCAAGTAGCTAGAACTACAGGCGTGCACCACCACACCGGCTAATTCTTAAAATTTTTTGTAGAGCCCAGGTCTCGTCAAGTTGCCCAGGCTGGTCTTGAACCCTCGGCTCAGGCATTCCTCTCACCTCCGCCTGCCAAAGTGCTGGGATTACAGGTGTGAGCCACTTCACTCGGCTGTAATTTTCTTTTTATTTTTTGAGTCCAAGTCTCACTCTGTCACCCAGGCTGGAGTGCAGTGGCACGCTCACGGCCACTCCAGCATCGACCTGCTGGGCTCAGGCGATCCTTCCTCCTCAGCCTTCCAAGTAGTTGGAACTACAGGCACATGCCACCGTGCCTGGCTAATTTGTTGATTGATTGTAGAGACGAGGTCTCACCAAGTTCCCCAGGCTGGTTTCAAACCCCTCGGCTCAGGCAGTTCTCTCGCCTCCACCTCCCAAAGTGCTGGGATTACAGCTGTGAGCCACACTGTGCCTGGCAATTTTTTTTTTAAGTTGGGTTCTCCCTCTGTTGCCCACACTGGAGTGCAGTGGCACAAACACGGCTCACCGCAGCCTCGACCTCCTGGGCTCAGGCAGTCCGCCCACCTCAGCTTCCCAAGTAGTTGGGACTACAGGCGTGAACTACCATGCCTGGCTTATTTTTTATTTTTTACTTGTGAAGACGAGTTGTCCAGACTGGTCTCGAAATCCTGGGCTCAAGCGATCCTCCCACCTCGGCTTCCCGAAGTGCTGTGATGACAGGTGTGAGCTGCCACGCCCAGCCTCACTTCCTTTCCCTCTTGACAGGGTCACTTCAGCCCGCCCCTCCTTCTGTCCTCCTCCTCTTCCTGGTGCCCCTCCCCCTCCCCCAGTATCTCTGCCTGTCTGTCTCTAACCCCGGCTTATTCCTTTCCACTGACCTTCCACTCACAGTCTGTCTCTCTCTCTCCACAGCTGGCCCCCAAGAGGACCCTCTCCAAGTCCCCAACTGGGGGCCCCGCGTAGAGCTGGAGTGGACGCCCCCTCCTTCCCTTCATGATTCGTTTGTAGCACAGGTAACCAGGGGGCGTCCCCGTTCATTCTGCAGGGGCAGCTGTTCCTCCCTCTGCCTCCCCAGATCCCCTCAGCCCCTGGCTGAGGAAGGAACCTGCCTTCCTGGCAGAACCTGGCTTAGCGGCAGCCTCCAGCTCTCCCCTTCCCACCTGGGCCCTGGGATCACTGGACTGTCCCCTTGCCTCCACACCAGCTGCAGGCAAAGTCCTCCTCCCTTCTCCTCCCCGCTTTTCTCCAGATTCTTTGCAGATCTTGCCTTTTCGTGGCCCCCGTGGGCTGGGGGGAGGGCAGGGGGTCACAGGCTGTGGACCCGGCAACAAGGAGGAGGAGGCATAGTGGGTTTGGGTGGGGAGTAGGTGAGAGTGTGCCCTCACTCTCCTCAGAGTGTGGCAGGAGCCCAGGAGGGACCTCTCTGGGGATAGTCCCCATGGCCAGCTCTGGGAGGGAGAGTTTTTGGTGTGCAGGGCTCTGGGGACATGTGGCATTTTTGACCCACATGCATGTCTCTGGCAAGAGGGTCTTTAGTTTTCTCCAGATTCCAGAGTGTCCAGAGACAGCCCTAACCTGCCACAGGAAGTCCCTGTCCCAGACTCTTCAAGATGCTACAGGGCACTTGAAGATGGTGGACTTGGGGGTGGCAGTTACTCCTAGATGCCTCATTAGGGGAGTTCAGAGAATGCTGTCAGGGTCGGGGACTGGGAACCAGCTGATAATACATGTCCGACTTTGTATGTGGGAGTCTTGGGTGGAGGTGGTAATCTATGACAGTTACCACATCCTCAGTGACAAGGACCTCTGCCCAAGGAAAAAGAGTAAGAGCTCCATGGTCCTGAGAGCTCAAGTCCCACCACCCAGGGATGGTGTCTTCTTCCTCCTTGTGTCCGGTGTGCACTCTTGGGAGGAGAGGGCAGAAGGACACAAGAGGCAACGGAAGGAAGATGAGTGGTTGGAAGGATGGGTTGGCTTGGGTGTTGGGCAAAAGGCAGAGACAGAAGTTTTTCCCTTCCATCTTGGAATGGATGGAGGCTTGGAAGGATGGAGGGAGGGTAGATGAATGTATATTTGGAAGGATAGAGGGATGGGTAGGTAGATGGGTGGAGAGATGGATGTTTGGAAGGATGGAGGGAAGGAGAGAATAACGGATGGATGTTTAGAAGAACAGAGGGATGGGTAGGTAGAAGAAGGGATGGATGTTGAGAAGGATGAAGAAATGGGTGGATGGAGAGATGTGTGGGTAGGTGGATGGATGTTTAGGAAGATGGAGGGATGGGTAGGCAGATGGACGGGTGTTGGAAGGATGGA
This sequence comes from Cephalopachus bancanus, assembly GCA_027257055.1. NCBI lineage: Eukaryota > Metazoa > Chordata > Mammalia > Primates > Tarsiidae > Cephalopachus > Cephalopachus bancanus. Next base: position 82,495 of record JAPVLO010000621.1, read on the forward strand.
GAGATGGGTAAGTAGACAGATGGATGGGTGTTTGGAGGGACAGAGGAATGGGGAGATGGGCGGATGGAGGGATGGGTAGGTAGATGGATGGATGGGTGTTTAGAAGGATGGAGAGATGAGTGGATGGAGACATGGAGAGATGTGTAGGTAGGTGGATGGATGGATGTTTAGAAAGAGGGAGGGATGGGTAAGTAGATGGGTGTTTGGAAGGATGAAGGGATGGGTAGGTAGACGGATGGGTATTTGGAGGGATAGAAGGATGGGGAGATGGGTGGACGGAGGGATGGGTAGGTCGACGGATGGAGGCATGTTTGGAGGGATAGATGGGTGGGTGGCGGGATGGGTAGGTGGATGGATGGAGGAGTGTTTGGAAGGGTGGAGAGGTGAGTAGGTGGATGGATGGATGTTTGGAAGGGTGGAGCGATGGAGGAATGGATGATGATGGAAGGAGGGAGCTTGGAGGGAGGGTTGGGTGCCTAACCGTTCTGGAGGATTGGGGGCTGTCTGGAAGGTAGAAGGCTGGAAATATGGGAGGGCGGATGGGCAAGTGTGGAGCGCATCCATTTCCTCAGGTGTCAGGTGGGAGCGCACTGTCCCTTCCCCGTAGATTGAACAAGCTAACACGGAAGCGCTTGGACTGGGCAAGTGCTCGACACACGTTAGCCGTCCGCATCCTCATCATTCTGCCCATGAGGCTCAGCCTGGCTGGGAGGCTTCTCTGACTCAGAGCGCCATCCTCATGAGTCGCTCAGCCTTGCTTCTGCCTGGGTTCCCCCACCCCCTTCCCTTCCTGCGTCTGTCCTCCAGGGAGGCCCAGAACCTGGAGCCACACGGCCCCTCCTTGCCGCCTCCACTCACTCCCTCACTCCCTCCGCCGCTCGCAGGCAGGACAGGCGCCCACCACACCCTGACTCCGGGCCAGGGAGGCAAGGCAGTATGGCGGTGAGGCGCACAGGCTTGGCAGCCAGACTTCTTGGGTTCGAGGCCTGGCTCTGCTTCCTGTTGGCTAGGAGACAGGAATGACTGCCTCATGGCTCTAGTCCTCCATCTGCAGAGTAGGAGTGGCAGAGGAGAGGATGCGTTTAGCTACACCTGCGTGAAGCACACAGCCAGGGCTCACTGAGTCTTGCTTGGTGTCACCACATCCTCCTCCTCCTCCTCCTCCTCTCATGCTGGGAGAGTTTGGGGGAGGGGCAGGGGAGGGAAAGAGTGCTGTCCCCGGTCAGGAGTTTCTGGCTGGGAGGGCACCTGGAAGGTGCTCATCACCCCCATCTACCCCCACGGACTCGAGGGAATGGAAATGCTGACCCTTCCGGGGGCTCCCCTGAAGGGAGGGGGCCGGGCAAGCTGCCAAAATCTAACCTTGTCTCCCTCGCCCTCTTCCTGACCCCACCCCATCCAGTGGCGATGGATGATGAGGATGGGAGATGCTTACTAGACGTGATTTGGTGAGTAATGGGCTCCCCACCTCCTGTCCTCTGTCTCAGACTCCCCGTCCCTCCCCTCCCCTCCCCAGCTCCTTGCCTCCTCAGTGTCTCTTCCTCTTCTCTCTTCCAGTGACCCTCAGGCCCTCAACGACTTCTTGCATGGATCCGAGAAGGTAAGTCCCGGGTAAGGGGTTGTGTCATTGGGAGCAAGAGACAGTGAGAGATACATCCCCTCGACTTGGTAAACATCTGCCCCTGTGCCTTCTTTCTGTGGGCCCAGTGCTGGAGTTAAGGCAGTGAGCAAAACCAACAGCAGATCCCTGCTCTCATGCTGGATACATCTCCTTGGTAGACAAAAAAATCCAATAACAGTAAAGCCCCATGCAGAATATGGCAAAAAATAATGTCACTTGCACAAAATCCTTTAAAACAAAATGAATGGGGTGCAGGGGCTCTTTTAGCTAGTTGGATCAGAGAGGGGCACTCTAGGGAGGTAACCTTGAAGGTGAGACCTGAAGGAACAAAGGGAGGTGGCCAGGCCAGGTGCCCCTGTAGCAGGAAGGGCAAGCGCAAAGATGGAAACACCTAAAACATCTTTGAGGAACAGAAAGCCTGGTGGGTCCAAACTGAAGCAGAAACTAGTAGGAAGTGATGCTGTAGTAGACACAAGTCACCAGGCCTGGGGGTCCCTCATAGAGGCGTTTTGATTTTCATTCTGAATGTGACAGGCAGCTCTGGTGGGCTCTTGAGCAAGACACTGATGTATTTGTGTTGCTTCCCAGAGAGTGGAGCAGAGTGAGGAAGACTAGAAGTCTATCAAGCTGTGAGGAGCTGTATTAGTTATGTGTGGCTCTGTAACAGGTTGTCCCCACACGTAGTGACTTAAACATCTGTTTGAGCTCTTGTGGTGTCAGAGGGTCAGGAAACTGGGAGCGGTTCAGCTGGGAGGTCTGGGTCAGGCTTCCAAGTGAGGTTGCAGCTGGGACGTGGACTGGGCTGCCTTGCCTGGGGCCAGCGTGTGGGCTTCCACAGGACTTGTTCCTGTGGCTGTTGGCGGGAGGCCTCCGTTCCCACCACATGGGCTCTCCATAGCGCTGCTTGAGCGTCCTCACGTCGTGGCAGTGGGCTTCCCCTGAGTGAGTGATCCCAGAGAGAGGGCAGGAGGAAGGCTGCAGTGCCTTTCATGACCTAGCCTCAGACATCACACACTCTCATTTCGATCACACTGTATGGGCTAGAAGCGAGTCACCAAGTCCAGCCCACACTCAGAGGGGCATTGAGCCCCACCTCTTGAAAGGAGAAGCCTCAAGGAATTATGGGGCAGTGGCGAGGGCAATAGGGTGGTGGTGGCAGCCTGGGCCCCGGCGCTGGCTGTGGGGAGGCATGAAGCTCTAGATTGGGATCTGTTGGGAAGTGGAGTCCACTGGATCTGCTGCTGGTGGGCCAGCTGTTGAGGGGAGAGCGCGGCCAGAATGACACCCAGATTTCAGCTTGAGCAGCTGAGTGGACTGCGGTGCCATTTTCTGCGATGGGGAGTTGGGGCAGATTCCAGAAGTCAGGGTAGCACTGCTGGATATATAAATCAGGATTCTGGAGAGATGTCCCCTGGATAGAGGTGTGAGGGGGACTTCAGCCACGAACAAACATTCACTGGGCGCTTAGGTGGGTGCTGAGGCCTGTTCTGGGTACTGAAGATGCCCTGGGAGTGAGAGCCAGTGCCCTCCTCCAGAGATGGCATAACATGGCCTGTCAGGTGCCCAGATGGTGGGCATGCCAGGCACTGGGGCTGCTTAGAGAAAGGAGCTCTTAGTGAGAAGGGGCAGCTTGTTGGGAGGAGGTGGCACATGTAACTGCCCCTGAAGGCTGTGCCACCAAAGAGACGGGGTTGACAGGCAGGGGACGCAGCTTGGGCAAAGGCGTGGCAGCAGGATTCTCGGTTCAAGGCAGACCTGTCGGGAGGGACTGGAGGACGGGCAAGGGTCTCGGAGCTGGGGCTGCTTTGGGTTTTAAGGCTGCAGCCTAGCCTTGCCTTGCTGGGGCCGAGCTCCCTCTGCCCCACACCCCCCTCCCATCCCCCGCCTCGAGTGACCCTAAATTGGTCTCTGCCCTGCTGACATTTGGCCTTGGGTGGGGGCGGGTCTTGTTGCAGCTCGACAGTGATGACCTCCTGGATAACCCCGGGGAGGCCCAAAGTGCCTTCTATGAAGGTCCTGGGGGTAAGTGGCCGAGGCTCCTGGTCATTGCCCAAGTTGCCCATGATGGCACCAGTTGGGGGTGTTGCTGAAGGCAAGAGGGGAGGCTTGGGTTTGTCCCCGTGAGGGGCGTTGACAGGAGGGGGGAAGGGCGGCCACTGAGAGTGGGGTGGGGGGGCGGGCGTGGGACTGTGGCTGCTGGACCACCCTGGCTGTGCAGGAGGGCATGGAGTTGGGGGACGCCGGGGGCTGATTGGGTAAAGCTGGCCGTGCCCAGCAGACCCCTTGGAGAGGTAAGTGCGGTCCCCAGGGCCTTGGGGCCTGTGGGCCGACTGGTGCAGAGCCATTCTGGGGAGCTGAGGCCCATGCGGGCCCCAGGGCTCACTGGGGGACACGCCTGGAGAGCAGAGACTTGGGAAGGCCAGGGTCCCCACCGTGACTCAGCCATCGAGGTATGAGACCTGGGGAAGAAGGCTTCTTCACCTGGAGACCTCGGTCTCCACGTGGACAGTTGAGGCGGGGCGGTGAGCAAAGCCCAGGGCGGGGAATGCAGTGTACCTTTATTGAGCACCTACTGTGTGCCTGGCTGTCCTGGGTCCCTGACCAAATGCCCGGTGTCCAGGCCATGGTGTCCGCCTCCCTCCCTCTTTCTCTTCTGCTACTGCCTGTTCTCCCCTCTTCTTTTTCCTCCTGCCTCCCCTCCCCCTCCTCCGTCTCTCTCCCTCTCCCTCTTCATCATTATCACAACCGTTCACTGAACACTTATATGCCCCCCCTTTACGGTAATTTTAGTTTAATTCTTACAACTACTCTAATATAGTTGAAATAATTTACCTCTCATGGTATAATTGGTTAAATCCAGAAGCATGGTGATTATACATCATGTCAATGTAACTGCATTTATGGACCCAGCAATGTTGCTATTTTGTGATCGTCAGTCTTTTTTTTTTTTTTTTTTTTTGAATTGGAATCTCACTCTGTCACCCAGGCTGGAATATGGTAGCACGCTTATGGCCACTGCAGCCCCGACCTGCTGGGTTCAGACAATCCTTCCGCCTCAGCCTTCCAAGTAGCTGGGACCACAGGGGCATGCCAGCATGTCCAGCTAACTTTTTGATTTATTGTAGAGACTAGGTCTCGCCAAGTTGCCTAGGCTGGTCTTGGACCCCTGGGCTCAGACAATCCTCTTGCCTCCACCTCCCAAAGTGTGGGATGACAGGTGTGAGCCACCACGCCTGGCTACTTTTAAAAACATATGTGTATATTTTGTGAGTGCTCTGTATGCTCTGTTAACTCTGTGCATGCCCGTACTTCTGTGGTGATGGGTATGACCGTTTTTGTTTTTCTGTGTTCAACACTTTTTTTTTTTGAGTTGAAGTCTCACTCTGTCACCCAGGCCGGAGTACAGTGACATGCCCCCAGCCACCGCAGCCTCGACCTGCTCGGCTCAGGTGGTCCTTCTACCTCAGCCTTACAAGTAACCGAAACTACAGGCACGCGCCACCATGCCCGGCTAACTTTTTGATTCATTGTAGAGATGTTGGCTCTGGCAGTCCTCTCACCTCAGCTTCCCAAAGTGCTGGGATTATAGGCGTGAGCCACCACGCCCGGCCTGTTCAACACTTTCTTAAGCATCTCGAGAAGGACTGGTCTGAAGACAGCATATCCTCTTAGGGATTGAATGTCTGGGAAGGATTTTAATTCTCCGGCACTGATGAAGCTTAGCTTGGCAGGGTAGGACCTTCTTGGCTGGACTTGCTTGTCTTTGAGAACACTGAAAATGGGACTCCAGTCCCTTCTGGCTTGTAGTGTTTTTGCAGATAAGTCTTGAGCAGTTCTGATGGGTCTTGCTCTGACATTTCTCTCTTGCTGCCTTTAGGATTTTTTTTTTTCATGCTTGATCTGTGGAGGTCGATTCATCTGTGTCTTGGGAATGGTCTTCTCATGTGATACCATGCGGGTGTTCTCTTCTCTTGCACTTGAACAGTCACCTCTCTAGTGAGATATGGGAAGTTTTCTTTGATGACCTCATGGTCAGGAGTTCAAGACCAGCATGGACAACATAGCAAGACCTTGTCTCTACAAAAAATAAAAAAATTAGCCGGGCGTGGTGGCACGTGCGTGTAGTCCCAGGTGCTCGGGAGGTTGAGGTGGGAGGATTCCCTGAGCCCAGGAGGTCGAAGCTATCTATGGTGAGCTGTGATCGTGCTACTGCATTCCAGCCTGGGCGACGGAGTGAGACTCTAACTCAATAAATGAATAATAATAATGACAATGACGACAAGTGATGATGTTCTCATGTACCTGCCAGCTGTGTGTGCAGCTGTGCCCCTGCCATGTGGATAAGCGCAGAGTCTTCCAGGCTGTGGGCTGCATCCGTGGTCTGGTCAGCTGTGGTGGGGGCAACGTGCCATGAGCCTCTTCTGCCCTGTATTCAGCCAGGCGTGTTCTGGATCACACCTCAGGACGGCATGAAGGCTTTAAGGGCGTCGAGTGCGTGGTGCAGTGAGTGCACAGGGTCACGCAGAGAGGTTGCTCCCATGAGCCTCACTCCACGGGAACAGCGAACAGGAAGCCCGCAGCCAGGCGTGCTTCAGAATTCAGTCTTGGTCAGGCTCTAGAGAGGCGATGGGGGGTGTGTGCTGTGTATGATGTCCCACGCGCACCTTTCCACGGCTAAACTTAGGAAGAGCCACGTGACGTGGATAACTGCAGCCCACCTGAAGTGTCACATCAGTTCTGGTCCAGTTTTGCTGCCAGGAGTTATGGAAACATGCCTGGTTTTCAGAGCTCTTGGGGTTTTGTAATCACAGAGATAGGTCTTCAAGGCCTGTATGACTACTTAACCAATTGAGTTTTTTTTCTTGTTTTGTTTTGTTTTGTTTTGAGTTGGGGGTTTCACTCTGTTTCCTAGGCTGAAATACAGTGGCGCGATCATGGCTTACCTCAACCTCGACCTCCTGGGCTCAGGGGATCCTCCCACCTCAGCCTCCTGAGTAGTTAGGACTACAGGTGCCACCACTCTCAGCTAATCTTTTGATTTTTTTGTAGAAACGAGGTTTCACTATGTTGCCCAGGTTGGTCACAGGCATGAGCCACCATGACTGACCAGCAATTGCTTTTATTATATTCTACCGATTGGTACTGATAGGGAAACTGAGGTCAGAACAAGCAGGCCTAGGGTGGCTCAGCCACACCCTGGCACGGTGGCATTTGACCCCAGATCCAGCCACTTGCAAATGAAATGCTCCTTGTCTATGTGGCTGCCCTGGCCCAGCATCTAACCTCTGCTCTTTCCTTCCCACCTGCCTGGCCTCCAGCTCCATGTGCAAGAAGCTTCCGGCAACCACCTAAACCCGGAGCCCAGCCAGCCGGCCCCCAGCGTGGACCTAGACTTCCTGGAAGATGACATCCTGGGCTCTCCCGCCACGGGGGGTGGCGGCGGGGGCGGCGGGGGTGCGGACCAGCCCTGCGACATCCTCCAGCAGAGCCTCCAGGAGGCCAACATCACGGAGCAGACACTCGAGGCTGAGGCCGAGCTGGACCTGGGCCCCTTCCAGTTGCCCACCCTGCAGCCTGCGGATGGCGGGGCGTGCCCGACGGGTGCTGGAGGGGCGACCGCGGTGGCCGCAGGGCCCCAGGCCCTCTTCCCGGGCAGCACCGACCTGCTGGGACTGCAGGCCCCGCCCACCGTGCTGACCCACCAGGCTCTGGTGCCACCGCAGGACGTGGTCAACAAAGCCCTGAGTGTCCAGCCCTTCCTGCAGCCCGTGGGCCTGGGAAATGTGACCCTGCAGCCCATCCCGGGCCTCCAGGGCCTGCCCAATGGCAGCCCCGGGGGCGCTGCGGCGGCCACACTAGGCCTGGCACCCATCCAGGTGGTGGGCCAGCCGGTCATGGCGCTCAACACGCCCACCTCACAGCTTCTGGCCAAGCAGGTACCCGTCAGTGGCTACCTGGCCTCGGCGGCTGGCCCCTCGGAACCAGTGACCCTGGCGTCAGCCGGCGTGTCCCCTCAGGGGGCTGGCCTCGTCATCCAGAAGAACCTCCCGGCTGCCGTGGCCACCACGCTCAATGGGAACTCTGTGTTTGGAGGTGCGGGGGCTGCCACGGCCGGAGCTGGCGGGGCACCCTCGGGACAGCCGCTGGCGGTAACCCCGGGCCTGGGCCCGTCGTCGCTGGTGCCAGCACCCAATGTGATCCTGCACCGCACCCCCACGCCCATCCAGCCGAAACCGGCCGGCGTGCTGCCCCCCAAACTCTACCAGCTGACGCCCAAGCCATTTGCGCCCGCCGGCGCCACGCTCACCATCCAGGGCGAGCCAGGGGGCCTCCCGCAGCAGCCCAAGGCCCCCCAGAACCTGACTTTCATGGCAGCTGGGAAGGCGGGCCAGAACGTGGTGCTGTCGGGCTTCCCCGCGCCTGCCCTGCAGGCCAACGTGTTCAAGCAGCCGCCGGCCACCACCACGGGCGCCGCCCCGCCACAGCCGCCCTGCACCCTGAGCAAGCCCATGAGCGTGCACCTGCTGAACCAGGGCAGCAGCATCGTCATCCCCGCGCAGCACATGCTGCCGGGCCAGAACCAGTTCCTGCTGCCCGGCACGCCTGCCGTCCAGCTGCCCCAGCCGCTGTCAGCCCTGCCGGCCAACGTGGGCGGCCAGATCCTGGCAGCCGCGGCCCCGCACGCCGGAGGCCAGCTCATCGCCAACCCCATCCTCACCAACCAGAACCTGGCCGGCCCGCTGAGCCTGGGCCCCGTACTGGCCCCGCACTCGGCGGCCCACAGTGCTGCCCACATCCTCTCCGCCGCGCCCATCCAGGTGGGCCAGCCCGCGCTCTTCCAGATGCCCGTGTCGCTGGCCGCGGGCAGCCTGCCCACCCAGAGCCAGCCGGCCCCCGCCGGCCCCACCGCCACCACCGTCCTCCAGGGCGTCACCCTGCCCCCCAGCGCCGTGGCCATGCTCAACACCCCCGACGGGCTGGTACAGCCGACCACCCCTGCTGCCGCCACCGGGGAGTCCGCGCCCGTCCTCACGGTGCAGCCTGCGCCCCCGACGGTCAGCACGCCGCTGCCCCTGGGCCTCCAGCCGCCGCAGGCTCAGCAGCCTCCGCCAGCCCCTGCCCCACAGGCCACCGCCCCATCTCAGGCCAGCACCCCCCAGCCCAGCCCAGGACTGGCGTCCAGCCCAGAGAAGATCGTCCTAGGCCAGCCACCCTCCGCCGCAGCCACGGCCATCCTCACTCAGGACTCCCTGCAGATGTTTCTGCCCCAGGTAACCAGGGCCAGTGGGCGGGGAGCAGGAATCCCCACGGAGAAGGGGTGAGGGAGGTGGCTGGGAGCCCCAGGCAGACACCGCGGGGATGGCCCACAAGGAGGGTCTCCTGGGCTGGACGTCAAGGCCACAGGCAGCCCAAGGGGAGGTCTGAGGGCTGAGGGGCTGGCAGCGGACAGATCAGCAGGCCGACAGACAAAGAGAGGGAGTGGCTGACAGGCAGGCAGATAAGAGGAGGGATCGGCTGAGATAGACAAGGGGAGGCACCAGCTGACAGAGAGATAAGGAGGGGGACCGGCTGACAAGGGGAGAGACTGGCAGGCAGACAGACAAGGGGGGGTACGGCTGGCCACCTAACAGATAGGAGCGGGATCTCAGAGGGCATGGAATGGGGATAAGATGGGCGGACGGGCAGGCGGGCAGACGGAGCTGGGGAGAAGGAGGACAAGGAGTGGCAGGGAGCCCACGGGAGCACAGAGTGGGGTGCTGCCCAGGCTGTGGCCTCCCCAGCCTCTGTGTCCAGTCTCTGGCTTCCCTTCACACAGCTGCCACCGCTCCATCCTGGAGCCCCGGGGTGTCCTCGGGGGCGGGGCCAGGTGTGGAGGCTGGGGCCCGTGGGGCGGCCTTCTGATCGTGTGTGGCCGCCATTGCAGGAGAGGAGCCAGCAGCCCCTCCCCGCAGAGGGCCCCCACCTCTCCGTGCCCGCCTCGGTCATAGTCAGCGCCCCGCCTCCCGCCCAAGACCCAGCCCCGGCCACCCCCGTCGCCAAAGGAGCTGGCCCGGGCCCTCAGGCCCCCGACAGCCAGGCTTCCCCGGCTCCGGCCCCCCAGGTAGACGAACCCTGGCAGCCTCTGTCCCCAGCGCAGACCCAGCCTCGCTCCCACCCGCTCTCCTCCTCGCTCTCTGCCCTGCCTGCCTCTCTGTCTCGCTGGAACTCGGCGCCCTCCTTCACCCTGAGACATTCCCCGAGTGTCTCCTGACCTTCATGGATGCCTAGACCAGGGCCAGCCTGGGGGAGCCCGCACCGAGGTGCACACAGCAGGGAAGGGACTACTTCTCAAGTTGCTCTTCTCACATCTGCCCAGTAACACACTGAGCAGGTGCACATTTCAAAGGAGCCCCCGGGTGGTTTTCTGAGCCTAGACAAGCAAAGTCACACGCGGATTCTCTTCCTTCTGCTTTTACCAAAAGGATCGCACACTCTGCCGGCGGCTTCGCACGGCACTTTCCTTTTTGAAAAGTTGGTCTCGGAGACCGCTCTGCGTTCTTTTACACGACCGCATGGTACTCCACCCTATGGGTGTGCTGTCACTTATTTAGCCGGGCCTTGTTGTTGGGCTTTCAGGTCACTTCCAATCTTTAGCTACTATGGACAAGGCTGTAAAGAACAAGTTTGTACGCATGGTTAAGTTTTTCAACATAGCGTTGCTGGGTCTTTGTGTTTTTGACAGCTCTTGCCAAGTTGCCCTCCATGGAGTATAAACTGGTTTAATCTTTATCAGCAATACACGATTTGTGCCTGTTTTCCCACATCCTTGCCGCAGTGTTGAACTGGGTCACCTGGATAGGTGGCAAATAGCCTCTTGTTTTAATTTGCATTTCTTTTATCATGAATGAGGTCAGGCAGGTTTTTGTAGTGGAAGAGCTATTTGTACTTGCCGTTCGATGAAACTGTTTATACCCTTTGACATTTTAACATTTGGGTTACTGGTCATTTCTTGTTGATTTGTAGGAACTCTTTACATATTAGCCTTTTGTTTCATATGAGTCATAAGCACATGGTAGATTAGGAAGAGGTACTCTCTTATTCTGGAGCACTGGATGTTGTACTCGTTCAAAAGGACTAGTGGATAGGTAGGAAGGGGAGGGATGAGGCCCGTGAGGGCCTGGGTGTCAGGAATCAGCGTGGGTTTTGGCCTTGAACAGCCATGATTTCACCTTCAGGCTCTGCCACTTACCATGTAACCTCGAGCCACCAGTTTCTTCATCTCATCAGCGGATGTTTGTGGGGGTGAGATGGCACGTAGGTGGAGTGAGTTACTGTGTGCACAGCATGAAGCAGGTGCACAATACATGTTTGCTTTCATGGTTTTAGCTATTGTTATGAGGTAAAGCATGGGGCCAGTGCAGAACTGCTATCCAGAGAGACATGGAGGAAAGAGGATGACTGGTCATGTCTACACTAGAGGAAAGACAGGCAGGAGTAGGGGCAGGGCGGCGTGGGGGAACCTCTGGGTTCTGAGAGATGAGTTGAGAGTGCCGTTTCTAGGCTGGGTGCAATGGCTCACACCTGCAATCCCAGCACTTTGGGAGGCCGAGGCGGGAGGATTGCTTGAGCTCAGGAGTTCAAGACCAGCCTGGGTAACACAGTGAGACCTCGTCTCTACAAAAAAAACCAAAACATTCTTGGAGCATCGTGGCACATGCCTATAGTCTCAGCTACTTGAGAGACTGAGGCAGAAGGACACCCACGTCCAGGTGGTGGAGGCTGCTGTGAGCTGTGATCATGCCACTGCACTCCAGTCTTAAGTGAGACCCTGACACACACACACAAAAGCAAGCGCTGATTCTAGAGACACATGCAGGCCTCAGCCTGGTGCTCTCAGCTGTGATGCAAGGCCCTCCCTCCGAGTGCCGAGGTCGCGAGCCGGGTGACAGTATGTTTGTACTCTCGCCATTTCAGCGTGGCACATTCAACAGGTATTTGCCAAGCACCTACCGTGTGCCAGGGACTCTTTGAGACTCACTCCCAAGGTGCCCGACTGTCTCCCCAGTACTGATGGGGTTCTCGGGGTACAGGGCCTCCCCCTCCTCCATCTGACACCCTTGTGTGTCCCTGGGTGATGGCCACGCTGTCCCCACTGTAATGGCCACCCTGCAAGGGCAGGATGTGATCTGTTCTGGCCCTGCTGTATCCCCAGTAGCCAGGCAGTACCTGGCTTGTGTCAGACGCCCAGGAAACATTTACTGAATACACATGGATGAGTGAACCTGCCATCACACACGCACCCGCCGCACGCTGGCTCTGTTGAGGATGCCACGGTAAAGCCAAAGGGGAGGAGGCACGATGCATTCGCGGGCCCAGCCCAGCAGATGGATAGCTTGGACTGGGTGGGAGCATAGCAGCGGGGTACTGGAGCGTGGGCCAGAGATACCTGGGGGGAGGGCATTTAAGCAGAGGCCTGACAGAAGAGGAGGGAACTGGCTTGTAGGAAGCAGGACGGGGCGGAGCTTCTGAGGCCAAGGGCACACGGGGCAAGCAAAGGTCCTGGGGCTGGCGTGAGCATGGGCACTTGGGGGACGGGAGGCAGGCTGGAGAGGTGAGGGGGGACATGGTTGGGAAGTCAGCAGCACCTGGGGCCCAGGGAGGAGCTGGGGCTGAATCCCAGTGGAGCATTTCCAGCGAGGCCGCCGCGTGGCGTGACGACACAGTCGCGGGTGAACCCTCGGTTGTCGTTGGAAAATGGCTTGGTGGAGTGCGTGAACTGGCTGGTGTGGACCTCGAGGACAAGGTGGTAGTGGTTCGAGGACCACGCTGGCAGCAGCGACGAGAGAAGTCGAAGGGCTCCGAGGAGAGTGTGGGACTCGCGGCCTGCTCGCGGCTCGAGGTAGAGGGGGCTGTGGTAGCTCACCGGGACTTGCGCTTCTGGTTCTCACAGGCACAAGCATCCCCTCATCACAACTCACAGCAACCTCCAGCAGGTGGGTGGGCTGCGACCTCACCTTATAGGTGAGGACTCAGGCACAGGCAGAGTCGTTAGCTGGCCCAGTTACCCTGCTGAACTCAGACTCTGGGATTTGATGCTGGAGATACCCGGGGCCATGAGAAAGCCAGGCCTGGGCGTGGCTCCCTGGACCTGGGCGTGGCTCCCAACTCTGTCTGATCCAGCTCTCTGAGGCTTCATTGACACATCTGAAAAATGGGAATAAGGCCCCAGGACAGCTCAGCATGGAGCCAGTACTCCGGGAACAGACGCCCGTAGTGGTGACAGCAGTGATGCCTTGGTGGCATCTGGGAAGGAAGGTTGCTGCACGGACGGGCATCACACAAGTCCAGGCCAGCACGGTTGAGGCATGGGGCAGGCCCTCTGCTGCAGCTGTGCCCGACAGAAGGTTCTGGATGAACGTTTGTTGGGTGAGCACACGGTGGGTGGGAGGGTGGTCAGACAGGTGTCCCCTGGGAGGGCAGAACCTCAGAATTGAACCACTGTTCCGTGCTTGTGCAAGACTCCCCACTGTCTGAACTCTGGACCCAGATAGATGTGCCGGCCTATGTGCTTGTATGTGTGTGTGTATGTGTACATACTTTTTCCCTTTGTGTTTGCACAGGCAGAAGCACCCAAACTGGCTGGGCATGATGGCTCACGCTGTAATCCCAACACTTTGGAAGGCCAAGGTGGGGGTATTGTCTGAGCCCAGGTGTTTGAGACTAGCCTGGACAACTTCACAAGACCTCCTCTCTACAAAAAATCAGAACATTAGCCAGGCAAGGTGGTGTACACCTGTGGTTGCAGGCAGAAGGATCCCCTGAGCCCAGCAGGTCGAGGCTACAGGGGCCATGAGCATGCCACTACACTCCAGTTTGGGTGCAAGAGCGAGACCTTGATTCATAAAAAATAAAATAAAAAATAGCTAGGCATAGTAGCATATGCCTTGTAGTCCCAGCTACTCAGGAGGCTGAGGTGGGAGGATTGCCTGAGCCCAGGAGGTTGAGGCTGTGTTGAGCTGAGATTGTGCCATTGTACTCCAGTTTGGGCAACACACCCCAACTCAAAAAAAAAAAAAGACGCACACAAACCGTGTGGTTCTCCATCTTGCTTTGCTTATCTAACAATATCCTTGGAGCACTGACTTTCAGACCCTGTATTTTGACCTGCCACCCAGGGTACAGATTCCATTTTGTAACTGCCCAGGAACGTGTATGTATATATATGCATCTCTAACAACCTTTCACAAAATAATACTTGTCATTAATATGTGTGATACACACACCAGTGTCTTCTGTTCTGTTTTCTCTGATTACTTTTTTATTTTGAGTTGGAGTCTCATTTTGCTGTCCAGGCCGGAGTGCAGTAGCACGATCACAACTCAATACAGCCTCGACTTCATGGGCTCAGGTGATCCTTCCCGCCCCAGCCTCCTGAGTAACTGGCACTACAGGTGTGCGCCACCGTGCCAGACTAATTTTTTGATTTTTGTAAAGATGGGGTTTTGCTGTGTTGCCCAGGCTGGTCTCAAACTCCTGGGCTCAAGTGATCCTCCATCCTCAGCCTCCCAAAGTGCTAGGATGACAGGCATGAGCTACCATGTACAGCCCCCTCTGTTCTTTTCAAATGCAGGTCACAACCCACTCCATGGCGGGCACTGTGAGCAGCATGCAGACCCGTGTGGGAGGATGGTGGTGCTGTGGGTGCTGGCAGCAGGAGCCCCGGAGTCCTGTGTCAGCCACCTACAGGCTCTGTGATCTTCAGCAAGTTGTTTAACCTCTCTGTGCCTCAGTTTCCTTACCTGTAAATGAGGCTGGGAGTCGCAGCTGCTACTTTATAGAGTTGTGAGGGTTAGACAGACTCATGCAAGTATATATATATTTTTAGCTAGAGTTTCACTCTGTCGCCAAGGCTGGAATGCAGTGGCACAATCATGGCTCACTGCAGCCTCAAACTCCCTGATGTAGGTGATCCTTCTTTCTCAGTCTCCCGAGTAGCTGGGGCTACAGGTACATGCCACAGTGCCCTGCTAAAGAGTATTTATTTATTTATTTTTAGTCAGAGTCTCACTCTGTCGCCCAGGCTGGTGTGCAGTGGCATGCTCACAGCCGCTGCAGCCTCAACCTGCTAGACTCGGGCAATCCTCCCACTTCAGCCTTCCAAGTAGCTGGAACCACAGGCACGCGCCACCACACCCGGCTAATTTTTTATTTATTGTAGAGATGAAGTCTCACCATGTTGCTCAGGCTGGTCTCGAACCCCTGAGCTCAGGCAGTCCTCTTGTCTTCACTTCCCAAAATGCTGGGATTATAGACGTGAGCCACCGTGCCCGGCTGTGCACGTATATTAATGATAAAATATGTCAGAACAGGACCGGGCATGTAGAAAGAACCACAAATGAAAAGAAGCCAGGCAAGCTTTCTTTTTGTTGATTGCATATTTAGTATTGACTTACTTATTTTTCCAGCAGACTTTCTATAAAGAGCCAGTGGCCAGTGATAAACATTTTAGGTGTGGCAGGCCATGCAGTGCAGAAGCAGCCGTAAGACATACGTCAATGAATGAGCCCCGGAGTGTTCCAGTACAACTTTATTTCTGGGCATTGAAATTTGAATTTCATATCATTTTCATGAGTCACAAAATATTCTCGTGGGCTTCCCCCCCCCATCATTTTAAAATGTAGAAACTATTCTTAGCTGTGGGCTGTAGGCTGTCTCCTTCTCTGCTGTTGTTCTTGGATTCCATTATGTGGAATTCATCCTCTCGTCCCCTGCGATGAATGCCCAGGGCGGTCTCCTGGCCATTGTTAACACACAACACTCCACACACTCTTGAACCCACGCTTTGCACACATGTGTGTGAGTGCCTGGAGGGTGGAATGAATTACTAGAAATAGGATCGCTGGATCCAGGGGGTAAGCTTTTCTTTCTTTTTTCTTTTTTTTGAGTTGGAGTCTCACTCTTTCGCCCAGGATGGAGTGCAGCGGCACACTCACAGCCACCCCAGCCTCTACCTGCTGGGCTCCGGCGATCCTTCCGCCTCAGCCTTCCAAGTAGCCGGAACCACAGGCATGCACCACCATGGCCGGCTAATTTTTTTTTTTTTAATTGTGGAGATGAGGTCTCGCCAAGTTGCCCAGGCTGGTCTTGAACCCATGGGCTCAGGCAGTCCTTTCACCTGGGCTTCCCAAACTGCTGGGATTACAGGGGTGAGCTATCACACCCGGCCAGAGGGTAAGCTTTTCAAAGTTCTTTTTTTTTTTTTTTTTTTTTTGAGACAAAGATTCACTCTGTCGTCCAAGCTGGAGCGCAGTGGCACAGTCAGAGCTCACCACAGCTTCGACCCCCTAGGCTTAGGCAATCCTCCTACCTCAGTCCCCCAAGCAGCTGGGGCTACAGCCACGCACACCCAGCTAGTTCTTTTTACTTTCTGTAGAGATGAGGTCTCACTGGTTGCCCAGGTGGGTCTCAAATGCCTGGCCTCAAGCAGTCCTCCCGCCTCAGCCTCCCAAAGTGCTGAGATTACAGGTGTGAGCCACTGTGCCTGGCCTTCAGACATTTTATGGAAAGTGCTAACTGGTGGCCCTCCACAAGGTCTTTGCCAGTGGCTTCCTCTTGAAGCTTTACCGACACACCAGATTAGCAACTGGCTTGCTCTTAGCCAGGCTGGAAAATGGCACATCCCCCATGCTTTTCTCTTAAGTGTGTGTGCAGTTGAGCATCTTACCATCTACACATGGGCCAGTGGAGTCGTCTTGGTGGCCGGGCGCGGTGGCTTGCGCCTGTAATCCCAGCTACTCAGAAGACTGAGGCAGAAGGATCGCCTGAGCCCAGGAGGTCGAGGCTGTGGTAGCCATGACTGTGCCACCACACTCCAGCCTGGACGACAGAGTGAGACCCCAGCTCAGAAATATTTTACAAGTACAGGGAAACGTATCTCCCATCCCTGTCCTCCTAGCCCGCTACTGCCTCGCTGCCGCATCCCCGCTAGGTGGCCACGGCCACTGATTTTTGTCTCCCTTTCCAACCCTTGTGCATACACAGCCTAGTGTGGATAGGGGTTTCCATTTCACCATCTCACCCGGAAGACGGCAGTGAACTCTGCACGCCCTTGGACAGCCCCAGAGAGCTTCTGCGTTCCTCTCTGCAGTCTTGGGATCTTCCTCTGTGCTGAGAGACCGTAGTTGTTTCCTCAGTAGATGCTGCACTGTTGCGCACTGGACCGCAGCCAGGTGTGGGGTGTCCACACAGTGCTACGGGAAAGAGCCTGTGGACCTGGGTCTCCCACCCATGCAGGTGGATTTGTCCAGCCACATTCTAAATGCCTCTTTGCTGGATGCAAGCAATTGTGTATTTATAATCTGGGGAGCTATTGCTGAACTGCACACCACTGAAGTTGTAGCATACTATGCCCATCCACAGTCCAAGGGCAATACATGTGTGTCTTTACTAAACATATGGCTTATTCCCAACACGATGGGTACCCTAGGGTGCTTCAGTGAGCATTTCTCTTACAGCGAGTGAGATTGAGCCTCTTGACATACAAAAGCCTTTTATGATGCCTTTTCTGGGCATTGTCTGAGTATATCCTTTGCCTCTTTTTTCTCACCACTTGTAATTCTTAGTGATTTCTAGAGGCTCTTTGTATATGAGAGGGATGTGCTTTGTGCTATGAATTGCAAATATTTCCTCTAGTATATCATTTGGCTTGTGACTTAGTTTGTGGAAACAGTAAGAGAGGGAGACATGATGCATTTTGGGTTTTTAAAAAATTTTTATTATAAAGATGTGGGGTGCATTTTAGTGTTAGGTATATAAACATTGATCATGCAGGTATTTTGGGGTTTTTTTGAGTCAGGGTCTTACTCTTTCACCTAGGCTGGAGGGCAGTGGCATGATCATAGCTCTCTGCAGCCTTGATTTCCTGGGCTTGGGCAATCCTTCCAGCTCAACCTCCCCACTAGCTGGAACTACAAGGGCATACCACCACGCTCAGCCGATTTTTTTTTATTTTTGTAGAGACAGTGTCTCGCCATGTTGCCCAGGCTGATCTCAAACTCCTGGGCTCAAGCAGTCCTCCCACCTTGGCCTCTCAAAGTGATGGGATTACAGGTGTGTGCCACCATGCCTGGCCTAGGTTGCATTTTTAATAAGAGATTCGTTTTTGAATGATTTCAAACATGTAACAAGTTTCAGGACTAGAGTGCACAAGAATTCTTTGCTCTTTAACCAGATGCATTCGTTATCTAATGCTAAATAATGATCCCCAAGACTCAGCAGTTCAAGACAGTATGCAGTAATGGATCTCTCCTGGATCCTTAGGACCAGGAGTCAGGGGCAGTTCAGCTTAGTGGTTCTGACTCAGGCTCTTTCCCCAAGTTACAGTCAAGATAGCAGCCCAAGCCGGGTGCGGTGACTCACGCCCATAATCCCAGCACTTTGGGAGGCCAAGGTGAGAGGATTGCCTGAGTCCAAGGGTTCAAGACCAGTCTGGGCAACATGGCAAGACCTCGTCTCTACCATAAATTTAAAAAATCGGACCGGGCTCAGTGGCTCAGCCTGTAATCCCAGCACTTTGGGAGGCCGAGGTGAGTGGATTGCCTGAGCCCGCAGGTTCGAGACCCGCCTGGGCAACTTGACGAGACCTCATCTCTACAACAAATCAAAAATTAGCCGGGTGTGGTAGCACGCGCCCGTAGTTCCAGCTACTTGGAAGACTGAGGCGGAAGGATCGCCGGAGCCCAGCAGGTCGAGGCTGCGGTGGCTGGGGGCGGCCATTGCACTCTGGTCTGGGTGACAGAGTGAGACTCCAACTCAAAAAACAGAAAAAATCGGCCGAGCTCAGTGGCTCAGCCTGTAATCCCGCACTTTGGGAGGCCGAGGTGAGTGGATTGCCTTGAGCCCGCGGGTTCGCGACCCGCCTGGGCAACTTGGCGAGACCTCATCTCTACAATAAATCAAAAAACCAGCCGGGCATGGTAGCGCATGCCTGTAGTTCCAGCTACTTGGAAGGCTGAAGCGGAAGGATCCCTGGAGCCCAGCAGGTCGAGGCTGTAGTGGCCGGAAGCGGCCACTGCCCTCCAGTCTGGGTGGCAGAGTAAAACTCCAACTCAAAAAAAAAAAAAATCAGCCGGGCGTGGTGGCACATGCCTGTGGTTTCAGCTACTTGGAAGGCTGAGGCTGAAGGATCACCTGAGCCCAGCAGGTCAGGGTGACAGTGGTGAGGATGCCACTGCACTTCAGCCTGAGTGACAGAGTGAGACTCTGACTCAAAAGAAAGATACCAGCCTGGGTTGCAGTCATCCAAAGGCCCGACCGAGCTAAAGAATCTGCTCCCAATCCCACTTTCGCAGCTGTTGGCAGGAGGCCTGGGTTGTCCTATGCAGGCCTCTCCCAGGGTGGCTCAGAACGGGCTGCACTGGCTTCCCCAAGGTGGATGTCACGATAGAGACTGAGCTTGCTCAGGCCAGGGCCATGGGCTTCTTGTAAGAGAACCTCAGGAGTGACGTGGGATCACTTCGGCCGAATTCTGCTGGCCACAGACCAGGCCTGTGTGGGAGAGACTGGATGTGAGCGGGTGTGCGTCGCCAGGGTCCTCTTGGTGGCCGCCACACCACATTTACCGCGTGAACCCTCTGCCATATCCTCTTCATCCTTCGCCATCTCGGTGTGCACGTAGTTGAGCCATTTGCGAGTAAATCACAGACATTAGGCCCCTTTACCCCTTGATATTTTAGTCTAGTATTTTAGCCCTTGAGAACAGGACTTTCAACCATTGTACAGTTACCAAATTCAGCACATTTCTCATTGACACAAGACTGTTATCTAGGCTGGGCGCTATGGCACACACTTGTAATCCCAGGACTTGGGGAGGCCCAGGCGGGAGGATTGCTTGAGGCCAGGAGTTCGAGACCAGCCTGGACAACACAGCGAGATCTCGCCTCTACAAAAAATAAAAATGATTAGGCAGGTGTGGTATGCAGCTGTAGTTCCAGCTATTCTGGAGGCTGGAGTAGGAGGATTGCCTGAGCCCAAGAGGTTGAGGCTATGGTGAGCCATGATTGTGCCACTGCACTCTAGCCTGGGCCACAGAGTGAGACCTCGACTCAAAACAATAATGAAAACGATAACATTAAAAAATAGATGAGCCGGGCTCGGTGGCTCAGCCTGTAATCCTGCGCCTTGGGGAGGCTGAGGTGAGTGGATTGACTGAGCCCGTGGGTTCGAGACCCGCCTGGGCAGCGAGACCTCATCTCTACAATAAATCAAAAAATCAGCCGGGTGTGGTAGCGCATGCCTGTAATTCCGGCTACTGGGAAGGCTGAGGCGGAAGGATCGCCGGAGCCCAGCAGGTCGAGGCTGTGGTGGCCGGGAGCGGCCACTGCACTCCAGTCTGGGCGACAGAGTGAGACTCCAACTCAAAAAAAAAAAAAAAATAGATGGTTGGCCGGGCTCAGTGGCTCAGCTTGTAATCCCAGCACTTTGGGAGACTGAGACGAGTAGATTGCCTGAGCCCACAGGTTGGAGACCCACCCGGGCAACTTGGTGAGACTTCGTCTCTACAATAAATAAAAACATTAGCCGGGCATGGTAGCGTGTACCTGTAGTTCTGGCTGCTTGGAAGGCTGAGGCAGAAGGATCGCCAGAGTCCAGCAGGTCGATGCTAGGGTGGCCGTGAGCGTGCCGCTGCACTCCAGCCTGGGTGACAGAGTGAGACTCCAACTCAAAAAAAAAAAAAGATGTTTATCTAAACCTTTTCCATAGTCCAGGGTAACCCACTGCCCAGGGATCCTGGGCTGTAACTTTCTCCAACTCAGAATTCACGCACGCGGTGGGGCCACTTCACAGGGCCCTGGGAGGCTGTGCCTGCTGGTGTGAGGTGGGGCCGTGGCCGTCTCTCCCCTCACTCCCCCGCCTGCTCACCTGCTGGGGGCCATTGAGGCCATCTTCCTTTCTGCTCTATTGTAGATACTCCCACAGGGACAGCCCTGTGAGCCAATGCCCGGGGGAAGGATTGCCAGGTCAAAGTTGTGACCCTTTCTCTTTTTTTTGAGTGTGAGTCTCACTCCATCACCCAGGCTGGAGTGCAGTGGCACGCTTACGGCCACCCTAGTGCCGACCCTCTGGGCTCCGGCGATCCTTCAGCCTCAGCCTTCCAAGTAGCCAGAACTACAGGCATGCACTACCACCCATGGCTAATTTTTTGATTCATTGTAGAGAAGAGGTCTCGCCAAGTTGTCCAAACTGTTCTCGAACTGGTGAGCTCAGGCGGTCCCCTCACCTCAGCCTCCCAAAGTGCTGGGATTACAGGCTTGAGCCACCGTGCCTAGACTATTGTGACCCTTTCAAAGTCTCAGACCAAGCTGCCTTCCCAAGGGGTCTTCCAGAGGGAGTCACGGCGGCCACACAAAAGAGCCAGGGGCTACCCCTCGGAACTCTCCTCAGGGACAGTGAACCTTTGGGGATGTCTGGATTAATCCATGGATTGGCTGGCTGGTTGGTTATTCTTGTTTGGTTTGTCTTGTTTTTTAATTGCCAAAGTCATTCAGGGCAAGCTTGAAAGAGTCTCAGGCCTTGGAGACCAAAGCTACTGGTAGCTCTGAGGCCATGAAGAGAGGCCCAGCTTTAGAAGCGTGGTGGTATTGACTGACCTGGGGCAGGTCTCCTGGGCCCTGAGAGCCTGGTCCCCTCAGTCAGCTCTGAGAGACGGTTCAGAAGTCACTGAGTGGTGTTACTGCAGGGAGGTGACAAGCGCAAATTGAGGTTTTAGTCCCTCTCCCTGTCTGGAGACTCCGGACCAGGCGTTGTGGCTTCTTGGCCTCAGTTTCTCATCTGTGAAATGGGTCTAGTGTTATTGCTGCTCTCGGGGCTGTGGAGAGGTCACGGGAACTGGTGCAGGAGACTAGCCGTCTGTGCTGGGTCAGCTACCAGCTGTTGCTAGGCACAGATTCTGTGACGGCAGGTGTCAAGGTACCATCCCTGGGTACACAGCTGGTGTTCACTGGTGGCACAGAGGCTGCTGTGGTGATGGCTCTTGGAGAGGAGAGTTCCAAGGAGCGGGGCACTGTGTCTGAGGCGTGTGTCAGGGGAAGGGCTGTATGCTTGCGCGGACAGAGGTTTGGCCGGGTCTGGGCTGGGCGCGCACTCATGCGTGGCGGCAAACCCAGGCCTGGCCCTGCCGTCCTTGTCTTCAGCAGCCCCAGGCCATGGCCCTCAGCCCCACGCCCCCACGCCGCTGCTGCTGCTGCTGCGGGCGCCTACGCCAGTGTCGCTCTGCCCTGACCCGCCCGCTGTGCTCGCTGCCCCTGGCCCTCCTCCCTCGCGCTGGGCAGCTGGGGGGGCGCCCCCGCCCCCGCGGCCACCGCTGCTCCTGCTTCCTTCGCTGCTGCCACTCCAACCCTGCAGGGCTTGCCACTGTGGGGGGGGAGGGGTGGTACCTGGGGCAGTAGGGGTGAGGTCAGAGGCCAGGGAGCTGGGGGGAGCAGGGGGAGCTGCAGCGGGATTCAAGACCGGGAGGGAAGGGAAGCCGTGGGTCCTCTCTGAGGACAGGGACTGGGCGAGGAAGTGGGGTGCCGGGGTCCCCCGCGTCCTGGGGCAGCGGGAGCCAAGGCTGGCTCTGACCCCGCCCTCCCCTCTCCCTCCCCTGCCCAGATCCCGGCGGCTCCGCTCAAGGGCCCAGGCCCCTCCTCGTCCCCGTCACTACCTCACCAGGCCCCCCTGGGAGACAGCCCCCACCTGCCCTCCCCCCACTCCGCCCGCCGCCCTCGCGCCCGCCCTCCCAGCCCCCGAGCGTGCCCCGCCCACCCTCAGAGCCCGCCCTGCACCCCTGCCCTCCGCCCCAGGCGCCTCCCACGCTGCCCGGCATCTTTGTCATCCAGAACCAGCTGGGCGTCCCCCCGCCCGCCAGCACCCCAGCCCCCGCTGCCCCTGGCCCCCCCCAGCCCCCGCTGCACCCCCCGTCCCAGCCCCCTGAAGGGCCGCTGCCTCCAGCCCCCCACCTCCCTCCGGCCTCCACCTCCTCCACCGTGGCCGCCTCCTCCGAGACGTCGGCCAGGTTGCCAGCCCCCACGCCGCCTGACTTCCAGCTCCAGTTCCCGCCCAGCCAGGGGCCCCATAAGTCCCCCACCCCCCCTCCGACCCTCCACCTGGCCCCCGAGCCGGCAGCGCCCCCCCCACCGCCTCCTCGGACCTTCCAGATGGTGACCACCCCCTTCCCGGCGCTGCCCCAGCCGAAGGCTCTTCTCGAGAGATTTCAGCAGGTAACGGGAGGCAGGGACCGCCCACCGCCCCGGCCCCAGACTGCTGGAGCCCCTGCGCTCTGTGGCTCTCTCCCCTCCCCAGCCTGGCTGCCCCACGCCCAGCCTGTGCCCTCCCAACCAACTGTCCCCTCCTCAGGTGTCATCCGGAATCCTCCTCCAGAGCAAGGCCGGGGGCGTCCCCTCCACCCCGCAGACCTCCGCCAGCCTGGGGCCCCTCTCCAGCCCCGCCGCCTCCATGCTGGTCAGCGGGCAGACCCCAGCCGGGACCCCTGGTGCCCCCGGCCACGCCCCCACCCCGGCACCCATGGCCACCACAGGTAGGGGAGAGGCAGCCCTGCAGGAGAGGGGGCGCCTGGGGCCTGGGTGGGGGCTGAGGCCAGGGAGGACAGCCTGGGGCAGAGCCAGGGGGCACCAACCCAGGGCATCGCCCGGCCTCACGGGACGCAGGGAAGGTCAAGGTGGCAGGGCTGACTCCCAGATCCGAGGGCCCCGAGGGCCAGGTGGCGGGCAGCAGGGTGCAGGGCGAGGGCTCGCCTCTGGGGCTTCCGAGCCAGTGACCCCTGGGCGCTGTCTCCCCCACCCGCCCGCACCCTCAGGCCTCCCCCCTCTGCTTCCGGCCGAGAACAAAGCTTTTGCCAGCAACCTCCCAACCCTGAGTGTGGCCAAGGCCGCGTCATCTGGGCCAGGGAAGTCTTCCGGGCTACAGGTAAGAGGCCCTGGGAGCCAGGGTCAGGGCAGGACCGGACAGGGATGGTTTTGGGGAACTGGGAGGTGGGCCGGCAGAGGCGGGATGAGGCCAGGACGATGGGACAGAGAACAAGTGGAGTGTACAGGAGAGCAGGTGAGGCCCAGACAGGTGGTCAGAGAGGGGCCCAGGACAGAGGCAGAGGGACGGACAGACACCAGGACCACTATGTGACGTCATGAGAGACAGCCACCAGGGCAGGAGCAGATGACCCTGAGACAGGACGAGGACAGACCTCAGGACAGGAGAGCTGGGGATCAGATGAGACATGAGACCACGGACTGGGTGCATCGAGAATGGAGGGACGAGAGGGCAGGAGAGACAGATGCAGAGACCGGCTGTATGCTGGGGGGGGCATGGGAAAACAAGCAGGAGAGTGGGTTGGAGGGACCAGGACCCAAGAGGCTGCAGAGAGACCACAGGACAAAGACTGGGTGCGTCAGAGCCAGAGGGGAGACTGGGGACCCAGGAAGAGACAGCGGGGGTGAGGAGAGTCCATGCACCCCAGAGGAGCCCACGCCGCCCAGTGATGCAGGAGACAGGCCAAGGGACGGGCAGTGGATGGCGGGGAGGGGACCCCGAGGCCAGCCCTGCGGGGATGCGGGGCCCAGGTGGGAGTGCCAGGGCTCCTGCCTGCCGACCCTGCCTCCCGCCCCTACATGGCCGGCCCAGTCTCGCGCAGGATTAATGGGGGACGGGATCTGTGCCCCAGGCTGGAGGCAGGAAGTGGGTCAGACTGCCGAGGCTTCTAAGGCCAAACCTTCGTGCCTTCCTCTCCCCAGTATGAGGCCAAGGTGGGCAGCCTGAAGAAGCCCCCCACGCTGCAGCCCAGCAAGGAGGCCTGGTGAGTGCTGAGCCTGCCCTTGCCCGCCCTTCCACCTACTTCCCTCTCTCAGCCCCAGAGCCCTGGGGCTCCCGGGGGCCCTGCAGGAGTGGGGGCCGCAGCCTGAGGACCGCTCAGCTTCAGTGCTTGTCAGCCGGGCGGTTTTCCTCCTAGGCCCTCAGTTTCCCCTTCTGGAAAATGGGGCTGCAGCTGGAGTGACCCAGGGTGGTGGGGAGGTGGTAGGGATGTGGCTGGATGCAGGAGGGCGGCAGCTGTAGGTGGTGGAGGACCCTTGGTGCCTCCCCCCGGGTGGTGGGGGGGAGGGGTGGCTGTGTGTGGGGGGACAGGCCGGTAGACTCAGATGACCCCTGCTTTCCCCGCCTCTCCCACCCTCCTTCCACTGAGTGTTCACGGTCCCTCTCGGTGTCCAGCCTGAGCGTGAGGCTGGGGACACAGGATTAAGGGAACACAGAGTCCCCGTCCCATAGTGCAGGGGCTGCCGCTCCTGGGCAGAGGGTGGGCTTGGCTTGTCTGGTCACACGGGAAGAGGCACGACCCCTGTGACGGTGACACCGGGAGGCGCTGGCGCTCCCCCTCGCCCGAGGCAGGTGGGGACACACTGGCCCCAGGAGGCTGGCGGCGGAGCAGCAGGGAGGACCCGCCTTCAGGCTGTCCTCTCTTCCTTCTTGGGTTTTGGGGATGTGCGACTTCGCCTCTCCAGGCCTGCGTCTGCCCTCCTGTAAAGTGAGGGGACGACAGCAGGTGCCCCGCGGGAACGCGTCGTGCTGGCTCCCCGGGTCTCCCTGCTCGCGGCGTTCGCTGTGGCCTGGGGCTGAGGGTCCCTCCGGCCTCACCCCCCGCGTGTCCCCCACCCCCAGCTTCCTGGAGCATCTGCACAAACATCAGGGCTCCGTGCTGCACCCGGACTACAAGACCGCCTTCCCCTCCTTCGAGGACGCCCTGCACCGCCTCCTGCCCTACCACGTGTACCAGGGCGCCCTCCCCTCCCCCCACGACTACCACAGAGGTGAGCCCGCCCCCGGGACCGCAGGACCCCCCAGGACCGCGGGCGGGCCGCTGCGCGTGGAGACACGCCCCGACATCGCCGTCCCGTCCCTCTTCCCCCGCCCCTGCAGTGGACGAGGAGTTTGAGACGGTCTCCACGCAGCTGCTGAAACGCACCCAGGCCATGCTCAATAAATACCGGCTCTTGCTCTTGGAAGAGTCCCGGGTAGGGCTGGGGTCCGTCCCTCCCCGCCAGATCCCACCTCTCCCTGGGCAGGGGGGACCTCCGCGCCTCGGGAGGGAGGTTGAGAAGGAGGCGATGGTCACGTCGCAAGCAGCACAGTTTGGAACTGCCGCCCGTGTGCCCCCCCGCGTTCCCCTGGACATCTCTCCTCTCCTGCCCCCCCAGAGGGTGAGCCCCTCAGCAGAGATGGTGATGATCGACCGAATGTTCATTCAGGAGGAGAAGACCACCCTTGCCTTGGATAAACAGCTGGCCAAGGAGAAGCCGGGTGAGCGGGGCGGGGGGGGAGAGGCGCGACCCCAGCCCGGCCGCGGGAGGGCGGGTGCGCGGCTGCGTCTCGCTCCACCACTAGGCGGCGCCCGAGCCCCGCCTTCCTACCGGCTGCCTCTGGCCAGGGCCGAGCCGGGAGCCGCGTCTTCCTCGCCCCGTCCCGTGTGTCCCTGTCACCCCTCATCCTGCGATGCCGGGGCAGGAGGGCAGGGCAGCGGGCGCCTGGGGGCAGAACCGAAGGCGGCGCCGCGCTCGGGGACCAGTCCTGCACCCGCAGACCCGAGCCAAGTCCCCCCGCGGGCGCCTCGGTCTCCCCGACCTGCGGGGGGTGCGGGCCAGTCCCAGCGGCCCGGCCTCGCCCCCGCCCCCATAGCCCGCCTGCGTTCCGCTCCCGCCGGCTCGGCGCTTCCCTGCCCTGTCCCCAAGCCTGCTCCTTTGTCCTCGAGCCGTAGTGGAGGGCGCTGGAGGGGTGGTGGGATGTGGCTCCCCCAGGCCGGATGCAGGAGGGCGGCAGCTGTAGGTCGTGGACGACCCTTGGGGCCTTCAGGGTTTCACAGTGGTCTCTGGTGCTTAAAGGTCAAATTGGTGGAGGGGGGTGGCCATGACGGAGGAGGGGCTGGGAGGCCATTTTCGGGAAGAGGAAGGACGGCTTTGGTCCCGTTCTGGAGTTAGACTCCTCGTTCGAATCCCGGTCGTGCGGCTTCCGGGCTTGTGTGACCTTGGCCGAGGCCTTGGCTGCTTTGTGTCTCCGTGTCCTCATCCGTAAAGTAGGAATTGGGATCCCTCGGGCCTGAAACATTCTGGAATTTGTTTATAGAAAGGTGATGAGCCACCCAGACGATGTCTTCCCGTTGACCCCAGTGGGCTTCCAGTCTAGTTGGGTTAAACCAAGCCCATAAATAACCTGTCATTTCAGACCGGGTTTTGCCATCAAATGAGATTCCGCCTCCCCCGTGAATATATATTAATATGGCAACATTAGTGCATATTAATTATTGTGTTTATTAATATATTTGTGTGTGTATATATATATATATATAGAGAGAGAGAGAGAGAGAGAGAGAGAGAGAGAGAGCGAGCGCTGACTGTGGTGGCTCATACCTGTAACCCCAGCACTTTGGGAGGGAGGCCAGGGTGGAAGGATCGCTTGAGGCCAGGAGTTTGAGACTAGTCTGTTTAGCAACCCCCCCCACAAAAATCTTTAAAAATAGACAGAGCAGCACTGTCCAATCGAACTTTCCACCGGAAGAGGTCTGCATCTGCTGTCCCCGACGGGAGCCACCACCAGGGTGGCTGCCAGAGCATGTGGAATGTGGCAGTTGTGACAGAGAAGCTCAACCTTTGTATTCTTTTAAATCTGACTTAAGCCGGGCTCGGTGGCTCAGCCTGTAATCCTGCGCCTTTGGGAGGCTGGGGTGAGTGGATTGCCCGAGCCGGCAGGTTCGAGACCCGCCTGGGCAGGCGAGACCTCATCTCTACAATAAAATCACAAAATCAGCCGGGCGTGGTAGCGTGCGCCTGTAATTCCGGCTACTTGGAAGGCTGAGGCGGAAGGATCGCCAGAGCCCGGCAGGTCGCGGCTGCGGTGGCCGGGAGTGGCCACTGCCCTCCAGTCTGGGCGACAGAGCGAGACTCCAACTCACAAAAAAAAGAAAAAAAAATCTGATTTGGCCCCAAACACGCTAGCGGCCACCGCGTTGGCCGAGCCTGCGAGCCAGGGGACATGGGTGCCGGGAGAGGCCGCGCGTCCCGGGAGCCAGGCTCAGCCGCCCCCTAACCGCGGGCTTTTCTCTCCCGGCCCGCAGACGAGTACGTGTCCTCCTCGCGCGCGCTCGGCCTGCCTGCGGCCGCCGCCTCCGAGGGCCACCGGCTGCCGGGCCACCCCCCGCCGTCCTCGGCGCCGCCCCCGCCGCGCCTGCCCACCAAGCTGGTGATCCGGCACGGCGGCGCGGGCGGCGCCCCGTCGGTCACCTGGGCCCGCGCGGCGTGCGCCCTGCCCGCGTCCTCCTCGTCGCCCGCCGCCTCGGCCCTGGACGCCGACGAGGACGGCCCCAATGCCCTCGCGCAAACCGCCCGCCCATCAAGACATACGAGGCGCGGAGCCGCATCGGCCTCAAGCTCAAGATCAAGCAGGAGGCGGGGCTCAGCAAGGTCGTGCACAACACGGCGCTGGACCCGGTGCACCAGCCGCCGCCGCCGCCCGCGCCCCGCGCGGCCGCGCCCCCCGCCGCGCCCGCCGCCGCCGCCGCCGCCCGCCGGCCAGATGAACGGCACGGTGGACCACCCGCGCCCCCCCGCGCGCCAGCCGCCCGCGCCCCCGCACGGCGCGCGCCTCCCGCTGCGCAAGACCTACCGCGAGAACGTGGGCGCGGCGGCGGGCGGCGCGGGCGGCGGCCGCGCGCGCGCGCGGGCAGCCCGGCGCCGCCGCCCGGCAAGGGGGACGCGGCCCCCGGCGGCCTCATCCGCGAGCTGGCCGCCGTGCAGGACGAGCTGTGCCAGCGCGCGCGGAAGGCCGCCGCGCCCGAGCCGGCGGGCGCCGCGCCGGGCGGCGGGGAGCCCGGCTGGGAGGCGCCGCCGCTGCCGCCCGCCAAGCGCCGCAAGTCCGAGTCCCCCGACGTGGACCAGGCCAGCTTCTCCAGCGACAGCCCGCAGGACGACGCGCTCACCGAGCACCTGCAGAGCGCCATCGACAGCATCCTGAACCTCCAGCAGGCCCCCCGGCCGGACGCCCGCGCCCCCGTACCCGCACGCCGCGCCGGCCGCGCCCGCGCCCGCGCCCCCCGTCGCCGCTGCACCGGCCCGAGGCCTACCCGCCCTCCAGCCACAACGGCGGCCTGGGCGCCCGGGAAACGCTGAACAGATAACACCGGGGGGCCTCCTCCCCGCCCTGGCTCCGCGGGCCGGCCCGGCCCGACCCGGGGGCGCCCTCCCCGACGGTTCCTCTTGCCTAAGTTATTTGAGTCACAAAGGCCTCCTGGGCGGGCTGCCGGTCTGGGGAGGGGGCTGCGACGGCCGAGGTCCCCGCTGCCAAAGGAGGGGGCAGCCCGCGAGCCCTCCCGCCTTCCCTCTCCGGCACGCCCTGCCCTCCGCCCCGGGACGCGTGCGCGTGTCTGCGGGGTGGCGGTCCCTGGGGGCTCCCGCCCCCCCGGGGGGCGTCACGGGGGGTGGGGCGTGGGGCTGGGCCGGGCTCCTTCCAGGCCGACCCCGCCGCGCTCCCAACCCTGACGCGCTGTGAAGCAGAACCCGCGGGGCGGCGACAGCCAGCCACCGGGGCCCCTGCGCCCGCGGGCACGCGTGTCACGCCCGTGCGCGCCCGGCTCGGCGACCCGCGTCCCCGTGTGAGTGAGTGTGTGTGTGCGTGCGTGTGCGTGTGCAAGTGAGAGAGCCAGAAGCTCCCGTCCCTCGACTTCGAAATCCGAGCAAAACAAGAAACCGGGTCTTCCTCCCCGCCCCCAGCCGTCTTCCCCAACCCCAGCCGCCCGCGCCACATTTTGAAATCTCGGAGACAAAACTAGTACTGTAAGATAAATTTTTTTGTACTGTATTTATTGTGTATAACGATTTTTTTAAAGGAGAATTCTGTACATTTAGAACTCTTGTAAATTAAAAACCGATCCTTTTTTTAAAACTGTATTCATGCCCCCTGGCCCGTTGCTTTTGGGTGTTTGGAGGAGGGCTCTTTGGGATTTGGGGTTCGGGGCGCCCTGCCCTAGGCTTAGGGGGCGGCAGGAACACGGCAGGTCAGAGTCCTGGTTAAGCCGGCAGGCTGCTGCTCCCACAGGGTAAACAGTAAAGCCACGAATGGCCGCTTCTTTTTTTTTATTTTTGAATTGGGGGTCTCTGTCACCTAGGCTGGAGTGCAGTGGCACGATTACAGCGCACTGCAGCCTCAGCCTCTTGGATTCAGGCAACCCCTCCGGCTCAGCCTCCCCAGTAGCTGGGACTGCAGGTGAATACCAGCACGCCCAGCTACTTTTTTTCCTGCAGCGATGAAATCTCACTATGTTGCCCAGCCTGGTCTTGAACTCTTGAGCTCAAGAGATCCTCCCAAATCGGTATCCCAAAGTGCTGGGATGACAGGTGTGAGCCACCATGCTGGCCCACACACAGCCAATTCTTTTTTTTTTTTTGAGTTGGAGTCTCACTGCATCGCCCAGACTGGAGTGCAGTGGCCGCTCCCGGCCACCACAGCCTCGACCTGCTGGGCTCCAGCGATCCTTCCGCCTCAGCCTTCTGAGTAGCCGGAATTACAGGCATGCACTACCACACCCGGCTGATTTTTTTATTTATTGTAGAGATGTGGTCTCGCCAAGTTGCCCAGGCGGGTCTCGAACCCGCGGGCTCAGGCAATCCACCCACCTCAGCCTCCCAAAGGCACGGGATTACAGGCTGAGCCACCGAGCCCGGCTACACAGCCAATTCTTATAAGTCCTGGTGGGGTCCTATGATCTCCACAAACATCCCATAAAATAGCTCCTGGGGAAGTCACAGGGTTAGGGTCCTGCCAGCCTCTGTCGCTACGTTTTTGTGAACACTTCTCCTTGTATGTGCATTTCTGTTTACAGACACCTTTTTAAGTTTAGTGGGTTTTTTTTTTTTTTGAGTTGGGGTCTCACTCTTTCACCCAGGCTGGAGTGCAGTGGCACATTCATGGCTTACCGTGCTTGATTTCAACCTGCTGGGCTCAGGCAATCCTTCTACCTCGACCTTCCAAGTAGCTGGAACTACAGGCATGCACCACCACACCCAGCTAATTTTTTTGATTTATTATAGAGACGAGGTCTCGCCATGTAGCCCAGGCTGGTCTTGAACCCCTGGCCTCAGGCAGTCCTTTCGTCTCAGCCTCCCAAAGTGCTGGGGTTACAAGCTTGAACCACGGCGCCCAGCCAGGACACCTTTTTTTTTTTTTTTGAGTCGGAGTCTCACTCTGTCGCTCAGACTGGAGTGCAGTGGCCACTCCCGGCCACCGCAGCCTCGACCCGCTGGGCTCCGGCGATCCTTCCGCCTCAGCCTTCCGAGTAGCCGGAACTACAGGCGCGCGCTACCACGCCCGGCTGATTTTTTGATTTATTGTAGAGAGGAGGTCTTGCTGCCCAGGCGGGTCTCGAACCCGCGGGCTCAGGCAATCCACTCACCTCAGCCTCCCAAAGGCGCGGGATTACAGGCTGAGCCACTGGGCCCGGCTAAGACACCTTTCTTAAAAAATTGTTTATTTTTATTTTTTGGAGACAACTCTCGCCATATTGTCTCAAACTCCTGTGCTCGAGAGCTGCTCCCGTCTCAGCCTCCCAAAATGCTGGGATTACAGGCATGAGCCACCGCACCTGGCCCCTAAAGACGCCTTCCTCAATATGTCCCACTGGTTCGTGCACATGGCTCTCAGCCAAGGGCGCGACAACCAGGGCCTGAAAGGAGCTCATCTCACAACGTATGATTTCTCTTTTCTCCAAAGGCACAGCTTTCTTGTGCTTAAGGGTAACGAGACCGCACTTCAGCTGTATGCTTGGGGCTCTTTTGAACAATGCCTCACCAAAAAAAAAAGCACAAAAACGTGAAAAGCATGGCACTGAAGAGACTGAAGAGAGGGCACTTGTTGGAAGTTAAGAGAGCAAGGAGGCTGAGCATCCCCTTGCCCACCTCCGCTGGGGACGTGTGTATCTGGCCACTTGTTACTTTGCTGCCTTGTGTGTGCCGGGACCATTGATTTGAAGGTGACACTTTTTTTTTTAGGGTCACACCCTGTCGCCCAGGCTGGAGTGCAGTGGCACACGCACGGCCACCGCAGCCTCGACCTGCCGGGCTCAGGCGATCCTTTCGCCGCAGCCTTCCAAGTAGCCAGAACTACAGGCGTGCGCTACCACGGCCTGCTAATTTTTGATTTATTGTAGAGACGAGGTCTCGCCAAGTTCCCCGGGCGGGTCTCGAACCCGCGGGCTCAGGCAATCCTGGAGGCGAGGTCAGAGGGAGCCCCATCCCTAGGACCTTGCGCTCCCGGGATAACCGCAGTCACCCCGGACTTAGGTTCACGGCGCCCTCTGGCGGCCGAGCGGGGGCCCAGACCAGGGCGCTGAGTCCGGCGGAGCCGGGGTGAAGCACCCCTTTCTCTGCAGGCCCCGGGGGTGTTTGTGGGCGGGAAGCCGATCGACGGGGCCTCAGAGGGGCGGGCGCCCCTTTCTAGCTCCAGACCCACTTCCCCCCTCGTGTGACATCAAGCGCTGCAGGAAAACGGCCTTCCTGGCCCCCTGGACCCCGAGACCCCGCGCTCCCCGGGCCCCCGTGGGCCCCGTGGGCCCCCACCTGGGTTCTGGGAGGCCGGTGGGCCGCCGGAGCGGAGGCGCGGCCCCCCACGCTCAGGGGCCGTGTACCCCCCGCCCCGGCGACCGTACTGGAGCCCCCAGCAGCCCTTGGGGGAATGAATGAACAGTCCCATCATGCAGGTGAGGAAACAGGCTCCAAGATGCAGTTGGCGGCAGACTGGCTGCAAGCCCACGCCCTGCACGCTGCGTCCCCGGCTCCTCGGGAGCCCCCACCAAGGGCAAGGTCTTTGCAAGTGGACCACAGAGGAGCCAGAGAACCCCCCTCCCTGCGCCCCCACTCCTGTCCCCCAAGGAGGAGCCCAGAGCCCAGTGCAGCTGCCGTGGAGTTAGCCCTCAGAGCCTGACTTCCGAGATGGCAGCTTCCAGATCCTGGGGGTGGCGGTCTGCAGGACCCCTCCCCCAGAGCTGAGCCCCTGAGAGTTCCTCTTGGCCCAAATCACCTCAGCACACATCAGGATTAGAAACCAAGACTGACAGCAACCAACTTTGATCCGCGTGGCTTCCAGGCACACGGCTGCCTGCTTTGTCCATTTAAAAATTATTTTTGAGCCGGGCTCGGTGGCTCAGCCTGTAATCCCGCGCCTTGGGAGGCTGAGGTGAGTGGATTGCCTGAGCCCGCGGGTTCGAGGTCCGCCTGGGCAACTTGGCGAGACCTCATCTCTACAATAAATCAAAAAATTAGCCGGGGCGTGGTAGCGCGCGCCTGTAGTTCCAGCCACTTGGAAGGCTGAGGTGGAAGGATCGCCGGAGCCCAGCAAGTCGAGGCTGCGGTGGTTGGGAGCGGCCGCTGCACTCCAGTCTGGGCGACAGAGTGAGACTCCAACTCAAAAAAAAAAAAAATTTAAAAATAAATAAATAATAATAATAATAATTATTATTATTTTTTAGTTGGAGTCTCACTCTGTCACCCAGACTGGAGTGCAGTGGCCGCTCCTCAACCTGCTGGGATCCGGCGATCCTTCTGCCTCAGCCTTCTCCAAGTAGCTGGAACTACAGGCACGCGCTACCACACCCGGCTATTTTTAAAATTTATCGTAGAGATGAGGTCTTGCTAAGTTGCCCAGGCGGGTCTCGAACCTGCGGACTCTGGCAATCCACTCACCTCAGCCTCCCAAAGCGCTGGGATTACAGGCTGAGCCACTGAGCCTGGCCTGTTGTTTGTTTTTGAATTGGAGTCTCACTGTTGCCCAGGCTGGTGCAATGGCATGCTCATGGCCACTGTAGCCTCGACCTGCTGGGCTCAGTTCCAAGTAGCTGTAACTACAGGCATGTGCCACCATGCCCAGCTAATTGTTTTGATTTATTGTAGAGACGAGGTCTCACCAAGTTGCCCAGCCTGGTCTCGAACCCCTGGGCTCAGACAATCCTCTCACCTCAGCCTCCCAAAGTGCTGGGATGACAGGCGTGAGCCACCGTGCCCTGCTAGAACGATATCTTTTTTTTTTTTTTTGAGTTGGAGTCTCACTCTGTCACCCAGACTGGAGTGCAGTGGCCGCTCCCGGCCACCGCAGCCTCGACCTGGTGGGCTCCGGCAATCCTTCCACCTCAGCCTTCCAAGTAGCCGGAACTACAGGCACGCACTACCATGCCTGGCTGATTTTTTAATTTATTGTAGAGATGAGGTCTCGCTCCCCAAGCGGGTCTCGAACCCGCGGGCTCAGGCAGTCCACTCACCTCAGCCTCCCAAAGGCGCGGGATTACAGGCTGAGCCACCGAGCTCGGTTTAGAACGATATCTTTAAATGCAGCATGAAGTAAACCCCATAGGACTACAGAGAGAACCAATTATACTGAAATACAGTTATCCGTGTAGTAGAAAGACAAATTTGGCTGGATGTGGTGTGGCTCATGCCTATCATCCCAACACTTTGGGATGCCAAGGCAGGACAGTTACTTTGAAGCCAGGAGTTCGAGACTAGCCTGGGCAACAGTGAGATTCCCATCTCTACAAAAAGTTTAAAAATTAGCCGGGTGTGGTGGTGGCACCTATAGCCTACACTCAGGCGAGGCAAAGGATCCCCGAGCCCAGAGGGGAGGCTGCGGCAACTTTAGTCATCTCTCCTTAGCCAGGGGTTCACACCCTGTAATTCCGGCTCTTAAAGGGTGGGGGGGTCACTGGAGCCCCGCACAGGCTGTGGTGGCGGGAGCGGGCCCCTGCACCAGGTCCGGGGAGCTCCCAAATAAAAAAAAAAAACAAAAATTTTTTTTTTTTTTTTTTTTGTGAGCATTTTCCCTTGCCCACTGGTCTCTTCCCGGCCTCAAGCAGCCTCCGCCTCACCCCCTTTGGGGTTGGCGTGAACCACCATGCCCCCTAGAAAAACAATTTTATTGAGATATAATTTCTGGCCAGGCTCGGTGGCTCGGCCTGTAATTCCAGCACTTTGGGAGGCCAAGGTGAGTGGATTGCCTGAGCCCACTGGTTCAGGTGGAGTCTCACTCCGTCGCCCTAGCTGTAGTGCTGTGGCACGCTCACGGCCACCCCAGCATCGACCTGCTGTGCTCCAGCGATCCTTCTGCCTCAGCCTTCCAAGTAGCTGAACTTCAGGCGCGAGCTACCGCATCCGGCCGATTTTTGATTTATTGCACAGACAGGCCTTGCCAAGTTGTCCGGGCTGGTCTCGAACCCGCGGGCTCAGGCAATCCCCTCGCCTCGGCCTCCCAGAATGCTGGGATGACAAGCCGAGCCACCGAGCCTCAAGATATTTTTTGAGAGACAGCATCTCGCTCTGTCGCCCAGCCTGGAGCGCAGCGGCGGGATCACAGCTCAAAGCAGCCTGGACCTCCCTGGCTCAGGCGCCCCCCCCCCCTCAGCCTCCCGAGTGGCTGGGACTGCAGGCGCGCGCCACCACCCGGCTAATTTTTGCCATTTTTGTAGAGATGGGGCTCGCCACGTTGCCCAGGCTGGTCTCAAACTCCCGGCCTCGAGCGAGCCTCCCGCCTCGGCCTCCCAAAGGGCCGCGATGACAGGCGTGAGCCGCCGCGCCCGGCCTCCGTGGTTGCTACTCCGATCGCCGCTGTGACTCGCGTACGAATTCAGGAGGAAGGCGGGGGGGGGGGCCGAGGGCGAGGCGGAATTCGAACCCCCGCCGGGACGCCCCCGCCGGGCCCGGGCCGCGCCGAGGCGGCCCCGCGCGCCACCAGGGGGCGCCAGAGCCCGGGCGCCCGGTGTGGGGAGGGGGGGCGCCACGTCCCGCCCCGCCCTCCCCCCCCCCCTCTCCCTCCCTCCGCCCTCCCCGCCGGCCTCCCCGCGCCGGCCCCCCCCGGCTCAGACGGCTCCGGACGCGACGTCGAGCTCAGGCCGCTCCGGGGCGCCTGGACCCCGCGGACCCCCGCCCGCCGCCGCGCGCCCGTCGGTGAGTGCGCGCCGCCCGCGGCCCCGGCCCGCCCCCCGCCCCCTCCGCCCTGCCGGCTCCCCGAAACGGGGTCCCGCGCCCCGCGCCCCCCGCCGGGGGGAGCCCCCCCCTCCACCCCCCCGCCCGCGTCTATCCTACCCCCCCCCCCAGAGGCCCCTCGGCTGCCCCTTCAGCCGCCCCTGGCACCCTCCGGGAGTGCGGGACGCCTCCCTGCCTGGGACACCGCCCAGGGCCCCTGCCCTCTCCTGGCCCTCTTGTCCTGGCTCCCCCCCCTTAAAAAAGTGTCATTATGATTTCATGGGCTTTTGTTGGGGGTTTTTTGAGAGATGGGGTCTCGCTGTGTTGCCCAGGCTGGACTCGAACTCCTGGGCTCAAGCATCCTCCAGCCTCCGCCTCCCAAAGTGCTGGGATGACAGGCGTGAACCACCCCACCAGGCCAGATGTCACGGTTTTTAATGCGTCTGTTGTGCAGTGATTTTTTATTTTTTGGTTTTTTTTTTTGCTCCAGGGATCCCATCTTTGGCCAGTGCAAGCCCCTTCACGTGCGCCCTCCCCCCCATCCTTGGGACATGCCCCTGGGTCTTTGGGCCCCAGGGGTCTTTTCAGGGCTCACCCTTCTCTCCCGCCCTGGCCCTGGAACCTGCCTTTTCTCCAGGGAGTCCTGGATTCCTTCTGTGGGAAATGGTGTTTGGAGATTCTGGTCTGACCCAAAGTTGGTTCTCTGAAAAGCTCAGTAAAATTCTAAGCATCTGCTGAGACTGATCAAGGGTTTTTTTTTGGTTGTTTTTTTTTTAAAAAGAGCCAGCCGGGCACAGTGGCTCATGCCTGTCATCCCAGCACTGTGGGAGGCAGAGACCAGAGGACTGCCAGAGCCCAGGGGTTCGAGACCAGCCTGGGCAACTTGGCAAGACCTCGTCTCTACAACAAAAGTAAAAATAAAAGATTAGCAGGACATGGTGGCACATGCCTGTAGTTCCAGCTACTCGGGAGGCTGAGGCGGAAGGATCGCCGGAGCCCAGCAGGTCGAGGCTGCGGTGGCCGGGAGCGGCCGCTGCCCTCCAGCCTGGGCGACAGAGTGAGGCTCCGACTCAAAAAAAAAATAAATAAGTAAAGAGCCAAGACTCATCTTGCTGAGAGTGGGAATGAAAGAAGGGACATCGTAACAGATCCCACAGCGGCGGGAGCGCATCTGGGCTCTGGGCATGCTCACTGCTCCTGGGCTGGAAGTATTTCTCTCCCTAACTCAGTCCTTCGGCCTGAGAGAGGGGTCTGGGGTCAGACGGCCAGGGCTTGAGTCCCCTCCCCCGCTTGAGCACTTTCTAGCTAAGTCATCTTGGACACGTGATGGCTGTCTCCCCGAGCCACCATTTTTTTGTCGGAAAAGTGGGATATGAAGATTAAATACTTTTATCTGGCACGGGCCAGGTTCGGTGGCTCACGCCTGTCATCCCAGCACTTTGGGAGGCTGAGGCGGGAGGATCGCTTGAGTCTGGGAGTTCGAGACCAGCCTGGGCAACACAGCGAGACCCCGTCTGTATTTTAAAAAACAAAGTAAATATAAAGAAAGAAAATACTTGGCCTGCAGCGATGGCGGATACTGAGCTCATCTGGCTAAACCCAAGGCCCCTGGTGACCTGGGCGCACCCGGGCAGCCTCTGGCCTCCTCCTCGGGCCTCCCGTCCAGACACCCGCCTGTATCACAGCTCCCAGCACACAAGGACCCCTCGCCGGTTCTGTCCTCTCCACCTGAACCCCCTTGGCTTGCCTTCCCTCCACGGGCCAGCTCAGGAGGCAGCCCTGCCCAGCCTGGTGGGCCACGTACCAGTTCATCACGGTCCCCTGTGGACGCCCGGCATCTTCCGGGCCCTTCGTGGCTGGGTGCCCGGGCCTTTCTGGGGGCCCTGGTGGGCGGGGCTGGTCTCTGCCTCATTTCTGGGCCCACAGTGCCGGAAGCCCGAGTGAGTGACTCCAGTGAAAGCGCGAGGAATGCTGGGAGGGAGGAAGAAATGGATGAGGAGATGGAGGAGTGCATTTCTTCCAGAAGCTTCCTCACACCCCCCCATCCGTTCCTTGGCCTTCTTACCATCTAGTGTCTTTTACTTTACTTTTATTTTATTTATTTATTTTTAGTCAGAGCCTCACTCACTCTGTTGCCCAGGCTGGAGGTCAGTGGCATGCGGCTCACAGCCACCGCAGCCTCGACCTGCTGGGCTCAGGCGATCCTTTTGCCTCAGCCTCTTAAGTAGCTGGAACCACAGGCTTGCATCACCATGCTAATTTTCTTATTTATCGTAAAATGAAGTCTCGCCAAGTTGCCCAGGCTGGTCTCGAACCCCTGGGCCCAGACAATCCTCTGCCTCTGCCTCCCAAAGTGCTGGGATAACAGGCATGAGCCACCGCGCCTGGCTGTTTCTTTGACTTTAAAAAATTTTTGTCAGCCGGGCTCGGTGGCTCAGCCTGTAATCCTGAGCCTTTGGGAGGCTGAGGGGAGTGGATTGCCTGCGGGTTCGAGATCCGCCTGGGCAGCGAGACCTCATCTGTACAATAAATCAAAAAATCAGCCAGGCGTGGTAGCACGCACCTGCAGTTCCGGCTACTCAGAAGGCTGAGGCGGAAGGATCGCCGGAGCCCAGCAGGTCGAGGCTGCGGTGGCCGGGAACGGCCACTGCACTCCAGTCTGGGCGACAGAGTGAGACTCCAACTCAAAAAAAAAAAATTTTGTCGAGGTGGAATCTTGCTTGTTGCCCAGGCTGGTCTTGAACTCCTGGCTTCAAGCAGTCCCCCCCATCTCAGCCTCCCAAAGCCCTGGGATTACAGGCGGGAGCCACCCCACCTGGCCTGGTCCTCCACCAGCGCTTCCCTTTCTTCAGCCGTCCCTCCCTCCCTCCTCTTCCTCCACTGGTTCACTGCAGACCCTCCTCCTGCCCGCACCACCCCTGCCCCCACCCCCCCCCCCCATCCGGGCCCCAAAGACAGCCTCCCTCCCGTCTCCCCTCCTCCTCCTTCTCCCCCCCCCCCCCCGCGGGCATTTCCCCCATCCCGCTGCCCACCACCTCTGACCTCCCCCCCTCCTCCTCCCCCGGGCGGCCCTCCCTCCCGCGAGCCCCCACGTGTCCGTCCGTCTGTCCGTGGGCGCGCCACCATGTTCAGCTGGCTGAAGCGCGGCGGCGCGCGCGGCCAGGCGCCCGAGGCCATCCGCAGGGTGACGGCGGCCCTCAAGGAGCTCTACCGCGCCAAGCTGCTCCCGCTGGAGGAGCACTACCGCTTCGGGGCCTTCCACTCGCCGGCGCTGGAGGACGCGGACTTCGACGGCAAGCCCATGGTGCTGGTGGCCGGCCAGTACAGCACCGGCAAGACCAGCTTCATCCAGTACCTGCTGGAGCAGGAGGTGCCCGGCTCGCGCGTGGGGCCCGAGCCCACCACCGACTGCTTCGTGGCCGTCATGCACGGCGACGCCGAGGGCACCGTGCCCGGCAACGCGCTGGTGGTCGACCCCGACAAGCCCTTCCGCAAGCTCAACCCCTTCGGGAACACCTTCCTCAACAGGCGAGCCCCCCGTGTCTCGGCCTCCGCCCCCTCCTACCCGCCCGGGCCTCCGCTCCTGCCTCCCCTCTGCTCTCGGGGTGACCTCGCGGCCTCCGGCCACCCTCCCGCCTCGGCCTCCCACGGTGCCGGCCTGGCAGGTGTGAGCCTCCACACCGGCCTCTGCCCACTTCTCCGGGCCAGCGGCGAGGCCGGTGGAGCCAGGCTGCCTGCCGGGGGTCAGATCCCCACCCACATCCCGCTGGGCCCTGGGGCTGTGGTGAGGACCCAAGCAGGTCTCCTGCCGTCCTGGTCTCAGGCTCTTTCCAGAACCTTCCCCTCCCGATTCTCCGCTGATTCCTTCCTGGTGCGTCTCCGCCCTTCCCTGCGTTGACCACGACCCCCTCTCCGCCCCCAGGTTCATGTGCGCCCAGCTCCCCAACCAGGTCCTGGAGAGCATCAGCATCATCGACACGCCCGGCATCCTCTCCGGCGCCAAGCAGAGAGTGAGCCGCGGTGAGTGAGGCGGGCCGGCTCCAGGTCTGAGGGGGGAGGGGCTGGGGTCTGGACTCCTGGTGTTGAGGACAGGTCTCCCTAGTCTGCGAGAGGAGGGGCTGAGGGTCTGGACTTCTGAGTCTGAGGGAGGAGGGGCCGGGGATCTGGACTCTGGGGTCTGAGGGAGGAGGAGGCAGAGGCCGGCACTCCTGGGTGAGGGAGAAGGGGTCTTGGGTCTGAGAGGGGAGGGCTGGGGTCCTGGACCCCTGGGTCTGAGGGAGGAGGGGCTGGGGCTGGACTCCTGGGTCTGAGGGAGGAGGAGGCAGAGGCCTGGACTCCTGGGTAAGAGAAGGGGCTGGGGGTCTGGAACCCCTGAGTCTGAGGGAGGAGGGGCTGGGGCCTGGACTCCTGGGTCTGAGGGAGGAGGAGGCAGAGGCCTGGACTCTTGGGTCCGAAGGAGGCGGGGCCGGTCCCTGCTAGAACTTGGGCCACAGTCCGCCGGCCCTGCCCCGGGCAGAGGGAGCCGTGAAGGCCGTTTCTGCGCTGTTGCTGGTGGCCCAGGGGTGCGGGGGGCGTGTGGGTGACCGCGTGCCGCGGCCTGCAGGAGCCGCGTGTCTGGGCGGGCTGGGAGGGCGCAAAAGGAGTCACAAGAAGAGACAGGTTCAGGGGCGGCCATTCACAGAGACAGGCGGGGCCCGGGCAGGGCGGCCCTGGGCCCCGGGAGTTCTGGCTCCTGCCTGGGCCGCAGATGAGGCTGAGGAGGAGCTGGGGGAGCCCTGGGCGGGGGCCAAGGCCAGGCCTGGAATTTATAAACAGCTGTGCAGGGAGAGCGCAGCGAGTGGATTCCAGCGGGCTGGGGTGAGCGCCCCGTCCTCCCCCCTCCCCCGCCCAGCCAGCATCGGTGCCCCCCCCAGTCCCCTCGCCCCCAGCACCTCTGTCCCCCGTGGCCTCTCCTGGGAAGTGGGGCAAAGGAGGCTGTAGTGTGGAGCAGAGGGGACTGGAGGCCCTGGCAAGAAGGCTGGGCCCGGGCAGGGCAGGCGAGGGTGACTGTGTCCCTGGCTGCTGTCCAGGGGCCCTGTGGGAGAGAGGCCGGAGGCAGCTGCAGAAGCCATTGGGAGGAATTCCTGGGGCTCCCCCGCCCCCGCCCCCAGGGCCTGGGTGGTGGCGCAAAGGCCCTGAGGCGGGAGTGGAGAGTGGGTCTCCTTCCTGGCCTTGGGGGGGAGGAAGCAGAGGGGTCTGTCCTGTGGGCATGGATGTGTGTGGCCTTGTGCATGTCCTGGGAAGGTGTGTCACTGTGCGTGTGCGACTGGGTGTGGTGGGCCACGGGTTTGTGTGTGGCAGTGGACATGTGCTCATGACCCTGAGACTGTGTGACTCCGTGGAATTGTGTGTGTGCCTGAGTGTGTGTGAATGATTGTGGCTGGGGGATTTAGGATTAAGAGGGACTTTGGCTAGGTGCGGTGGCTCACACCTGTCATCCCAGCACTTTGGGAGGCCGAGGTGAGAGGACTGCCCGAACTCAGGGGTTCGAGACCAGCCTGAACAACATAGCGAGACCTTGTCTCTACAATAAATCAAAAATTAGCTGGTCTTGGTGGCGCATGCCTGTAGTTTCAGCTACTTGAAAGGCCAAGGTGGAGCCGGGCTCGGTGGTTCAGCCTGTAATCCCGCACCTTGGGAGGCTGGGGTAAGCAAATTGCCTGAGCCTGTGGGTTCGAGACCCGCCTGGGCAACTTGGCGAGACCGCATCTCTACAATCAATCAAAAATGAGCCAGGCGTGGTAGCACATGCCTGTAGTTCCAGCTACTTGAAAGGCTGAGGCGGAAGGATCGCTGGAGCCCAGCAGGTCAAGGCTGCGGTGGCCGGAAGCGGCCACTGCACTCCAGTCTGGGTGACAGAGTGAGACTCCAACTCAAAAGAGAAAAAGAAAGGCCAAGGTGGAAGGATCACCTGAGTCCATCCAATCAAGACTGCCACTGCACTCCAGCCTGGGCGACAGAGTGAGACTCGGACTCCAAAAAAGAGGGACTTTGGCCAGGTGCAATGGCTCACATCTGTCATCCCAGCACTTTGGGAGGTGGAGGTGTGAGGATTGCCTGAGCCCGGGGCGGGGGGGGTTCGAGATCAGCCTGGGCTACGTAGTGAGACTCCTATCTCTAAAAAACAAAATTTAAAAATTAGCCAGGCGTAGCGTGGTGGTGGACACCTGTAATCCCAGCTACTCAGAAGGCTGAAGTGGAAGGATCACCTGAGCCCAGCAGGTCGAGGCTGCACTGCACTCCAGTCTGGGCGACAGAGTGAGACTCCAACACACACACACACACACACACACACACACACACACACACACACACACACAAATAAAAAGGAGGGCCTTTGTGGAATGTGTGCGGCTTCTGTCTCTGTGGCCCACTGTGTTGTGAAACGTGTGTGTGTGTGTGTGTGTGAGTGTAAGAAAGGGTATGATGTGTCTATGTGGATAATGTAGCATGTATGGGAAGGTGTGTGACTGCGGGTGTGTCTGATGTTGTGTGCGTGTGTGTGAGACTCCAGGCATGAGTGTTTGTTGTGCCTGTGTGCGACTTTGGGTTTTTTGTTTTGTTTTGTTTGAATCGGAGTCTCACTCTGTCACCCAGGAACTACAGGCATGTGCTACCACGCCCAGCTCAGTTTTGATTTAGTGTAGAGACAAAGTCTCACAGTTGCCCAGGCTGGTCTCGAGCCCCTGGGCTCAGGCAGTCCTCTCGCCTCGGCCTCCCAAAGCGCTGAGATGACAGGCGTCAGCCACTGTGCCCGGCCCCTGTGTGTGACTTTGTGTGGCTGTGTAGGACTGTGCAGGGCTGAAGGGCTTTTTTTTTTTTTTTTGAGTCAGGGACTCACTTCGTCACCCAGGCGCAGTGCGGTGGTCCAGGAACTGCTCACCTCAGCCTCGACCTCCTGGACTCAGGTGATCCTCCCAAGTAGCTGGGACTATGAGTGTGTGCCACCATGCCTGGCTACTTTTTAAACATTTTTTTGTAGAGGTGAGGTATCACTATGTTGCCCAGCTTGGTCTCAAACTCCCAGACTCAAGCAATCCTTCCGCCTTGGCCTCCCAAAGTGCTAGGATGAGAGGCGTGAGCCACCACGCCTGACCTGTGCTACTGTTAAACTGTGGAACCTTCGGCAAGCCTCTTAACCTCTCTTTGTTCAGTTTCCTCATCTGTGAGCTGGAGACTGACCATACTGGCAGCCTCCTAGGTTGTGGAAAGGGTCAAACGGGTTAAGATGTGCCACGCACTTAGCACAGGGTGAGACACACAGTAGGAGCCACATAAGTGTTCACGATGCCTATTTTTCTTTTTTTTTTTTTTTTGAGTCGGAGTCTCACTCTGTCGCCCAGACTGGAGTGCAGTGGCTGCTCCCAGCCACCGCAGGCTTGACCTGCTGGGCTCCGGCGATCCTTCCGCCTCAGCCTTCCGAGTAGCCGGAACTACAGGCACACGCTACCACGCCCGGCTGATTTTTTAATTTACTGTAGAGATGAGGTCTCGCCAAGTTGCCCAGGCGGGTCTCGAACCCGCGGGCTCAGGCAGTCCTCTCACCTCAGCCTCCCAAAGCTCGGGATTACAGGCTGAGCCACCGAGCCTGGCACCTATTTTTCTTGAGTGCCATTGTGTACCCACGTTCCCTTCCGCCACGTCCCCCTTCCCACGCTGACTCAGCCTCCCCCCCTCCCCCATGAGACACACTTTCCGGATCTGGGCCAGGGTGTGTGTGAGTGTAGACGCTGGGGTGGCCCAGTGGTGCCCCAGCTGCTGTCCCTCCGGTGACCTGGCCCTTCCTCCCCCAAAACAGGGTTCCCCACGCCACCCCATCCCTTGCGCCCCTCCAAGGAGCCTCCTTCCTCCTGGGTGGGGGGGAGATCGCCAGCTCCCCAAGGAGCATGGAGGCCGGTGGGGCTCCTGCTGCCTCTTGCTTGTGTGTCTTGAGGAAGTTCCTTGACATCTCTGGGCCTCAGTGTCCTCACCTGGAAAATGGGCTCCTAACCCTGCCCGCCTTCTGGGGGTGTTCTGAAGATTCAGAGTTAGTTCTATGGGGGGTGAACTCTGGGGTGTTCTGCCAGTGAACTCTTCACCCTTCCGGTTCCCTCCTCTTCCAGGAAGACTTCCTGGGCCGCGTCAGACACTCCCTCTGGGTTCCCACATCTCCCTGGGCTCCCCCATCCCTGCCTGATCATCTGGGCCGGGTTCCAGTCCCCAGGGGACCGTGAGCCCATAAGGACAGGGCTGGGACTGCCTCAGCCTCCACTACAGAGCAGGCAGGGGGACGGGGGGGTGGGGGTGGGGTTCCTGGCTGACTCCCCCACCCAGATTCTGGCACCATGACTAATCCTTGGTGAGTGTTTTCCATGTGTCCAGCACGGTGTTTTTGTGTTTTTTTTTGAGTTGGAGTCTTACGCCATCACCCCGACTGG
Organism: Cephalopachus bancanus; assembly: GCA_027257055.1. Classification (NCBI taxonomy): domain Eukaryota; kingdom Metazoa; phylum Chordata; class Mammalia; order Primates; family Tarsiidae; genus Cephalopachus; species Cephalopachus bancanus. The sequence continues at coordinate 126,582 of JAPVLO010000621.1, forward strand.
AGTGCAGTGGCACGCTCCCGGCCACTGCAGCCTCGACCTGCTGGGCTCCAGTGATCCTTCCACCTCGGCCTTCCAAGTGGCTGGAACTACAGGAGCGCACTACCACGCCCTGCTAGTTTTTTATTTATTGTAGAGATGAGGTCTCACCACGTGGCCCGGGCGGGTCACGAACCTGCAGGCTCAGGCAATCCACTCACCTTGGCCTCACAAAGTGCTGGGATTACAGGCCGAGCCACCAAGCCTGGCCTGTTTTTTTTTTTTTCATTTAAAATTATTATTTATGTCTGGGCACGGTGACTCAAGCCTGTAATCCCAGCACTTTGGGAGGCTGAGGCGAGTGGATTGCCTGAGCCTGTGGGTTCGCGACCAGCCTGGGCAACATGGTGAGACCTCGTCTTTGCAATAAATAAATAAATAAATTAGCTGGACATGGTAGTGCGCACCTGTCGTTCTGGCTACTTGGAAGGCTGAGGCAGAAGGATTGCTGGAGCCCAGCAGGTCGATTATTATTTATTTTTAGAGGCAGAGTCTCACTCTGTTGCCCAGGCTGGAGCACAGTGGCACACTCACCACTCACCACAGCCTCAACCTCCTGGGCTCGGGCGATCCTCCCGCCTCAGCCTCTTGAGTAGCTGGAACCACAGGCGCGGGCCACTACGCCCGGCTAATTTTTTTATTTATCACAGAGACAAGGTCTTGCCATGTTGCTCAGGCTGGTCTCAAACTCCTGGGCTCAAGCAGTCCTCTCTCCTCTGCCTCCCCAAGAGCTGGGATGACAGGCGTGAGCCACGGCGACTGGCCCCGGCCTAAATATTGGGAAAAAAATGAAAAGTGTTTAACATCTACTATGGCAGAAGTGCAGTCGTCCAGTGTGACTCCAGTTGCCGGACTGGGCGGCGATCTGGCAAGTCCTGGGCTAGGGCTGGGGTGACAGAGGGCTCAGGGAGTCTCTCAGGGAAACGTGTGTATTGTTAACAATCTCCTCATCCATGCTGACAGACATGGCAGAATGAATGAATGAATGAAAAAGTGGAAGGGGCCCATGGCTCCCTGTAGCCAGATGGCTTGAGGGGCGGGCTGGGGCCACAGCGATGGGGGAGAGATTCTGGGGGCCAAGAGCCTGGGCAGTGGGACCACCCACCCGGGGCCTCGGCTGTTTCAGGACTTGGCTGGTGCCCAGCCTGAACGCCCGTACGGTTCAGGATCAGTCCCGGTTCAGGATCGGTCCCGAGGCGCGGGCGCTAGGGCGCGGCTGCAGGTGGGGCGCGGCTGGCGGGGGTCTGACTTCTGCCCCCGGCGCGCCCGGTCCCCTCCCCGCCGCAGGCTACGACTTCCCGGCCGTGCTGCGCTGGTTCGCCGAGCGCGTGGACCTCATCATCCTGCTCTTCGACGCGCACAAGCTGGAGATCTCGGACGAGTTCTCGGAGGCCATCGGCGCCCTGCGGGGCCACGAGGACAAGATCCGCGTGGTGCTCAACAAGGCCGACATGGTGGAGACGCAGCAGCTGATGCGTGTGTACGGCGCGCTCATGTGGGCGCTGGGCAAGGTGGTGGGCACCCCCGAGGTGCTGCGCGTGTACATCGGCTCCTTCTGGTCCCAGCCGCTGCTGGTGCCCGACAACCGGCGCCTCTTCGAGCTGGAGGAGCAGGACCTGTTCCGCGACATCCAGGGCCTGCCGCGGCACGCCGCGCTGCGCAAGCTCAACGACCTGGTGAAGCGCGCGCGGCTGGTGCGGGTGAGCCGGGCCGGCGGGGGCGGGGCGGGGCGGGGCGGGACGCCTCGGGCGCTGCTTTTCGGTCCTTCTCGGCCGCTGCTTTTCGGTCCTTCTCGGCCGCTGCTTTTCGGTCCTTCTCGGCCGCTCTGGTTTGCATCTGCGCCTCGCCGCGGCTCCAGCCATCCTCCCGCCTCGGCCTCCCGTGTGGCCGGGAAGGCAGGCGCGCCCCACCACGCCCGGCTAAGTTGTGATTGATGGTGGCGACGAGGGCTCTCTAGGTGGCCCAGGCTAGCCTCGAGCTCAAGCGACCCTCCAGCCTTGGCCTCCCCAAGTGCTGGGATGATCGCCACCACACCCGGCTAAAGGTTTGACTTACTGTAGAGACGAGGTCTCACTAGGTTGCGCAGGCGGGTCTCGAGCTCCTGGGCTCAAACGCTCCTCCGGCCTTGGCCTCCAAGGGCTGAGACGACAGGCATGAGCCACCGCGCCGGCCTAGCCACTGCTTTTCTTTCCACGTCAGGTCGCCCTCCCCGCTCTGTCCTGTTCTCCAGTGGTCTTCTGTCACCAGGCCGTCCCACACCCTGTGTGCCTCTCAACGCACCGTCCCCCACGAGGGGCCCCCAAGTTGTCCCCCTTCCTCATTCCTTTCCCTCCGTGTTCTCACCTCCCATTCCCTTCCCGTCATCCTCTGGGCCTCACGCCAGCACCCTCAGTCCTACCTCAGGGCCTTTCACGTGCTGTGTGCTGTTCCCTGCCCCTGGAAGCATCCTCCCCCTCCTGTGTGGCCACCGCCTGGCTCATCCTTTTTTTTTTTTTTTTTTGAGTTGGAGTCTCACTCGGTCGCCCAGACTGGAGTGCAGTGGCCGCTCCCGGCCACCACAACCTCGACCTACTGGGCTCCGGCGATCCTTCCGCCTCAGCCTTCCGAGTAGCCGGAACTACAGGCGTGCGCTACCACGCCCGGCTGATTTTTTGATTTATTGTAGAGATGAGGTCTTGCTGCCCAGGCGGGTCTCGAACCCGCGGGCTCAGGCAATCCATTCACCTCAGCCTCCCAAAGGCGCGGGATTACAGGCTGAGCTTCAAATCTGGCCTGTCCCCTGCTCAGGAAGGCTGACCCTGCATACAACTCAACCCCCCCTGGCCCTCCCCCCCCATGGGGCCTGTTTCACCCCTTACTCCATTGTAATTTCCCTGTCATGTCTTCACCACCTGACCTTGTGCTACCCAGGCTTCTGTGTTTACCATCCCCTTGACTCACGTTTAAGTTCCAGAGTCAGGGAATTCCTTTGCTGAGGTGTCCCTGGTGTCTGGAACTGAGTGAGTGCTCTGTCAATGTTTATTGGATGGATGACCCTGGAAAGACACTCACCTTTAACAAAGTCTCCTCTATGCCCAGCCCTATGTTGGGGAGTGCTGGGGACACAGCAGTGACCAAGGCCGTGCCACCCTGCCCTGCTGGGTCTCCTGCTCGTCATAACCAAGGCAGTCCCAGGGCCAGGAGAGAGGCACCCCCAGGCAAGGAGGGCCCACTGGCAAGGTCTGGGTTGAGGCCAGGTAGCCTGGGGAATCAGAGAAGACTTCTTGGAGCAGAGGGCATCGGAGGGAAAGCCGCAGTGTAGATCCAGGTGTGGACAGTGTGAGTCACTCAGTAACGGAGGCGGGGGACGGGGCTGGAAGTCAGACCCCTGGGCCTGCGTGGGCTGTGTCGGGAAACCGTGCTCTGTCCCAAGGACAATGGGGAACCCTGGAAGGGTTCGGGGCAGGGGCAGGGGCAAGGCAGGATTCCACTGGCGCTGCCTCCTGGAGGGTCTGGAGGGTGGGTTCAAGGAGGCGGGATGGGGAAAGGCCTTGGGGAGGGGCGGAGGGCCAGAGCGCCGTTGAAGAGCGGGTTGGAGGCTGAGTGGAACATTCACAGGAGCGGCTGCCAAAGTGGAGGTGGGCAGGAAGCTTGGCAGGCCGGAGGCCAAGAGGTTCTGGGGGTGGAGGCCCGAGGTGTTGGTTTGAGGAGAGAGGGTGAGTCACAGCCCCCCCAATCCTCCGAGGGAGGGAGCCGCCCTGGGACCGGAGGCCAGAACCTGCAGACTCCATCTTTTCTTCTCCCACCCAGCATGCTCTGGGGCGTGTCTCTCTCTCTCTCTCTCTTTATTCATCAGTCCCCATTTTTACCTCATCATCCAGTTGTTTTTTTTTGAGTCAGGGTCTCTGACGTCCAGGCTGGAGTGCAGGGGCACGCTCACAGCCACCGTGGCCTCGACCTGCTGGGCTCCGGCAATCCTTCCGCCGCAGCCTTCCAAGGAGCTGGGACTCTAGGTGCAGGCCACCACGTCTGGCTACGTCTTTTATTTTTCTGTAGAGATATGTCTCCCGATGGCCAGGCCGGTCTCCATCTCTCCCTCCCTGTCTCTCCATCCGTCCCTCCCTCTCTCCATCTCTTCCTCTCTTGACATCTCTCCCCCCTCTATCTCTCCCTGTCTCGCCATCTCTCCCTTCATCTCCCCATCTCTCCCTCTGTCTCTCCATCTCTCTGTCTATCTCTCTCTGTCTCTCCATCGTTCTCTGTCTCTCCATCTCTCTGTCTCTCCATCTCTCTATCTCTCCATCTCTCTGTCTCTCCATCTCTCTCTGTCTCTCCATCTCTCTCTGTCTCTCCATCTCTCTCTGTCTCTCCATCTCTGTCTCTCCATCCCTCCCTGTCTCTCCAGGTCTCCCTCCCTCCGTCTCCCCATCTCTCCCTCTCTCTCCTCAATCTTCTCAGACCCCCCCCCGTTGCATCCCCCAGGCCCTCGAGCCCCGAACCCCGGGCCGGAGGGGCAGGGCCGGGTGGACACCTGGCGCGAGGCGACTCCGGAAACCCAGACAAACCCCGGAGCCCGGACCGCGCCTGGCCCTCCCTCCCCCTTATCTCTTCCTGGCACCTTCCCCCGCTTCCTCTCTGGAAAAGCCATCAGCGCCCTCTGCCTCCCGTCTTCTGGGTCCCCCTCGCCCCGCCCGCCTGGCCACACCCCTGTCCTGCTTGGCCCCTGGGACCCCCTGGGCACGCCCTCCCCGTCTTCCCCCAGGTTCATCCTTGGCTCCCTAGGGCCGCCAAGGATGTGGGAGCTTGGCTTTCAGGGCCCACCTGACCCAGCCTTGTGCTGCCGCAGCCCCGTCCCGTGTCACCCCCCACCAGTCCCCATGAGTCTGCCACGCTTGGGCCAGTGGACAGTAATAGCCACACTGTCTGCCTCCCTTCATGTGCTCCCCGGTACAAGGGAACCAGCCCCCTCCCGGTGCCTCAGTTTCCCCGCCTGTACGACGTCAAGTGTGGATGGGTCCTTTGGTTCTGCCCTTCAGAAGGGGCCGGCCCATGACACTGTGATCCTTGACGCCGAGACCTCGGAGCAACCGGTTCTAAAGAGGCCCAGACGCTTTGAATCTTCAGACCAAAATTCCCAGGGAATTCACTGAGCGCCCGGACATGTCCTGGCGATGCAGTGGGGAACAAGAAGAGGTTCTTTTCCTTGTAGAACGCCGGCAGAAGCAAATGAGTGGTGATGAAGAAAAACGGAGGCTGGGCATGGTGGCACACACCTGTCATTCCAGCACTTTGGGAGGCTGAGGCGGGAGGACTGCTTGAGCTCTGGAGTTCTGGGCAACAGTGAGACTCCGTATCCGCACACACACAAAAGAGATTAGCCGGGCACAGTGGCTCACACCTGTCATCCCAGCACTCTTGGGAGGCCGGAGCAAGAGGACTGCCTGAGCCCAGGGGTTCGAGACCCGCCTGGGCAACCTGACGAGACCTCGTCTCTGCAATAAATCAAAAAAACTAGCCAGACATGGTGGTGCATGCCTGTGGTTCCAGCTACTTGGCAGGCTGAGGTGGAAGGATTGCTGGAGCCCAGCAGGTCGAGGCCACGGTGGCCGTGAGGGTGCCACAGCACTCCAGGCTGGGCGACAGAGTGAGACTCTGACTCAGAAAAGAAGAAGTCAAAAGACATCTTAGTGTCGTTGCTAGAACAGTTCTGACCCTGAGAATCTGTGAGGGGTCTTGAGGGGAAACGCCCCCCTGGGGTTCCTTGGCACCCACTTTGAGAATCACGGTTGGAGGGCCTGGCAGGTTCCAGCAGGAAGCTTGAACTTGAGATAAGAAGCAAGTCGAGAGCCTTTTTTGGTGTTTTTTTTTTTTTTGGAAAGCAGGATTTGTTAAGAGGACAGAAAAGCTCCCGCAGTGGGAAGGGACCTGAAGGGGTTGCCGGGGCTGAGAGTCTTGAGCGGCATCTCCCGGGCTGGTGTCCATTCCTGAGCTGCCCCTCCCCCCTTGGTGGGCTGCTTCACGGAGACAAGCCTGTCCGGCCACCAGGGCATCACCCAGGTGGGAGAGGACGACTCTCAGGTCGACCAGGTGGCCCCTGGGGTGGAGAGCGAAGAAAAGCAGCAGGGAATGTGGGGGGCAGAAGGAAAAGGGCTCGTGGGCAGACTGGATGTGGCCAGGGAGAGCAGAGGCGGACCCAGGTGAGAAGGACGACAGGGCCGGGTGTGGTGGCTCCCGCCTGCCATCCCTGCGTGTTGGGAGGCCAGGGCGGGAGGATCGCTTGAGGCCAGGAGCTCGAGACCTGCCTGGGCAACAGAGCGAGATCCCGTCTCTACCCCCGCCCACCAAAAAATTAAGTAAGAACGATGTCCCGTTGGGCATGGTGGCTCACACCTGTAATCCCAGCACTGGGAGGTGGAGGCGAGAGGATTGCCTGAGCCCAGGGGTTCAAGACCCGCCTGGGCAACCTGACGAGACCTCGTCTCTACAATAAACCAAAAAACTAGCTGGGCGTGGTGGTGCGCGTCTATAGTTCCAGCTACTTGGAAGGCTGAGGCGGAAGGATCACCTGACCCCAGCAGGTTGAGGCTGCAGTGGCCCTGAGCGTGTCACTGCCCTCCAGCCTGGGTGACACGAGTGAAACTCCAACCCCAAAAGCAAACAAACGAAAAGAATGATGTCCTGATTTCTGATCTCAAGCTGAGCGGCTCCAAGGCCGAGCCCTGGGTGGTGGGCACCAAGCTCCCCAACGGATTCCTGAGCTGGGCACCGCGGCTGAGGGGGTGCTGGGCTCAGATTCCACGCAGGGCGTCGTCACGAGCTGGAGCTGTCTAGGAATGTTCAGCTGGCGTGCGAATTTGGGAGTGGCCGGCTTGGAGGGGTACTTAAAAGCGGGAGGGGCCGAGATCACTTAAGAGAGAGTCGGAGCTGGGGTGACCCCCAGCGGCCCCTGGAACTTATTAGCACACACTTTGGGAGGCTGACATGGGAGGATCACTTGAGGCCAGGAGTTCAGGGCCAGATCGGACAACCTGGCAAGACCCCCATCTTTACCAAAAAATTGTAAAATGCCCATTCTCACACCCCACCCAGACCCTGTGTATCACCTGTCATCCCAGCACTTTGGGAGGCCGAGGCGGGAGGATTGCTGGAGCCCAGGAGTTTGAGACCCACCTGGGCTACAGAGCGAGACCCGTCCTGACTAAATAAATAAACGAACACATAAATAGATAAATAGAAATCTCCATTCTCATACCCCACTGGATCCCGAGCCTGGGGGCTCTGGGTGTGGCCCCGCAGCCCCCCCCCCCCCCCCCCCCCGTCTCCAGCCCCCAGGGCCCCGGCGCAGGCTCAGGGTCACCTCCCCCCCCCCCTCCAGGTGCATGCGTACATCATCAGCTACCTAAAGAAGGAGATGCCGTCCGTGTTCGGGAAAGAAAACAAGAAGAAGCAGCTGATCCTCAAGCTGCCCGTGATCTTCGCCAAGATTCAGCTGGAGCATCACATCTCACCCGGTGACTTCCCCGATTGCCAGAAGATGCAGGTGCGGCCACGGGGGCAGGAGGGCGGCGGGGAGGCCGCGTCGTGAGCCCCGGGATGCGGCCTCCATGGCCAGAGCGGGGCGGTGGGGGGCGGTGACAGATTCTGGGCAGGATGGGGAAAGAAGAGGAAACCCCTCCTACGGTGGCTTGAGTAAGATGGCGGTTTCTTTCTTTTTCCTTTTTGGAGTTGGGGTCTCACTCTGTCGCCCAGGCTGGAGTGCAGTGGCACGATTGCTGCTCACCACAGCCTCCGCCAGCTGGGCTCAAGCCATCCTCCTGCCTCAGCCTTCCGAGTAGCTGGGACCACAGACGCGTGCCACCACACTGGGCTAAGTTTTTTGATTTTGGGGAGAGATGAGGTTTCGCTATGTTGCCCGGGCTGGTCTTGAACTCCTGGGATCAAGCAATCCTCCCGCTTCAGCCTCCCAAAGTGCTGGAATACAGGCATGAGCCACCATGCCTGGACTTTCCTTTTTTTTTTTTATTTTTTATTTTTGAGTTGGAGTCTCACTCTGTCGCCCAGGCTGGAGTGCAGTGGCCGCTCCCGGCCACCACAGCCTCGACCTGCTGGGCCCCGGGATCCTTCCACCTCAGCCTTCCAAGTAGCTGGAACTACAGGTGCGCACTACCACACCTGGCTAATTTTTGATTTATTGTAGAGATGAGGTCTCTACAGGCAGGTCTCGAACCCGCGGGCTCAGGCAATCCACTCACCTCGGCCTCCCAAAGTGCTGGGATTACAGGCTGAGCCACCGAGCCCGGCCTCCTTTGTTTTTAGAGACACAAGTCTCACTCTGTTGCCCAGGCTATATGGCGCCATCATAGCTCACCATAGCCTCGAACTCCAGGCCTCAGGTGATCCTCCAGCCTCAGCCTCCCAAGTAGCTGAAACTAATGGCACATGCCACCATGCCAGGCGCAAAGCCTGTGACTTTTGAATCTGAGATATTTCCAGCCCAGACTCTGATTCTGGTAGAGTGAATTTTGCCTCGGCCACTTACTAGCTGAGTCCAAGTCATGCCTTTTCTGAACCTCAGTTTCTTCAACCGGAAAATGGGTGTTGAGTTAGCATCAACCCGTTGTCGTGGGTGCTGACTCTGCGGCTGTTTACAGCCCCCTTGGAGCAGCACCTGGCCCTGAGTTTGAGCCCAGTCAGGGTCTCTCAGCCTCATCACCACTGACACTTGGGACCCCTCCTGTGCACTGGAGGGTGTTTCGGCAGCATTCCTGGCCTCCACACCAGATATCAGCAGCACCCCCCAGTCCTGATAATTAAAAATGTCTGGCCCGAGCTGGGCTCGTTGGCTCAGCCTATAATCCCACACCTTTGGGAGGCCAAGGTGAGTGGATTGCCTGAGCCCGCGGGTTCGAGACCCGCCTGGGCAGCGAGACCTCATCTCTACAATAAATCAAAAAATCAGCCGGGCGTGGTAGCGCACGCCTGTAATTCCGGCTACTCGGGAGGCTGAGGCGGAAGGATCGCCGGAGCCCAGCAGGTCGAGGCTGCGGTGGCCGGGAGTGGCCACTGCACTCCAGACTGGGTGACAGAGTGAGACTCCAACTCAGAAAAACAAAAACAAAACCAAAAAATGTCTCCTGCTGGGCGCAGTGTCTCACGCCTGTCATCCCAGCACTCTGAGAGGCTGAGGCTGGGAGATCTCTTGAGCCCAGGAGTTCAAGACCAGATTGGGCAACATAGTGAAACCTCGTCTCTACAAACATTTTAAAAATTAGCCTGGCACAGTGACGCCTGCCTGTAGTCCCAGCTACTCAGGAGGCTGAGGTGGGAGGACCACCCTAGCCCAAGAGTATGGGGCTGCAGTGAGCTGTGATCACACTGCTGCCCTCCAGTCTGGGCAACACAGTGAGACTTTGTCTCAAAAACAAACAGGCTGGGCCTGCTGGCTGTTCCCCAGCACTTTTTGAGGCTGAGGCGGGAGGATTGCTTGAGCCCAGGAGTTCAAGACCAGCCTGGGCAACATAGCAAGACCACATCTCCACAAAAAAAATCAAAAAACGAGTCAGGTGTGGTGGTGTGCACCTGTAGTTCCAGCTACTTGGGAGGCTGAGGTGGAGGGATCACCTGAGTCCAGGAGTTTGAGGCTGCAGTGAACTATGATCACACTGCTGCCCTCCAATCTGGGCAACACAGTGAGACTCTGTCTCAAAAACAAACAGCAGGCTGGGCCTGCTGGCTGTTTCTCAGCACTTTGGGAGGCCAAAGCTGGAGAATCACTTGAGCCCAGGAGTTTGAGACCAGCCTGGGCAACATAACGAGATCTCATCTCTACAAAAATAAAAAATTAGCTGGGTGTGGTGGCACGTCTGTCTTCCCAGCTACCCAGGAGGCGGAGGCAGAAGGATCACCTGAGCCCAGGAGGTCAAGGCTGCAGTGAGTGGTGATCATGCCACTGCACTCCAGCCTGGGCAACACAGCAAGACCCCCTCTCAAAATAAAAAACCAGACACGTCTGTCTGCCAGCAAAGAGCTGTTCCCCCCGCCAGAGCTTCTGGGTATCCCACGGCCCCTGCACCTGAGGTCCCACCAGCAGCGCCCTGATTCCCGCCCCCCCCAGGAGCTGCTGATGGCGCACGACTTCACCAAGTTCCACTCGCTGAAGCCCAAGCTGCTGGAGTCGCTGGACGAGATGCTGACGCACGACATCGCCAAGCTCATGCCCCTGCTGCGCCAGGAGGAGCTGGAGGGCACCGAGGCGCGCGTGCAGGGCGGCGCCTTCGAGGGCGCCCACATGGGCCCGTTCGTGGAGCGCGGCCCGGACGAGGCGCCGGAGGACGGCGAGGAGGGCTCGGACGACGAGGCCGAGTGGGTGGTGACCAAGGACAAGTCCAAGTACGACGAGATCTTCTACAACCTGGCGCCCGCCGACGGCAAGCTCAGCGGCTCCAAGGCCAAGACCTGGATGGTGGGCACCAAGCTCCCCAACTCCGTGCTGGGCCGCATCTGGAAGCTCAGCGACGTGGACCGCGACGGCATGCTGGACGACGAGGAGTTCGCGCTGGCCAGCCACCTCATCGAGGCCAAGCTCGAGGGCCACGGGCTCCCCGCCAACCTGCCCCGCCGCCTCGTGCCGCCCTCCAAGCGGCGCCACAAGGGCTCGGCCGAGTGAGCCGCCGGCCCGCCCTGCCCTCCCTCCCGTCCGCCCGCCTTGCTGTGGCTCCCCAGGCCGGCTGCACGCACGCCCCGCCCCGGCTCACGCGCGCCCCGCCCGTCCGCCCGGCCCGGCTGTCGGGACGGGGTCCCCCTCCTCGCCCCGATGGAAGCCGCTGGGGGGCCGCGGGAGGGGCAGGCCCCCGCGCCCCCCGGGCTGACACCCAGGCACGACACCCACAGCGGCACACGCAGGCGTCCCCCTGCTCACTGTTCATTCAAGTATTTATTGAGCACCTACTGCGTGCCCGGTCCTGGCTCTGCTGTGGGCGTAGGGGGTGGCCGCAGAGGACAGAGTCGACACGCAAGCCTGCCCTCGTGGAGGGGACGGTCTCAGGAGAGGGGAAACCCCCACAGCCAGACACAGAGACTCGGGGTTCTGGGCAGGACCTCTGACCCCTCCCCATAGGGGGATGGCCCCCGGTTCACCCGACAGATAGCCAAGCCCCCTTTTGTGACACTTCTCTGCCCAGCCAGGCTAGGACTCCCCCCCATCACATCCTCAGGTCTTGGGACCACTGGGGGCTCAGAGGGACGACAACCTCCTACCGAAGTGGACCCTTTTAGGCCCCTCTGCCCTCGGGAAAGCCCCCACATTCCTGCCACACCTATTTTTTTTAAAAAAACAATTTGTTTTTTGGTAGAGACAGATCTCGCTCTGCTGCCCAGGCTGGCCTCGAACTCCTGGGCTCAAGCGATCCCCCTTGACTTGGCCTCCCAAAGCGCTGGGATGACAGGCTTGAGCCACCGGGTCCGGCCTTTTTTTTTTTTAAATCCCACACCCGTTTTTGGATAAGGATCCTGCAAAGAGCAGAAAAGCCCTTTCTTCCATCCTTGGGGAGGTGTTTCCGTCCCCACCCGCCGGCCCGGCCCGAAAGGCCCGGCCCGCCCCGCTCCCCCTACCCTGGGGGTCAGAACTGCCGGCACGGCCCGCTCGGTCCCCATTTAAGCCGAGCCCCCACCGGAGAGAAACGCCCCGGGGCTCTGCCTCAGCCTTTTCAGGGATGCTTGGGGGGAGGGGGGGTTCTTGGTGCTACAGCCCCCCTTCCCGAAAGGGGCCCCCACGCCTTTTCCCGCCCTCACTGCATTTCAGTGCTTGACCCTGCGGGGGACCCCATCGAAAACGGGGCGGGGGCGGGGAGAGCAAGCCAGGTGGGGAGACGCCCCTCCAGGCTGCCCGCCGGGATTCCCACGCCCCCATCAACTCCCCACCCCACGCCTGGGGGGGGCCTGTGAATGGATGAGTGTCCCCCAAGAGCGAATAAAGCCGAGGCTTCTTCCTGCGTCGCGGTCAGGCTGTCTGGGGACGGGGATCGCCCCCTCCCCGGGAAGGAGAGGCCCGGGCAGGACCTGGGGTGAGGGGAGGGCCCCTGCGAGCTCCCCCGGGCGGGGTGGAGCCCGTGACTCGGTGCGGCGGGGCGCGGTGACTCAGGCCCGGGCTGGGGGCCAGACCGGCATATTTTCCGAAGGAAAGTCACTCCGGGGCCCTCCCTCCGGGCCCTCCCCCCGCCGCGGGGGCCTGGGAACCCGGCCCGGGGCGCCACGCGCTCTCCGGGGACACAGGCGCGGGACGCCAGGGACACACGGGCCGCGCCCCCTGCGCCCACCCCCAGCCCCCGCACGCGCGCGCCCAGGGCCACACCCGCGGCGCCCGGCCGCGCCCCTCCCGCGCGGGGCGGCGGTCCCCGGCGCCCTCTGGCGGGCGCCGCGGAGCCGGGGTCGGAGCTCCCCCCGCGCCGAGGGGGCTCCCGCGCCGGGGCCGGGCTGCGGGGCCGCGGCGCCTCCCCGACGCCGCGCGCGGGGACCCGGCTGCGCGCCGCGCGTGGCCGCCCGCGGGGCGCCTTCCTCTGTGAGCCGAGGGCGGCCGCCTCCCCGCGGCGCCGGGTCCCAGGGCCCCCGGCCCCCGGCCTCCGGCCTGGTTTGTGAAGAGCGGAGGTTCGAGGACTGCCAAATGAAGTCCCGGCCTTCGCGCGCACGAGAGGGCATTGTGACCTCACCCGCGATTCGGCCTCAGGGTGAGCTGCGAGGCCGAGGCACCACGGGCATCCGCATGTGGCAGGTGGGGAAACCGAGGCACGGCGAAGTAGCTTGCTCAGGATGAGCGACTCTGAGTCTGCGCTCCTGGGGCCCCTAGCGTGTATGCTTCCAACATTCCTCGGATAAAACGTTCTGTGCTTCCAACTTTGACATCCCGAAAGCGCTTTGATTTTTCCAAGATTATAGGATTGGAAGACTGAGATGAAAGACTGGGACGTGTCTTGCGCCGAATCTGCCACCGATGGTTCTGTTTTTTATTTTTATTTTTATTTTTAAGAAAGCGAAATTAAAATATAATCAGTATCTTGAGCAAAGGCCCGGGGAAGCTGGAAAGGTGTTTTGCTTCGGGGCAAGAGCCAAGAACCCTCCCACTCTACCCGCTCACCCTCCCCCAACTTCTCCCTTCTCGCCGCTAGGAATCTGCGGATCCCGTTGCAAAGATCGCAGGGGGTGGGGAGGAGCCATTTGCCCTTTACCAAGATGGCAGCCTCTCGCCCTCTTTTACATTCCAGCCACTTTACCAAGATGGCTGCCACAGGAAAGTACGTCACGAGAGGCGGAGGGAAATCTGCGCGCGCGCGCACCAAACCGGATTTCGGGGCGCCGGCGGCTGAATGCTTCCTTTGGCAAGATGGCGGCGGGAAGCAGTAGCGGAGATGGCGGGCAGGGCTCGAAAAAGAAGGCCGACTCTGGCTTCCTAGGGCTGCGGCCCACTTCAGTGGACCCGGCGCTGAGGCGGCGGAAACGAGGCCCCAGAAATAGAAAGCGAGGCTGGCGGCGGCTCGCTCAGGAGCCGCTGGGGCTGGAGGTTGACCAGTTCCTGGAGGACGTGCGGCTGCAGGAGCGCACGAGCGGGTACGCGGGGCGGGACTTCCGGGAGCTGGGCCCGGGTCGGCGCTGTCAGGTGGGAGGCGGGGGTGGAGAGGATTCGGGTCCCGGGGGCGCGGGTCGTGGGTCCCGCCGGGGGATTCGGGAGGACGGGTGAGGGACTCGGGCTGGGAAACTGGGGACCTTGGTAGAGTTACCAGATTCAGCAGATAATTGTACAAGACGTCCACCTAAATTTGAAGTAGGTGAACGATTTTTTTTTTTAATGTATGTGCGTCCCATAATTCCATCCTACCTCTAAATATTAAGTCTGTAAACCGGCCGGGCGTGATCGCTCACGTGCCTGCCATCTCCGCACTCAGGGAGACCGAGGAGGGAGGATCGCCTGAGCCCAGGAGGTCGAGGCTGCGGTGAGCCACGATCACGCCACCGCACTCCGGCCTGGACGACACAGTGAGGGCCCCGACTCAAAAATTTAAAAAAACAAAAAAAGGGTTTTAAAGTCCTGTAAACAGGGGGGTGAGGCCTTAGCCTGGAAGAGCCCCGTGGCCGGAGAAGGGTGCTTGGATGCGCCTAAGAGGAAGGCAGGGCCCCCGGAGGTTGAACCTGTTCCCTCCCCCGCGCCTGTGGCTAGCATTCTGTGTTTCCGTCTCCCAGTGGCTTGCTGTCAGAAGCCCCCGATGAAAAACTCTTCTTTGTAGATACTGGCTCCAAGGAAAAAGGTGAGGAGGGTCTTTGGTGGTGGCGCGTGTCTGTTATTGTCAGATAACCTCCAGCAGCCTCAGGAGATCTGTGTGAACGACCTGACCTGAAGGGCAGATAGATACCTGCTGCACGGGGGTCAGTTTCAGTGTGAGCAAGTGGACCCTGAACAGACAGAAACCAAGCTGGAGACTAACTTAGGGAAGGCAGGTTTTCTGTTTTTAGGTTATCAGTGATTTCCGCGGATAGGTAAGATTCCACAGATTTCCATAGGTAAGATTTATCTGCCTTGATAAATGGGCTAGAAACACATTAAGTGAACTCTTGTCAGCTTGCAGGAGCAGACCTGTTTTCGTTAGTAAGAGAAAGGAAGGTTAGTAAGAACAAGTGGGGTTGGACGTGGTGGCTCATGCTTATCATCCCAACCCTTTGGGAGACCAAGTTAGGAGGATTGCTTGAGCTCAGGGGTTGGAGATTAGTTTGGGCAACATAGAAGTTGCAAGAAAAAGAAATGAACTGGGTGTGTTTGTGCGGGCCTGTGGTCTCAGCTACTTGGGAGGCTGAGGCAGAAGGATCGCATGAGCCCAGCTGGGTGAGGCTGCAGTCACCACGATAGTGCCACTGCTTTCTAGCCTGAGCCACAGAGTAAGACCCTGGTTTTTTAAAAAAGGAGAAATACAAGGCAGAAAATGTGAGGATCAGCCATCCCACTGGACCCCCACGCCAGCTCTGTGCCCTCCCTGGCCTTCAGTGTCCCCTGACCACCACTTTCTCTTCCCTACTGCGTCTTGGCGCCCCTGGGGTGGCTGTGGGTGTGACTCCGAGTGCCCAGCACAGGGCCAGCCTCCTGATGGCACCTGGGTGTGGTGGAGGGTCAGGGCTTGGGCACGTTGGGCCCCACCCTGCACCTGGGTTGCAGGCCTCACGGCTCCAGGGGAGCTGAAGTGGAAAGCGGGGTTAGCTTCCGGCAGTGCGGAGACCAAGGCCTGGACTCTTTCTTCTTCCTCCTTCCCCAGAGTTGAAAAAGAAGAGGACCAAAGTCCAGAAAAAGTCGCTGCTTCTCAAGAAGCCCCTTCGGGTTGACCTCGTCCTTGAGAACACATCCAAGATCCCTGCCCCCAAAGAGTGAGTGTCCCCACGCCTCGGGTCTGTCTTTCCTCCAGATCTTGGTCCCGAAGGACTTCCGGGGGATGGGGTGACAAGTGAGGCTTCCTTGGAGGGGGGGGCAGGTCGGATTTGGGCCTTGGAGGCAGATTGGAGAGAGTGAGGCTGGGTGTTGGGGCAGAGGCTGTGAGGATGGGTCTGGACCTGACGGGGGGCTGTGGGGTGGTGGCGCCTGCTAACTCGGCGCCGTGGGGGAGGGGTGAGCAGCCGGCCCCTGAGGTGGGGATGTGGGCGGAGGAGAGGGTTTTCGGGTGACACAAGGTCTGTGTGACATGGCAGGGCAGGCACCCAGGGTGAGGGTACTGCTTTGTGGGATCTCAGGAGAGAGGCTGGAGCCGAGACAGACCTGAGGGGAGGCACCTTTGGAGAGGGGGTGGTAGGGGAGGCCAGCTGCTCCTTCGGCCATCACCTCACTTGGTCACCTCTCTTCAACCAGCATCCTTGCCCACCAAGTTCCCAACGCCAAGAAACTCAGGCGGAAGGAGCAGCTATGGGAGAGGTTGGCCAAGCAGGGAGAGCTGCCCCGGGAGGTGCGCAGGGCCCAGGCCCGACTCTGCAGCCCTCCCGTGGCCACGGCCAAGCCTGGGCCCCAGGACACCATCGAGCGGCCCTTCTATGACCTCTGGGCCCCAGACAGTGAGTGATCCTCCTGCCCCGTGAACAGGGACGGGACTGCCACGCGCAGTCATGTGTGTTGTGCACTGCACAAGAGCGAGTGTCTAACGGGAGCCCTGTGGGTGTTGCTTTGGTGATCTGCCAGCAGAGGCGCGCGTTCCAAAGTGGCGTCCTTTCCTTACTGAGGTGTGGAGGCTCCTGCCCTCAGCCGTGGGGCTCCTCCACTCTCTGATGCCATCCAGACATGGTTTTGCTTGGTGTTCAAGCCCCCTGGGGTCTGCGAGTCAGTCCTTTCCTCCCTTGAGCTTTCGTGTAGCCTTTATGAAATGGGTGACCGGGGGGCTCCTTGGGCCACAACCCTCTTCTGCCGGGGAGCGCCCTAGCAGCTGCCCCTCACTCTCTCCGCAGACCCTCTGGACAGGCCGCTGGCTGGCCAGGATGAGTTTTTCCTGGAGCAGACCAAGAAGAGAGGGGTGAAGGTGAGGTGTGGAGGTTTGTCCTGGTGCAGGGACCCGTGGGGTAGGAGCTGCCAGAGAGAGAGCACTGGGACACAGGTGGCTGCTCTGAGGTCGGACTGCCGAGGGGCGGGCGTGCAGGGCCAGAGACCCGGAGCCAAGGCCTGTGGGGGCCTGAGCCAGCAGCAGCCAGGCTGCAGGTGACCAGGGCAGTCCTAGGGCGGAAGCACCAGGACCGGCTGGAGCTTGGGCGTGGGAAGAGCTTGGGACCCTAGCAGGGCCTCTGAGTGGAGAAAGGTGGGAGGGACACAGAGAGACAGGGCCAGGGTCCCCTGAAGGCATGCTCTCGTGGTGCCATCACCCCCAAAGGCCCCTGTCCTGGCACCACACTGGGGACATGTCAGCCTCAGCAGTCTCAGCCACCTCCTCTTGCCTTCGCAGCGGCCACCGCGCCTCCACTCCAAGCCCTCCCAGGTGCCTGCCGTGGAGGTGGTTCCCGCCGGAGCCTCCTACCACCCCGCGTTTGAAGACCACCAGGTACTTGCCCCGGCCTCTGTCAGCTGAGCTCTGCCATGTGGGCAGCACGCCCTGGCCATTGCATCCCTGTGTTGGGGACTCTGAAGTGACTTAGGCAGCCCTGGGCCTGTCCTCACGGGTTCATGGTCCATTGAGGTAACAAGCTTGGGCCCAGACAGCAATGGCCCTGCACAACTGGGCTGGGGGTCAAGAAGGGTCCCTGGAGGAGGAGACGCCAGAGTGGAGATGGAGGCTGAGGGGGTTTGCGCCAGGTGGAGGGGAATGGGTTTCTAGGCGGAGGGAACAGCATATACAAAGACCCAGGGGTGAGACGAGGCACCTCTTGGCAAGTCCACAGGACAGACGTATAGGTTGTGATCGCACGGTGGTGAGCTGGTGACCAGGCGACATTTTTCAAGGGTGAAGGTCGTTCATCGACAGGGAAACCTGGCCCTGAGAGTCCTTGTGTTCGGGTCACAGGTGTCTGTCAAGCACAGATGTGACCGATGATGGGGACAGAAGTGCCTGCCCTCAAGGTGCCCTGCTAGCCAGGTTCCCAGAGAGAAATAGAGTGGTGCAGGATGTGTGTTGGGGCAGCAACCAGCCAGCAGGTCTGAGGGCCGGACTCCTTGCCCGGGAATGCAGTGGCGCATGCACTCATCAGAGGACCCGCCAGCCTGTTCAGGGCATTACAGGGGCGGGCGCCCTGTGAGGAGCAGACAGGCCTCTTCTGTCTGTAACTGCTTTGCAGAGAAACAGCCCCACATTTCACCCCAGGGAAGCCTCACTCCCTGCAGCCCCTAGGCGTCCAGGCTCTGGGATCTGTCTGCTCTAGACAGTTAACGTGAATGATGCTGAGCACAGGCGTGGAGACCAGGCAGCTCGGTGGGAGTGGGAAGAGGGTGGGATGCGCCGGAGAAGGGAAGGGAAGGAGCGGCCAGGCCGTGGGGCAGGTGGGAGCTGAGAGTTGGGTCTCTGGAATCCCAGGAGAGCCCTGGGGACCGTCCTCACCCCGCCCCACCCCCCACAGACCCTGCTCTTGGCGGCCCACGAGGTCGAGCTGCAGCGGCAGAAGGAGACGGAGAAGCTGGAGCGGCAGCTGGCCCTGCCTGCAGGAGAGCAGGCCGCCACCCAGGTGAGCTGCCACCCAGGGCAGCCCTGCAGCCCCGCCCAGATCTACCTCCCCTCTAGTCACTGACACTGCCTCCCCTGCCCCGCCTCCCCCCAGGAGTCCACGTTCCAGGAGCTGTGCCAGGGCCTGTTGGAGGAGTCGGATGGCGAGGGGGAGCCCGGCCCCTGCCAGGAGCCTGAGGCTGCAGGAGCTGAGGCCGGGCCCATTCCCACCCGCCCAAACACCACGGAGAAAAAGACAGAGCAGCAACGACGGCGGGAGAAGGCAGCTCGCAGGCTGGTGAGTGCCTGCCGGGGCCCTTTGTTTTTCCCGGGTGTGGGCAGCCTAGCCCCACCCCGGCCGGCGCTCTGCTGCTGGGGGTCCCCGGCCACCCTTTACTGAGACCCTTTGCCCAGGATCCTCCGGGCAGGGCTCTGGGCTGGGATGCAGCAGTCCTCGGCACTGCCAAGTGAGGGGTGTGGAGGCAGTTTGTAGGCCTCAGAGAAGCGAGTGGGCAGTGAGGGGGGTTCAGGAGACTGCTGCTGTGAGGACGGAGGGCAGCTGGGGCGTTATGGGGCCGGAAAGGCCTCTGGGGAGGCAGGCTTGGAGGGCCGGACCGAGAGAAGGGCCTCAGCTCGGCAGGCCCTGACTCCGCCCTGTCCCCACAGCGGGCACAGCAGGCCGTGGTGCGGGCCGCTCGGCTCCAGCACCAGGAGCTCTTCCGGCTGCGCGGAATCAAGGCCCAGGTGGCCCTGCGGCTGGCAGAGCTGGCGCGGCGGCGGAGGCAGCGGCAGGCGCGGAGGCTGGCCGAGGCCGACAAGCCCCGCAGGCTGGGGCGGCTGAAGTGAGGCCCTGGCTAGGGGGAGGGCGGGGAGAGGCCGGGCCGCACGTGCTGATACCTTCCCACCCCCTCCCCACCTCCTCGCCAAGCCCCACGTTCCCAGAGCCCACATTCCCCTGGGGTGGGGGCTTTAAACTCAGTGGCCCCGAGCACCCGCCCCATCTTCCAGGTACCAGGCCCCCGACATCGACGTACAGCTCAGCTCAGACCTGTCCGACTCGCTCAGGACCCTAAAGGTACGCGCCCACTCGGGAGTGCAGTCTGTGGGGCCGTGCCCGGTGATGACACCATCCTTGCTCCCCGTGCCCCCAGGGGCTGTGGGCGACACCTCAGCTACCCCTGGGCTGGGCCGGTTGGGCCAGTGTCCAGGGGCTGAGGGCATGAGGTCCTGCAGTGGGATGCCAGGGTGAGGGCCCGGGTGGCAGTTTGAGCCTGAGGCTGTCGGAAGGCCTCTCCTTCCATCTGGGTTCGCACCTCAGTGCCCAGTCTCCCTGTCCTGTCTCAGCTTCTTCAAGATTAGAGGGGCCTTCCCGAAACTCACAACTGACCCTGTGGCTCCCCCCCACCCCCGAATCAGCTGTGGTTCCACAGTGCCCTAGAGGAAGCCCAGCTACCCCCTCAGCCACGAGTCTGGCCTGCCCTGGCCTCACTGTGGGTTCCAGCAGCTGGGCCTCAGACAGCAGCTGTTGCCCCTGGCGTTCCCTCTTCCACTTTGTCCCCAGCCTCCTCCCAGCTCAGAGGCAACCAGGGGCAGTGGCCACCCCCCCATGCTGAGCCTCCCAGCTCAGGGCTGGACTGAGCCCTAGTGCCCAGAGGCCTGGGAAGACCCCGGAGCCCTCGGGCGTCCGCCATCCCACTGAGGCCACCCTGTGTCCCACAGCCCGAGGGCAACATCCTCCAGGACCGCTTCAAGAGCTTCCAGAGGAGGAACATGATCGAGCCTCGGGAGAGAGCCAAGTGAGGCCCGGCTGCTGGGGAGGAGGGGCACGGGGTACCAGGGGCCTCAACCTGAGCTGGGGGCGGCTGCTGACGGCTCCCGGTCCCTCCTCAGGTTCAAGCGCAAGTACAAGGTGAAGCTGGTGGAGAGGCGGGCATTCCGCGAGATCCAGTGAGTGGCCCTCCGGCGCCGGGAAGGTCCTGCTCGCTCACACAGGAACGGAGCCCTCCCCTGGCCTGGAGAGGGTGGGCGGGTCCCCAGTGGGAAACTGAATGGGCGGTCGGGTGTGCTTGGATGTGGGCGTCCTCATCCCCTCTCTTCTCCCCAGGTTGTAGCCGCCGGACGCTGGAGCCCCTGCCTTTCAATAAAGCACCTTCCAACCCACTGGGGCTTCACGTGTGACCTGTCTCCTTCCACAGACAGCCTCCATGTGTGACACCTCTGTGCCTGCCCCTTGGGCACATGAGGTGGTGCCTGCCAAACCTTCCTCCCCCAGAGGAAGCAAGTCCCAGGGCACATCACAGGCTATCGCTGACTGCATCCTGGCTTGCCCAGCAGTGGTAAGGCCGGCAGCTGGCTGGAGTGGTGGGCCTGAAGACGCAGGCGCCGTGGGACCTGCAGCCTGGCAGGCACAGAGGGGCAGGGCACGGGACTGAGAGCTGGCCTGGCGTTCTGACTCGGACCTGTCTCCATCCTGCCATGGTGGCCAAGAGCCTCTGTGCTGGCAGTGGGCGCTGTGATGGCAGCCCTGGTGCCTGCCGGCCACCTGCTGGGTGTTAAGTGGGTGGCTTAGTTCTTGGGGCCCTCGCAGCGACAGGGTTGTGGGGGTGAGGGCTGTGCTTACTTGCGTGGGAGCAGTGAGGAACCTGAGGTGCATGAAGCGGGGTTTGTTTTCCTCCGCTCCCCGCACACCTGCTCTTATGGGGTGGGTTTTTTTGAGTTGGAGTCTCACTCTGTCGCCCATGCTGGAGTGCAGTGGCACACCACGGCCACCGCAGCCTCGGCCTGCTGAGCTCAGGTGGTCCTTCTGCCTCAGCCTTCCAGGTAGCTGGAACTACAGGCGCATGCCACCACTTGCTGCTAATTTTGTGGTTTGTTGTAGAGGCAAGGTCTTGCCAAGATGCCCAGGTGTGGGTGGTGTTCCGTGTGTGATTCTACTGTGTTACTGCATGTGTGAGTGAGAATGGAATTGTTGTGGTGTCTGTTAGGACCGTCCCCACCTGGTTCTGCCACGTGCTTTCAGTGCCTCTGGGGACCGTCCTGTCTTCAGAGCTTCCTCACTTCCCATGGCGCAGCCCCCCAGGGTGTGGGTGTGTGTGATGTCACATGACCAGGCCATGATGCCTCAGGGGAAGTCGGAACGAAAGTCTCTATCTGCTTCTCACGTGTGTCTAGGAAAAGTGTCGAGATGGCTGGGCTCAAGGACACATGTGTTTGACGGGTCAGTTGATGGGGTCATCCTGTGCCCTCCACAGGCTGTGGGGGTGTGCATTCCTGTGCTGCTGCAGACCTTTGTGTCACTGTGTTGCCCAAGCTGGTCTTGAACTCCTGGTCTCGAGTGTCCCTCCCACCTTGGCCTCCCAAAGTGCTGGCTCAGGCAATCCTTTAACCTTAGCCTCCCGAGTAGCTGGGACTATAGGCGTGCACCACAATGCCCAGCCTACTTTTAATTTTTTGTGGAGACGAGGACTTGCTATGTTGTTCAGGCTGGTCTCAAAGTCCTGGGTTCATGCAGTCCTCCTGCCTTGGCCTCCCAAAGTGCTGGGATTACAGGCATGCATGAACCACTGTGCCTGGCCTTTAATAAGCTTTTTTTTATTATGGAGCCAAAGTCTGACATACATATTTTGTTTCTCTTAGGCTGTTTTTGACTTTGTGGTGTCAGGCAGAAGTGCTGTGTTTTTAGCTTTCTGTTTGTCTTTCTCCACTTTTTATTACTGCCTTTTGAAAGTTCGGGCGGGCAGCGAGACCTCATCTCTACAATAAATCAAAAAATCAGCCGGGTGTGGTAGTGCGCGCCTGTAATTCCGGCTACTTGGAAGGCTGAGGCGGAAGGATTGCCCGAGCCCAGCGGATCGAGGCTGCGGTGGCAGGGAGCAGCCACTGCACTCCAACCTGCGCGACAGAGTGAGACTCCAATTCAAAAAAAAAAAGGGGGGGTTTCTCTAGGACAAGATGTTTATAAAAATAGAGCGGGCAATTTATAAAAGAAATGGGTGAAGGCGAGAGTAACGTCAGCGCCTCCTGCCTCTGCCACCACCCCCAGCAGGACAGCCTGATGTCACAGAGCTATTTCTACCGTTCTTCCCCCTCTCCCATCTTAAATAAAAGTAAAGAATGTTCTGCAGATAAGAAAACAGCTCTGTGTGTGTGTGTGTGTGTGTGTGTGTTGAGGGCCATGGCAGAGGGAAAAGTGAAAGCCTGGCTGGGCTCAGTGGCTCATGTTTGCAATCCCAGCACTTTGGGAAGCTGAGGTGGGAGGATGGCTGAGGCCAGGAGTTTGAGACCTGCCTGGATGATATAGTAAGACCTCATCTCTACAAAAAATTAGCCAGGCGTGGTGGTGTGTGCCTGTAGTCCCAGCTACTTGGGAGGCTGAGGTGAAAGGATTGTCTGAGCCCAAGAGGTCGAGGCTGCCGTGGCCGTAAGCGTGCCAGTGCACTCCAGCTTGGACGAAAGAGTGAGAACCCGACCCCCAAAAAAGCCATCTACCAAGGCCCCTCGAGTCACCAGCCTCTCACCCAGTAAATCCTCACTAGGGGAGTGTCTGCAGGAACCCGCTGGAGACAGGAAACTCTTAATGCCCAGAGACGGCCATCAGGGCGTCAGATTCGTGGACACCAGGGGGTGGCAGTGGTCACCGCTGATCAAGGACACGTCCACAGCATCCTCAGGAAATTCTTGGTATTTAATTGCCGAGGGAAATGCGTCTGTTCCTATATGTGCAAACACCAGGAGTCAGAAGTCTGGATTTTACATCAAAAGAGAAACTTAAAGGTACAGATCTCCAGTTAAGAGTTTGCAGCTTCCTTTGAAACACACAGAACAATAATGGGTTCATGGGCCAGTGCCCTGGAAGGCAAGGCAGTGCCGGCCAGGGTAGGGTGGGCACGGTGTGTGGAGGAAGAATCTCAATTTTGCTGTCTGGAGATTTTCTCAGGAACTGGGGAAAAGGCACGTTGGGACTAGGGTGATGCTAGTGAACTTTGTTTCAGGGCCCTTCCAAGGCCCTTTGCCGGTTTTTTCTTTTTGACCTTAGGTCTCTGTCGCCCAGGCTGGAGTGCAGTGGCACAGTCAGGGCTCACTGCAGCCTCGATCTGAGTTCAGGCAATCCTGCTTCAGCCTCCTGAGTGGCTGGGACTACAGGCACACACCTGGCTAGTTTTTAGATTTTTTGGAGAGACAAGGTCTTGCTATGTTGCCCAGGCTTGTCTTGAACTTGGGCTCAGCCATTCTCCTGCCTTGGCCTTCCAAAGTGCTGGGATTGCCGGCGTGAGCCACGGTGTCTGGTCCCTGCATTGCTTTTGAATCTGTAACTTGATACTGTTTCTTCTAAAGTGGATCTTCAAAGTTATAAAAAGCTGACCAGGCTTGGTGGCTCAGCCTGTAATCCCAGCACTTTGGGAGGCAGAGGTGAGAGGTGGCCTGAGCCTGCAGGTTCAAGACCAGCCCTGGAAACTTGGCAAAACCTTGTCTCTACAATAAATAAAAAATTAGCTGGGCATGGTAGCATGTGCTTGTAGTTTCCAGCTACTTGGAAGGCTGAGACAGAAGTATCGGCAGAGCCCAGCAGGTCGACCCTGGGGTGGCTGTGAGCGTGCCACTGCACTCCAGCTTGGGCAACAGTGAGACTCCAACTCAGAAAAAAAATTATAAAAGCTCAAGCACCACCGAGCCTGGGTCTGCCTCAGATTATGACAGAAGGAAACAGAAAGGTGGTGGCTGAATAAGCGGGGGCACCCCTGTGCTGTGGAAAAAGCCAGATTCATTCTGCTCGTTAAAAGAGGGCGGAGACTGTGAACAGCTGTGTAGAATTGTGAAGAGTGCCCAGCTTTCAAATGCCAGCTGGGTGACCTCGTGCAGGTCATCAACGTCTCTGTTTCACTGTGCCCATCTGCTACGTGGCCACACTGATGGTGCTCATCTCACAGTGGTTATGAGGAGGCACAGTGTGCACGTGAAGGCGACCAGAACGCAGCCCGGCACAGAGGAAGCCCGCGGGGGAGTGTCTGCTTTCTTAACAATGATGAGGGAAGACCAAAATGTGGAAACTCGGGAAGCTGTGCCAGAGACTCCTCACAGATGCTGGGGCCATTGACCCCGTGACTGCGCCCTTGGGAACGTGCCCTGCAGAAACGGCCGGAAGTGTAGGGAAAAGCAAAGTGCAGAGGCAGGGTCGCGGGGTGGGAGGACACGTGGGCATGGATGCCTGCAGCCCGTCCCCGAGGAGGCCTCTGTGCTGGTAACTGGCCATGCTTCTGTTCCACTGCTCTGTGGAAACGCAGACAGGATCCACTGTCTACACTGGTGTCCACTCAATGAGCCCCATGCCAAAGTCTCACAGCTGGTTGGATTTCAGAGGAGGCTTTTTCTTTTTTTTTTTTCTTTTGGTGAGAAAGCAGGAGTTTATTAAGAATACAGGAAAGCTCCCAAGCTGGAGGGGACCCGAAAACCCAAGGCTTTTCTTTATTATATTATTATTGTTATTTTTGAGTTAGTGTCTCTGTTGCCCAGGCTGGAGTGTAGGGGCATGATCATAACCACTGCAGCCTCAAACTCCTGGGCTCAGGCCATCCTTCCGCCTCAGCCACCCATGTAGCTGGAACCACAGGTGTGCACCACCATGCTCGGCTAATTTTATTTATTGTAAAGACAAGGTCTTGCCAAGTTACCCAGGCTGGTCTTGAATCCTTGGGCTCAGGCAGTCCTCTTGCCTCGGTCTCCCAAAGTGCAGGGATTACAGGCGTGAGCTACTGCATCAGGTCTTTATTATTATTTTAGCATTTCCAATGTTTCTATAATGGAGCGAACTTAAAAATAGTCCAAAATGTCAGTAAGGATTTCCTGGAAAAGACATATGCAATGGTGACTAACTGTTGGGCTATTTGGAGGGTTTAAAACAAAAAACCAGGTAAGGTGGCTCACACCTGTAATCCCGGCACTTTGGGAGGTTAAGGTGGGAGGATCAATTGAGGCCAGGAGTTTGAGACCAGCCTAGGCAACATACAAGACTCTGTCTCTAAAGAAAATTTGCTGGGCCTAGTGGTGTGCACCTGTAGTCCCAGCTACTTGGGAGGCTGAAATGGAAGGATCACCTGAGTCTGGCAGGTTGAGGCGGTGGTGAGCTGTGATTGTGCCCTTGCACTCCAGCCTGGGCAACAGTGAGGCTCCAACTAAAAAAAAACAACAAAAACAAAACCCGAAGCCACGGTGAAATGCTGGGCCTTTGGGAGGCTGAGGTGAGTGGATCGCCTGAGCCTGCGGGTTTGAGACCTGCCTGGACAGCGAGACCTCATCTCTGCAATAAATCAAAAAATTAGCCGGGCGTGGTAGCGTGCGCCTGTAGTTCCAGCTACTTGGAAGCCTGAGCGGAAGGATCGCCGGGAGTGTGCCACTGCACTCCAGTCTGGACAACAGAGTGAGACTTCAACTCAAAAAAAAAAAAAAGCCGGGCTGGGTGGCTCAGCCTGTAATCCTGCACCTTGGGAGGCTGAGGTGAGTTGCCTGAGCCTGTGGGTTCGAGACCCACCTGGGCAACTTGGCGAGACCTCATCTCTACAATAAATCAAAAATAAGCCCGGCGTGGTAGCGCGCGCCTGTAGTTCCAGCTACTCGGAAGGCTGAGGCGGAAGGATCGCCGGAGCCCAGCAAGTCGAGGCTGCGGTGGCCGGGAGCAGCCACTGCACTCCAGTCTGGGCGACAGAGTGAGACTCCAACTCAAAAAAAAAAAAAAGGAAAGTTGGCACTTTTGCCATGTTCATCTGTTAGCAAGAGGTGGTAGCCCAGAGAGGGCAAGGGGCTTGCCCAAAGCCACACAGAGTTGCTGAGAGTCAGATGAGTGCAGCCTCCCATGAATGAGACAGGAGCTCAGATGGCAGAGGACACCTCTGTCTGCCTTGCCTGCCCCATGCGTATGTGGTATCTGGAAGGCCCTGGGTGGGAACTGACCAAGACCCAAACTGCAATGACATGTTAAGTCCTCCAGGCTGGAAACTTGGCAGCATCAGAGATTCCTCTTCCACTGAATTATAGTAATGTTATTTATTTATTTATTTATTTTTGAGTTGGAGTCTCGGTCGCCCAGACTGGAGTGCAGTGGCTGCTCCTGGCCACCGCAGCCTCGATCTGCCAGGCTCCAGTGATCCTTCCGCCTCAGCCTTCCAAGTAGCTAGAACTACAGGCGCGCGCTACCACGCCCGGCTAATTTTTTGATTTATTGTAGAGATGAGGTCTCGCTGCCCAGGCGGGTCTCGAACCCGCGGGCTCAGGCAATCCACTCACCTCAGCCTCCCAAAGGCGCGGGATTACAGGCTGAGCCACCGAGCCCGGCTGTAATGTTATTTTTAAAATACTTATTCCGGGCTGGGCGAGGTGGGTCAAGCCTGTAATCCCAGCACTATGGGAGGCTGAGGTGAGTGGTATTGCCTGAGCCCACAGGTTCGAGAACTGCCTGGGCAACTTGGCGAGACCTCGTCTCTACACTAAAATCAAAAAACTAACTGGGTGTGGTAGCACGTGCCTGTAGTTCTGACTACTTGGAAGGTTGAGGCGGAAGGATTGCCTGAGCCCAGGGGTTTGAGACCAGCCCGGGCAACTTGGTGAGACCTCACCTCTACAGTAAATCAAAAAATTAGCCGGGTGTGGTGGCACTTGCCTGTAGTTCCGGCTATTTGGAAGGCTGGGCGGAAGGGTCGCCTGAGCCTAGTAGGTGGAGGCTGAGGCGGCCGTGAGCGACCCACTGCACTCCAACCTGGGTGACAGAGTGAGACCCGAAAAACAAAAAAATAGGTTGAGAGGTGGTGACAGCACAGAGGAAATCGGATTGGGTTTAGGCCAGAGTAAGCCTGAACTGCCTAATGGCTCAGAGGGTCGTGGAGGTGGCTGGACACAGGAGTCAGGGGACCCGCGGGGGGGGAGTGGCCACCGCGTGGGCGTGGGTGGCCCTTGAGCCTGGGTGGGGCCCCGGGGCGGACAGTGAAGGGCCCTGAGCAGAGGCACGGGGTGGGAGGGAGTCCGGGAAGGGAGAGCCCCCCGGGGGGGCCAGCCGCGCCCTAGGAGGGAGGGGGTGGCCGTGAGAGCTGCGGGGCCCAGGGCGGCACGGCCCTGCTGGCGCTGGGAGCAGGCTCCCGGTTTCCCAGGGCCCGTGTGGCTGGCGAACGCAGGGTCTCCCAAGTTCAAGGGGAGTCGAGAGGCGGTGGCCGCCAGGGGGCGCGAGAGCCCGCCGGGAGCCCCTCCCTTGACCCGGACGGACCCCGCCCTCAAGGGCCCGCTGCAGCCGGCGGTGGGGGGGCCAGGGGACGGCGCGGCCCCGGAGGGCCGGCGGGGTGGCGCTGCTTTTTGGACGGGCCAGAGCCCGAGGGGCTTTTGAGTCGGAGTCTCGCTCTGTCGCCCCGGCTGGAGCGCAGTGGCATGCTCCTGGCCACCGCAGCCTTGCCCTGCTGGGCTCCGGCGATCCTCCCGCCTCAGCCTTCCGAGTAGCTGGAACTACCGGCGCGCTACCATGCCTGGCTAATTTTTTTTTTTGTATTGTTGAGATGAGGTCTCGCCAAGTTGCCCAGGCGGGTCTCGAACCCGCGGGCTCAGGCAATCACTCACCTCAGCCTCCCAAGGCGCGGGATTACAGGCTGAGCCACCGAGCCCGGCTACCAGTTCTTTCTCATACAATATTTCCAGCTTGAAAAAAAAATACAGAGAAAATCAGCTAATCAGCATTTTCAGCCATTATGAAATAATGAATCTGGGCAGCTGCAAAACCACTGGGTGAGAGGTCAACGGGGAACTTTATAATGAACAGAGAAGACTGACCTCATCTGATCCTAACCCCCATCTGTCTCAGCATTACTAAAAGTGAGATGCCCAAAGTTAGGCTCCTCTGGAGCTGATGCCCTGGGAAGGACACAGCATCACCCGTGAAGGAGTCAAGTTAACCAACTGAACTTGAACCCCATCAAGCCTCTAGAGTCCAGTATTTTATCTGTGTGCTTACAGACAGCGTCTCACTCTGTCACCCAGGCTGGAGGGCAGTGGCAGGATCATAGCTCACTGCAGCCTCGACCTCCTGGGCTCAAGCGCTCCTCCCGCCTCAGCCTCCCAAATAGCTGGGACTGCAGGTGTGTGCCACCTGCCCAACTTAGAGTCTAGACCTTACCCCTAGTTTGTGTAACACACTGGGGACAGAGGAACACGTTAAGTGGCACCGTGGAGTAAAATCAGTCAAACCCGGACTGTAGGAAAGCCAGTCTACCTGATTTCTCTGACAAATGAATGGCATTCTAAAAATTGAGTGGCCCCCTTTCTCTTGAATCAAGATACAGAGCTTGAGGAGGCTGGAAGGCACTGCTGTGAGTACCAGAACTCAGGCCATCCCAAGCCCCAGGTGGACAGAGATGCTCCGGGTACCTGGATGTCGCGAATTCCAGTGGGTGTCTTCTTAGGGCTGCCTCCTCCTTGTGGCTGACGGTGGAACCTCCTGCTGCCTCTGGCTTGGGAACCAGTTGCCCGTCTAGGCACCCCCCACGGGTGGGCGCAAAGTTGCGGGTGACTGCCAGGAGCAGCATTGTGTCTCGCTGTCTGCCAACTGGAGCCTCAGCCAGAGGCTGCTGCCAGGCAGGAGCAGTGGCCACTGGTGTCCAGGGAGCACTGAGCTGCAGGAGGACCAGGGAGGCAAGGAGAGAGGGGAGAGGAGGTGGGTGTGAGGACCAGGGAGCCATCTCAAAGCTCTTGCAGGAAGCTTCACCTGGCTAGATTCCTGCCCAACCACCTACTTACCCATCAACCCATTTATTTATTTTTATTTTTTCGAGTCGGAGTCTCACTCTGTCGCCCAGACTGGAGTGCAGTGGCCGCTCCCGGCCACCGCAGCCTCGACCCGCTGGGCTCCGGCGATCCTTCCGCCTCAGCCTTCCAAGCGGCTGGAACTACAGGCGCGCGCCACCACACCCGGCTGGTTTTTTTATTTATTGCAGAGATGAGGTCTCGCCAAGTTGCCCAGGCGGGTCTCGAACCCGTGGGCTCAGGCAATCCTCTCACCTCGGCCTCCCAAAGTGCTGGGATTACAGGCGTGAGCCACCACGCCTGGCCCCATCCATCCATTTATGTGACTGTCCGTCTGCCCATCCATCCGTCCGTCCATCCATGCATTCGTTCATTTATCCCTCCGTCTATCATCCATCTGTGCGTCTGTCATTCGTCCATCTATTCGTCCGTCTGTCAATTCACTCATCCACTCATCCATCCATTGATCCGCCCGTCCATTTACCCACCCTCCATCGGTCTGTCCGTCTGTTTGTCCGCCTATCTGTTCATCCATCGATCCACCCATCCGTCTGTCCGTTTGTCTGTCCGTCCCTCCATCCATCCATTCATCCATCCCAGACAACATGAAGGAAAATAATGCCGGCATAAGGAGCACACACACTGTGATTTCATTTTCATTAAGTCAGACCTGTGGTGACCCTGGTGGGGACATCACTGACTGGGAGGATGCGTGAGAAAACGTGGGAACTGAAGATCTGTATCTAGCCGGGCTCGGTGGCTCAGCCTGTCATCCTGCGCTTTGGGAGGCCGAGGTGAGTGGATTGCCCGAGCCCGCGGGTTCGAGACCCGCCTGGGCAACTTGGCGAGACCTCATCTCTACAGTAAATCAAAAAATCAGCCGGGCGTGGTAGCGCACGCCTGTAGTTCTGGCTACTCGGAAGGCTGAGGCGGGAGGATCTCTGGAGCCCAGTGGGTCGAGGCTGCGGTGGCCGGGAGCGGCCACTGCACTCCAGTCTGGGTGACAGAATGAGACTCCAACACACACACACAAAAGAAAATCTGTATCTTAATCTGGGGTGGTTTATCGTGTTTTGCATATGAAAAATTCACTGACCTGCACATTTAAGTTTTGTGCACTTTACTATGTATAAAAAGGTACACTTGGTCAGGCTCGGTGGCTCAGCCTGTAATCCCGTGCCTTGGGAGGCTGAGGTGAGTGGATTGCCTGAGCCCGCGGGTTCGAGACCCGCCTGGGTAACTTGGTGAGACCTCATCTCTACAATAAATCAAAAAATTAGCCAGGAGTGGTAGTGCGTGCCTGTAGTTCCAGTTACTTGAAAAGCTGAGGTGGGGGAATCACTGGAGCCCAGCAGGTGGACACTGGGGTGGCTGTAAGCGTGCCACTGCACCCAACCTGGACGACGAAGTGAGACTCCAACTCAAAAAAAAAAAGGTACACTTTAAAAGAAGGCCATTCATAGTGCCTCACACCTATCCTCTCAGTACTTTGGGGGGTCGAGGCAAGAGGATTGTTTGAGGCCAGGAGTTCAAGACCATCCTGGCAACACACCAAACCCTTGTCTCTACAAAAAAAATAATTAAAAAACAAATTGGCTGAATGTGGTGACATGTGCCTGTAGTTCTGGCTCCTTGGAAGGCTGAGATGGGAGGACCGCCTGAGCCCAGGAGGTCCAGTGAGCCGTGATTATGCCACTGCCCTCCAGCTCCAAACTGGCTGTCAGATTGAGACCCTGACTAAAAAATAAATAAATAAATAAATTTGAAATATGCCTTTTTCCTTTAAGAATGTAAATCAGCTTCAGCTTCTTATCACCCAAAGGCTGTCTGGGCAGGAAATTAAATGGACGCTCCCCCTCCCTGTCAACCCCCCCACCGCCGTGCCTGAATTCAAAGCATCTGGGACTTGCCCAGAGAGAGATAAGAATTATCGCAGGGAGAGGAAGATAAGAATTCTCCTGGTGCTAACAAACGACTGAGCTGGCTTTCCTGTTTCACAGAACGTTTTAACATGGTACAACTGTTCAGAATGTTTTTGAACCTTCAGATAAATGACGTGTTGCTTTCTCAACGGTTTTTGTAAAAATCCATGGTGTTCACCACGGTCCCCATTCATATAAGCTACTCGACAGTAAACTAGCCGGGTGCGGTGGCTCACGCCTGTCCTCCCAGCACTTTGGGAGGTGGAGATGCAAGGATTGCCTGGCCCAGGGGTTCTAGATTCACCTGGGCAGCATGGTGAGACCTCGTCTCTACAATAAATCAAAAAATTAGCCGGGCGTGGTGGCATGTGCCTGTAGTTCCAGCTACTTGGAAGGCTGAGGCGGAAGGATCGCCGGAGTCCAGCGGGTTGAGGCTCACTCCAGGCTGAGCGATCGAGTGAGACTCTGACTCACAACAAACAAACAAAACAGTGAGCCTACTCACTATTTTCCTAAAGATGCCCTTCTCAGACAAGTATGTCCTGAATGCCTGCTCTGTGACACTTTTCTTTCTGGGGCCAGACAGGAGAACTCGGAGTGCACTTTCCAGCAGGGGAGAAGAGAACAGGGCCCGCAAATGCCACCGGGGAGAGGGGCGCCAGGTGCTGGGGGAGGGGCTGCAGTTTTTTTTTTTTTTGAGTTGAGGTCTCATTCTGTTGCCCAGACTAGAGTGCAGTGGCACAATCACAGCCACTGCAGCCTTGACCTGCCAGACTTGGGCAATTCTTCCGAAGTGTTGGGATTACAGGCGTGAGCCACTGCGCCCAACGATTTTAACTGGTTTTTTTTTTGTTGTTGTTTTGTTTTGTTTTGTTTTGAGTTGGAGTCTCACTCTGTCGCCCAGCCTCGACCTGCTGGGCTCTGGCGATCCTTCCGCCTCAGCCTTCCGAGTAGCCGGAATTACAGGTGTGCGCCACCACACCCGGCTAATTTTTTTGATTTATTGTAGAGATGAGGTCTCGCTGCCCAGGCAGGTCTCGAACCCGTGGGCTCAGGCAATCCACTCCCCTCAGCCTCCCAAAGGCGCGGGATTACAGGCTGAGCCACCGAGCCCGGCTTATTTTTTGATATATTGTAGGTCTCACCTGCCCAGGTGGGTCTCGAACCCATGTGCTCAGGTAATCCACTCACCTCAGTCTCCCAAAGGCACAGGATTACCGGCTGAGCCACCGAGCCCGGCTTGTTTTTTTTTTTTTTTTTTAAGTTAGGGTCTCACTCTGTCCCCCAGGCTGGAGTGCAGTGGCAAAATCACGGCCACCACAGTCTCAATCTTCTGGGCTCAGGTGAACCTCCCTCCTCAGCCTCCCCAGTAGCTGGGACTACGGGTGCACTCCACCATGCCTGGCTAATTTTTTGATTTTTGCAGAGACAAGTTCTCACTATGGTGCCCAGGCCGCTCTCGGACTCCTGGGCTCAAGCAATTCTCCTGTCTCAGCCTCCCAAAGTGCTGGGATGACAGGTGTGAGCCACTGCACCAGGCAGGTTGCAAATTAAAGCAGGGTGTCAGGGAGAGCGCACTGAGAAGTGACATTTGAGCAAAGATATGAAGGAAGCAGGAAGAAGAGCTTGAGATATAAGAAGGAAGGGTGTTCCGGGCAGAGGGAACAGTAAATGCAGAAACTCGCCCGGCTCCGTGG
Organism: Cephalopachus bancanus; assembly: GCA_027257055.1. Classification (NCBI taxonomy): domain Eukaryota; kingdom Metazoa; phylum Chordata; class Mammalia; order Primates; family Tarsiidae; genus Cephalopachus; species Cephalopachus bancanus. The sequence continues at coordinate 159,123 of JAPVLO010000621.1, forward strand.
CTCAGCCTGTAATCCCGCACTTTGGGAGGCCGAGGTGAGCGGATTGCCTGAGCCCAGGGGTTCGAGACCCGTCTGGGCAACTTGGCCAGACCTCATCTCTACAATAAATCAACAAAATTAGCCGGGCGTGGTGGCGTGCGCCCGTAGTTCCGGCTACTCGGAAGGCTGAGGCGGAAGGATCGCCGGAGCCCAGCAGGTCGAGGCTGCGGTGGCCGGGAGCGGCCACTGCACTCCAGTCTGGGCGACAGAGTGAGACTCCAACTCAAAAAACAAACAAATAAATAAAAGTAAAAAAAAAAAAAACAGAATGCAAAATGGAAACATGGAGGGGGACGCCTTTCTGCCACGTCCCCGGAAGAGCCAGGAGCCCAGTGGGGACGGAGGCCAGCGCGAGGTCGGCGGCAGGTGAGGCCGGAGCGGCCACTCGGCCTCCAGCCGCGGCGGCGGCCGGGAGGGGAAACCGGCGCCCCCTGGCGGCCCGCGGGGACCCGCGCGGCCGGGAGCCCCGCGCGTCCAGGTGGGCGGTGGCGACTCGCCCCTGACAGCAGGTGCGTCCCGGATGGATCTCGAAGGTGGGTCCGCCCTGACTCGCCGACGTACGAGGGAAAATAAGAGCCAGGGAACGGCCGGGCGCGGTGGCTCACGCCTGTAGTCCGAGCACTTTGGGAGGCAGGGACGAGAGGATGGCCTGAACCTGGGACTTCGAGACCAGCCTGGGCCACTTGGCAGACCTCGTCTCTAGAATAAATCAAAGAATTAGCCAGGTATGGTGGTGTACGCCTGTAGTTCCAGCAACTTGGAAGGCTGAGGCGGGAGGATCGCCTGAGCCCCGCAGGTCGAGGCTGCAACGGCTGGAAGCGTGCCACTACCGTCCAGGTGGGCGACAGTGAGACTCTGACTCAGACGAAAAACAAATGAACAGAAAGAGACAGCCAACTCAATAAAAAGTGGGCAAGAGATCTGAATACACGGACACTTCATCAAGGAAAAATATATCACGGCAGAGAAGACGTTCGGCATCATTCCCCTTGAGGGCGCGAATTAAGTCACATTGAGACTCTTCTGCAGAGTGACAAGGGGGCCGGCGGCCAGCCTCACCTGCCTGGGTGCGGAAGACATTGAACCGTGGGGAGGGGCTCCCCTGTCTCTCTCCAGGGACACCAGGTTGGGCCCAGGGCAGAATCTCCCCTGGCGTAGGGATGGAGGCTGGGCCTCCTGGCTTCTTGGAAGTCCAGGCCTCCCTCAACCCCTGGAGCTTTTGGGGTCCCTGATACCCACCCTGTGCCACCCCCTCCCCACTTCTCTCCGTCTTGGCCACAGGAAGGCGGCCCAGAGCACAGGCTCCAGAGTCAGCCAGCCAGGTTCAGACCCGTGTTCTATTGGGAAGCAGGCCAGGGCCTCAGTTTGCCCGTCGGTCAAATGGGATGACCACAGTTCCTGTCTCTTGGGGCCACCGTCGGTGTCATGTCCGTGCCGGTTGCTCTCACCAACAACATGGCTGCCCTCCCCAACCTATTGGCGAAACCCCCTCCCTCTTTGCTGCCCCCAGCCCGGCCTTCCCGCCTCCTGGCTTTGTTTTTCTCCCCATCTCTTGGGAAGACCTCACAGAATACATGTTTATTCATGTATTCCCTGACCAGAGTGTGAGCCCCAGGAGGTGGGGATCGCGTCTGTCATGATGTGTCCCCCAGACCTAGGTGTGAACGGTCTACTGCGTGTTCCCTGGTCCTAGATAGGAACTGTGTGTCTACTGAGTGTCGTCCAGACCTAGGTGTGAACTGGCTACTGTGTGTTTCCCCAGGCCTTGGTGTGAACTATCTACTATGTGTACCCAGACCTAGGTGTGAGCTGTCTACCGCATGTTCCCCGGGCCTAGATGTGAACTGTGTGTCCACTGCATGTCCCCCAGGCCTAGGTGTGAACCGTCCACTGCACATCTCCTGGGCGTAGGTGTGAACTATTACATGTCTCCCAGGCTTAAGTGTGAACTGTCCACTGCATGTTCCCAGGGCCTAGATGTGAACTGTGTGTTTGCTGCATGTCCTCCAGGCCTAGGTGTGAACTGTGTATTGTGTGTGCCCTGGGCCTAGGTGTGAACTATCTACTGTGTGTTCCTCAGACCTGGGTGTGAATTGTCTACTGCATGTCTCTTGGGCCTAGGTATGAATAATGTGTCTACTGCATGTCCTGCTGCATGTCCCTCAGAGCTAGATGTGAACTGTCTACTGCATGTCTCCTGGGTCTAGGTGTGAACTGTGTGACTACTGTGTGCCCTCCAAGCTGTGTGACTACTGTGTGTCCCTCAGATTTAGGTGTGAACTGTCTAGCGAATGTCTTCTGGGCCTAGGTGTGAATTGTGTGTCTACTGTGTGTCCTCCAGCCTAAGTATGAACTGTCTACTGCATTTCCCCTGGGCCTAGGCATGAACTGTCTACTGTGCTTCCCCTGGGCCTGGGTGTGAACTGTCTACTGCATGTCCCCTGGGCCTAGGTATGAACTGTCTACTGCATGTCCTATGGGCCTCGGTATGCACTGTCTACTGTGTGTCCCCCAGGCCTAGGTGTGAGCTGCTGTGCATCTCTGGGTGGAAGATTCCGTGTGTTGTGTGATTGGGCTACAGTGTTTCGGTTGGGTGTGCCTCTGTGGTGTCACGTGGGTCTGTGTGTGCCATGGTATTCACTTCCACACGGACCGAGTGAGAGTTTGTCTGGGAGTGTGGCAGGATTATTGTGTGTTAATTGACAGCGTTGGGGTGGGTGTGTAGCTGTGCTACTGTAGGCCGGTGTCTGCCTCCGAGTGTAGCAATGCATGCTGTGTAGTCTCACGTGTGTCTTTTCCCTCACTGAATGGCAGTGCGTGTTACCGCATTGCTGTGCGGCTGTGTGTCTGCAGGGCAGGCGGCGCTTGTGTTGTTGTGCGTGTGTCAGTGGGTGTCGGTGACCACGTCTGTGTGTGCAGCTTTGCTGTTGTGTGTCAGTGTTCATATCTGAATTCAGCAGTGTGTGCTTAGAATGTGGTGTGTCCTAGAGAGCTGGATGTCGGGTGGCCGTTCGTGTACCTGAGTTGTGTTAGTGTGTGTCTGGGGTGCAGCTGTGTGTCTCACCATGTGGCGGGGTGGAGGTAGCAGCGTTGTGACATCGGCTGGGTGTGGACTGAGCTGTGGCATATCAAGAGCCAGGGATGCTCTTTTAATTTATTTTTGTTATTTTATTTTATTTTTTTTGAGTTGGAGTCTCACTCTGTCACCCAGACTGGAGTGCAGTGGCCGGCAGTGGCCACCGCAGCCTCAACCTGCTGGGCTCCGGCGATCCTTCCGCCTCAGTCTTCCGAGTAGCTGGAACTACAGGCGCTCACCACCACGCCCGGCTAATTTTTCTTTTTTTTTTTGAGTTGGAGTCTCACTCTGTCACCCAGACTGGAATGCAGTGGCCGCATCCGGCCACCGCAGCGTCGACCTGCTGGGCTCCGGCGATCCTTCCGCTTCAGCCTTCCAAGTAGCCAGAACTACAGGCATGTGCTACCATGCCCGACTGATTTTTTTTTGATTTATTGTAGAGATGAGGTCTCGCCAAGTTGCCCAGGTGGGTCTCAAACCCACGGGCTTAGGCAATCCACTCACCTCAGCCTCCCAAAGTGCGGGATTACAGGCTGAGCCACCGAGCCTGGCTTGGATGCTCTTTTTAATTTATTTTTATTTTTTTTAGTTGGAGTTTCACTCTATCGCCCAGGCTAGAGTGCAGTGACACACTCATGGCCACCCCAGCGTCAATCTGCTGGGCTCTGGCAATCCTTCTGCCTCAGCCTTCCAAGTAGCTGGAACTACAGGTGCACACTACCATACCTAGCAAATTTTTTATTTTTCTATTTTTTTAAATTTTTTATTTATTTATTTTGAGTTGGAGTCTCACTCTGTCGCCCAGACTGGAGTGCAGTGGCCGCTCCCGGCCACCACAGCCTCGACCCGCTGGGCTCCACCTCAGCCTTCCGAGTAGCTGGAATTACAGACGTGGGCTACCACGCCCAGCTGATTTTTTGATTTATTGTAGAGATGAGGTCTCGCTGCCCAGGCGGGTCTCGAACCCACGGGTTCAGGCAATCCACTCACCTCAGCCTCCCAAAGGCGCGGGATTACAGGCTGAGCCACCGAGCTCGGCTTGTTTTTTATTGTGGAGACGAGGTCTCGCCAAGTTGCCTGGGCTGGTCTCAAACCCACTGGCTCAGGCAATCTACTTGCCTCAGCCTCAGCCTCCCAAAGTGCTGGGATTACAGGCTGAGCCACCAAGACTGGCCGCTCTGTTTTCTTTTTCTTTTTTTTTTTTTTTTGAGTTGGAGTCTCACTCTGTCACCCAGACTGGAGGTCAGGGGCCGCTCCCGGCCACCGCAGCCTCGACCTGCTGGGCTCCGGCGATCCTTCCGCCTCAGCCTTCCAAGTAGCCGGAATTACAGGCCCGTGCTCCCACGCCCGGCTAATTTTTTTTTTTTTTGAGTCGAAGTCTCACTCTATCATCCAGACTGGAGTGCAGTGGCCACTCCTGGCCACCACAGCCTCGACCTGCTGGGCTCCGGTGATCCTTCCGCCTCAGCCTTCCAAGTAGCTGGAACTACAGGCGTGCGATACCATGCCCGGGCAAATTTTTTAAAATTTTATTGTAGAGATGAGGTCTTGCCAAGTTGCCCAGGCGGGTCTCGAACCCGCAGTCTCAGGCAATCCACTCACCACAGCCTCCCAAAGTGCTGGGATTACAGCCTGAACCACCGAGCCCAGCTCTTTTTTTTTTTGAGTTGGAGTCTCACGCTTTTGCCAGGCTGGAGTGCAGTGGCAAGCTCATGGCTACTGCAGCCTCAACCATCTGGGCTCAGGGGATCCTCCTGCCTCAACCTCCCAAGTAGCTGGGACTACAGGTGTACACCACTATGCCTGGCTATTTGTAAAAGTTTTTGTTTGTTTGTTTTGAATTGGAGTCTCACTCTGTCACCCAGACTGGAGTGCAGGGGCTGCTCCCGCAGCCTCAACCTGCTGGGCTCTGGCGATCCTTCCGCCTCACCTTCAAGTAGCTGAAATACACGCGCGCTACCATCCCCGGGCAAATTTTTTTGTTTTATTGTAGAGATGAGGTCTCGCCAAGTTGCCCACGCAGGTCTCGAACCCGTGGGGTCAGGCAATTCACCCACCTCGGCCTCCCAAAGCGTGGGATTACAGGCTGAGCCACCGAGCCCAGCCTGTGAAATTTTTTTGTAGCGATGAGGTCTTGCTATGTTGCCCAAACTGTGGCACGCTTTTGTGTTATTGTGTGGCTGAGTGAAGGTGTATGCTGATGTGTTGCTGTTTCTCTGGTTGGGCTTGTATGTTAATAGGGGTGTGTGTGTGTGTGTGTGTGTGTTGGTGAGGAGAGAAAAGAGAGGGGAGAAGAGAGAGAGAGAGAGAGAGAAGAAAGGTCTTCCTCACCCAAGAGTAAACACTAATTCCCACAGCCTCCTCCCCCATTCTGGACAACAAAGACGGGTTTGTTCTCAGTGGTGGTGGGGGATGTCCCTTCTCTATGGAGGCCCCTGGCAAGTTGTCAGCCCTGAGCTGGGTCAACAAAACCTCCTCTGAGCTGCTGCTGCACGGGCCACTTGCTGGGTGTGCTGAGACCACCTGACCTGTGACAACCAGAGTGACTGGGGCAGTGGTGGAGGAGCCCAGAGGGGACCCTGACTCAGCCTGAGGGGTTCAGAGAGGGGTTTTCTTTAAAGGTAACATTTTTTTTGTGTGTAGAGACTGAGTCTCGCTATATTGTCCAAACTCCTGGCCTGAAACGATCCTCTTGCCTTGGCCTTCCAAAGTGCTGGAGTGAGCCACTATGCCTGGCTGAGGATTGTATTGGTACAAGATAATTTTGAAAAAAAGGATATAATCATGACTTTCCTGCAGATCTATAAATGAACATGGGTTAAAGTTTCACTTAAAAAATAAAAAAAAGCCGGGCTCGGTGGCTCAGCCTGTAATCCTGCGCCTTTGGGAGGTTGAGGTGAGTGGATTGCCTGAGCCCGAGAGTTCGAGACCCGCAGGGGCAGCGAGACCTCATCTCTACAATAAGTCAAAAGTTCGAGACCCGCAGGGGCAGCGAGACCTCATCTCTACAATAAGTCAAAAAACCACTGGGCGTGGTAGCGCATGCCTGTAATTCCAGCTCCTCGGAAGGCTGGGGCGGAAGGATCCCAGACCCACGCGAGGCTGCGGGGGCCGGGAGCGGCCACTGCACTCCAGTCTGGGCGACAGAGTGAGACTCCAACTAAAAAATAAATAAATAAATAAATAAAATAAAAATAAAAAAAGAGGAAAAAATTTTTAAAAGGGATGAAAAGCAAAAAACTAGAAAAAAATTACAAAAAAATATAAAAGGACTCAACTAATGAGTAAGGGAATGGGTGAGGTGTTACCGGTTTTATTTTGAGTCGGAGTCTCACTCCGTCGTCGCCCGGGCTGGAGTGCAGAGGCACGCTCACGGCCACTGCAGCCTTGACCTGCTGGGCTCAGGCGATCCTTCTGCCTCAGCCCCCCGAGTAGCTGGGACTACAGGCACACACCAACACACCCTGCTAATGTTTTGATTTATTGTAGAGACGAGTTGCCTGCCAGGTTGCCCAGGCTGGTCTCGAACCCCTGGGCTCAGGCAATCCTCTTGCCTCTGCCTCCCAAAGTGCTTGATTATAGGCATGAGTTACTGCGCCCAGGAAGAATTATTTTACACTGCCTTGCTGCCTGTAATTTAGAGTTTCAAGACGGATCCCACAGAATCACTAGCCCTTAAGGATGTCGCCATGGGTTGAACTGTGTCCCCTCCAAAATTGGCATGTTGAAGTCTGATCCCCCAGTCCCTCACCATGTGACCTTTAGTTGAGGTTATACATGAGTAGGGTGGCCCCTAATCTAATACCACTGGTATCCTTACAAAATGGGGAAATTTTTGGGGGCCTGGTGCAGTAGCTTATCCGGTCATTCCTGCACTTTGGGAGGCTGAGCAGGAGGACTGCTTGAGGCTGGGAATTCAAGACCAGCCTTGGTAACATAAGAGACCCTGTCGGTAAAAAAAAAAAAAAAAAAATTAAGCCAGGCTCAGGGGTCAGCCTGTAATCCCCGCCGTTGGGAGGCTGAGGTGAGGGGATTGCCTGACCCCGGGGGTTCGAGACCCGCCTGGGCGGGCGAGATCTCATCTCTACAATAAATAAAAAAATCACCGGGCGTGGTAGCGCATGCCTGTTAATTCCGGCTACTTGGAAGGCTGAGGCGGAAGGATCCCCGGAGTCCAGCAAGTCGGGCTGTGGTGGTGGGGAGGGCCCCTGCCCTCCAGTCTGGGTGACAGAGGAGATTCCAACTCAAAAAAAAAAAAAAAATCAGACATGTGTGGTGGTACATGCCTGTAATTCCATCTACTCAAGAGGTAGAGGTGGGAGGATTGCTTGAGGCCAGGAGTTCAAGGCTGTAGACTGGAGCCACTGCACTTCCGCCTGGGAGATGCAGTGAGACCCTGCCTAAAAAAGAGGGGTGAGATATGGACACAGAGACACACCCAAGGAGAACGCCATGTGAGGACGAGGCCAGGCACCAGGGTGATGCTTCCAGAAGCCAAAGATAACAAGCAAGCTGCCAGGAGTCAGGGGAGCTGCACCCAACAGATTCCTTCCCATGGAGCTCAGAAGGTACCTACCCTGGCAACACCTTGACCTCAGACTTCTGGCCTCCAGGAGACAACGAAGCCACTCAGGTGCTGGTACTTCATGAGGCCGGCCCCAGCAAACGAACAGAGAGGGAATAGCCGGCACGTTTTCTTTTTTTTTTGATTGGAGTCTCACTGTCGCCAATGGAGTGCAGTGGCCGCTCCCCGGGCCCCCGCAGCCTCGACCTGCTGAGGGGGCCGGGGATCCTTCCGTTCACCTTTCCCAAACAGCCGGAACTACAGGCATGACCACCACGCCCAGCCGATTTTTTTTTTTTATTGAAGATGAGGGCTTGTGCCAGGCGGGTCTCGAACCCGCGGGCTCAGGCAATCCCCTCACCTCAGCCTCCCCAAAAGGGGCGGGGTTACAGGCTGAGCCATCGAGCCCGGCTAGCCGGCACGTTTTCCACAAGCACTGAGTTTTCCCTACAGTAGGTTGGAGCTGATTCTTGGAGGAGGAGGAGGAGCAGGAATAGCATGTGCAAAGGCCCTGAGGCAGGAAAGTGGGTGAGGTCCCTGAGGAAACTGCAGGGGTTTGTGGGCAATGAGAAAAGAGGTCAAGAGGGGAACTGCCAGACCAGGCAGGGGCAGGTCATGCTAAGTGAGGGTAAAGCTTTTGTTTTGGAGGCCTTGGGAGCCATAGAAGGGGACCTCTATTTATCTTTTTTTTTTTGAGTTAGAGTCTCACTCTGTCGCCCAGGCTGGAGCGCAGTGGCCTCGACTCTGCTGGGCTCCGGCGATCCTTCCGCCTCAGCCTTGCAAGTAGCTGGGAAATAGGGGTACCTACCACGCCCGGCTAATTTTTTTATTTATTGTAGAGAGAGGTCTCGCCAAGTTGCCCCCGGGCTCGAACCAGCGGGTCAGGCAATCCACTCATCTCAGCCTCCCAAAGCGCGGGATTACAGGCTGAGCCACCAAGCCCGGTCATTTTTATTTTTTAAGTTTTTATTTAAGTCAGAGTCTCACTCTGTTGCCCAGACTAGAGCCTTGACCTCCTGGTCTCAGGCGATCTTTCTGCTTCAGTCTCCCAAGTAGCTGGAACTACAGATGGGTGCCGCCTTACTCAGCTAATTTTTAAGAAATTTTTTGTAGGCTGGGGCGGTGGCTCATGCCTGTAATCCCAGCACTTTGGGAGGCGAAGGCAAGAGGATTGTGAGTCCAGGGGTTGGAGACCAGCCTGGGTGACGTGGTGAGACCTTGTCTCTACAATACATCAAAAAATCAACCGGGCATAGTGGCGCACACCTGTAGTTCCAGCTATTTGTAAGGCTGAGGCGGAAGGATCTCCTGAGCCTAGCCAGTCGAGGTTGCGGTGGCTGTGAGCGTGCCACTGCACTCCAGCCTTGGTGACAGAATGACTACAACTCTAAAAAAAAAATTTTTTTTTTTGGTAGAGAAAAGGTCTCACTATGTTGCCCAAGCTGGTCTTGAACTCCTGGGCTCAAGCAATCCTCCTGCCTCGGCCTCCCAAAGTGCTGGGATTATAGGCATTAATCACCGTGCTCAGCAGCCAGGTGACCACTATTTATGGGGCATTCACTCTTCACCCAGCCCTGCGCTAAATGCTCGGCATACACTGGCTTACTAAACCCTCCCAAGGCAATGGAGTCAGATGTCACACAGCCAGTGACCAAGGAGGAGTGGGACTTGAACTTTGCCTGCTCAGAGATGTCAGAGTCCTAACAGGCAAGGTCCAGGGAGACAGAAACAGGGAGCTGGGGCACGGAGACCTGGGTAGAGCTAACCTTTATTTTATTTATTTTTATATATATATTTTTGAGTTGGAGTCTCACTTGGTCGCCCAGACCAGAGTGCAGTGGCCGCTCCCAGCCACCGCAGCCTCACCTGCTGGGTTCTGGTGATCCTTCCGCCTCAGACTTCCAAGTAGCTGGAACTACAGGCGCTCGCTACCACGCCCGGCTAATTTTTTGGTTTATTGTAGAGATGAGGTCTCGCCAAGTTGCCCAGGCGGGTCTCGAACCCGCGGGCTCAGGCAATTCACTCACCTCAGCCTCCCAAAGCGCGGGATTACAGGCTGAGCCACCGAGCCCAGCTTATTATTTTTTATTTTTCATTTTTGGGTCAGAGTCTCACTCTGTTGTCCAGGCTGGAGTGCAGTGGCACACTTATGGCCACCCCAGCGTCGACCTGCTGGGCTCCAGTGATCCTTCTGCCTAGCCTTCCAAGTAGCAAGAACTACGGGCGCGCGCTACCATGCCCTGTTAATTTTTGTTTTTTTGAGTTGGAGTCTCACTCTGTCACCCAGACTGGAGTGCAGTGGCCGCTCCCGGCCACCGCAGCCTCGACCTGCTGGGCTCCGGTGATCCTTCCGCCTCAGCCTTCTGAGTAGCCGGAATTACAGGCGCGTGCCACCACGCCCGGCTAATATTTTGATTTATTGTAGAGATGAGGTCTCGCCTGCCCAGGTGGGTCTCGAACCCACGGGCTCAGGCAATCCACTCACCTTAGCCTCCCAAAGATTACAGGCTGAGCCACCGAGCCCGGCTATTTTTGATTTATTGTAGAGATGAGATCTCGCCAAGTTGCCTGGGCTGGTCTCGAACCTGCAGACTCAGGTCATGCACTGGCCTCAGCCTTCCAAAGTGCTGGGATTACAGACGTCAGCCACCACGTGGCTGAGCAAGCCTTCACCGAGCCCCCCACCCCGACCCCCGTGCCAGAGGCTGCTCTATTAGTTTCCACTCAGAATTCCTTCTCTGCTCATGCCAACCCTCAAGGGCACAACTATTTTCTTGTTCCTACATGTCCTTTATTCCCACCTGGGGAAACACGCCCTTGGGGGAAGGGCCTCTTTCTTCATCGCTGTATCCCAGGAAACTGTGACTGCAGGAATCTGCAGTGTATATTTGTCAAACATTCCCTGCAGGCGATGACGCCCATCATCCAGATGGGGAAACTGTGTTTCACAGCGAGGTACCCAGGCCCTAACCCCTCAGCTCAGCCGCCTGCTTCCAGGACTTTCTATCTTTCTTCTTTTTTTTTTTTGAGTTGGAGTGTCACTCTTTCGCCCCGACCCGGGGTGCAGTGGCCGCTTCCGGCCCCCGCAGCCTCCACCCGCCGGGCTCGGCGATCCTTCCGCCTCAGCCTTCCCAGTAGCCGGAATTACAGGCGCGCGCTACCACGCCCGGCGATTTTTTGATTTATTGTAGAGGTGAGGTCTCGCTGCCCCGGCGGGTCTCGAACCCCCGGGCTCAGGCAATCCACGCACCTCAGCCTCCCAAAGGCGCGGGATTACAGGCTGAGCCACCGAGCCCGGCTCTTTCTTCTTCTTTTAAAAGCCAGAAACAGGGTCTCGCTCTGTCGCCCAGGCTGGAGTGCAAGTGGCGCGACCACTGCAGCCTCAACCTCCTGGGCTCAAAGGATCCGCCCGCCTCAGCCTCCCGAGTAGCTGAGAGCCACGTGGGACAGGCCCCCGGCCACTTCCAGCACGTGCCGCGAACCCTCCGCTGGGGGATGGCAGGAGGGTCTCCTGGGACGTGACCCCTGCTGTGCACTGCCCAGGTCCAGCTCAGGCCTGGGGGTCCTGGCGCGCTCCCTGGAAATTCGACCTTCACGGGCTGCGAGCTTACCCGGAATCCATCGGGACCCGCCCCTCTGGCCCTCCCGCGGGAGGACAAGGGCCCAAGCATCGCCCCTTCCCTCAATTCTCACCGCGCCGCCCCGCCCAGCCCACGCCCTAAAACGACCACTCTCCGGCCCATTTTCGTTTTCCACCCGGGAGCCGCGGGTCCCGAGCCCCCTCCTCGCGGGGCCATACCATTCCGACCTGGGGGGATCCGGGCGGGGACGCGTAGAAGGCTTCTCCCAAAGACGCCCTCTATCGAGACGTTCCCTAGCCTCTCAGGGAAATAGATGGTTGTCTTGCCTGAGAGTCTCAGGGTGGCGGGCCGCGGGCCCCTCGTCTCCCGCTCGTCCCCTCTCCGCCCCACGCTCCCCCCCACCCGGCGTTGGTTCGTTCCACGGAGCGCGGCGGCCGGGCCTTTCTGCGCATGCTCCGGCTCCGCCGCGCAGCTCTCCAGCGTCCACCGCCGAGCTCGGCCGCCAGGTGTCCGCTGTCCCCGCGATGCTGCGATCCCGAGTCATGGCGCTCCCCATCCGAGTCGTTTATTGGTGAGCTCTGGGGACAGAAGCCCCCTCCCCGGACCCCGTCGTCTTTCCCCTGGGAGCCGGGTGCTGGGAGCGCCGCGGGGGGCCATTTGGGGCACATCTGCGAGAAAGGGGGTTCCCGGGTGGGTGGGTGGGGCGTGCGAAGGGCGTTGCCCCCCCCGGCTTGGGACCTGCTGCCCATCCGAGGTGACAGCGCGTAGCCCGGGGACGTGTGCACCTCTTTAGCCCCCGACCCCAGGGCTCGGTTGGGGGTGGGGGAGGGTGTCAGCCTTGTAATGGGACCTACGGCTCCGTCCACCCTTGGGTTTCCCTTCCCCCAACATCCCGAACAGTCACGGGGTGGGGTCGGTGGGAGTCGAGAAGGTTCGAGCGTACCCATGTTTCGAAAGCATCTGGAGAAATCCATCCTGGGCCTCTGCACAGTGGGTTCCCTTGGTCGTCAGCCTCACCCCTTTTCTGACCTCTGTTTCCTCATCTGTAGTGAGAGGGTGGACGACCTTAATAATTATCCCGAATGGAGTGCTGTGTGTCGACACTAAACACGTTTGATTTAATTCTCCCCCTAGAGGGATGCTCTTAGGAAGGCAGAAGATTTTTCTCTCTCTTTTTTTTTTTTAAAATATTCTCTCTTGCCGGACTCCGTGGCTCATCCTGTCATCCCAGCACTTTGGGAGGCCCAGGCGACAGGATTGCCTGAGCCCGCGGGTTCGAAGCCCACCCGGGCAACTTGGCGAGACCTTGTCTCTACAATAAATCAAAAAAATTAGTCGGGCGTGGTAGCGTGTGCCTGTAGTTCTGGCTACTTGGAAGGCTGAGGCAGAAGGATCGCTGGAGCCCAGCAGTTCAAGGCTGTGGTGGCCGGGATTGTGCTACGGCCCTCCAGTAGCACCTAATACATGCTGGCATGCAGTAGGTGCTTAATAAATACATGTTCAATGAATTTATTCTCCCAGAAATCTCTTGAGGAAGGGGAAGTTTAGCTCCATCTTACCGGTGAGGAAACTGCGGCTGGGAACCAAGTAGGGGTAGGTTGGTAGCTTGGGGTTCAGACTGCAGGTGACGGGCGTCCCATGACCCTGGGACTGCAGGTTGTACTCTCTGTGTGGTGGCCACCTGGGTTCTGATCTGCCAGTGCCTGGCGGTGGCTCACGCCTGTAATCCCAACACTGTGGGAGGCTGAGGTGGGAGGATCGCCTGAGCCCAGGAGGTCGCGGCTACGGTAGCAATGATCGTGCCACTGTGCTCCAGCGAGGGCGACAGAGTGAGAGCCTGACTCAGAAAACAAATAAATACATAAATAAATAAATATCCTCGTCTGCTCCACAGAGCAGAGGCAGGAGTGACATTCTGAGGCACCCGCCAGGCCTGTGCCCCAGATTCCAGTCCCGAAATAGTCTGCCGTGGGGGCTGGGGTAGCTTGTGTTTCATTCTCAGGACTGGGAAGGCGTTGGACACCCAGGAGCTAGTTTTCCTGAGACGTTCCAGGGCCATGGGGGGGGGTAGGTGGGGCCGTGGGAGAGGAAGTGTGTGGGGTTGCTCTTTGTGCCGTTCTTACCCTAACCTGCTTCTCTTGGTTTCCCTCCCTGTTGCCGTCTCCGTGGTCTCCTTGTATCTCCCCACCCCACCATCTCTCTTGATGGGGTCGGTTTTGTCTGTGTATTTCTGTGTCCCCGGGTCCTCCATACCCCTGGTGTTCCACAACACTCTCCGTGTGTCGCTTCGTCTACTTTGTCAAAACCTGTGTCCTTTCTTCCAACCCCCACCGTCCTCTCCCGGATCCCCCCCCCCCCGGCTCCCCCTCCCCACACTGTCACGGATGCCTTCCCGCCAGTGGTGCTTGAGGCTACAAGTCCAAGGTGAGCGATTGGCAACCAGGAGGCAGAAGTAGGGGGAGAGGTGGAGTCCCAGGGATGGAGGCTGGGGGGAGGGCTCATGGGGAGACCCCTGTGGTGACCCCCTACCTGCTTTCAGTATCTTCACCTCAAGAAGAAGCTGGAAGATGAGTTCCCTGGGTGCCTGGACATCGTGAGTCTCGGGATGGGGAGAGGCTGGACATGGGGCCTTATCCGCCCCTCAGACCTGGGGCGCTGGGAGGGGGAGGTTAGGGCAGCCCCCCCCCTTCACTTGTGCCCTGAGGAGGGGGTGTCCCCAGGGAGCTGTGCAGCCCCTTCAGCCTCTCTTCTCTCTTCTCCTTAGTGTGGCGAGGGGACTCCCCAGGCCACCGGCTTCTTTGAAGTGATGGTCGAGGGGAAGTTGGTCCACTCCAAGAAGGTGCGTCTGTCTGTCCATCTGCCTGGGTTCTGGGCTGGCGTGGGGGTGGCACTGAGCCTGGGATCTCTTCCCACCTCACCCCGGCCCTGTTTCCCCCCTCCCCAGGCAGGCGATGGCTACGTAGACACAGACAGCAAGTTTCTGAAGCTGGTGGCCGCCATCAAAGCCGCCTTGGCTCGGGGCTGATATGCCCTGAAGGCAGAGGTGAGAGGGGCCCACTGAGGCAGGGCCGCCTTTTGGCTCTTCCCCTACGCTGTGCTCCAACTTCCCAGCCCAGGATGGAGAGTCTGAGGCCCAGAGACACGCCAGGCGTGTCCCCAGAGCAAGAGGGATGGAAGTTAGACCCAGGGTGCAGGGGACACCAGAGGTGGTGACGGGGTCAGAGGAGTGCAGGGGGCACCTGAGATGGTGATGGGAACTCCCTTGGAACCCTGCATACCTGACCCAACTTGAGACACCCACTTCAGAACTGACCGGAGTCACGAATGCTCAAGAGACAAGTGCTCACTCTAGCCCCGTCACCTCAGAGCTGCCAAGAGCTGGTTCCATTCCCACATCATCTAGAATCAAGTCCAGGCCCGTGAGCCCTGGGCCATCTCCCTCCTGGCACGGGAAGCAGGAGCCCACCCTGCAGCGCCAGCTCCTGCTTTCCACCCCAGCGCGTTCGAGCGAGAAGCAGCCTCCGTGTTGCCCTTGGGAACAGAGCATCGTTCTGGGCCCCCTGAGTCTGGCTTTCCCGTTTCCAAGCCCCAGACGAGCTCCAAGCCCAGCCTGCCCCAGACCTGGCGCCAGCCCCTCTCCCCGCCAGAGCCGGAGCCCAGAATCCCTCCACTTCCCTCTGAGCTTGGGTAGCAGCTCCTTCTCCATGGTGGTCTAGAACAAGGTGTCCCCGACCCACGGACGCGCCCCCAGCAGGCTTGTGCCGGTAAACTAGTTTCAAATGCTTTAAATTCAAGTTCCATTTCCTAGAATTCTTCACCAGAGCAAATTGAGGTCACGTTCAATGTGAATTGGGACATGCCAGTTTGAAGTAATACAGTTTAGAAATGACGTATAAGGCCGGACACGGTGGCTCACACTTGTCATTCCAGCACTTTGGGAGGCTGAGATGGGAGGACGACCTGAGGCCAGCCTGGGCAATATAATGAGACCCTCGTTTTTTTGTTTTGTTTTTTTTTGAGTTGGAGTCTCACTCCGTCGCCCAGACTAGAGTGCAGTGGCTGCTCCCGACCACCGCAGACTTGACCTGCTGGGGCTCCGGTGATCCTTCCGCCTCAGCCTTCCAAGTAGCTGGAACTACAGGCGCATGCTACCACACCCGGCTAATTTTTTTTTTTTTTTTTTTATTGTAGAGATGAGGTCTCACCAAGTTGCCCAGGCGGGTCTTGAACCCGTGGGCTCAGGCAGTCCACTCACCTCAGCCTCCCAAGGTGCGAGATTACAGGCTGAGCCACCGAGCCCGACTGAGACCCCTGTTTCTACAAAAAACATTTTTTTAGAAAATAAATTACAAATAATACCTTGTTTCATGTGCTGCGCTGGAATGAAGTGAATCTCTCCAAGGTAAAAACGAAAAAAGGCCAGGCGCGGTAGTTCATGCCTGTAATCCCAGCACTTTGTGAGGCTGAGGCGGGAGAATTGCTTGAGCCCAGGAGTTTGCGACCAGCCTGGGCAGCATAGTGAGACCTTGTCTTTACTTTGAAAAATCAAAAAAACTAACCGGGCATGGTGGCATGCGCCTATAATCCCAGCTGCTTGGGAGGCTGAGGTGGAAGGATCATCTGAGCCCAGGTAGTGGAGGCTGCAGTGAGCTGTGATTGTGCCACTGCATTCCAGCTTGGGTGATAGAGTGAGACCCTGACTTGGAAAAAAAAAGGAGAGAGGGGAAGTAACCTGCAGACTGGGAAGAGTGATTCTCATGTGCGTGTTTGGTGGGTGTAGTTTCCGTGTCCCAAGACCACACTCAGGTCCGGCAGCTCACTAGAGGGACCTGGAACTTGGCAGGGCTGTCGCACTCACAGTGACGGTTCATTACAGTGAAAGGACACGGATAAGAATCGGCCAAGGGCCTGAGCCTGCGGGTTCAAGACCCGCCTGGGCAACTTGGCAAGACCTCATCTCTACAATAAATCAAAAAATTAGCCGGGCGTGGCAGCGCGTGCCTGTAATTCCGGCTACTCGGAAGGCTGAGGCGAAGGATCGCCGGAGCCCGGCAGGTCGAGGCTGTGGTGGCCGGGAGCAGCTACTGCACTCCAGTCTGGGCGACAGAGACTCCAACTCAAAAAAAAAAAAAAAAAATCGACCAAGGGATGGGGTGTCTGGGGCACAGTCTAGGATAGACCCAGCAGGATGTCCCACTGTCCCCTCCCAGGGAGTGGCATGGACAGCGCTAAATTTTCCCAGCCGTGTGTGACAGGATGCATCACATTTTACCAGCCAGGCATGCTCACTGGAGCCTTGGTGTCCAGGGTCTTTTTTTTTCCTCTCCATAGGAGCCTCTGAGAGGTGTCCAGGGGGTCAGTCACATAGGCTTAACTGACTGCCGTGTGGCTGTCCTTAGTTTCCAGCCCCTCCAGAGGTCGAGCTGATGGCCCAAGGCCCTAACACAAACCAGACTGCATGGCATGGCCCGGGGCCCCAGGCAGACCAAGACACATTTATCAGGCAGGACATTGCCAGGACTCAGAGGTGACCTCCCATGAGCTGGGCAAGGGCCAGACCTTTCTCTGGGCAGGGTGACGTCTTCCTGCATGGTGGGCAGACCAGTCAGGTGGAGTAGCAGAGAAGTCAGTGTGGGACACCGAGTCCATGTGGACAAAGAAAGCTGTTGTTGATGGATGAGAGGGGTTGACTGTGGGCCGGGCCCGTGGGACTTCCTGTGAGGCCCGTGGCTGGCTGCCCATCAGCACTGGCACACCTACCTCATTTTCCTCATCAGAATTCTTCACTGTGGTGGCACACGCCTGTAATCCCAGCATTTTGGGAGGCCGAGGTAGGAGGATCGCTTGAATCCAGGTGTTTGAGACTAACCCGGGCAACATAGTGAGATCCCATCTTTTTTTTTTTTTTTTTTTGAGTTGGAGTCTCACTCTTTCACCCAGACTGGAGTGCAGTAGCCGCCCCCGGTCACCGCAGCCTCGACCTGCTGGGCTCTGGCGATCCTTCCGCCTCAGCCTTCTGAGTAGCTGGAATTACAGGCATGCGCTACCACGCCCGGATGATTTTTTGATTTATTGTAGAGATGAGGTCTCGCCGAGTTGCCCAGGCGGGTCTTGAACCCACGGGCTCAGGCAATCCACTCACCTCAGCCTCCCAAAGGCGCGGCATTACAGGCTGAGCCACTGAGCCTGGCTGTGAGATTCCATTTTTACAAAAAAGCTGTAGTCCCAGTTATTCGGGAGGTGGAGGCAGAAGGATCACCTGAGCCCAGAGGTCGAGGCTGTGGTGAGCCATGATCATGCCACTGTACTCCAGCCTGGGCAATAGTAAGACCCAGACTCAAAATAATAATTCCTGGCCGGGTGCAGTGGCTCACACCTATAATCCCAGCATTTTAGGAGGCCAAGGTGAGAGGATTGCCTGAGCCCAGGGGTTTGAGACCAGTAGGCAACTTGACGAGACCTCGTCTCTACAATAAATCAAAAAATTAGCTGGGTGTGGTGGCATGTGCCTGTGGTTCCAGCTACCTGGAAGGCTGAGGTGGAAGGATTGCCTGAGCCTAGTGGGTCAGGGCTGCGGTGGCCGTAAGCATGCCACTGCACTCCAGGCTGGGCAACAGAGTGAGACTGTGACTCAAAATAATAATAATAATAATTCCTCATTGCACACTCACCCGAGAACTGGGTCTTGGCCTAGGCTCTTTGTTGGGCTACAGTTTCTTTATCTCCTGGGCATTCATGTCCCTTGTGCCTCACTTTCTCCCTGGGCTTGCAATTTCCCTCGTCTTCCTTATCTCTTCTTTTTTTATTTTTTCAACTCTTGATGTAAGCGTAAGTTAAAAAAGAAAATTGTAAATTTTTGTCCAGGCTGGAACTCCTGGCCTCAAGCAATCTTCCAGCCTCAGCCTCCCAGAGTGCTGGAGTTGGCAGGCGTGAGCCGCTGTGCCAGGCCCATATCTCTCTTTTCTCTTTTTTCTTTGAGTTGGTGTCTCACTCTGTCGCCCAGACTGGAGTGCAGTGGCCGCTTCCGGCCATCCCAGTGTCAACCTGCTGGGCTCCGGCGATCCTTCCGCCTCAGCCTTCCAAGTAGCCGGAACTACAGGTGTGCGCTAACCACACCTGGCTAATTTTTTGATTTATTGTAGAGATGAGGTCTCACCAAATTGCCCAGGCTGGTCTCGAACCCTGGGCTTAGGCAATCCTCTCGCCTGGGCCTCCCAAAGTGCTGCGATTTCTGGCTTGAGCCACTATGCCCGGCATCTCTCCTTTTTTTTTTGTGAAAAGCAGGATTTATTGAGAAGACAGGAAAGCTCCCACAGTGGGAGGGTACCCGAAGAGGTTGTCCTGTCTCTCCTTTTTTAATGTGGGCCGCAACTCGGCTTCTGTCCCTGAAGCTGACTCCCTCCTCGCCCCTTCTTTCCACAGTCCAGGAACCTTGAGCTGGCCCCTCCCGGCAGACGCTTCATGACAGGAAGGACTGAAATGTCTCACGGACGCCTGGTCTTTCCCTGATGTACTTGCGGCTGCCGTGTGGGGGCAGAGGTTGATGCCTCTGGGCTTTGCCTCGTGTGGGAGTGTGTGTGTTCCCCGGAACCCACCTGTGCCTGCTGCCCTGCCCTTCCCCAACCCCCAGACTCTCTCTGAACCCCCCTTCTCCAGAGTCTGGGGGCGGTCCTGCCCCAGGCTTCCTCCTCTCGGGGAAGCCAGGAGGCCCAGAATGGGTGAGTCTCCGATTTCCGCAACGTTTGCAACAGTTCTTGATTCAATAAACATTGGCCGAGTGTCACCGAGTGTGCCTGTGTCAAGTGTATCCTGCATCACCTTGTGGCCTCCTCCCTCTAGGCCTCAGCCCCAGAAATTGGTGACCACATGCTGCATGCTTAGAGTGCCAACCCTTGGCTAACAGCAAGGCTGGTGCCATGTGGGCAAGGAAACAGGTGTTGGGGTAAAACTAATTTGAACAGGCCCAGCTTCCAGATCCTAAGAAATCCCCCAGGCCTTTGACACTTGTGTGTGTCTGCTGGGTGGCCATAACAATATGCACTAGGTGAGCAGGGTGCAGTGGCTCATACCTGTAATCCCAGCGCTTTGGGAGGTAGAGGCAAGAGGATTGCCTGAACCCATGGGTTTGAAACCAGCCCGGGCAACTTGGTGAGACCTTGTCTCTACAATAAATCAAAAATTTAACTGAGCATGGTGGTGTGTGTCTGTGGTTCCAGCTACTTGAAAGGCTGAGGCGAAAGGATCGCCTGAGTCCAGCAGGTCGAGGCTGCGGTGACCAGGAGCGTGCCACTGCCCTCCAGCCTGGGTGACTGAGACTCCGACTCAAAAAGCTGACAAAACCAGAAAATGGACCGGGTGGCTGATATAACAGAAATGTATTTCCTCAGTTCCGGAGGCCAGAAGTCCAAGGTCACGGTGCTGGAGGGCCAGTCTCCTCTGAGAATTCTCCTTGGCCACCTTCTTACTGTCCTTCCCCGGCCTCTGCACACACATCTCTGGTGTCTCTGTCCAGTGTCCTCTTAGGATACCAGTCAGACTGGATCAGGGCCCACTCAGGGCATCACTTTACTTAATCACCTTTAAAAGCCTTGTCTCCAAATATGCTCACATCCCAAGGCCTGGGAGGTCAGGCTGCAGCATGAGCTTGGAGGACTTGTTCATCCCGTAACAGTGACATTCCTGTCTGGTGCTGGCATCGACACCCTCCCTCTGAATCTGCTTCCACCAAAAGCATGTGGCAGAACTGGTGTCCCAAGACTCCCAGGGTCAGGGTCAGGAAGAGTCACCTGGGTCTCAGGGCGCTAGATTCCTCCTGAGATGTCCAGGTTTGGTGGCTGTGTCCTCAGAGTCACAAGAGGCACAGTCCAGCTCTTTTCAAACCTGCGTGCACATCACTGCTGCTGACGTCCCATGGGCCAAAGCGAATCACTCAGCCAAACCCAAAATCGTGGAGGAGCAAAAGGTTCTAATGTCCTCCTTCTCTGGTGGGAGGTGTGGCTGATTAGGTGGCAAAGTGCGTGGAAACAGGAAGGGGTGAGGGCCTGGGACTCTTAGTTCAGTCATCTGCAGGGTCTTGGCAGTTTCTGTTCCCAGTTCTGAGATGTGGCCAGACCTCTGTGTTGGGAGATACAGCACAACCCCATTTTCATTCACCCTTGGGACAAATGTACAGCCAGAAGCAGCAATCCTTCCTCTTCTGCTTTCCAAGTAGCTGGAACTACAGACGTGCATTACCACTCCCGGCTAATTTTTTTTTTATAGTAGAGATGAGGTCTTACCATGTTGCCCAGGCTGGTCTCGAACCTGTGGGTCCTGGCAATCCTCTTGTCTCAGCCTCTCAAAGTGCTGGGATTACAGGTGTGAGCCACTGCGCCTGACTTAATTTTAAACTTTTTTGTAGAGATGGGGATCTCACCATGTTGTCCAGGCTGTTCTCAAATTCCTGTGCTCAAGTGATCCTCCCTCCTCACCCTCTCAAAGTGCTAGTATTACAGGCATGAGCCACCACGTGCCCAGTCCTCTAGTTGGTAAGTTAAATGACACAAAAGTTATTTGTTTAAGCAAGAAATCTGGCAGGACCAGGCGAGGCTGGGTTATGCTTCAGTGAAAACAAAGGCAAACTCAGTTTCCATGGATTATCATAACACATGCAAAGCCCTCTCCAGGGCAACGGTCCTCTGTGCACTCAGCTAATGATCCAGAGCAATGCTGTCCAACAGAACTTTCTGTACGCTGGAGTTTTTCCATCTCTGCCCTGCCCAATCACCATAGCCACTGGCTTCTTGTTGAGCATTTGCAGTGTGGTGCAACTAAAGAAGTGGATGATTAATTTATTTTAAATTTACATTCATATGCATTTTTTTTCTTTAAATCATAGCCATATGGTACATTTTCTGTTTTGTTAATGGTTCTCTTTTATTGATGGGCATGCAGAGGATGTTTCTTGGAAATGGCCAATTTTTATAAAAATATTTCTGGAAGGCTCGGTGGCTCAGCCTGTAATCCCAGCGCTTTGGGAGGTCGAGGTGAGTGGATTGCCTGAGCCTGCGGGTTCGAGACCTGCCTGGGCAACTTGGCGAGACCTCATCTCTACAACAAATAAAAAATTAGCTGGCCATGGTAGCATGCTCCTGTAGTTCCAGCTACTTGGAAGGCTGAGGCGGAAGGATCGCCGGAGCCCAGCAGGTCGAGGCTGCGGTAGCCGGAAGCGGCCACTGCACTCCAGTCTGGGTGACTGAGTGAGACTCCAACTCAAAAAAAAAAAAAAAAAAAATTTCTGGAAGAAAAAAATATAAATTCACTCAAACGCATATATGATGTGGCTAGTGGCTATTTTATTGCACAGGGTAGATCTAAACGGATCTAGTCCCACAGCATGAAGAATCTTGCACTAGCTTTTTTGTTTTTTTGTTTTAAGAGAAGGGGTTGCCGGACTCAGTGACTCACGCCTGCATCCCAGCACTTTGAGAGGCGGAGGCCAGAGGATTACCTGAGCTCAGGGGTTCGAGACCAACCTAAGCAACATGGCGAGACCTCGTCTCTACAATAAATCAAACACTACCCGGGAGTGGTGGTGCCCGTCTGTGGTTCCAGCTACTTGGAAGGCTGAGGCGGAAGAATCGCCTGAGCCCAGCAGGTCGAAGCTGTGGTGGCCGCGAGCGTGCCACTGTACTCCAACCCTGGCGACAGAATACAACTCAATTTTTTTTAATTTTGAGAATACAATTAAAAAAAAATGTTGAGGGGGAAAGAGGTCTGGCTCCGTTGCCCAAACTGGAGTGCAGTGGTGTGATCACGTCACACTGCAGCCTCGATCTCCTGGGCTCAAGTCATCCTCCCGCCTCAGCCTTCCAGGTAGCTGGGACTACAGGCATGTGCCACCATGCCCCGGGAATTTATTTATTATTTTTGCAGAGACTGTGGAGGGGGGGTGTGGTCTCATTATGTTGCTCAGGCTGGTCTCGAACTCCTGGCTTCAAGCGACCCTTCCTCTTAGGCCTCCGGAGTAGGCATTGGTCCTTATAGGCTAGGAAGGGAGGGGTATCACCTTGAGCCACAACCCATTAGCTAGAACCCAGCTACGCGGCCCCGCCCACCCTCAGAGCCCCGCCCACCTCCACCGACAGAGCCCCGCCCACTCACATAGCCCCGCCCACAGGGCTACCCACCCGCAAAGCTCCGCCCATCGACAGAGTCCCGCCCGCCCGCAAAGCCCCGCCCATCGACAGAGCCCCGCCCATCGACAGAGCCCCGCCCACTGGGGGGTCCCCCTCCTGCAGAGCCCCGCTGGGAAAGTCCGTCCTCCCATGTTCCGGAAGGAGATGCGAACCTGAAAAATGGGTGAGCGCTAGAAATACCCGCCTCGGCCCCTTTGTTTCAACTTTGCCCCACGCGTCCGGGGGCCACGATCTCACCTGGGTTTACCCAAGACCACGCACACCTTCCAGAAGAGAGCGTCCGGCCAGAACGTCGCTCCGCCTGGACTGGGCGACACAGCGAATTCTTTTCCAACAGCGACAGCTCGTGGCCGCGTCTGAGAACCGCGTCATCTCCGTTTCGCCCGGGATCACGGCAGACGACCGCGGGAGTCCCTACGGGATCCCCGTGCACCTCCGCGCATCGCCAGGAGTCACTTGCGTCGGCAAGGGAATCACCGACTTTGGCCTGGTGACATGACACTTTTCCGAGTCGGGGTCCCGCTCGATCGCCCAGGCTGGAGTGCCCCTAGTGGCCCGATCACGGGCTCACGGCAGCCTCCAACTCCTGGGCTCCGGCGATCCTTCCGTCTCAGCCTCCCGAGTAGCTGGGACTGCAGATGCTCACCACCACCACCAGCCCGGCGCACATTAAAAAAATTTTTTTTGTAGAGACCAGGTCTCGCGCTGTTGCCCAGGCTGGTCTCGAACTTCTGGGCTCAAACAAATCTTCCCTCCGCAGCCTCCCGAAGTGCTGGGATTACAGACTTGAGCCACTGTGCCTGGCCAGAGATGGAGTCGTTTTGTTTTTTGTTTTGTTTTTTTTGAGTCAGCGTCTCACTCCGTCGCCCAGGCTGGAGTGCAGTGGCACACTCATGGCCACCCCAGCGTCAACCTGCTGGGCTCCGGCGATCCTTCTGCCTCAGCCTTCCAAGCAGCCGGAACTACAGGAGCGCACTACCACACCTGGCCAATTTTTTTTTTTTTTTGAGTTGGAGTCTCACTCTGTCGCCCAGACTGGAGTGCAGTGGCTGCTCCCGGCCACCGCAGCATCAACCTGCTGGGCTCTGGCGATCCTTCCACCTCAGCCTTCTGCGTACCTGGAATTACAAGCATGCGCTACCACGCCTGGCTGGTTTTTTTATTTATTGTAGAGATGAGGTCTCGCCAAGTTGCCCAGGTGGGTCTCGAACCCGCGGGCTCAGGCAATCCACTTATTTCAGCCTCCCAAAGCGTGGGATTATAGGCTGAGCCACTGAGCCCGGCTAGCCCTTATTTATTTTTTTTAGAGATAGGGTTTTGCTCTGTCACCCAGGCTGGAGTGTGGTGGTGTGATCCTAGCTCACTGCATCCTTGAGCTCCTGGGCTCATGCAGTCCTCCTGTCTCAGCCTCCCAACTAGCTGGGAATAGAGGCATGAGCTGATGTGCCTAGCTCAAGATTTCCTTCCTTATTGGTTGTAACTTTTTCTTTTTTGAATTAGAATCTCACTCTGTTGTCTAGGCTGGAGTGCAGTGACACGCTCACGGCCACCACAGCCTTGACCTGTCAAATAGGTGGGAACCTCAGGCATGTGCCACCACACCTGGCTAATTTTCTGATTTATTGTACAGACGAGGTCTTGCCAAGTTGCCCAGGCTAGTCTCGATCCCCTAGACTCAGGCAATCCTCTCATTTCGGCCTCCCAAAGTGTTGGGATGACAGACTTGAGTTACAACTGGCAGTCGTAATTTTTCTATAAGCAAGAACCTTCTCTGTCACTATTTATTTACCCTGAATTACAGTTTTCACAGAAGAGTCTGGAGAAGCACATACTTTTTCTTCTTTTTAGAAATTTAATTATTGCTTTTATTTTAAAGATGTGGGGTACAATTCAGGGTTAGGTACATAAGTGATCATAGTGCAGGTAAAGTTTGGATACCTTTATGGATGTGATGTGTCCCTCTCCCCTCCCCGTGCAGTGGCCCACCACGGCCAATCATTTTTCTTTATATATATATATATATTTTTTTTTGAGTTGGAGTCTCACTCTGTCGCCCAGACTGGAGTGCAGTGGGCGCTCCCGGCCACCACAGACTCGACCTGCTGGGCTCTGGCGATCCTTCCGCCTCAGCCTTACAAGTAGCTGGAATTACAGGCATGTGCTACCACGCCCAGCTGATTTTTTGATTGATTGTAGAGATGAAGTCTCGCCAAGTTGCCCAGGCGGGTCTCGAACCCGCGGGCTCAGGCAATCCACTCACCTCGGCCTCCCAAAGTGCAGGATGACAGGCTGAGCCACTGAGTCCGGCCATTTTTCTTAATTTAGCCATCTTCAGAATGTTAAATTGGAGTCACCACTTTCTCTAGCCTTTTTTCCTTCTCTTTTGAGGACCACGGTGGGCCCTGGACTTTTGTGTATCTGCCATCCTCCAGCCATTGCACCTATTTTTATTTTGAAGCTCAAATTGTTCTGCCTTTGATTTCTTCAAGTTGGGCCTGTGTCCTGTGGACATAACCCCAGTCATTCTTCCTTCCTTCCTCCCTCCCTTCCTTCCTTTTTGAGTCAGGGTCTCTGTTACCCAGGCTGGAGGGCAGTGGCTCAATCACAGCTCATCACGGCCTCCACCTCCTGGGTTCAGCCTCCCGAGTAGCTGGGACTATGGGTGTGCACTATCACGCCCAGCTAATTTATTTTTTAAATTAATTTGTTTTTTTTTTTTTGAGTTGGAGTTTCACTCCGTCACCCAGACTGGAGTGCAGTGGCCGCTCCCGGCACCGCAGCCTCGACCCACTGGGCTCCAGTGATCCTTCTGCCTCGGCTTTCCTAGTAGCTGGAATTACAGGCGTGCGCTACCACGCCCGGCTGATTTTTGATTTATTGTAGAGATGAGGTCTTGCCAAGTTGCCCAGGTGGGTCTCGAACCCGCGGGCTCAGACAATCCACTCACCTCAGCCTCCCAAAGGCGTGGGATTACAGGCTGAGCCACCGTGGAGCCCGGCTTATTTTTTTAATTTTTGTAGAGACCAGCTCTCATATGTTGCCCAGGCTGATCTCGAACTCCTGGGCTCAAGCAATCCTCTCCCCGGCCTCCCAAAGTGCTAAGATGATAGGCGTGAGCCTCTGTGCCAGGTCCTTCCTCAGTGTCTTTGTCTGTCCCTACCAGGGCCTGTCAGATAAGCAGGAGGGGGCTTTTGTTTGATCCAAGTCGCCTGGCCCTGCCCCCTCCCTCAGCGGCCTGTCACGTGTCTCCCCCACCTTCCACATCGGATCTAATTCCCACTGGGCCCTGCTGAGGCTGGCTCGGCCTAAGAGGATTGCACCATTTGCTAAGTGGGACCTGGACAGGGTCAGAGAACCGGCGGTGGGGAGGCCCCGGGACCGGGATGGCCACCAGGGGGCGGCAGAGGACGTGGGAGACCCGGAGAGGGAAGGGGTTGGGGGGGTGCTCCCACCCAAAGAGGGAGAAACAGCGAGGGTGGAAGCTCTCGAAAGAGGGTCATGCCCCCAGTCTGGGCTGGTTAATACTGTTTACACGGTCACTGGATGTGCATTTAAAAATTAAAATTAGGCCTGGCCGCGGTGGCTCGTGCCAGTAATCCCGGCACTTTGGGAGGATTGCTTGAGGCCAGGAGTTCGAGACCAACCTGGCAGCACAGCCCCAAAAAATGAAGAGGTTGTGAGGAAGACAAGCATGGACGAACTGAGAGACCGGAGGAAAATTGTCTGGAGTTTGAAGTCGTGTGCGCTTAGTTCTTTTGCAAAGAATTCACTGGCCCCTTGCAACCTGTTACACGTACATACATGCTATTTTTTGAGGATAATAAAAATCCTTGATTTCTGTAAATGTGCTTCTGCTTGTTCCCTTTCTATATGTACACAATTTAGAAATAACCCAAGGGTGCTAGAGGTTAAAAGAAAAATAAGCCAGCTACTTGGAAGGCGGAGGCGGAAGGATCGCCGGAGCCCAGCGGGTCGAGGCTGCGGTGGCCGGGAGCGGCCCCTGCACTCCAGTCTGGGCGGCAGAGTGAGACTCCAACTCAAAAAAAAAAAAAAAAAAAAAGAAAAGAAAAATAAGTAGTTCTCCCATTCAACTTTTTTTTCCATCTGAGTCGGGGTCTCACTCAGTTGCCCAGGCTGGAGTGCAGTGGCATGAACACGGTTCACTGCAGCCTCCACCTCCCGGGCTCAGGCGATCCTCTTTCCTCAGCCTCTCAAGGAGCTGGGATTACAGATGTGCCCCACCACGCCTGGCCGGTTTTTAAATTTTTTGTAGAGATGAGATCTTGCTATGTTGTCCAGGCTGGTTTCGAACTCCTAGGCTCAAGCCGTCCTCCCACCTCAGCCTCCCAAAGAGCTGGGATGACGGGCGTGAGCCTCTATGCCCGACCCATTCGTTCTTTTTCTTTTTTCTTTTTTTTTGAGTTGCAGTCTCACTCTGTCGCCCAGACTGGAGTGCAGTGGCCACTCCCGGCCACCGCAGCCTCAACCTGCTGGGCTCCGGCGATCCTTCCGCCTCAGCCTTCCAAGTAGCCTGAATTACAGGCATGCGCTACCACGCCCGGCTGATTTTTTGATTTATTGTAGAGATGAGGTCTCGCTGCCCAGGCGGCTCTTGAACATTCATTCTTTTTCATTTCTGGGTTGCATCTCATCGTATGGATGTACCACAATTGGCATCATCATTCATTCGGGATGTTTCCATTATTGTCTTTTATGCATAAAATTGTTATGAACATTCTTGTGCAGGTCTTCTGTGGATGTGTTTTTTTGTTGTTGTTGAGTTGATGTCTCACTCTGTCTCCTAGGCTGGAGGGCAGTGGCACACTCATGGTCACAGTAGCCTTGACTACTGGGCTCAGGTGATCCTTCCGCGTCAGCGTTCCAAGTAGCTGGAACCACAGGTGTGCACCACCATGCTCAGCTATGTTTTTTGATTTATTGTAGAGGCAGGGTTTTACCATGTTGCTCAGGCTGGACTTGAACTTCTGAGCTCAGGCAATCCTCTCACTTCAGCCTCCCAAAATGCTGGGACTAGAGGTGTTAGCCACAGTGCCCGTGTGGGTGTGTTTTAATTCCCTGGGTGTAAATACTGGTAGAAGAACTTCTGAGTCGTATGGTAAGCTTATGTTCATATGCACCCACCAGCAATGAGTGTTCAGGTTCCCCCACGTCCTCACCAACAATTGGGGTTGCAAGGCTTTTTTATTTATTTAATTTATTTTTTTGAGTCGGTGTCTCACTCTGTCCTCCAGGCTGGAGGGCAATGGCACGCTCACAGCCACCTCAGCCTCAACCTGCTGGGCTCAGGCAATCCTCTCGCCTCAGCCTTCCAAGCAGCTGGAACCAGAGGTGTGCACCACCTTGCCCGGCTTATTTTTTGATTTATTGTAGAGATGAGGTCTTGCCATGTTGCCCAGGCTGGTCTCAAATCCCTGGATCAGACAATCCTCTCACTTTGGCCTCCCAAAGTGCGAGGATGACAGACGTGAGCCACCATGTCCAGCCCATAACACACCTTCTTGACTGTTGTGGCTGTATAATACTTTTGAAATCAGGTTCTCAAGTTCTCCAACTCTGTTCTTTTTTTTTTTCAAGATTGTTTGGCTCCTCTGGATCTCTGCTTTCATCTAATTTTGGAATCATCTTATCAATTTAATCAGAAAGAATTGCTGAGATTTTGACTGGGATTGGATTGAATTTAGAGGCAGATGTGGGGAGATTATTCATGAACATAGGATGCCTTTCTATTCATTTATGTCCTTTTAAATGTATATCAACAACATTTTTGATCATTGTAGCTGTCTTGCATATCTTCAATCAACTTTCTTCCTAGGTTTTTTTTTTTTTTTTTTTTTTTTTGAGTTGGAGTCTCATTCCGTCACCCAGACTGGAGTGCAGTGGCACACTTCCGGCCATCGCAGCCTCGCCTGCTGGGCTCCGGCAATCCTTCTGCCTCAGCCTTCCAAGTAGCCTGAATTACAGGTATGTGCTGCCACTCCCGGCTGATTTTTTTATTTATTGTAGAGATGAGGGTCTCGCTGCCCAGGTGGGTCTCGAACCCGCGGGCTCAGGCAATTCACTCATCTCAGCCTCCCAAAGGTACGGGATTACAGGCTGAGCCACCGAGCCCGGCTATTTATTTATTTTTTAAGTGAGAAAGCAGGATTTGTTGAGAGAACAGAAAAGCTCCCACAGTGGGAGGGGACCCGAAGGGGTTACCCCCAAATTCACTTATTAATTACAGTAATTTGTGGTGTGTGTGTGTGTGTGTGTGTGTGTGTGTGTGTGTGTGTATTCTGTAGAGTTTTTTTTTTTTTGAGGTAGGGTCTTACTCTGTTGCCCAGGCTGGAATGCAGTGGCATGATCATGACTCGTCACAGCCTCACCTCCTATGCTAGGCAATCCTTCTACCTCAGCCTCCTGAGTAGCTGGGACTATAAGTGCGGGCCACTACATCCGGCTAATTTTTATTTTTTATTTTTGTAGAGATGAGGTCTCATCATACTCTGGAGAAGGACGTGTGGGCATCTGGACGTCCATGAGGTTCTGGGGAACAGCCACACCTTCTGTGCGTGTGAGGTGTGAACCACACAAAGTCGTGCCAGTTCCACACTCGGCACAGACTGAGCTTGAGCTCCTGGCCTCCAGCAATCCTCCTGCCTCAGCCTCCCAAAGTGCTGGGATTATAATCCTAGCATGAGCCACTGCACCTGGCCCCTTAAGAGTTTCTCTTTTGTCAGCTACAAGTATCACAGTTTTACTTTATCCAAGATAGTTTTTAATTTTTAATTTTTTAATTTTTAAATTTTTTTTTGAGTTGGAGTCTCACTCTGTCGCCCAGACTGGAGTAGAGTGGCCGCTCCCGGCCACCGCAGCCTCGACCTGCTGGGCTCCGGTGAGCCTTCCGCCTCAGCCTGCCAAGCAGCTGGAACTACAGGCGCACGCTACCACGCCCGGCTGATTTTTGATTTATTGTAGAGATGAGGTCTCACCAAGTTGCCCAGGTGGGTCTTGAACCCACGGGCTCAGGCAATCCACTCACCTCAGCCTCCCAAGGCGTGGGATTACAGGCTGAGCCACCGAGCCCAGCTCAAGATAGTTTTTTTAAAGATAAAAGTAGCCGGGCTCGGTGACTCAGCCTGTAATCCCGTGCCTTTGGGAGGCTGAGGTGAGTGGATTGCCTGAGCCTGCGGGTTTGAGACCCGCCTGGGCAAGTTGACGAGACCTCATCTCTACAATAAATCAAAATGAGCTGGGCGTGGTAGCGCGCGCCTGTAGTTCCAGCTGCTTGGAAGGCTGAGGCGGAAGGATCGCCAGAGCCCAGCAGGTCGAGGCTGTGGTGGCCGGGAGCGGCCACTGCACTCCAGTCTGGGCGGCAGAGTGAGACTCCAACTCAAAAAAAAAAAAAAAAAAAAAAGTACTAGGATGGCATGAAGTTCCAAATACATAAAAGTGAATGGACACAGTACTAAAAATAAATGTCCACCCCGCCCTCATTCCCCGAGCTGAGTGCAGCCAAAAGAGAAAAGAGACGGACACTTTTCCGTGAAATATCCAGAGACCACCAAGGGGGTCTGTGAACATCCACCACGTGCTGTTCTGCCCGATGCCCAAGTCACTGAGGACACATCAGAGACAGGAGCTTTGGACATGTCTTCTGGTCATCCTGAGAGCCTCTTCCTGGGGTTCAGGCAGGGGAAGGGATCGGAGAGACCCCGGCGGCCCCCGTGGCCGTAGCTGAGTTTTCGCAGTCACGAGGGAGGCGTGAGAAGACGCCAGCAGGGGCTCGAGAAAGGCTTTGACATCATCTGCCAAGATGTCCCGTGTCCCCTTCAACTCTTCTCTGACCCAGCTGAGATTCTGCAGACGCTGGCCTGGCCCAGCTCTAAGAGGATTGGGCCAGGTGGTGAGTTAGACTAGGTCAAGGCCAGGGAAACCTGCTAGGGAGAGGCCCAGGGACTGGAGGGAGGGAGAGAGGCCAGGGAAGGAGTGAGGAGGAGGAGTGTGTGTCTGTGCGGGCCAGAGAGGTGGGAGGTGAGGCAGAGGAGGGAAGGAGGCCTGGGAGGAGGGTGTGGTCTAGATGGCAGAATAGCCGGGTGCAATGGCTCACGCTGGTCATTCCAGCACTTTGGGAGGCCGAGGTGGGAGGATCGCTTGAGTTCAGGAATTCGAGACCAGCCTGGGCAGCATAGCGAGACTCCATCGCTAGGAAAAAAAATAAAAATAAGTTAGCCAGGGATGGTGGCGTGCGCCTGTGGTTCCAGCTACTTGGAAGGCTTAGGCAGGAGGATCGCCTGAGCTCAGCAGGTTGAGGCTGTGGTGGCCGTGAGCGTGCCCCTGCACTCCAGCCTGGGTGACAGAGTGAGATCCCGACTCAAACAAAACAAAACAAAACAAAACAAAACAAAACAAAACAAAACAAAACACAGAATAGTAAGATGACCCCTTTATTCAGAGCTTCCTGTGAGCCAGGCTCGGTGCTGAGTGTGGAAATGACACGGCTCTGAGCAGTTCACACCCGACACGCATGGAATGTGCGGCTGTTCCCCAGGACCTCCCGGATGCCCAGATGCCCACCCATCCTTCCCCAGAGAGTTCAAGAACCAGAGAAGCTTGGCACAGCTCGACAGGTTGGGGAGGGCTGCAGGCTAGGCTCTCCAGCTGGGCGACCTGGTTCATGTCCAGCCTGGACGTTTGTTGTCTACTCGGAAAGGCACTTAACCATGCTGATGTTTGGTGTCACACCCCATAGGCAGAGGGATTAGAGGCTGCTAGCCTCAAAGGACCTTTTGTAAGGATATTAGAGCACGTAGGACAGCTGCTGTCACATGGGAAGTGACACATGCTGGGGGGGGCCCTGCCTGTCCTCGTTTTGAGGGCAAGAAACTCCTGTGCCTCAGTTTCCCCTTCCTCTGTACCGCCCTCTCTTTCGCTCTCTGCCCCTTGGCCTCCATGTGGGGCTTCAGTGTGTTTTTTTGTGTATTTCTCTCTCAGGGTCTCCGATAAGCAGGAGGGTTTTTTTTTTTTCCATTACATCCTAGCAGCCTGTCCCCACCTCCAGCCACAGCCTGTCACATGTTCCTCCAAATCCCCACTAATTCTCCCTATGTTTTGCTGAGGCTGGCCTGACCTAAGCCGATTGGAGCATTTGCTAAATGAGACCGGGTCAGAGAACTGGCTGTTCCAGCAGAGAACAGGTGGGGGACGGGACGGCCGCCTGGGGGCGGCAGAGGGACAGAGGCGAAGGGTGGCAGGAGACCAAGAACTCAAAAATAAGGACTTTGTTGTGCCAGGAGCGGTGGCTCTTGCCTGTCATCTCAGCCCTTTGGGAGGCCGAGGTGGGAGGATCACTTGAACCCAGGAGTTCAAGACCAGCCTGGGCAACAAAGCAAGACCTCAACTTTATAAAAAAAAAAAAAATAGAAAAATTAGCGGAGTGTGCCTGCCTGCAGTCCCAGCTACTGGGGAGTCTGAGGCAGGAGGATTGCTTAAGCCCAGGGATTGGAGGCCGAAGTGAACCATGGCCATGTCTCTGCACTCCAGCCTGCATCAGAGTGAAACCCTGTGTCAAAAAAAAAAAAAAAAGAATACAACCACTACCACCACCAACAAAAGCCCTCTGACACCCCCCAAAAAACAAAAAAAACTTAGTAGATACACACCCTTACATTAATGGACCCTTGACTCATGACAAAATAAATAACCAGGTTCTCAATAAATAGACAATTTGAAATCCATGAGAAAAAAAGAATCCCAACCTCACACCATAATAACCAATTCTAGATGTATTAAAGACTTGAATATCAATGTAAAACCATAAATTTTAGAGAAAAAAACCAGAATGCCTTTGTGGTCATGGGATAATGAAATATATATATATTTTTTGAGTCGGAGTCTCACTCTGTCACCCAGACTGGAATTCAATGGCATGCTCCTGGCCACCGCAGCCTCGACCTGCTGGGCTCCGGCGATCCTTCCGCCTCAGCCTTCCAAGTAGCTGGGACTACAGGTGAGCGCTACCACGCCCGGCTCATTTTTTGATTTGTTGTGGAGATGAGGTCTCACCAAGTTGCCCAGGTGGGTCTCAGGCAATCCACTCACCGCGGGCTCAGGCAATCCACTCACCTCGGCCTCCCAAAGCGCGGGATTACAGGCTGAGCCACCGAGTCCAGCCGATAATGAAAGATTTTTAAAGCAGGCAAGTAAGCAAAAAGCATTAACCTTAGAAAGGAAAAGCAGCCGGGCTTAGTGGCTCAGCCTGTAACCCGCGTCTTTGGGAGGCTGAGGTGAGTGGATTGCCTGAGCCCGCGGGTTCGAGACCCGCCTGGGCAACTTGGTGAGACCTCATCTCTACAATAAATCAAAAATTAGCCAGGCGTGGTAGCACGCGCCTGTAGTTCAAGCTACTTGGAAGGCTGAGGCGGAAGGATCGCAGGAGCTCAGCAGGTTGAGGCTGTGGTGGCTGGGAGCAGCCACTGTACTCCAGTCTGGGCGGCAGAGTGAGACTCCAACTCAAAAAAAAAAAAGAAAGGAAAAGCAAGATAATTGAGGAATTTTCAGAGCAGTGAGCCAGGCACCTCAGACTGTTGCCGTCTGTGAACGCTGACTCCAATTAGTAACAGAGGCTCTTAGAAACGCCAGCTTTAAAAAACTTTGTCAATCTGGAGTCATTTTAATTTTATTAATTACATTGTATTTTACAACATATCAGTCTGTCACTGATGGAACTGAAAAATAAGACAGAAGCAGTCCATAACAGATAATGTGAGAAGCAATGAAATAGACAACATTAAAATCATGAAATACTACTAATTAAAAAAAAGATGAGCTGGACCTGGGTGACTCACACCTATAATCTCAGTACTTTGGGAGTCCGAGGTGAGGATTGCCTGAGCCCACAGGTTCGAGACCAGCCTGGACAACTTGGTGAGACCTCGTTTCTACAATAAATCAAAAAGTTAGCCGGGCGGGGTGGCACGCGTCGGTGGTTCCAGCTACTTGGAAGCCTGAGGCGGAAGGATGGCCTGAGCCCAGCAGGTTGAGGCTGTGGTGGCCGTGAGCATGCCATTGCATTCCAGCCTGGGTGACAGAGTGAGACTCCGACTCAAAACAACAACAAAAATGTGTTTAAGAATGGACACATTATGATGATCTTTAATGTTCAATTGACATGGCAGAATTTCCCAACCTCTCAATCGTCATGGAAATGAAGATTAAGTCACAAGTTAGCATCAAAATCCTCCCCCCATCCCAGGTGTCCCGAGCACGCTGGCCAGCAGGAGGACTGGGAAAGCCCTTTAGGAAGCTCTGAGCCCAAAACATCCGCACCAGCTGCAATTCCACTCCCGGCAGACAAAGGCTCGCCCCAGTCATGAGGGGACACTCCGGCGGCAGCGGTGAGTCCTGCGATGGCTCTGCAGTGAAGACAGCACGTGCCCCCAGCAGGTGGGTGACGGGGGCATTTGCCCCAGAAAGTCACCAGTGGTAGAGTCCGACCAGCCACCTTCAGGCCCCTGATCAGGGCCACGAGACCTGCAGGACTGCAGGCAAACCCGCTATGAATCCGGGAACGACCTGGGGCCTGAGTGCTTTCTGTCCATAGAGTCATTCTCCTCTTCATACCCAGACACGGTGGTGGAGACCGAGGATCCCTTGAAGGGGTCTTGGGATGAGGAGAACTCCAAGAAGTCAGAGAATGAGGGCATGTCTGGCAGGAATTCCGAGGAGTAGGGGTTCTGGGACCAAAAGGCGTCTGGGTCTGGGCCTGACACTGAACCTGGAGTTGGAGCTAGATCTGGGATCCTGGCTGGGCCTGACATTGGGCTTGACATTTGGTCAAAGCCTGACATTGGGCCTGGGATGGTGGCTGGGCCTGGGATTGGCCCTGACATTGGCCTTGGGCCTGATACTGAGCCTGACATTGGGGTTGAGATGGTGGCTGGGCCTGGGCCTGACATTGGGCCTGGGATGGTGGCCGGACCTGGGATTGGGCCTGACATTGGCCTTGGGCCTGATACTGAGCCTGACATTGGAGTTGAGATGGTGGCTGGGCCTGGGCCTGACATTGGGCCTGGGATGGTGGCTGGACCTGGGATTGGGCCTGACATTGGCCTTGGGCCTGATACTGAGCCTGACATTGGGGTTGAGATGGTGGCTGGGCCTGGGCCTGACATTAGGCCTAAGCCTGACATTGGGGCTGGGATGGTGGCTAGGCCTGGGATTGGGCCTGACACTGGACCTGAGCCTGACACTGGGGTTGAGATAGTGGCTGGGCCTGGGCCTGACATTGGGCCTAAGCCTGACATTGGGGCTGGAATGGTGGCTGGGCCTGGGATTGGGCCTGACACTGGCCTTGGGCCTGACACTGGGCCTGAGCCTGACATTGCTATTGAGATGGAGGCTGGGCCCCGGCCCGACACTGAGCCTGACATTGGGCTTAGGCCTGTCATTAGGGCTGGAATGGTGGCTGGGCCTGACATCATTAGCCTTAGGCCTGACCCTGACACTGGGGCTGGGGTGGTGGCTGGGCCTGGGATTGGGCCTGACATTGGCTCTGGGCCTGAGATCTGGCCAGGCCCTGGTCCCTGGGCAGCCAGGACCCCCTGCTGGGCGCGGCACCCAGGACCCCCCCAGGCCTGGTGGAGGCTGCAGACCGCGGCTTCTGCTGCTGAAGAGAGTCCCGAGGAGCTGGGCCCGGAGGAGCTCCAGAAACCAGGACCCTGTGGGCACACAGGGACCCCTGGGACGGGGGCAACAGCTCCGGGGCAGAGGGGCGCAGTGCGGACTCCACGGCCTCGGCCTTGCTGCCCCGGGAGGAGTGGAAGCTGCTGCTGGTGCTGCTGCCGGGAGTGCTTGGCACGGCGGTTCTTGAACCACACCTGGGAGGGCGGAGGCACAGGGAGGAGGTTACCAGGGGGCTCAGGTGAGGCCGCTGGGGGCGGGGCTGGCCTGCCGCCTTTCCTCCACCTCCAGACCCTATTGGCGGACTCCAGGCCCTGGGGGCGGGGTTAGCAGAAGCAGGACAGCCCAAGGGCCCAGGAAGGTCTGAGGGGAGTCGGGGCTGGGGCTGGGGGGAGGGCAGAGCAGGCCCCTGAGATCTGGCACTGGAGACCCCGTGGGGCGACCCTCTGTGCGGGTCGTGTTGGCGGGTGTCGGCAGAGTGGGGGCCGGACTGGAGGGCAGCCCGGGGTCTACACCGGGGCTCCCTCGCTGGCGACCCTCTGCTCCTGCGCCCCTGCGGGCTTCTCGCCCGCGCGGGGGAGGGGGAGGAGGTGGGCGGGGCCCTGGCGGGGGAGGGGCGCCCCGGATTCCTGGGGTCAGACCTGCACTTGGTGCTCCATCAGGTTGAGCTCGGCCGCCAGGGCTACCCGGGCTTCGTAGGTCGGGTAGAAATCCTTCTCAAAGCGCTCCTCCAGCACGGCCTGCTGTCTCTTGGTGTAGACCGTGCGCTCCTGCCGCTGCCTCTTTGGGGGCTCTGGGGACAGGCGGCGTCCTGGGGAGAAAGCAGGTCAGACGAGGCCCGCAGACATTCCCCGCCAGGGACTCCCTTCTCCCGGGGCCAGGTCTAGACTGGAGGCAGCCCTGTGGGGAGTGAGACTGGAGGCCCTTGGGCCAGCCCTGGCTCTGCGCCTTCCAGCTCAGACCCTGCACCTCTCTGGGCCTCGTGTCCACTTTCCAGTTTTGCAGACGGAATCTGACTCTACTGCCCTGGTTGGAGCCCAGTGGCGTCATCATAGCTCCCTGCAACCTCGACCTCCAGGACTCAAGCGATCCTCCCACCTCAGCCCCCCCCAAGTAGCTCGGACTACAGACATGCAACACCAAAAGGCTAACTTTTTTTCCTTTTTGTAGAGATGGGGTCCAGCTATCTTGCCCAGATTAGTCTTGAACCTCTGGCCTCTGTGGCTCCTCCCACCTCAGCCTCCCAAAGTGCTGGGATTACAGGTATGAGCCACGCACCCAGTCACTGTCCACAAGTGTGGTGAGGGCGTGATAAAGGCTCCTGAGTCACCCCAGTTCCCAGGAGTGGGACAGCGGGCGGGGCAGGGTCCTCAGCCCGGAGGCTCCCTCTGGGGCCTCAGGCCTGCCCTTCTTCCAGCAGCTGCCCCCACCCCCCACCCGTGGGCGGAAGGGACCCTGGCACTCTCAGGGGCGGCCCCCTGCCTGGTGCCTGCTGAACTGACGGTTGAGTCCTCCCGCCAGGGCCGGAGCCACCAGGCAGCTCAGCCCTCCTCTGAGCCCAGGCCTGGCCCCTGCATCTCCCGCCCTGGGGGCCACCCAGGCCTGGCACCCCCTGCCAGGGCTCACCTGAAGGCTCCTTGGGGTCCTGCATCCTGGCTCCGGCTCTGTTCCGGAAGGTGAGCCTGCACTCCCTCGGCCCCGTGCTTAAGTCTCACCTCCTCGCCGTGCCCACCCAGGCCCACCCTGCAGGGACCCTCCCTTACCCACCCCAGCCTGCAGGCCCCGCCTCCTGGAGGGGCTGAATGATACATTAATCCTTTCAGGACTGAGAAACTCCTGCCTGCCGGGCTGTGCTGGGACACCTTGGTGGCCAACTCAGCCTGGGTTTCACCCTCCTGGGGCTCAGGCATTCCACACAAGGTCGGGAGTGGCGTCCACATCGTGACCCCAGTTGGGGTTCCCATCTCAGGGAAGGCCCTGCCAGCCAGCCAGCCAGCCTCCAGGGGTCCCCACTCCGTCCCTGGGCTGGGAACCCCACCTCTTCACCCCCCCACTGGGTGTCGTCACCCCTCACCCTCCATCTCTCCCCGCAAGTCCAGCCACCGTCCATCCTGTCTGGAGGACCCCACAGCCTCCTCTCTGATTCCTAGAGGCCACTGGTCCCTGCCATCACCCTCAAAGTTGCCCCCAGGTGCCCAGGAATGGGCCAAAGACATGGCGGCCATTCAGGTGAGCCACTGCTGATCTATCCTGGGAGTGAATGAACCGGTTTCTGATTTACATGAGAAATTCAGGAGCTGGTCTCCTAAGTTGAGATGATCCCTCAGCCTCCTCTCTGGTCCCTGGGGCCCCTCTGGCTCCTACCATCCATTCTTTTTTTTTTTTTTTCTTTTTGAGTTGGAGTCTCACTCTGTCACCCAGACTGGAGTGCAGTGGCCACTCCTGGCCACTGCAGCCTCGACCTACTGGGCTCCAGCGATCCTTCCGCCTCAGCCTTCCAAGTAGCCGGAACTACAGGTGCACACCACCACGCCCAGCTAATTTTTTTTTTTATTATAGAGATGAGAGCTCACCAAGTTGCCC
This sequence comes from Cephalopachus bancanus, assembly GCA_027257055.1. Classification (NCBI taxonomy): domain Eukaryota; kingdom Metazoa; phylum Chordata; class Mammalia; order Primates; family Tarsiidae; genus Cephalopachus; species Cephalopachus bancanus. The sequence goes on from JAPVLO010000621.1 coordinate 196,824, forward strand.
AGGCGGGTCTCAAACCCGCGGGCTCAGGCAATCCACTCACCTCAGCCTCCCAAGGCGCGGGATTACAGGCTGAGCCACCAAGCCCGGCTACCATCCATTCTTGAAGTCTCCCTGCTCCCAAGCCTGGGCATGGGGAGTGTTTGGGACACACTGGCCCTGCTGATTTGGTTAGGCGTCTGTCCCGGATCCTGCTTCCCACTGATTTCTGTTTCCATGCTGGGCACACGAGCTCGGTTCACGTGGGTCCAACCCCTATTGGGACTCTTGGGTCAGAAGAGAACAAGACTTGCTGCACTCATGCCCAAGGGAACTGTTTTTTTTGAGTCGTGGTCTCACTCTGTCACTCAGGCTGGAGTGCAGTGGCATAATCACGGCTCACCTTAGCCTTGACCTCCTGGGCTCAGACAATCTTTCTGCCTCAGCCTCCCGGGTAGCTGGGTCTACAGGCGCATGCCACTATGCCCAGCTAATTTTTTTTTTTTTTTTTTGGAGTTGGAGTCTCACTCCTTCACCCAGGCTGGAGTGCAGTGGCACGCACGCTCATGGCCACTTCAGCATCGACTTTCTGGGCTCCAGCAATCCTTCCGCCTCAGCCTTTCGAGTAGCCAGAACTACAGATGCACACTGCCATGCCCAGCTATTTTTATTTTATTGTCGAGCCAAGGTCTCACCAAGTTGCCTGGGCTGGTTTTGAATCCCCAGGCTCAGGCAATCCTCTCACCTCTGCCTCCCAAAGTGTGGGATTACGGGCTGAGCCACCGAGCCTGGCCCAGCTAATTTTTTTATACTTTGTAGAGACATGGTCTCACTATGTTGTCCAGGTTGGTCTCAAACTCCTGGACTCAAGCGATCCTCCCTCCTCAGTCTCCCAAAGTGCTGGGATTACAGGTATGAGACACTGTACTCGGCCTGAAACCTTTATGATAATCAACAGAAGATGAAAATTAAATAGGAAATCAGATACAAAATGAAACAAAACAGTTAGGCCATGTGACTATAAGTTTACCATACTCTTAAACTGCTGTTTAATTTAGTTTCTTTTTTTTTTTTTTGAATTGGAGTCTCACTCTGTCGCCCAGACTGGAGTGCGGTGGCCGCTCCCGGCCACTGCAGCCTCGACCTGCTGGGCTCCGGCGATCCTTCCGCCTCAACCTTCCAAGTAGCCGGAATTACAGGCATGTGCTATCACGCCCGGCTGATTTTTTGATTTATTGTAGAGATGAGGTCTTACTGCCCAGGTGGGTCTCGAACCCGCGGGCTCAGGCAATCCACTCACCTCAGCCTCCCAAAGGCACGGGATTACAGGTTGAGCCACCGAGCCCGGCTGTAAGTTAGTTTTTGAGGCTGACATGTTGGAATCTGTCCAAGTCACTCAGCAAAAGATGATCAGAAGGACATTAGTCATCAAGCAAAGTTGGGTTTGTGGTCTTGTTGCCAGGAGGAAGAACCCACAGAGGAGGGGACCTTCAAGGTGGCTCAGCAAAGGGGTGTCTGAAAGGACTGATGGTGGGATTTGGATTTGTGTTTGATAATTTTGGAAAGAGTTGAACAAAAAGTGACTTTTATACCTAAAGTAATTGAAATCAGGGGCTCAGACAGATGTCTGAATACTAAAGTTCATAGCAGTGTTATTCACAATAGCCAAAGGTGAGGAAAAAAGCCTCAAGTATCCATTCATAAATGAATGGACAAACCAAAGTGTGTCTATACACAGAACATTCTTCCGTCTTTGTTGTTGTTGTTTTTGAGTTGGAGTCTCACTCTGTCGCCCAGACTGGAGTGCAGTGGCCACGCCTTGCCACCGCAGCCTCGACCTGCTGGGCTCCGGCGATCCTTCTGCCTCAGCCTTCCAAGTAGCCAGAACTACTATGCCTGGCTAATTTTTTACTTATTGTAGAGATAAGGTCTCGCCAAGTTGCCCGGCCTGTTCTCGAACCCGTGGGCTCAGGAAATCCACTTGCCTTGGCCTCCCAAAGTACTGGCTGAGCCACTGAGTCTGAGGCTGAGCCACTGAGTCTGGCCAGTTTCATGTTTAATAGGTACACAGTTTTTGTTTGGGATGATAAAATTTTGGAGGTGGAAGGCTGGACGATACAATAAATCTAAAAAATTAGTCAGGTGTGGTGGCACGCGCTTGTGGTTCCAGCTATTTGAAAGACCGAGGAGGAAGGATCACCTGAGCCCAGTAGGTCCAGGCTATGGTGGTCGTGAGCATACCACTGCACTCCAACCTGGGCGACAGAGTGAGCACTCCAATTAAAAAAGAAAAATTTTGGAGGTGGAAGGTAGTGATGGCCATTACAACAGGGTGAATCTATCTAACACCACTGAATGAGACACTTAAAATGGTTAAAATGGTAAATTTATGTTATGTATATTTGCTTTTTTTTTTAAGGCAGGGTCTTGCTATGTTGCCCAGGCTGGTCTGAACTTCTGGGCTCAAGCGATTATCTTGCCTCTGCCTCCCAAAGTGCTGGGATGACAGGCATGAGTCACTGTGCCCTGGCCGTCTGCTCTTTTTCATATCCAATGCTGTCTCGGGCATATTGTTTATCTCTAAGAATGCATCCATTTAATAAGCACATGCAAAAAATGTATATACATACATAATATATTTAAATGAAAAACAACAAAACACTCACGAAAATCAATTACCCAGGGATTATGTGGAATGTTTCTATTATCTATTTCCTACTGTTTGAGTTTTTGAAGAATTTATGAGCAGGAAAACAAGAAAGCACCGGGCATGGTGGCTCATGCCTATAATCCCAGCACTTTGGGAGGCTGAGGTGAGAGGATTTCCTAATCCCACGGGTTCCAGACCCGCCTGGGCAACTTGGCAAGACCTCATCTCTACAGTAAATCAAAAACTTAGCCGGGTGTGGTAGCACGTGCCTGTAGTTCCAGCTACTTGGAAGGCTGAGGCGGGAGGATCGCCTGAGCCCAGCAGGTCGAGGCTGTGGTGGCCGTGAGCATGTCACCGCACTCCAGTCTGGGCGACAGAGTGAGACTCCAACTCAAAAAAGAAAACAAGAATGCGTTCTGGCCTTGACACCAACCTGGGCACATGGACACTGTGCCTTGAGATGTCCCCTCGGCCCTGAGTCCTGCCCCTGAGATGGATTTCACTCTGGGACTGCTGAGAGAGCAGCGATTCCTGCCAGGGCTTCGCAGGTGATGGCCAGAGTCTGAGATTCTGAGAGAAGGAGGCAGGTTGCCTGCCCGGACCCCCCTGGAGCAAAAGAGTCATAGGTGGGAATGAACTCCGTGAAATGTGTGCTGAGAGAAAGGGATTAATTAATCCATTCATTTTATTTTTTGAGTCAGGGTCTCACTCTGTCTCCCAGGCCGGAGTGCAGTGGCGTGATCACAGCTCACCGCAGCCTCGACCTCCTGGGTTCCTCCCGCCTCAGCCTCCTGAGTAGCTGGGACTACAGCTGTGCACCCCCATGCCTAGCTGTTGTGTTGATTTTTTTATTTTGTAGAGAGGAGTTCTCGCCATGCTGCCCAGGCTTAATCCATTCATGCGTGATTCCCTTGGAGCAGAAACAAGGGCTGTCTCCCTGCCCGCGAATTCCTTAATCCCCTCCCCATCCTCTCCCCCTCAGGCTCTGTTCTTGGCTTCCTGGTGTGGCCGGCTCATCTCTGCTCGGTCCGCAGGCCCCTCCCACACTCTGTGTTGGTCGGAAACCTCTCTGTGTGGGGAGAGGGGCTCGCCAGGAGTCGTTTGGGCTTTGAAGACAGTGCTGAGCAGCCTGGGGAGCCGCCGGAGTGGGGCGGCCTCTGGCTTCTAGAACCTTCTGCCCCGACTGTCTTTCTGCTACTGGGGTTTCTCTGGGTGTCTAGACATTGCTGTCTGCCTCCTCTTTATATTAATTCTTTTTGTTGTTTTAATTTTTTCTTTGTAGAGATAGGGGTCTTGTAGATTGTCCAGGCTGATCTCAAATGCCCGGGCAAGAGTGATCCTCCCACCTTGGTCTCCCAAAGTGTGAATCCAGCATGAACCAACACACCCAGCGTTAACGTTTCTTCTCCGGGTGATTGCCCCATCATGCTCAGTCATACCCAGAACTGCAAAACCTTTGAGTCACCCACAGACACATTCCCAGCAGAGGCTGAGTAAAGCCATGCCCTGCCTTCTTGTTCCAGCTTGTATGCTGTGAAACAGTGGCCTTTGGGAGATATGTTTAGTGCCATATTATCTGTGCTTTAAAAAATATTGTGATGCTGGTTGCGGTGGCTCATGCCTGTAATCCCAGCACTTTGGGAGGTGGACGCGAGAGCATTGCCTGAACCCAGGGACTCGAGACCAGCCCGGGCAACTTGGTGAGATCTTGTCTCTACAATAAACCAAAAAAATTGTCCAGGCGTGGAGGCGCGTGCCTGTGGTTCCAGCTATTTGGAAGGCTGAGGCGGAAAGTCGAGGTTGCAGTAGCTGTGATTGTGCCACTGCACTCCAGCCTGGGCGACAGAGTGATAAAGCCAGGCACTATGACTCATGCCTGTTATCCGAGCAATTTAGGAGGCCAAGGTGGGAGGATCGCTTGAGTCCAGGAGATTGAGACTAGTCTGGGCAACATCATGAGACCTCATCTCTATAAAAAACCCCAAAAATTAGACAGACGTGGTGGTGTGTGCCTGTCGTTCCAGCTACTCAGGAGGCTGAGGCAGAAGGATCACTTGAGTCTGTGGTGAGCGGTGATTGTGCCACTGCATGCCAATCTGGGGGACAGAGTGAGACCCTCACTCAAAAAAAAAGGAGAAATTGTGGTGGAATTTACATAATAGTCATCATTTTAACCCTCATATGTGTAAATTAATTGACACCTAAAGCATTCACAATATTGTGTATCTGTCACCATTGCTTATACCGAAATGTTTTCATTTTCCTTGATGAAAACTCGGTGCCCATCAAACAATCACTCCCCAGTCTTCTTCCCCAGGTCTTGTCTATTCGACTTTCTGTATCAACGGATTGGACTACTCTAAGGCTTTCATTAGAAGTGGAACCGGCTGGGCTCCGTGACTCAGCCTGTAATCCCAGCACTTTGGGAGGCCGAGGTGAGCAGACTGCCTGAGCCTGCGGGTTCAAGACTAGCCTGGGCAACTTGGTGACCTCTCATCTCTACAATAAATCCAAAATTAGCCGGTTGTGGTAGCATGCGCCTGTAGTTCTGGCTATTTGGAAGGCTGAGGAAGAAGGATTGCCAGAGCCTAGCAGGTCAACACTGGAGTGGCCCTGAGTGTGCCACTACATTCCAGTCTGGGCGACAGAGTGAGACTCCAACTCCCCTCTCCTAAAAAAATAAAGTGGAATCGTGTCATGTCCCTCTCTCTGTGTCTGGCTTTTTTCACTAAACATGTTTTCTTTTTTTTTTGAGTTGGATTCTCACTCTGTTGTTGCCCAGATTGGAGTGCAGTGGCCGCTTCTGGCCACCGTAGCCTCGACCTGCTGGGCTCCGGTGATCCTTCCGCCTCAGCCTTGCGAGTAGACGGAATCACAGGCGCGCGCTACCACGCCCGGCTAATTTTTTTTGATTTATTATAGAGATGAGGTCTCGCCTGCCCAGGCGGGTCTCGAACCCGCGGGCTCAGGCAATCCACTCACCTCAGCCTCCCAAAGGCGCGGGATTACAGGCTGAGCCACTGAGCCGGCACATGTTTTCTTTTTTAAATTTTTATTTTGCAGATGTGGGGTACAATTCAGGGTTAGGTATACAAATGTTCATTATGCAGGTGCCCTTGTTGATGAGGTGTGTCCCCCCTCCCCTGGCAGTTTCCCACTACTGTCAATCATTTTCTTTTTTGATTTGAAAATATAGTTTATTTAGAAAGTAAATTAGAGAGAGAGGAAGGGGGTGGGGGGAGGGAAGGAGAGAGGGGGAGAGAGAGAGAGAGAGAGAGAAAGAGAGAGAGAGAGAGAGAGAGAGAGAGAGAGAGAGAGAGAGAGAAGAAGAAGAGAAGAGATTCACTCACCTCCCCAAGTAGGGAAGGCAGCCAAAGCCAGGAAACATGGAGACAGACATAGCTCAAAGAGCACTTGGCCACACCGGCGTCCAGTAAGGCAGTGGCCGCAATCCTTTTCTTATAACGATAATTGTTCAAGGTCCCCTTATCTAAACATGTTTTCAAGGTCCCTCCATGGTGTAGCACAGATCAATAGTTGCTTTCTTTTTATGACTGAAAAATCGTCCACTGTATTTTCTTTTTTTTAAAAATTAAATCAGTATTTTTTATTATGGCTTTGTGGGGTACAGTTAAGGGTTAGGTGTACAATTACGTTTCATTCAGGCACCCTGTTGAGAAGAGGTGTTTCCCCTTCCCCAGACAGATATTTGCTACTGTTAATCCCATCCTCCTCCCCCCATTGTATTTTCTTTATCCATTCATCTGTTGATAGACACTTGGGTTGCTTCTACCTTTGATTTGATTTTAATTTTTTTTATTAAAAAAATAGAGACAAGTTCTCTCGATGTTGCCCAGGTTGGTCTCGAACTCCTGGGCTCAAGTGATCTTCCCTCCTTGGCCTCCCAAAGTGCTGGGATGACAGGTGTGTGTCTCCGCGCCCAGCCGGCCTCTGCCTTTTGGCCTTGTGAATGATGCTGCTATGAACATGGTTGGGCAAACATCTGTTGGAGTTCCTGCTTTCAATGCTTTTGGAGGTCTACCTGGGAGTTAACTGCCAGGCTGGTATTTTTGTGGGAGATTTTGCTGCTTAAAATGACCCCCAAGCATAGTGCTAAAGTGCTAGAAGGCAGGCCAAGCGCCATGGCTCATGCCTGTAATCCCAGCACTTTGAGAATGTCTGAGCCCATCAGTTCAAGACCAGCCTGGACAACTTGATGAGAACTGGTCTCTACAATAAACCAAAAAATTAGCTGGGCGTGGTGGCACACGCCTGTGTTTCCAGCTACTTAGGAGGCTGAGGTGGAAGGATCGCCTGAACCCTGCAGGTTGAGGCTGCAGTGGCCATGAGCATGCCACAGAGCGACAGAGTGAGACTCCAACTCACTGCAAAGGTTTTGCAGTGCCTTACGGAGAAAATGAGTGTGGCAGAGAGTTTTGTTTAGAGGGCCGTTAGCCAAGTTCAATGCAAACAAATCCACAATACGTATTAAACGAGGTGTCTTTAAACAGAATACACAGTCACTGAGCGCGATGGCTCACACCTGTAACCCAAGCGCTTTGGGAGGTCGAAATGGGAGGACTGCTTGAGTCCATGTGTTTGAGACCGCCAGGGCAACATAGTGAGACCTCGACTCTTCAAAAAATAAAACCACAAACACACATCAACCGAGGTGATGTACTGATTGGTTGATGATGGTATTGTGAGCAGAGCTGGGCAGGAACCTAACTCCACATTTCCCTCAAGAGCAGTGGTTCTGTACTGGCAATTCAGTGTTCACAGCGTCTTAATAGAACGTAACCAGCAGGAGCTGGGTGCCGTGGGACCTGCCTGTAATCCCAACGATTTGGGAGGCTGGGGTGGGAGGATCGCTTGAGACCAGCCTGGGCAGCATAGCCAGACACTGTCACTTACCAAAAAAAAAAAAAAAAGGCCAGGTGTGGTGTCTGTAATCCCAGGAGGCTGAGGTGGGATGACCAGTTGAGCCCAGGAGGTCAGGGAGGGGCTGTGTAAAGTCATCCCAGGGTCTCTGATCTAATCCCGAGTGGGGGTGAGGGGAGTCCTAAAATTTTTTTTTTTTTGAGTTGGAGTCTCGCTCCATCGCCCCGAATGGAGTGTAGTAGCACGGTCCTGGCCACCACAGCCTCGACCTGCTGGGTTCCGGTGATTCTTCTGCCTCAGCCTTCCACGTAGCTGGAGCTACAGGTGCTGGCTACCACACCCAGCTAATTTTTAAAAATTTATTGTAGCGATGAGGTCTCACCAAGTTGCCCAGGCAGGTCTCGAATCCGCGGGCTCAGGTAATCCACTCACCTCAGCCTCCCAAAGGGCAGGATTACAGGCTGAGCCACCGAGCCCGGCTCCTAAAATTCTTTAGAAGGCACCTTCCCTAGGGATTGCTGAACATAACTCTGGGGCCCAAACAGCCGTCTGCCCCGGAGGTTCCTCTGACACCTCATCCTTGCCCTATTCATCCAGAAGGTTCTTGAAAGAACAGGACTTGTGGAACCTGTGAGCCTCCAGGGCTGCCTGCAAAATGGCCTCCTTGGGGGAGAGACCCAGAGCTCTTATCAGATGCGGAAGGGAACCCTTGGTGCTGCTGTGGCCACCTGCCCTCTGCTCTGCAAATCTCCCCAGCTTGCTGGCGTGGACCCGCAGGACAGCAGGAGTCTAGGGGCGTCCCCGAGGCAGCGCGAGGATATCCTCACGGCGGCCTCTGTCCGCCTCCCTTCCTCAAGACCCCACCAGAGGTGGAGAGAAAGGATGAACTGTCAATCCTTGTCCCAGAAAAGCACACTTGCCACAAGCCTGCCATCCCTGCAACTTAGGAGGTCCAGGTGGGAGAATCGCTTGAGTCCAGGAGTTCGAGACCAGCCTGGACCCCGTTCCTAGAGAGAGGGGAGATGTTCCAAAAAACGCAGGCAGAGGCACCAGGCGCTGCAGGTGGCCGCGAAACACTTTGGGGGGGGAAGGGGGAGGGCGGGAGGGGGGAGATGGGGAGGGCGTGGGTGGGGGGAGAACGCAGAGACATCTCAGCCTCCAGGTGCCCTCTCTGCCCCTGGGCGTCTCCCTCCCCATCTTCTCTAGTCCTCAGTTTCCACTCTCGCTGCCTCCCCCCAACCCCTCGGGAGTCCCATGGGTGAGCTGTTTCTGCGGCCATCCTCTCCAGGGTCTGTCTGGTAAGCAGGAATCCTCATCACATCCTGGAAGTCCCTCGCCACCACCCCCCACCTCGGATCTAATTCCCGCTCGGCCCTGCTGAGGCTGGCCCGGCCTAAGAGGATTGGACCGTTTGCTAAGTGGGACCTGGACAGGGTCAGAGAACCGGTGGTGGGGAGGCCCGGGGCGGGATGGCCACCAGGGGGTGGCAGAGGACGTGGGAGACCCGGAGAGGGATTGGGGGCAGGGAGGCGGGCAGAAGGAAGGGGTGGGGGAAGCAGGGAGTGGAGACATCACACACACACACACACACACACACGCACGCACGCACGCACGCACGCACATGCACACACTCCATGGCTGTTTAGGGAGCCACATTTAAGGGGTTACAAGGAGGTCAGGTGCGGTGCCCCAGGCCTATAATCCCAGCACTTTGGGAGGCTGAGGCGAGAGGATCGCTGGAGCCCAGGAGTTCAGGACCAGCCTGGGCAACCTGGCTAGACAGCATCTCTGCATACATAAAAAATAAAAATAAATTAGCCTGGCGTGGTGGCGCGTGCCTGTAGTTCCAGCTACTCAGGAGGCTGAGGCGGGAGGATGGCCTGAGTCCAGGAGGTCTAGGCTGTGGTGAGCTGTGATTATGCCACTACATTCCACCCTGGGCAACCGAAGGAGATCCCGACTCGGAAAAAAGGAGGATTGCAAGGTGACAATGCTGTTGATTTTTAAAGCTTATCATGGACCTCTATCCCGACTTCCTACTCACTCTCTCCTCTGTGTCCTTTGAAGATCACTGTGGATTCTGGAGACTGGAAGGAGGGTGCAAGTATGGAGGTCTAGAGATGACCTGGGGAGTCCTGAGCCGGAATGTTCTGGAAGGGTCTGGCCTGCCAGGAATTTATGCACGACCCCGGGGTCTGCCTCTCATGCAAAGCACCTTGCAGCTCTGGGCTGTTCATGTAAAACATTTACAAAAATTGCTACAGAATTCAAAATGCATTTTACTTTTCTGAGTCAGAGTCTCACTCTGTCACCCAGGTTGGAGTGCAGTGGCATGATCAAGGCTCACTGCAGCCTCAACCTCCTGGGCTCAGGCGATCCTCCCACCTCAGCCTCCCGAGTAGCCGGGACTACAGGCGAATGCCACCACGCCCAGCTAAATTTTTTTATTTATTGTAGAGGCGAGGTCTTGCTGGATTGACCAAGCTGGTCTCGAACCGGTGGGCTCAGGCAATCCTCTCACCTCTGCCTCTCAAAGTGTGGGATTACAGGTGTGAGCCACTGCATCTGGCCACAAAAAAATATTTTAAAAATTCCAGGCTGGGCTTGGTGGCTCAAGCCTGTAATCCTGGCGCTTTGGGAGGTCGAGGTAAAAGAATTGCCTGAGCCCAGGGGTTCGAGCCCAGCCTGGGCAATTTGGCAAGACCTCATCTCTACAATAAATAAAATAAGCCAGGCATGGTGGCACAGGCCTGTAGCTCTAGCTGCTTGGAAGACTGAGGCAGAAGGATCGCCTGAGCCCAGCAGGTCAAGGCTGAGGTGACCGTGAGTGTGCCACGCACTCCAGCCTGGGTGACGGAGTGGGACTCTGACTCAAAAAAAAAAAAAAGAAAATTCTAGAGTTTTAATTTCTAATACACTAAGTAGCAGTAGGTATAACCGATGTCAACAAAAACTCTGGGTTTTCAATTACTTTAAATGTTTAAATTTATTTTTATTTCTAATTTTTTTCAAATCTTCACATCTCAGGTGATCATATACTTTAAATTTCAAGAGCTGGAGGGGTCACTGGGGTGGGTCTTGGGGACTTGGAAACAGTCTTATTTAGACTCTGGGTGGTGGGCAGTGGGATAGTCAAGGACATGACTTTGAGAGGCAAGCAAGGCTAGTCCCAGATATTGTTTCTTTTCTTTTTCTCTTTCTTTTTTTTTGAGTTCTAGTCTCACTCTGTCACCCAGGCTGGAGGGCAGTGGCATGCTCACAGCTTTGTCCTGCTGGGCTCAGGCCATCCTTCCGCCTCAGCCTTCCAAGTAGCCAGAGCTACAAGCACGCACCACCACGCCTGGCTAATTTTTTGATTTATTGTAGAGATGAAATCTTGCCATGTTGCCCAGACTGGTCTTGAACCCCTGGGATCAGGCAATCCTCTTGTTTGGGCCTCCCAAAGTGCTGGGATTGCAGGTTTAAGCCACTGCGCCCAGCCTCGAATACTGTTTCTGTTACCCATTAGCTGTGTGTCTCTGTGCGAGGCATGTTGAGTCTCAGTTTTCCTCCTCTGTAGATAGGAGCTGAGAACCCTGAACTCCACGGCTGAGGATTTGGCCTGCATATCCACCAGTTCAGCTGTTATATTGCAGTCTACTCCAGAGTTTGGTCGTTATTCCTGCCCTGCCCCCAGCAGGGTGTCCAACTCTCCAGCTTTGCCTGGGACTTGGGACTATTTATTTATTTATGAGTTGGAGTCTCACTCTGTTACCCAGGCTAGAGTGCAGTGGCATGCTCACGGCCACCCCAGCATTGACCTGGTGGGTTTAGGTGATCCTTCTGCTTCAACCTTCCAAGGAGCTGGAAGTACAGGCATGCGCCACCAGCTAATTTTTTGATTCATTGTAGACGTATGGACTCACCAAGTTGCCCAGGCTGGTCTTGAACCTGTGGGTTCAGGCAATCCTCTCGCCTCAGCCTCCCAAAATGTTGGGATTATAGGCATGAGCCATTGTGCCCAGCTGGGACTCGGGACTTTAAAATGCTAAAACAGCCCCAGGAAAATGGGTTGGTTGGTTCCCTCTTGTGGAAACCCCATGTGTCTATATGGCCCAGTCACTACAGGGTTAATGTCCCCATATCTTGGGCCAGTACCATGGGCCTTGCAATTGTTGCTGGCACCCAGGGAGTATTATATTATATACGTATATATGTCTTACCTATATCTATCTCTCTTATCAATCATCAATTTCTCACCTATCTATCCATCATCCATCCATCCATCCATTGTCTGTCTGTCTATTTATCCATCAATTGTTTATTTCTCATCTCTATCTCTAGCTACCGATCTACCCTATCATCTATCTGTCTATCTATCTTTGTTTTTTTTTTTTTTGAGTTGGAGTCTCACTCTGTCGCCCAGACTGGAGTGCAGTGGCCGCTCCCGGCCACCGCAGCCTCGACCTCCTGGGCTCCGGTGATCCTTCCGCCTCAGCCTTCCGAGTAGCCGGAATTACAGACATGCGCTACCACGCCCGGCTGATTTTTTGATTTATTGTAGAGATGAGGTCTCGCTGCCCAGGCGGGTCTCGAACCTTCAGGCTCAGGCAATCCACTCACCTCAGCCTCCCAAAGGCGCGGGATGACAGGCTGAGCCACGAGTCCAGCTCTATCTATCTTATCTATCTATCTATCTATCTATCTATCTAATCTTTCATCTATCTTTCTCTATCTATAATAAGTCTCCTACATACACATGAGCTCCGTTCCGAGAATGCGTTCGTAAGTCCAGTGTGTTTGATCATGTTAGCTAGGTACCTAGGCTAACTTCAAAGTTAGCCAGGCGTGGTAGCGCGCGCCTGTAGCTCCAGCTACTTGGAAGGCTGAGCAGAAGGATCGCCTTCTGCGCTCCCGGCCACCGCAGCCTCGACCTGCTGGGCTCCGGCGATCCTTCCGCCTCAGCCTTCCAAGTAGCTGGAACTACAGGCGTGCGCTACCACGCCCAGTTAATTTTTTATTTATTTATTGTAGAGATGAGGTCTCGCCAAGTTGCCCAGGCGGGTCTTGAACCCGTGGACTCAGGCAATCCACTCACCTCAGCCTCCCAAAGCATGGGATTACAGGCTGAGCCACCGAACCCGGCTAGTTTTTCCTTTTAGTCATTCTGGTGGGACATGGAGACATCATGATGAGATTTTAATTTGCATTTCTCCTATGATTGACTAATGTGAGCTCTGTGTTATAGGCTGATGTACTATTTGCTATCTTCATTTTTTTTGTTTTAGGGTTGGGGTCTCACTCTGTTGCCCAGGCTGGAATGCAGTGGTCCCATCACGGCTCACTGCAGCCTCCACCTCCTGAGCTCAGGCCATCCTTCTGCATCAGCCTACCAACTAGCTGGGGCTACACGCCTGCACACCTGGCTAGTTTTTAAATTTTTTTGAAAAGATAAGATATTGCTGTATTACCCAGGCTGGTCTCGAACTCCTGGGCTCAAATGATCCTCCCACATCAGCCTCCCACAGTGCTGAGATTGCAGAAGTGAGCCATTGTGACCCCACACCCTCATGTTCGAAATGCCAGTTTGAGTCTTCTGCAACCTCGTTGAATTACGAGGCAGCGATGTTTCAAAATCTCAAAGGATGGAGCGAGGGACGTGGGTTTCCCAGGGCTCATCTGCCTGGACCATTGTGGCAGCTTGTCCTCGTTCCCACTTTGCAGAGGAGGACGCTGAGGCCCAGGGGGACCCCGTGACGCGCTCAAGGCCATGTGGCGAGAGAAGGGCAGGGTTTAGGCCTGACTCCTGCAGTCCTACCTCAGCCCTGGTGAGACCCCTCAGCCAGCTGTGTTCAGGGCCCGCCCTCCTCTCCCCTCAGCCTCTCTCCGCTGCCTCTCTCTGCAGCTTCTTCCATCCAGGTACAAGGATCCTGGTGGACGTGCCCACCACGGGGCGGGACCGTGGCAGATGCTAGGACCCCTGACACAGTGAGAGCCTGAACGAGTCAACTCGGCAGTGATGTGACCCTGAAGCCGCCAGCATCTCAAGCACCGGGCAGCCCCACACTGACCTCACTCTGCTGCTGTCACAGCTCTGGTCCTTCTGGGAAAGCCACTTCCCCCTTCTCCCCTATGACAGTCACTCCACCTGTTTCTGCCCCGTGCCATTCATTTATCCACTCAATAATTCCATTATTGAGCATTTACTGTGTATCCAGGACTGGAAATATGGCTGAGAACCACACAGACAAGGTCCCATCCTTGCTGATAGGGGCAGGTGAGAAACACGTGACAAGAAGAGAATTGCAGAAGGCCAGGCATGGTGGCTTATGCCTGCTATCCCAGCACTTTGGGAGGCCGAGGTGGAAGGATCACTTGAGCCGAGGAGTTCGAGACCAGGCTGGGCAACATAGTGAGATCTCGTCTCTACACAAAATTTTAAAAGTAGCCAGGCATGGCGGCTCATGCCTGTAATCCTAGCGCTTTGGAAGGTGAAGGTGGGAGGCTCACCTCAACCTAGGAGGCTGAGGCTGTGGTGAGCCATGATCGTGCCACTGCACTCTAGCCTGAGTGACAGAGTGAGAGCCCAACTAAAAAATAAATAAAGGAGAAGAAAAAAACTTAAAAAAAAAGATGTCTGTAGGAGTTTTGCAGAAGATCAAATAGTGTGAATGTGCTTGGAGCTAAGGGGGTGCCAGGGTGAGGAGCCCCCAGTCTTGCAGTAGGGCCTGCAGTGACCCAAGGATCCTCCAAAATTCCACACAACCTGGGGCTTCCCCCACGGTCTAACCTCACTCCTTCCTGCTGCAACCATGGGCATTACAATAAGCCTCCAAGTCAAGGAGCTTATGTTTTCCACCTTAGTTTTTCCCCCCACAAATACTATTTTTATTATTCCAGACCCTTTCTATTTCCATATGAACTTCAGAATTGGTTTGTCAATTTCTACAGAAAGATCCTGCTGTGACTGGGATTACAATGAATCTAAAAAGTTTGTTTGAGAAGAAGTGACATCTTAACATTGAATTTTCCAATCCATGAGCATGGTATACTTCACTACTGACTTGGTTCTTCTTTAATTTCTCCCAGGCATGCTTTATATTTCTCCATAGGACAATTACCTGAAGGAAGAGGTCACAGGACCTATGGATGGATTGGACCTGGGGGGAGGTGAGGAAAAAGGGGATGGGAGCAAGGCTGAGCACCCATATTTCTGCTAAAGTCTCTTAGTGTAGGTGAGGAAAAAAAGCAATTTTCCCCAGGAGACCCAGCTCATAAAAAGAAAGGCCTGGATGGGTATGGTGGCTCACGCCTGTCATCCCAGCACTTTGGGAGGCTGAGGCAGGTGGATAGCTTGAGCCCAGGAGTTGAAGACCAGCCTGGGCAACATAGTGAGACCTTGTCTCTCTATATATTTTTAAAAGTAAACACATAAATAAAGAGATGGGCTTGGATTAGAAATCAGTGTAATTGACCTAGGACCATGGACATGATCACCCGAAACCCACCCATTCACAAGCTCCCATCCCTGGGGCGACCCCTGGGGCCCAGAGCCAACCAGTGTCAAATTCCCAACAAGAGCAGGGCTCGGTGGCTCAGCCTGTAATCCCGCGCCTTTGGGAGGCTGAGGTGAGTGGATTGCCTGAGCCCGCGGGTTCGAGACCCGCCTGGGCAATGAGACCTCATCTCTACAATAAATCAAAAAATCAGCCGGGCATTGTAGTGCATGCCTGTAATTCCGGCTACTTGGAAGGCTGAGGCAGAAGGATGGCTGGAGCCCCTCAGGTCGAGGCTGCGGTGGCCGGGAGCGGCCACTGCACTCCAGTCTGGGAGACTGAGTGAGACTCCAACTCAAACACACACACACAAATTCCCAGCAAGGTGGATTGGAGTTGCTGACGCCACCTCCCTCCTGCAAGGACCTTTTTCCTCCTCCAGGTCTCCACACAGCCAACCTTCCTTCCCAGCTCCGGGCTGTCCCAGGTCTGTGCTAGAAGCCTGCAAGCTGATCTCAAGGGGTCAGACAGTCCCTCCCTCTCTTGCTGTCATCCCTGGCTCTTCAAGCTAATGAGACCAGCCTTGATCCCCCCCCAGCCACCCCACAGCCTTAATCTCTCCCGGCAGGGGGCTGGGGGGAGGGGGAGGAGGAGAAAGAAAGGGCCCCTTATGGTGAGACACAATGACCCAGCCACTGGGAGGGATTATGGGGTGCGTGTGTGTGTCTCCCCGCGCGTGTGTGCGCTCGCCTGTGTGCCTGCTTGGGTGTGTGGGGAAGTAGAACGAGCCCCTGTGGACCCAGGAGCTCAGGGAGATATTAATATCCAGAGCGACGCACGAGGGGTCAGGGACACAGAGAGGGACAGACACAGGGGACCTTGGATTTGACAAGAGAGAGGAAGCAAGACCTGGAGAAAGAGATGAACTGGCTGGCAGATGGCCTGCTGGAGGGAGTGTAGTGAGGAGAACGGGGCGGAGGAAGAGGGGAAGATGCAGGGACAGGCTGGAGTTACAGAATGGGCGGCAGACAGGCAGAAATACCGCACCGCGAGGGCCCGATGGATAGGAGCGCCGAGAGGAGTGGGTGGGAGGGAGGGAGAGACAGAGGGGAGGGGAGAGAGACAGAGACACAGAGGGGAGGCGGAGAGAGACAGACAGAGGGGAGTGAGAGACACAGGGGGAGGGGGAGAGACAGAGAGACGTAGAGACATGGGGGAGGGGTAGGGAGATAGAGTGAGACAGAGACACAGAAGCTGAGGGAGAGAGAGACACAGAGGCTGAGGGCAGAGGGACAGAGACAGAGAGACAGAGGCTAGGGGGGAGAGACAGAGACAGGGAGACACAGAGGCTGAGGGGGAGAGACAAAGAGGCTGGGGGAGAGACAGAGAGAGAAACACACACACACACACACACACACACACACACACACACACACACAGAGGCAGGCTGGGTGTGGCACTTTGGGAGGCTTATATGGGAGGATCGCTTGAGCCCAGGAGTTGGAGACCAGCCTGGGCAACATAAGTGAGACCTCATCTCTACCAAAAATTAAAAAAAAAAAAATTCACTGTGTATGATGACACACGCCTGTGGTTCCCCCCACGCAGAGGCTGAAGAGGGGGGATTGCCTGAGCCCAGAATGTCAAGGCTGCGGTCAGCCGTGGTTGTGCCACTGCACTCCAGCCTGGGCAACAAAGTGAGATTCCGACTAAAAGAAAGAGAGACAGAGACAGAGAAAGACATACACACACACACACACACACACACACACACACACACACTAAGATCATGACAACCACACAGGTGAATCCATAAAGACAGGAGCAGAGAGATCAATGGAGAACAAGAGAGGGCTACATAGGCAGATGGACAGAAATGACACAGCTGGGGCCCAAAGGAAAGAGAAACTGAGGGACGGAGACCCAAATGAAGACCAGTGGTTGGGGGGAGAGAGAGAGAGAGAGAGAGAGATGAGAATTTCTATTTACCAATACCATGCAGAAGGAAAAATAAAAAATAAAGAAACAGAAATGTGGAGCGGTTCATGTCCCATGACATAGACAGAGAGGTCAGAGATGAGAGTGGGGCTGAGGCAAAGAGAAAGAAAAGAGGGAAACTGAGGCAGGAGTAAATAGAACCACGAAGGAGAACAGAGATGAACTGGCTGGCAGGTAGGCTGCTGGGGGGAGACAGGGGGACCCAGGAGAGGGAGAAAGCCCCATGCCCCTTGCTTTTCAAACAATCTCTCAAGAACACCCAACATTTCTCTCCTTCCCCTTCAAGGCACCGCTCTTGTGATGATAGCCAACATGGGAAGGACCCCAGTGAGACCTAAGGAAGGACTTCCCTGAGGCGCGGGGGCTTCTGCTCACCGTCAGGGGCTGGGGCCGCCTTTTCCCATCAGCCCTAATTGCCAAGATGTCATGGGGGGAAGACGAGGGGATTAGGCAGACGGGGCCCCTCCCCCTCCCAGCCAATGTCACCTCCTGGTGCCCAGTCGAGTCCCCCACCTTGGCCAGGATTACCCTCCGAGATCCAGGCCATGGCAAATGACATCACTCCCAGCCTGGGCTTAAAATCTCCCCACGTGAGGGGACCCGTTTCCTTCAGCCTCTGCTGTCTGGAGACTCTGCCCAGGACCTGGGCCACCAGGAGAGCCCTGTCCCTTTTTCCTGAAGGTGAGTGTCTGCAGGGGAGGCAGAGGGGGCCGGGAGAGGCAGAGGGAGAGGAAGAGGGGGAGACAGGGGTACAGAGGGCGAGGTTCCTTCATTCCTGGCTGTGTTTCGGTGCCCGGGGGGTGGGTGCGATGTTTGCTGAATAATTATACACAAAACCTGAGGTTCCATCCTGGCGTTTGGGAACCGGGGCCAGGCTATGACTGCAGCAGGAAGGAGTGAGGTGAGACTCGCAGGGACTGGCACACAGGGCACTGCAGCATTCCGGGGCGGCTGTGGGTGAGGGGATCCCATCAAGCCCTGATGGCGTCCACAGAGGAGGGAGGGCATCTCACCTTGGCTCTGACGCAACTCCTTAGCACCTCACTGTCATCTCTTCTTTCTTTCTTTCTTTCTTTTTTGAGTCAGGATCTCACTCACTTTCCTGGCTCACCTCAGCCTCCACCTCCTAGGCTAGGGCGATCCTTCCACCTCAGCCTCCTGAGTAACTGGGGCGACAGGTGCGCACCATCACGCCCGGCTAATTTTTAAAAAAAAAATTTTTTTTGTAGAGACAAGGTCTCACTATGCTGTCTAGGCTGGTCTCGAACCCCAAGAGGACTGCCTACGGACTCAGGCAGTCCTCTCGCCTCGGCCTCCCAAGGTGCTGGGATTAGAGGCTTGAGCCACCATGCCCGGCCTGTCGTCTTTTCTTTAAAACTCTCACCGCTGCCTGGAATCTTCTTTACGCGTGTGCGTTCACCCACTAATTGCCTATCTCCCTTGCTGAAACTTGAGGCCTCTTCAGGGCCCCACATATGGTTGGAATTTGCCTAAATATGTGTTGGGTAGGTGAATGGATGAACGACAGAGGGGCCCCCAATCTGTGGCAGCGGCAGGAGGGACTAAGGGTAGACCTTGGAGCGTGCCGAGGGGGCCCGGGAATGTGATGATTTGGGGATCACTGCCCGGGCGAGTTGATCACTTGGGACCTCGCCGCACCCAAGGGCTCTGGATTCCAGTCCAGGCTGGGAGAAGAGGACCTTCAGGGCTCTTCACCCCTGTCCCCCTTGGCTCCCAGCACATTCATGCTGTTTGATCTTCTCCAAAACTGTTTTTTCTTTTTCTTTTTTTTTTTTTGAGTTGGAGTCTCACTCTGTCGCCCAGACTGGAGTGCAGTGGCCGCCCCCGGCCACTGCAGCCTCGGCCTGCTGGGCTCCGGCGATCCTTCCGCCTCAGCCTTCCGAGTAGCCGGAATTACAGGCATGCGCCACCACGCCCGGCTGATTTTTTGATTTATTGTAGAGATGAGGTCTCGCCAAGTTGCCCAGGCGGGTCTCGAACCCGTGGGCTCAGGCAATCCACTCACCTCAGCCTCCCAAGGCGCGGGATTACAGGCTGAGCCACCGAGCCCGGCTCAAAACTGTTTTTTCTTTGAGCTGGGGTCTCATTCTTTCGCAGTGGCGCAATCACGGCTCACCACAACCTCGACCTCCTGGGCTCAGGCGATCCTCCCATCTCAGCCTCCTGAGTAGCTGGGACTATAGGTGCGTGCCACCATGCCTGGCTACTTTTAAAATTTTCTGTAGAGACGGGGTCTCACTATGGTGTCCAGGCTGGTCTCGAACTCCTGGGCTCAGGCGATCCACCCGCCTCAGCCTCCCAAAGTGCTGGGATGACAGGTGGGAGCCGCCATGCCCGGCCTTCTGCGATACTCTTGCTGTCACCGTGTTTCTCGTCTGCCCTGTCAGCAGGGCTGGGACCTTGTCTGTGAGGTTCTCGGCCATATTCCCAGTCCCACACACATAGTAAGTGCTCAATAACTGGATGGAATGAAAGAGTGAATGGGATGGGCCGGGCCCGGTGGCTCAGGCCTTTAATCCCAGCACTTTGGGAGGCCGAGGTGAGAGGACTGCCTGAGTCCGTGGGTTCGAAACCGGCCTGGGCAACTTGGCAAGACCTCGTTTCTATAATAAATCAAAACATGAGCGGGTGTGGTAGCGCACACCTGTAGTTCCGCCTACTTGGAAGGCTGAGGCGGAAGGATTGCCAGAGCCCAGCAGGTCGAGGCTGCGGTGATTGTGAACGTGCCACTATACTCCAGCCTGGGTGACAGAGTGAGACTTCAGCTCAAAAAAATAAAAAAAATAAAATGCAGTGGCTTTCCCAGAAGGACCAGAGCTGTGAGAGCAGCAGAGTGAGGTTAGCGCGGGGCTGCCCCTGGCGCTTGAAACACTGGCGGCTTTGGGGTCGCATCAAAGGCGAGTTGACTCGGTCAGGCTCTCACTGTGCCAGAGTCCTGGCTTCCGCCCGGCGCCTCCCCGTGGTGGGACATCAGCCGGGCTTCTTGTCCCTTCTGGAAGGAGGAAGCTGCAGAGAGAGGCTGGGAGACCCAGGAGGGCAGGCCCCGAACGCCACTGAGTTACCAGGTCTCAAGAGGGCTGAGGTGCGTGGCCTTGGGCGCATCACGGGGTCCCCCTGGGCCTCAGCTTCCTCCGCTGCAAAGTGGGGACAAGGACAAGCTGCCACAATGGTCCAGGCAGATGAGCCCTGGGAAATCCGCGTCCCGAGCTTGGCCTATGGTGGGAGCCGAGGAGGAGGCCAGTCTCATCCCACTTCCCAGGAGCCCAGGGAGACTGGGGGGAGGGGTCTTCGGGCCTGGAGGAGATTCGGATTTTGCCCCTGGTTCTGCCCTTCACTGCCCATGTGACCTCGGGAATGGATGACACCTTGCCCAGTCTCAGTTTCCTCACCTGAGAAAGGGACTCTGAGTTCTGGCATCCCTGGCAAGGGTCCTGAGAGGCCGGGTAGCTTGACGGTTGTGGGGGACAGGCTTCAGGGACGGGGGCTGGCTCAGGTCTGGCTCTGCCTCCGACATACATGACGTGACTCTGCTTCTCTGAGCCTGTTTCCCTCTCTGTAAAGCGGAGATGATGTGGGAGCGCCCTCCTGGGGGGTTTATTGTTCCCTGAGATCTTGTCCCAAGGTCCTGGGTGTGGGCAGGGTCTGAGCAGTGGAGGATCCCAGGGGAGGTTCCTCTGCCTTCAGCCATCTGGCCTGGGGCTGGCACCTTCCTCCCTACCAGGCTCAGTTTCCCCTCGTGTAGGATGGGGTTCCATGCAGGTCCGCAGAATGGGGCGATCCGTCTGTATGTCTGCCCACAAGGTGGGTGTGACCCAGTGAAAGCTGAACTCCAGAACTCTGAGAACCAGCCTCGGGCCTGATTGGTCCCAGGGGGCGAGGACACTGTCCCTCCTTTACCCTTGTATTTTATTTTTATTTATTTATTTGTTTTTGAGTTGGAGTCTCACTCCGTCGTTCAGGCTGGAATGCAGCGGCACGCTCACCGCCACCCCATCACCGTCCTGCTGGGCTCCTGTGATTCTTCTGCCTCAGCCTTCCAAGTAACCAGAACTACAGGCGCGTGCTATCACGCCCTGCTAATTTTTTTTGATTTATTGTAGAGACGAGGTCTCACCAATTTGCTCAGGCTGGTCTCGAACCTGCGGGCTCAGGCAGTCCACTCGCCTCGGCCTTCCAAAGTTCTGGGATTACAGGCTGAGCCACCAAGTCCGGCCTATTTATTTACTTTTATTTTCTATTTTATGAGTTGGGGTCTCTGTTGCCCAGGCCGGAGCGCATGGTAACTGCTTACTACAGCCTCAACTTCCTGGACTCAGATGATCCTCTTGCCTCAGCCTTCCGAGTAGCTGGGACTACAGACAGCCACCACTTCACCCCACTAATTTTTTGATTTCTTGTAGAGATGAGGTCTCACTATGTTGCCCAGGCTGGTCTTGAACTTCTGGGCCCAAGTGATCCTATCTTGGCCTCGCTAATTGCTGGGATTGCAGGCGTGAACCACCACACCCAGTCTTCCTTCACCCTTTGGGATTATGAAGCATTGTTGTCCTGGAGTTCATCTGGGCAGGATTTGCCATCAGGCTCATTGTCGATTCCCAATGAAAGGTAGACGTTGTTTTGGGGCCCTGTGAGATCTCGTATACAAAGCCTTGGTCTGTGTCTTCCAAGTGAAGGATTCCTGGAAATGCTTCTAGCATCGGCTTCTTCATTTTGAGTTGGGATCTTGCTCTGTTGCCCAGGCTGGAGTGCAGTGGCTCGATCATGGCTTTCGGCAGCCTCGACCTGCTGGGCTCAGGCGATCCTCTTGCCTCAGCCTCCCAGACAGCTGCCACTCCCCATTAATTTTTTGATATTTTGTAGAGATGAGGTCTTGCTATATTGTCTAGGCAGGTCTCAAACTCCTGGGCTCAAGCAATCCTCCAGCCTTGGCCTTCTGCATTTCTGGGGTTACAGGTGTGAGCCACCGTGCCTAGTCCGATATTATTTTTATTGTTATTATTCTCTGCTGAAATCTTGCCTACACAGCCCTGACAAGGAGGTCAGCCCTCAATTCCCTGAGGCCTTTGTCACAATCGGCTGCTCGATCTTGGGCAAGCTCTGTCCTCTCATGAGGTTCAGATTTTCTGTCCAAGAGCCAGATCACCCTAACTGTGAGAATTCTTGCCTTTCCTGGAAGGTCAACTGCTTAGCTGGGCCACCGGGCTCAGATTCAGCGGTGAAGAAAACGAAAGCGGTGCTTCTGTTCCAGGCCCTGCAAATAGTCCTTTGTTGGGCAAATTCACAAGTCTCCCTGTTTCTACTCTCTGAAGATTTTTTTTTTCCTGCTGGGTGTGGTGGTTCATGCCTGTAATCCCAGCACTTTAGGAGGTCGAGGCAGGAGGATTACTTGAGCCCAGGAATTGAAATCAGCCTGGGCAACACAGCGAGACCTCATCTCTACAAAAAAATAAAAAAATTAGCTGGGTGTGGCGTGTGCTTGTAGTCCTGGCTACTCAGGAGGCTGGGGTGGGAGGATTGCTTGAGCCCAGGAGGTGGAGGCTGTGGTGAGCCAGGATCATTGCACTGTAGTCCTGCCTGGGCAACAGAGTGAGACTCTGACTTTAAAAAAAGGCTGTTTTTGTTCAAGAAGTGGGAGAAGACAGAGGGACCACAGGTTATGGGGCTGGGAGAATAGGACCTTCAGGAATATTCCAAGATTGAAATCCTAGGTTTAAAAAAAAGTGAACCTTATAGTAATTCAGCCTCTACCTCTCAAGGTTGTGCACAGGAATGAATGACATCCTGCATAGAGAAGACTTCTGTATTAGTTATTTATTGTTGGGTAGTAAGTCACCCCTAAACTTAGCAGCTTAAAACAATACACATTTCTGACCTCATACAGTTTCTGAGGGGTGGAATTCAAGGATGGTTTAACTGGTTGATTTGTGAAGCTGTACTCAGATGCCAGCCAGGGCTGAAGTCACTCGATGGCTTGACTGTAACTGGAAAATGTACCTCCGTGGTAGCTCACTTACATGGCTGTTGTCAGGGGGCCTCAGTTCCTCACCACATCGGCCTTTCCATGGGATGACTGGAGTACCCTCATAACATGACAGCTGGATTTCCTTGAAGAGAGTACCAGCCTTGGAATTCACACTCTGTTATTTCTTTTCTTTTCTCTTCTTTCTTTCTTTTTTTTTTTGAGTTGGGGTCTCACTCTGTTGCCCAGACTGGAGTGCAGTGGCATGATCACTATTCACCACAGCCTTGATCTCTTGGGCTCAGGCAATCCTCCCACCCCAGCCTCCCAAGTTACTGGGACTGCAGGTGTGTGCCACCATACCCAGCTAATTTTTGTAGAGACAAAGTCTCACTCTGTTGCCTGGGCTGGTCTTGAACTTCCAGGCTCAAACGATCCTCCTACCTTGGCCTCACAAAATGCTGGGATTGCAGATGTGAGCCACGGTGACTGGCCTGACATCTGTCATCTCTGAAGTACCCCGTTGGTTATCTGTGTCAGCCCTGTTTTTTGATAAGGGACTGAGCAAAGGCATGAACCTGGGGGTAAGGATTACTGAGAGTTACTGGGAGATAACTTGATTCTAAAGATTTAATGCTGCTGTTTTTGTTTTTATAACTATTATCAGCACTAGGTCGTTCCATGATATTCCTATCAGGCTATATATGATCTTTGTACTTGGGATCACTCTGCTGTGACCACACAAAACATTTTGTTTTTCCTCCATCAAGACAAAGTGATTCCAGCCTCCAGACCTTTGTACCTGCTGTTCCTTCTGCCTGGAAGTCTCTATTCCCAGGTCTTATTCAACTTAATTAGATGCCTCAGCCATACCCCAGATTCCTTCACCATCATATTACCCTTTTTTTCTTTTTTTTTCTTTTTTTGAGTCAAGAGTATCACTCCGTCGCCCAGGATGGAATTCAGTGGCACAATGCCAGCTCATCACAGACTCAACCTCCTGGGCTCGGGCCATCCTTTCTCCCGGCTTCCTGAGTAGGTGGGACTACAGGCATGTGCCACCACACCTGGCTAGTTTTTTGAATTTTTGTAGAGATGGGGTCTTGCTATGTTGTCCAGGTTGGTCTTGAACTCCTGGACTCAAGCAATATTCTTTCCTCGGCCTCCCAAAGTGCTAGGATTATAAGCATCAGTCACCATGTCAGGGACCCCGTTTTATTTTATCTTTTTTTTTTTTTTTTTTGAGTTGGAGTCTCACTCTGTCGCCCAGACTGGAGTGCAGTGGCCGACCCTTCCGCCTCAGCCTTCCGAGTAGCCGGAATTACAGGCGCGCACTACCACGCCTGGTTAATTTTTTGATTTATTGTGGAGATGAGGTCTCGCCTGCCCAGGCGGGTCTCAAACCCGCGGGCTCAGGCAATCCACTCTCTTCAGCCTCCCAAAGGTGTGGGATTACAGGCTGAGCCACCAAGCCCGGCTCTGTTTTATCTTCATAGGAGTTTTTGAAACTCCTTGAAATCATCTTGATTCTTTTTTTTTTTTTTTTTTTGAGTCGGACTCTCACTCTGTCACCCAGGCTGGAG
This sequence comes from Cephalopachus bancanus, assembly GCA_027257055.1. Classification (NCBI taxonomy): domain Eukaryota; kingdom Metazoa; phylum Chordata; class Mammalia; order Primates; family Tarsiidae; genus Cephalopachus; species Cephalopachus bancanus. Next base: position 221,367 of record JAPVLO010000621.1, read on the forward strand.
TGCAGGGGCATGCTCATGGCCACCGCAGCCTTGACCTGCTGGGCTCAGGCGATCCCTCTGTTTCAGCCTTCCAAGTAACTGGAACCACAGGTGTGTGCCACCACGCCCAGCTGATTTTTTGACTTATTGTAGAGACAAGGTCTCGCCATGTTGCCCAGGCTGGTCTTGACTCCTGAGCTCAGGCAATCCTCTTGCCTTGGCCTCCCAAAGTGCTGGAATGACAGGAGTGAGCCACCTCACCCAGCTTGATTCTTAAAAAAAAAAGAAAAAAGTCTGTTTCTGTGTTCATTGTCAAGTTTTTCTGGCCAGAACCTACAAATTCAATTCCATGAAGAACAAGTGCAGTGGGTCTTATTTCCTGTGATATCCCTGGTTTCTAGAATGGGATAGACATTCAAAAAAATGTTTGCTAAATGAACAGTGGAACCTCAGCTTACAATAAACAGAACCCCCTTGCCCTCATGTGAGAACTGAGAGGAATCAGGCGGTAGAAGGAAGGAAGTGGGTGGGTGTGAAAAGAAATGTCATCTGAGGCCAGGTGCGGTGCTAAGCCTGAAATCCCAGCACTTTGGGAGGCTAAGGTGAGACCAGCCTGGGCGACTTGGCAAGACCTCATCTCTACAATAAATCAAAAAATTAGCTGGCTGTCTCTGGGAAGGTGTGTCCTCATACCTTGCTTTAACAGACTGGATTACTTTTTTTGTTTTTTTTTGAGTTGGAGTCTCACTGTCGCCCAGACTGGAGTGCAGTGGCTGCTCCCGGCCACCGCAGCCTCGACCTGCTGGGCTCCGGCGATCCTTCTGCCTCGGCCTTCCGAGAACCCGGAATTACAGGCATGCACTACCCGGCTGATTTTTTGATTTATTGTAGAGATGAGGTCTCGTCTGCCCAGGAGGATCTCGAACCCACGGGCTCAGGCAATCCACTCACCTTAGCCTGGATTACTTCTTTATCCTGTGTGTGTATATGTATGTCATCCTTTCAAAAACAAAGCAGCAATGAAATCTCCAAAGAGCAGGCAGAACACGAAGACCTCTCAATGGCTATCTTGCCTTCATTCCATGGCCTCAGAAAACCTCTCTGCCTCTACAGCGATTTGCATAAGCTGTTTCCTGGCCAGGACTGCCTCTCCCCAGGGCCAAAGCCCCTCTCAACAGCTAACTCCTTCTCCTGCAGGTCTCAGCTCAAACAATTTCCCAGAGATGCCATCCCACATGCTAAGCTGAATTTTACACACACACACACACACACACACACACACACACACACACACACACACTCTCTCTCTCTCTCTCTCTCTCTCTCCCTCTCTCCTGTTCTTCAGGACACAGCGTCTGTTCAGTGACGTATGTTTGTTTACCTGTCTGTCTCCCCAGACTCTATCAACTACATGAGTTCAGGGTAGGGGAGAATCTTGGTCCCTGCCGTGTCCCCACCTCCCCCAATAAATATTTGAACAATAAGGAAATGAATTAAAAACGGATGACATTTCTTTTGTTTGTTTGTTTTTTTGAGTTGGAGTCTCACTCTGTCGCCCAGGCTGGAGTGCAGTGGCACGCTCACGGCCACTGCAGCCTCGACCTGCTGGGCTCCGGCGATCCTCTCGCCTCAGCCTTCCAAGTGGAATTACAAGCATGTGCTAACATACTAAGTTAATTTTTAAAAAAATTTATTGTGGCGACGAGATCTTGCCAAGTTGCCCGGGTTGTTCTCGAACCTGTGGGCTCAGGCAATCCACCCGCCTCGGCCTCCCAAAGTGCTGGGATGGCAGACTGAGCCACCATGCCTGTCCAGCCTTGTGTAAAAAGTCACAAATAGGGTGGAGCACTGTGATCCATGCCTGTCATCCTAGCATTTTGGGAGGCAGATGAGAGAGGATTGCCTGAGCCCAGGGATTCGAGACCAGCCTGGGCATCTTAGTGAGACCTCATCTCTACAGTAAATAAAAATATTAGCCAGGTGTGGTGGCTCACACCTGTAGTCCCAGGTACTTGGGAGGCTGAAGTGGAAGGATCGCCTGAGCCCAGCAGGTTGAGGCTGCAGTGACCATGAGCATGCCTCTGCACTCCAGCCTGGTTGACAGAGTGAGACTCTGACTCAAAAAAAACAAAACAAAACAGGGAAAAAGATCACAAATGGGAATGTGTTATGCATACTGCTCAGCACCAAACTGTTCTCCTTTAAATATACTTATTATGTAATAAATAGTATAATTTAATAATATTTATAATGACATATAATAATACAAGTAATCATTTATAATGATAAATATAATATAATAAATATATTCTATAATGTATTATATGCAATTTGGTCATCTGTGCTATATAGCATACACACATGCCTATCGTCAAAATGTAGTTAAGACAGGGCTCGGTGGCTCAGCCTGTCATCCCAGCACTGTGGGAGGACAAGGAGAGTGGGTTGCCTGAGCCTGTGGGTTCAAGAGAAGCACAGGCAACTTGGCGAGACCTCGGCTCTACAATAAGTAAAAAAAAAAAAAGAAAAAAAAAATTAGCCAGGCATGGTAACGTGCACCCGTAGTTCCAGCCACTTGGAAGACTGAGGTGGAAGAATCGTCGGAGCCCAGCAGGTTGACGATGGGGTAGCAGTGAGAGTGCCACTGCACTCCAGCTTGGGTGATGGAGTGAGACTCCAACTCAAAAAACAACAACAACAAAAGTAGTTAAATTTTTAAAAAAACTTGACTCAGACAAGTCTGTAATAAGCTCAGGTCAAAGGTTTATTTAAGGCGTTATGATGGAGCCAGCTGTTTCAAAGTAGAATTTCAGGAACAGAGGTTAATACGGTTATTCAGGAAGGGTGTGTTGAGAAAAGTTTGCCAGGTTATATATAAAGCTGATTAAAGACCTACAGGGCAATAAAACTGTAACCATTGAGGTTATCTTTTCTCCCAGAGAGAAGTCAGGCTGAGTGTGGTGGTGCATGCCCGTAGTCCCAGCTACTCGGGAGGCTGAGGTGGAAGGGTCACCCGAGCCCAGGAGGTTGAAGCTGTGGTGAGCCGTGATCCTTCCACTGCACTCCACTGGGGACAAAGTGAGACCCTGACTCAAAAAACAAACAAACAAAAAGCAACCTGACCCAGACATGTATGTAATAAGCTCAGGTCAAAGATTTATTTAAGTCATTACAAATTACCAGCTGTTTTTTTCCCCCTTTTGGTGAATGTATAGACTACTTCCACATTTTGGTAATTATAAGTATGCTACACAAAAAAATCCTAGTGTAGATGGGTGTGGCTGTGTGTGCCTGTAGTTCCAGCCATTTGGGAAACTGAGGCAGGGGGATTGCTTGACCTCAGTAGTTTGAGGCTGCAGTGAGCTACGATTGCACTTGTGACTAGCCACTGTGCTCCAGCCTGGGCAACATAGCAAGTCTCCATTAAAAAAAATTCCTGGGTGTGGTGGTTCACCCCTGTCATCCCAGCACTTTGGGAGGTGGAGGCGAGAGGATTGCTTGAGCCCAGGGGTTCAAGACCAACCTGGATAACTTGGCAAGACTTCGTCTCTCCAATCAAAATAAAAACATTAGCCGGGTGTGGTGGCACGTGCCTGTAGTTCCAGCTACTTGGAGGACTGAGATGGAAGGATCGCCTGAGCCCAGCAGGGACCATGAGCGTGCCACTGCACTCCAGCCTGGGCAACAGAGTGAGACCTCGACTCAAAAAAAAAAATTCCCAGTATAAAATCTATGCAAACATCTGCTTGCAAATAACCACCAAAACCACCACCAGGTGCTATGTGTCAGGAGTATTAATACGCTTAGGAGTAGTAATGCATTTAACCTTTACAACTACCTAAAGATATAAATGCCGTTTTTTCATTCTGTTTTTCAACAAGGTGACTGAGGTAAACACTGAAGGTGAATTGCTGGGACAAAGGAAAGACGGTGTTTTACTTTGACAAAATGGTATTTTGATCTGTTTGTTGAGATCTGCACCACTACTGACCTGCTTCTTGAGTGCCTGTTTTCTCCACACAGAGGCCAATGCCGGGCGTTGTCTGTCTCTTTAGTCTTTGCCAATCTGATAGGTCAGAAATGATCGTGGAAGATCATTACTCACTGTCATTTTATTTTTATTTTTCGTTTTATTTTGAGTTGGGGTCTCCCTTTGTCGCTCAGGCTGGAGTGTAGTGGCACGATCACGGCTCACTGCAGCCTTGACCTCCTGGGCTCAGGCGAGACTTCCACCTTAGCCTCCAAGTAGCTGGGACTACAGGAGTGCGCCACCACACACAGCTAGTTTTTTTCTTTTTTCTTTTTTCTTTTTTGAGTTGGAGTCTCTCTCTGTTGCCCAGACTGGAGTGCAGTGGCCGCTCCCGGCCACCGCAGCCTCGACCTGCTGGGCTCTGGCGATCCTTCCGCCTCAGCCTTCCAAGTAGCCGGAATTACAGGCATGCGCTACCACGCCCGGCTGGTTTTTTGATTTACTGTAGAGATGAGGTCTCACTGCCCAGGCGGGTCTCGAACCCGCGGACTCAGGCAATCCACTCACCTCAGCCTCCCAAAGGCGCGGGATTACAGGCTGAGTCACCGAGCCTGGCTCACAGCTAATTTTTTAAACTTTCTTTTTTTAGCCGGGTTTGGTGGCTCAGCCTGTAATCCTGCACCTTGGAAGGCTGAGGTGTGTGGATTGCCTGAGCCCGCGGGTTCGAGACCTACCTGGGCAGGTGAGACCTCATCTCTACAATAAGTCAAAAAAAATCAGCCAGGCGTGGTAGCGCGCGCCTGTTGTTCCAGCTACTTGGAAGGCTGAGGCGGAAAGATCGCCGGAGCCCAGCAAGTCGAGGCTGCGGTGGCCAGGAGCGGCCATTGCACTCCAGTCTGGGCGACAAAAAAAAAAAAAAGCAACTTTCTTTTTTCGTAGAGATGAGTTTTTGCTATGTTGCCCAGGCTGGTCTTGAACTCCTGGCCTCAAGTGATTCTCCCGCCTTGGCCTCCCAAAGTGCTGGGATTACAGGCGTGAGCCACCGTGCCTGGCCACTCACTATTATGTTAGTGCCACTCTCCTTTAGGGTGAACATCTGTCCCAGTTTGTCTGGGACCCTCTGGCTTAGCACTGAAAGTCCTATGTCTCCAACCCCACCACCCTAAGTTTCGTCCCATGCAAGCAGGGACAACTGGTCAACCTACTCTCCCAGGTTATGTGTGAGGCTGAACATATGTTTCTGTGGTCACAGAAAGAATAGGTTCTGGGTAAGGGAGTGTGGCAGGATCAGATTTTTTTTTTTTTTTTTTTTTGAGTTGGAGTCTCACTCTGTCGCCCAGACTGGAGTGCAGTGACCGCTCCCGGCCACCGCAGCCTCGACCTGCTGGGCTCCGGCGCTCCTTCCGCCTCAGCCTTCCAAGTAGCCGGAATTACAAGCATGCGCTACCACGCCCAGCTGATTTTTTTTTGATTTATTGTAGAGATGAGGTCTTGCTGCCCAGGCGGGTCTCGAACCCACGGGCTCAGGCAATCCACTCACCTCAACCTCCCAAAGGCGCAGGATTACAGGCTGAGCCACCGAGCCCGACAGATTTTTTTTCTGAGTCAGGGTCTCACTCTGTTGCCCAGGCTCGAGTGCAGTGACATGATCGCGGTTCACCTCAGCTTTTAACTCCTGGACTCAGGCAATCCTCCCACCTTAGCCTCCCCCAAGTAGCTGGGGCTACAGGTGCACACCACCATGCCTGGCTAATTTTTTGTAGAGACGAGTTCTCCCTATGTTGCCCAGGCTGGTCTCCAACTCCTGGTCTCAAGCGATTCTTCCGCCTTGGCCTCCCAAAGTGCTGGGATGACAGGCATGAGACTCCGCGTCCGGCTAGGATCAGATTTTTTTTTAAGGACAGAGAAGAAGTAAGAGCTTCCATCTATGAGGCTTATTATTACGACATCAGCTCTCGGCTCTACAGAGCCTCAAGGAAGCTCTGACAATCTCAAGCAGAGGCCCATTTTACAGGTGAGGAAACGGAGGCACAGAGAGGTGAAATAAAGAGCCAAGGTCACATCCCTAGGGAGAGAGAGTCAGGATTTGCACTTTCAGCCCACACGTCACCACATGGTGAGTAACTCATGAATATTTGCGCACCTCTGCATCTTCTCTTGCAGGCCCCCTGACCTGGGCCCCAGCGTCCCCGGAGATCATGATGGCGTATATGAATCCGGGGCCCCACTATTCTGTCAACGCCTTGGCCCTGAGTGGCCCCAGTGTGGATTTGATGCACCCGGCTGTGCCCTACCCAAGTGAGTACTGTCCTTTCTTGCCACCCCAGGCTGGCTCCTTCTCTTGGGGGACCTCTGGGGTCCCTGGCCCTCAGGAAGAAGGCACTTCGGGGAGGGATGACGGGACCACACACAAGCCCTTTGTGTCCATCTGCAAATGCAAAACCGGATTGCATGTCACTGAGGGATGTGGGAAGACACATGGTGATTCCTAGAAACTCTGGATAGTGGCTCCCATCGCAGAGAGGAAGGGAGACATAATCTGGAAGGGGAGCCGGGGGGTGTTTTCATTATTATTTATCTACTCATTTATTTTTAGAGATGGGATTTCGCTGTCGCCCAGGCTCGAGTGCCGTGGGACAATCGTGGCTCACTATAACCTTGAACTCTTAGGCTCAAGTGATCCTCCCATCTCAGTCTTCTGAGTAGCTGGGACTATAGGCATGAACCACTGCGCCCAGTTAGCTCAGCTAGCAAAGCTTTGTTTCTTTCTTTTTCTTTTCTTCTTCTTTTTTTTTTTGGGGGTAGAGATGGAGTCTCACTTTGTTGCCCAGGCTAGTCTCCAACTCTTGGCCTCAAGTGATCCTTCTGTCTCAGTCTCCCAAAGTGCTGGGATTATAGGCGTGAGCCATCACACCCCGCTAAAGCTTGCTCTGAGAGAAAGGAACATGGCATTACTTTTTAGTTGTTGGGTTTTCTTTTTTTTTTCTCTCACTAAGTTGAACTACCTGGACTTGCCACTTTTATAGGCTAGAAATGGTTGAATGTCACCGAGTATGGTGGCTCATGCCTGTAATCTAAGCACTTTGGAGGGCGGAGGCGAGAGGATTGCCTGAGCCCAGGAATTCGAGACCAGCCTGGGCAACTTGGTGAGACCTCATCAATACAATAAATCAAAAAATTAACCAGGCATGGTGGTGTGTGCCTGTAGTTCCAGCTATTCAGGAGGCCGAGGTGGAAGGATCACCTGAGCCTGCTAGGTCAAGGCTGCGATGGCCATGAGTGTGCCACTGCCCACCAGCCTAGGTGACAGAGTGAGACCCCGACTCAAAAAAAAAGATTGACTGTCAGCCACATCCTGCTTTCACTGACTATGTCTTAAACGGCACATGAGGAAATTTGGGGAGGGCAGCCACTCACACACCTTCCTGCAGGGGTGAAGCCAGTTCCCCCCCAGGGGAGACACAAGGACAAAGTAACAGCACACAGCAAAGTGTGGGAGGCAGGGGTGGCTGCTCCACCTCTAATTTAGGCCAATGGCCACCGAAAACCTCAGGGCCTCACAGAGGCAGACTGGATCACGGATATTCCACTTTCTATTCCCCTCAACCCAGGCGCCCCGAGGAAGCAGCGGCGAGAGCGAACCACCTTCACCCGGAGCCAGCTGGAGGAGCTGGAGGCCCTGTTTGCCAAGACCCAGTACCCGGATGTGTACGCCCGCGAGGAGGTGGCTCTGAAGATCAATCTGCCCGAGTCCAGGGTTCAGGTGGGGTGGCTGCTCCCTGGGTCCCTCCTGACACTCCCCGTGACCTTCCGTGGGCCTTCTGCAAGGTCACAGAGTGACAACCTGAGTTATAAAGGGGACTGATGATCCTTCCCGCCATCATTCCACTGACCTCTGTCACCTGTCATCCTTCCACTCTGCTCCAGCCATACTGGCTTTCAATGTGTCATGCCAGGCACACCCTTGTCTCAGGACCTTTGCATGGCTTCCTCTACCAGGAATGCTTATTTTCCAGATAGTCACATGGCCCCATCACCTTGCTTGGGTCTTTGCTTATCCATCAATCAAGCCCCCCTTGTCAATCACTGACCATAGCATTTAAAATAGCAATCCTAGGCCGGGGTGTTGGCTCAAGCCTGTAATCTTAGCACTTTGGGAGGCCGAGGTGAGAGGACTGCTTGAGTCCAGCGGCTCAAGGCCAGCCTGGGAAACTTGGTGAGACCTCATCTCTACAATAAATCAAAAAATTAGCCAGATGTGGTGGCGCGCACCTGTGGTTCTAGCTACTCGGAAGGTTGAAGTGGAAGGATCGCCAGAGCCCAGCAGGTTGAGGCTGCAGTGGCCGGGAGCATGCCACTGCACTCCAGTGTGGGTGACAGAGTGAGATGCCATCTAAAAAAAGAAAATTAACCGGGCTTGGTGGCTCAGCCTGTAATCCCGTGCTTTGGGAGGCTGAGGTGAGTGGATTACCTGAGCCTGCGGGTTCGAGACCTACCTGGGCAACTTGGCGAGACCTCATCTCTACAATAAATCAAAAATCAGCCGGGCGTGGTAGCGCATGCCTGTAATTCCGGCTACTTGGAAGGCTGAGGCGGAAGGATCGCCGGAGCCCAGCAGGTCGAGGCTGCGGTGGCCGGGAGCGGCCACTGCACTCCAGTCTGGGCGACAGAGTGAGGCTCCAACTCAAAAAAAAAAAGAAAAGAAAATTAGCAATCCTTCCCCATACTCCATCTTTCCTACTCCTCCTGCCCTGCTCACCTGCTTCCCTCATAGCATTTATCACCTTCTACGACACTAGATGACTCATTTGTCTGCTGTTTGTTTGTCACTTGCCTCTCCCAACTAGAATGTCAGCTCCACTGACCTATCCCCATGGTTAGAGCATGTGCAGCGACTACTGGATGGATGGAGGAATGGAGGGGGTGAATGGATGGATGGATGAATGTATGTGGCTATGACTGTATGTGGTGGACATATGATTGGATGGATACATGTAGATGGGTGTGTTTGCATGACTGCATGCACATATGATTAGATGGATGGATGGATGGATACATGCATGATGTATGCACATATATGTATGGTTGTATAGATGAATGTATTTATGCATATATGTATATATGTGTATATGATTGGCTGATGACATGAAATATGTGTGTTTGTATGATTACATGTATGTAGTACATACTTGTATGTATACATGTATGATTAAATGGATGAATACATTGTGTCTGATGTATGTATAATTGTATGTATCTATGATCAGATGGATGGATGAATTTATTTATTTTTTATTTTTTGAGTTGGAGTCTCACTCTGTCACCCAGACTGGAGTGCAGTGGCCGCTCCCAGCCACTGCAGCCTTGATCTGCTGGGCTCCGGCGATCCTTCCGCCTCAGCCTTCCAAGTAGCTGAAATTACAGGCGCGCACAACCACGCCCGGCTAATTTTTTTGATTTATTGTAGAGATGAGGTCTCGCCAAGTTGCCCAGGCGGGTCTCAAACCCTCCGGCTCAGGCAATTCACTCACCTCAGCCTCCCAAAGCGCGGGATTACAGGCTGAGCCACCGAGCCCGGCTGGGATGGATGAATTTGTGGAGGTATGACTGCATGTATAATCAGATGAATAAATGTATATATGTGTGTTTGTTTGATTGTATGCATGTATAATTGAATGGGTGTATGTATGCATGATATATGATTCATGTACATATGCATACTTGTATGTATGTGTGCATGCAGGATTGGATAGAAGGATGAAAGTATTTATGTATATATGAGTGTATGTATGAATGTATGATTGGATGGGATGAGTGTATGCATGGATGTAAGTATGTATGTATGAATGCAGGTATGGTTGGATGGATGGATAGATGCGTGGACAGATAGATGTATGGATGGATAGATGGATGGTTGGATGGACGGATGACTGGATGGTTGGATGGATGAATAGATGGATGGGTGTAGAGATGGATGGATGGATGGATGGATGGATGGACGGATGGACAGATGGTTGGATGGATTGACAGATGACGGATAGATGGATGGATGGATAGATGAATGGATGGTTGAATGGATGAATGGATGGATGGATGAATGGATGGACAGATGGATGGATGAATGAATGGATGGATGGTTGGATAGATGGATGGATGAATGGGTGGATGGATGGATAGATGGATGGATGCATGGATTGCCACCCTGGATGCCCTGAGGGTTCTCCTGGCCTCTTCCCTCCTTGCCCACTCCAATCTCCCTCTCACTCCCCAGGTGTGGTTCAAGAACCGCAGGGCTAAATGCAGACAGCAGCGGCAGCAGCAGAAGCAGCAACAGCAGCCCCCAGGAGGACAGGCCAAGGCTCGTCCTGCAAAGAGGAAGGCGGGCACATCTCCAAGACCCTCCACGGATGTCTGTCCAGACCCTCTGGGCATCTCAGATTCCTACAGCCCCCCTCTGCCCGGCCCTTCAGGCTCCCCCACCACGGCAGTGGCCACTGTGTCCATTTGGAGTCCAGCCTCAGAGTCTCCCCTGCCTGAAGCCCAGCGGGCTGGGCTGGTGGCCTCAGGGCCTTCTCTGACCTCAGCCCCCTATGCCATGACCTACGCCCCCGCCTCAGCTTTCTGCTCCTCCCCCTCAGCCTACGGGTCTCCGAGCTCCTATTTCAGTGGCCTGGACCCCTACCTCTCTCCCATGGTGCCCCAGCTGGGGGGCCCGGCCCTCAGCCCCCTCTCTGGCCCATCTGTGGGCCCCTCCCTGGCCCAGTCCCCCACCTCCCTGTCAGGCCAGAGCTACAGCGCCTACAGCCCTGTGGACAGCTTGGAGTTCAAGGACCCCACGGGCACCTGGAAATTCACCTACAACCCCATGGATCCTCTGGACTACAAGGATCAGAGTGCCTGGAAGTTTCAGATCTTGTAGAATATGCTCTCTCCATCACTGTCCAGCGGCCTCAGGACCCTCTCTTGTCTAAATCTGCTTCCCTGAAGCTTAGCTAAGGGGACGGCACCCCTGAGAAAGCAACAGGAACCGGTGATCCTCTGAAGTGATCCTCCTCGTTGGCATCAGCACAGAGCACCCCTTCCTTCCTCAGGGGGAAGAGATGCTCCTGGGATGCTCACAGGTCTTAAGTTCTCTCAACCCGAACACTGTCTTGCAAGATCGTGACTGGTGGATTAGACCATACGCTCCAGACTTTAGAACTTGTTCCAAGAAGAGATCAAACCAACCTTGCAGTTGATTTGGGGTCATGTTCATGCCCTCGGACTAACAGGCAGGGAGGCTGGATTCTTATATTCACTAGCATATGGTTAGGGGTCTTTTTCTTTCTTTCTTTTGTTCTCTCTTTATTTCGTTCTCTCTCTCTTTCTTTCTCTCTTTCTAGAAACCAGGTTTCACTATGTTGCCCAGTCTGGTCTTGAACTCCTAGCCTCAAGCAATCCTCCTGCCTCAGCCTCCCAAAGTGCTGGGATTATAGGCATGAGCCACCATGCCCAGCAGATCTTTTTAGAAACTCCAAAGACAGACTTTAAGAAGCCCTGTCAGGAAACCTTAGGCCAATTATGCAGTCACATAAAAAAAATTCATTTGGAAATCTTGCAGACTTCACAAATGTCAGGCTTACATGGTAGGTAGGTTTAGGGGCTGATATGTATATGTATCTATATGCATATATGTATTTTTTCTTCTTAGTTCCTTTTTAAAGAAATTTTCTCATTCACTCACTCATTAGCATGTTGGGAATGGGTGTATTTTGGTAGGAAAATGGAAGGCAAGTTGCCTGTTTCAACTCTGTTTTTCTCTTGATTTAAGATTTTCTTCTTCTTTCTTTCCTTTTCTTTTTTCTTTTTCTTTTTTAGTCAGGGTCTTACTCTGTCACCCAGGCTGGAGTGCAGTGTGATGATCACGGCTCACCACAGCCTTGACCTCCTGGGCTCAGGTGATCCTTCCACCTCAGCCTCCAGAGTAGCTGGGACTGCAGTTGTGCACCACCATGCCCGGCTAATTTTTTGATTTTTGTAGAGATGGGGTCTTACTGTATTTCCCAGGCTGGTCTTAAACTCCTGGGCTCAAGTGATCCTCCTGCCTCAGCCTCCCAAAATGCTGGGATTACAGGCGTGAGCTACCATACTCGACCATTGATTTAGGATTTTCTAAAGGTGAGTTTCACCCAAACATTGGTGACATTGGACTGGTTGCCTGGGGTGCACCACTTGTAGTAGTGGATATTTCAAAGAGAAGAGGCAGATGGACACATTTCCCATCTGTAAATAAACAAGAGACGAGGAGAGGGAAAGAGATTTGGAGGCAGTGCCACATTCCAAACGTACATTCCCTCTTTTAGGACTTTTGTTTCCGGTTTTGATTGTGGGATTGGAAAACAGAGCTTGGCCTGCGGACATTTTCCTGGGCTGCACCATTTCTTCTTGAAATTCACTTTTACCCACAGCGACACAGGCAAGCATTGTGAGAATTTGAAGAAGGAGTTGGGTATAGATATATATATATTTTTTGAGTAGGAGTCTCCCTCTGTCGCCCAGGCTGGAGCGCAGTGGCACGCTCACGGCCACTGCAGCCTCGACCTTATGGGCTCAGGTGATCTTCCTGCCTCAGCCTCCCGAGTAGCAGAAACCACAGATGCACGCCACCAAGCCCGGCTAATTTTTTAGATTTAGTGTAGAGATGAGGTCTCGCCAAGTTGCCCTGGCTGGTCTCGAACCCGCAGGCTCAGGCAATCCTCTCACCGAGGCCTCCCAAAGTGCTGGGATGACAGGCGTGAGCCACCAGGCCTGGCCAGGAGTCAGGTATTTTGACACTCTTATGAGCTTGGCATTTGGCCCCTCCTTCCTCATGCTGAATACTTTCTTCATTTTTGCACAGGGAGGCAGGATCCGAGTCCTTTCCCAGTGGGTTTCACAAGGGAAGATGTGAGAGAAAGTTGGGCAGGAAGGCAGTGGCGAGCTGGGGATGCCCAACAATGAGCTCACCAGGGAAGAATAAAAGTCCTCGGGTAGCATTTGGCAGTTTCTGTGGCGTAAACCCTCCCGTCATGGGCTGTCTTCAAGCTATCAACCTGAGGTCACTGAACTTGGGGTTGAGAGGAGACTTGGCACAACCTATGCTTACCAGCTGGTGCACGCTGGCACCAGCATCCCCAGGGTCAGGAGAAAGGCTCGGTGTGAAGAGAGGCTGGGAGGTATCCGATGGTGTTCCCACTTCCAGAAGAGGTCCACACAGCCTAGATTTTGTGAGGGGCATCCTGTGGTCACCAGAGCCCACAAAGATGCTTTATTCCACACACAACGTGTTCATCTCTCAAGGGCCCGAGTCATGCTGGGGCTCTGGGACACTAAGCCCAGGAGTGGCTCAGAAGTATAAACACATGGGTGGGGTGACTGGGGGATACAAACTAAATTCACAGGGGAGGGACAGGCACGGCACGAGATGACATTGTGCCCTGGATCTGCCCATGTTGGGACCAGAATCCAGCATCAGTTTTTTCTTTCTGCAGAGACTCTGGGTTCTGGGCTGGAGGGCTGGCGACTCAGGTATAGGCAAGAATGCCGTCCTGCTTCAGGGAGTTCTCCATTCCCCGGGGAAGGCTGTGCCTTGTGCAAACAACTCAAAGAACGCTTGATGTGGGAGTCAGGGAGGGCTTGAAGGATGGACACAACGCTCTGGGAAAGGGTGGGAAGGAATGGCGTCTGGGAGGCCTCCGTCACAGGCCAATGGGGTAAGACCTCAAGAGGCCCGATCCTGGGGTCTTCTGAGGGACCTGAAGTTTGAGGGAGGAGGTGAGTCTGATCAGGGGTCCCCCAGGTCCTGGGCTGGCCTCCTGGACGCTGGTTCTTCAGCTGTGCGCTGGGGATGTCAGACATTCTAGTTCCTAAAGCCCGGAAGGGTGACAAGGCCAGTGAGGACAGAAGGAAGAGGCCAGGAGCCTCTCTTGTTCCATGTCAACTTCTCTGTCCTCCCTTTTCCCACACACTGGCCTTCGCGTGCCCCTTCTCTGGCCACCCACAGAGTGAAACCGATTAAAATGTTGAATCCCATGTACAGTCTGGGTGATTCTCTGATTTCCGTGTTTTTCCAGGAGGGGCAGACAGGGAGCAGGGGGCAGCAGAAACTGCCCCAAACGACCGATCTGACTCTGGGGGGTGTGAGTCCACCCACATGCCTCACCATCTTTCCCTCACTCTCTCCCTAAAGCCAGTTAAGAAGGAGCGGGGCCCCAGGGCCAGACGGCCATTCCCATCCTTCGTGACCTGAATGGCTTCCTGGTGTTCCTCCTGGCCCGGGTGTGATGACAACACTTCCTGCCTCAGTGGCTGGAAGTGAGGATGAGTGGACCAACTTCTGGCCAGCACTGAGAGCCACGCCTGGCCCCTGGAAAGCCCTTCCTTACAGCATCCAACCTTCTGTACGTGACACCATGTCCAGCTAATTTTTTGTGGAGAGGGAGGTCTAGCTATGTTGCCCAGGCTGGTCTTGAACTCCTGGGCTCAAGGAATCCTCCCACCTTGTCCTCAGAATGCTGGGGTCACTTCTACTTTCTCCTGGATCCTCCTCCTCCTCCTTCTTTTTTTAAAGATGGGAGACTGGGCTGGGCGTGGTGACTCATGCCTATAATCCCAGGACTTTGAGAGGCCGAGGTGAGAGGGTTGCCTGAACCCATGGGTTTGAGACCAGCCTGGGCAACTTGGAGAGACCTTGCCTCTACCATAAGTAAAAAAAATTTAGCCTGGTGTGGTGGCACGCGTCTCTAGTTCCAGTTGCTTGGAAGGCTGAGGCGGAAGGATTGCCTGAAGCCAGCAGGTCGAGGCTCTGGTGGCCTTGAGCATGTCACTGCACTCCAACCTGGGCAACGAAGTGAGACTACAACTCCAAAAAAAAAAAAAAAAAAAAAGATGAGAGGCTGGAGTGCAGTGGCATAATCATAGTTCACTGCAGCTTTGAATTCCTGGCCTCAAGTGATCTTCCTGCCTCAGCCTCCTGAGTAGCTGTGACTAAAAGCATGTGTCACCATGTCTGGCTAATTTTTAAAAAATCTTTTTTTGGGTAGAGATGGGATCTTGCTATGTTGCCTGGGTTGGAGTGCAGTGCGATTATAGCTTACTGCAGCCTCAAAATCGTGGGCTCAAGAGATCCTTCTGCCTCAGCCTCCTGAGTAGCTGGGACCATAGGCACGTGCCACCACGGCTGGCTAATTTTTTAAGCTTCTGTAGAGATGAGGTCTTGCTATGTTGCCCAGGCTGATCTTGAACTCTTGGCCTCAAAGCGATCCTCCTGCCTCAGCCTCCCAAAGTGCTTGCGATTCTAGGCGTGAGCCCCTGCACCTCTCACCCTTTATCTCTCTTTTCTTCTTTTTCTTCTTCTTCCTGCTGTCTCTCAGACTCCCAGGTCTTTGTTTTGTTTGCTGGGTCTTTGTCTTTTTCTTTCTTTCCTTCTGGCTTTCTCTTTTTCCAGCTCGAAGTCATCGTTCTCTGCCTCTGTACCTCTCCGTTGCTGAGCCCCGGGTGAAGATTCTTGTTGGAGGTTGGAGGGAGGTCAAACACGGGGCCGAGGGGCTCCAGCGGACCCACTAGCCAAGACAGGCTTAATCACCTCTGGTCATCTGACCTTGGGTGACTCATTTTTCCCAGCCTCAGTTTCCCCACCTAAGCGTGAAGCCTCTAGGAAGACCCACCTCAAGAGAGTGAAATGAAGTTTCTACTAAGATCTTGGTCCTGAACCCCAGGACGTGGTAAGAGCTCGACAAACGTTTATTTATTTATTTTGTGGTAAACTACTCATACCATAAAATGTATCATTTTGGGGCTGCTTTTGTGTTTTTCTCTTTGAGTCGGGAGCTCACTATCGCCCAGCCTGGAATGCAGCGGCACAATCAGGGCTCACCGCAGCCTCGACCTCCTGGGCTCAGGCGGTAGGTGGGACTACAGGCACACTCCACCAAGCCTGGCTTATTCTTTGATTTATCGTAGAACAAGATCTCGCTGTATTGTCCAGGCTGGTCTCAAACTCCTGAGCTCAAGCAATCCTCCCTCCTCGGGCTCCCTAAGTGCTGGGATTACAGGTGTGAGCCTCCATGCCCAGACTTATTTTATGGTTCTTAATTCATTTTTCCATGTGAAGGCACTTGGTTCAGTGGCATGAAGTGCGTTCACGGAGGAAGTCAGACATAAAGGCTGCATATTGTATTATCTTCTTTATATGAAACATTCAGATTCGTGACTGTTGGGGGCTTGAAACTATTTTATTTATTTATTTATTTTTGAGTCAGAGTCTCACTCTGTTGCCCAGGTTGGAGTGCGGGAGCGCGCTCACAGCCACTGCAGCCAGGACCTGCTGGGCTCAGGTGATCCTTTCACCTCAGCCTTCCAAGTACCACAGGCATGTGCCACCATGCCCGGCTAATTTTTTGACTTATTGTGAGGTCTCATCAAGTTGCCCAGGTTGGTCCCGAACCCCTGGGCTCAGGCAGTCCTCTCGCCTCTGCCTCCCAAAGTGCTGGGAGGACAGGCGTGCGCCACTGCGTTCGGCTGGAACTGACTGTTTAATGAGCATGGGACTTTGAAAAGGCTCTGGAACTAGGTAGGTAATGATCTAATAATTCCACTCCTAAGTAGGGGAGGGGACTCCCCCCCAAAAACCCATACTTTATTTGTAAAAAATCGTGTATTTATTCTTACACGTTTAAACTTCAGTCACCTTCCAAGTCCCCTCCATTTGATGCAATACACCTATCGAGACACTTTTCCCACTGCTCAGAACCGTTTTGGAACTCGTCCATGTTGATGCCTTTTAGTGCTTCTGTCGTTTTTTTATTTCACCTCCTCCACATCGGCAAAAAGCTTTGAGGACTTTTTTCATCCCAGGAAACAAACAAACAAAAAAAGCTGCATGGGGTGAGATTGGATGAACAGGGAAGGTGGGGCATGGGGATCATGCCGTTTTTTTGGTCAACAATTCAGAGCAGGTGTGCTCGTAAATCACCCATCATGAAACGGGCAAACGTGTTGAAAGAATTTGCCCCCCCCCAAATTCACTGAAGCAGAATGCAGACTCTCACAATAACACTCGCTGGTACAGGGATGCCGATGGGTTCCTAGAACATTTACCTAGCGGGGGAAGCCTGTACTGCAAGGGGCCCTCTCTCCAAAAGATAATTTTGCTTTTTGGGAGGAGTTCTTCCTTGTATATACCCAGGAGAACTGAAAGCAAGTGCTCACAGAAAACCGTCTGCACTCAAATTCATAGAACTAGACACAACAGCCAAAAGATGGAAACAATCCAAATAGCCACCCAGTGAAGAGTGGATAAAGAAAATGTGGTCTGCCGGGCTCGGTGGCTCAGCCTGTAATCCCGCGCCTTTGGGAGGCTGAGGTGAGTGGATTGCCTGAGCCCGCGGGTTCGAGACCCGCCTGGGCAGCGAGACCTCATCTCTACAATAAATCAAAAAATCAGCTGGGTGTGGTGGCGCATGCCTGTAATTCCGGCTACTTGGAAGGCTGAGGCGGAAGGATAGCTGGAGCCCAGCAGGCTGAGGCTGTGGTGGCCGGGAGCAGCCACTGCACTCCAGTCTGGGCAACAGAGCGAGACTCCAACTCAAAAAAAAAAAAAAAGAAAATGTGGTCTAACCATGCAAGGGAGTATTATGCAGCCATGAAAAGGAACGGAGTGCGGACACATGCTACAATATGAGGGACCTTGAAAACATCATAACATTTATCTCAAACTAGTTTTAAAAATTGAACTTGTAGCCAGGGGCAGTGGTTCATGCCTGTCATTCCAGCACTTTGGAAGGCAGAGGCGAGAGAATTGTCTGAGCCCGGGGGTTTGAGACCAGTCTGGGCAACTTGGTGAGATCTCGTCTCTACAATAAAAAAAAAAAAAACTTAGCTGGGCTTGGTGTTACACGCCTGTGGTTCCAGCTACTTGGAAGGGTGAGGCAGAAGGATTGCCTGAGCCCAGCAGCGAGAGGCTCTGGTGGCCGTAAGCGTGCCACTGCACTCCAGCCTGGGCAATAGGGTGAGACTCCAACTCAAAAAATAAAAGAAAACCAAAATTGAACTTGTACCAGTAGTCATGGCAACTTTATTCATAAGGGCTCTAAGCTGGTAACCATTCAAATGTCCATCAACAGGTTAAAAAAAAAACAACTATGGTGTATCTGGGCAAAAGAACACTCCTCAGGGATGAAAAGGAAGACACTTCTGGTCATGGGTGAGTAAAACCAGACACTAAGCAGTACACATTGTATGATTTTTTGTATGTAAAAAGGTGAGTGGATTGCCTGAGCCCGTGGGTTCGAGACCCGCCTGGGCAACTTGGTGAGACCTCATCTCTACAATAAATCAAAAATCAGCCGGGCGTGGTAGCGCACGCCTGTAGTTCCAGCTACTTGGAAGGCTGAGATGGAAGGATCGCCGGACCCCCCAGCAGGTCAAGGCTGCGGTGGCCGGGAGCGGCCACTGCACTCCAGTCTGGGAGACAGAGTGAGACTCCAACTCAAAAAAAAAAAAAAATTATTATTATTATTAGAACTGGGGTTTCACTCTGTTGCCCAGGCTGAAGTGCAGTGGCATGATCATGGCTCACCGCAGCCTCGACCTCCTAAGCTTAGGCAATCCTTCTGCCTAAGACTTCCAGGTAGTTGAGACTACAGGTGCACGCCACTACACCTGGTTAATTTTTGGATTTTTTTGTAGAGGCAAGGTCTCATTATGTTACCCAGGCTGGTCTTAAACTCTTGGACTCAAGCATTCCTCCAGTCTCGGCCTCCCAAAGTGCTGGGATGACAGGCATGAGTCATTGCACCCGTTCTGTATATGAAATTCTAGAGAAGATAAAATTATAAGTGGCAGAGAGCAGATGGTGGCTGCCAGAAGCTGTGGAGTAGCTGACTCGATTTACTGCAAAGGGACAAAAGGGAACCCATTTGGGGTGCCAGACATATTCTCTGTCTTGAGCATGGTGATGGTTCTGTGATTGTCCAGACTCATCAAACTACACTTAAAATGGATGGATTTCACTACGAGAGCAAAGTTAGGGGAGAAAAAAAAAATAGTGATTTTTTTTTTTGAGTTAGGGTCTCACTCTGTCCTCCAGCCTCCATCTCCTGGGCTCAGGCAATCCTCCTACCTCAGCCTCCCTAGTAGCTGGGACTACAGCCGCATGCCACCACGCCAGGATAATTTGTATATTTTTTTGCAGAGACCAGGTCTCACTGTGTTGCCCAAGTTGGTCTCGAACTCCTGGGCTCAAGTGATCCTCCTGCCTCAGCCTCCCAAGTAGCTGGGACTACAGGCGCATGCCACCACATTCAGCTATTTTGTGGTTATTTTGTAGAGATGAGGCCTCCCTATGTTGTCTAGGCTGGCCTCGAACTCCTGGGCTCAAGCGATCCTCCCACTTTGACCTTCCAGAGTGCTGGGATCACAGGCGTGAGCCTCAGTGCTTGGCCTTGTCCTCTCCTCTCTTCGCCTCTTTCTGTCTCACTCCTGCATGTCTCTGTCCCTCCCGGTCTCTGGAAACTTGCCCCGCCCCCCCCCAGCTGTCTTCTCTGCCCCTAACCAGGACTAATTTAGCAAATGCTCCAATCCTCTTATGACCACAGCCCAGCCTCAGCAGAATGGCGGGGGACTTAACGCGGATTAGGTCAGACTCATGACCCACGGGGGGGAGGGGACTTCACGGAGCTTGAACGAAGTGGCGTCCTGCCCCCCTTGCCTATCCCCTCCAGGGAAATCAGTCGTGCCTGAGACACCTGCGACTCATCAAACCGCCTCTGGACTCTTCCCGCAGCGCTCCTGGGCTCCAACACCATAGGGCACTGTCCTGGTATTCTGTGGTCACTTGGACGCCCCAAGGGAGGGGATATCCCCTTCCCGGTTTTAAGGCTCAGGCGAGGTTAGGAGGGGTTAAGCACCTCTCCTAAGGCAAGTGGGGTCCAGTCCTGGCCTTCTGGGGGGCTTCTCAGGTTAAAGACGAGGAAACACAGGCCGGGAGAAGAGAACTGACTGGTCCGGGGATCATAGGGAGGAGCTAGAAGAGGTGGAAGAAGAGATTAATTAGGCGGGAACAGAAAAAACAAACAGGGCCAGGCCCGAGGGCTCAGGCTGGTAATCCCAGCACTTTGGGAGGCGGAGATGGGAGGATAGCTTGAGGTCAGGAGTTGGAGACCCCAGCCTGGGCAACAGCGGGAGACCCTGTCTCTCTGTCTCTCAAAAAGAAGAAAGCCGAGCTCGGTGGCTCAGCCTGTAATCCCGCACCTTTGGGAGGCTGAGGTGAGTGGATTGCCTGAGCCCGCGGGTTCGAGACCTGCCTGGGCAGGCGAGACCTCATCTCTACAATAAATCAAAAAATCAGCCGGGCGTGGTAGCGCGCGCCTGTAATTCCGGCTACTCGGAGGCTGAGGCGGAAGGATTGCCGGAGCCCAGCGGGTCGAGGCTGCGGTGGCCAGGAGCGGCCACGGCACTCCAGTCTGGGCGAAAGAGTGAGACTCCAACTCAAAAAAAAAAAAAAAAAAGAAGAACTTTCTCCTGAGCTCCTGCCTCAGGCTATCAGAGAAGGCAGGATTTCCTGGACCAGGAGGCGGGGAGTTTCTAAGGCCCGTTAGATGTGCTACACAGAGCAAGGCTCAAACTCCTTCCAGGGCCTCTTGGTCAGCAGCTCCTCAGCCCCCCTGACCCTCCCCTCAACCGCTTGTTCACTCTGCTGTGGCCATCTTGGCTTTTTTTCCCCCACACCTGGGACCCTTTGTCTACGTTGCTCCCTCCACCTAAATGCTCTTCCATGCCTGGCCAGCTCCTCAACTTGCGACTTCAATGTCCCTTCTTCAGCAAGCCTTTCCAGACATGTCCTCTAACTCCCTGCTACGGTCTCAGCCTCTGTCCCACAGGCCTCATCTTCTGTTACTTAGCCATTTGTATCGTGGGGAGTGAGCCCCCGTCTGATGCTCACACCATGCCAGGCGTCAGTGTTGAAAGTGCACGAACTCGTTTAATCCTTACACCCATGCTCCCGGGCCGTTTATTTTATTTTTTAAGTCGGGGTCTCCCTCTGTCACCCAGGCTGGAGTGCAGTGGCACGATCGCGGCTCACTGCAGCCTCGACCTCCTGGGCTCAGGCGATCCTTCCAGCCTCCCGAGTACCTGGGACTACAGACATGAGCCACCACACCTGGCTAAATTTTTCTGATTTTGTAGAGATGGGATCTCGCTGTGTTGCCCAGGCTGGTCTCAAACTCCTGGGGTCAGGCACTCCTCCCGCCTTGGCCTCCCAAAGTGCTGGGTTGACAGGCATGCGCTTCCTGCACTGTTCTGGTAAGCCTCAGAAGGCAGGAGTGAAGACTCTCATGGTCACACCGGGACAATGTAAGGGACGAAAGTTGGTTCTGGGCAATTACTTGTCTCAGAGAATAATAGAGAGGTTGTCCCGGGTGAAGGGCCAGTCTTCCTGGGTGGACAGGATTGGTCCAGCATGTGTTAGAAGGACCAGGCTTTCTCACTCAGAGAGAGACTCTGGTGTACAGAAGCAGTGAGAACGGATATTCTCACCTTGATTCTGCTCTTAGGGGGAGTGTGATCAATTTTTCACCATGAAGTGCTGTATTCCCTGGAGGTTTTTCACAGTTGTCTTTGATTGGGTTACATGCATTGTATTCTATCTCTAGTTTGCTGAGTGTGTTTTTTTTTTTTTTAATAGCTGGACACTGTGACTCACGCCTGCCATCCCAGCACTTTGGGAGGCCGAGGAGAGAGGATTGCCTGAGTCTGTGGGTTCAAGACCAGCCTGAGCAACTTGGTGAGACCTCATCTCTACAATAAATCAAAAAATTAGCAGGGCGTGGTGGCATGCGCCTGTGGTTCCAGCAACTTGGAAGGCTGAGGCGAGAGGATCGCCTGAACCTGGCAGGCAGTTTGAGGGTGTGGTGGGTGTGAGCATGCCACTGCACTCCAGTCAAGGCGACAGAGTGACACTCCAACCCCCTCCCAAAATAAAAGGAAAATAAAATAATAAATAGAGCAGGTGTGGTGGCTCATGCTTGTAATCCCAGCACATTGGGAAGCAGAGACAGGAGGATTACTTGAGGCCAGGAATTTGAGACCAGCCTGGGTCATATGGCAAGACCTTGTCTCTACGAAAAAATAAAAAAATTATCAGGGTGTAGTGGCACATGCTTGTAGTACCAGCTACTTGCCCAGGAGGTCGAGGCTGTGCTGAGTTGTGATCACGCCACTGCACTCCAGCCTAGGCGACAGAGTGAGATTCTGACGAAAATAAAAAAAAAAATAGATGTAGAATGTTA
This sequence comes from Cephalopachus bancanus, assembly GCA_027257055.1. Lineage (NCBI taxonomy): Eukaryota > Metazoa > Chordata > Mammalia > Primates > Tarsiidae > Cephalopachus > Cephalopachus bancanus. Next base: position 243,624 of record JAPVLO010000621.1, read on the forward strand.
TCAAATGTTTATTTACACCTATCGAGATGATCATATTTCTTTTTTTATTCTGTTAATGAGGTGAATTACACTGATTCATTTATGTTGATTAATTTGTGAATGCTTGACCAACTTGAATTCCTGGGCTAAATCCTACTTGGTCATGATGTATTATTACTGTTATTGATTGCTTGATTTCATTTTGTTCAGGATTTTTGCACCTATGTTTATGAGGAATATTGATTTTTTCTTCTTCTTTTTGGAGCTTTGTTGATAAGCACCATAAGGTAAAATACAAAATTACCTTATTCCTCGATGTAAAATATAGCCAGTCCACCCCTGTGGTACCTTTTAGATAATATTTGAATTATTGATGAGTTCATTACAGATATTCACTAGCTAGAGAAATGGTTTTCCTTATTAGCTTCTCTATAGAGAATGACCCCCAAAGCACCTCTTCATCCTGACCAAGTTTCCCAAAGTCAGTTCTGAATTTCACTTACTACTAGCTACGTCCATCGGATTGCTTTACGGGCATCTTTAAACTCAATGGGGCCCTAAATCAACTCAGCATCTTCTCTCCATGAACACTCATTGTGAAATCACTCTTCAGCATGTCTGTTTTCCTATCGAACTTCAATATTATCTTAGTTTGGTTTGGAGCGAGGTCATTTCTTGCTTGGACACCTGCACTGGTCTTCTAATCCATGGTATCTTGCCTTCCAGACTCTTCTCCCACCATTTTCTATCCCCTAGGCTGCAACCATCCTGACTTTACTTTTATATGTAGACTTTGTAATGCCCAATCCTCCCAATTTTCGCAGCTCCCAGATTTCAAGCAACTTTGTTTGTCTGGCATTTCCTTCACTAGTCAGTAAACTCTTGCCAGTGTTCCCAGACCCACCACTAAGGGGAACCTGACTATGTAACTCCCCCTTCCAGGCCATCACTATACTACGAGTTCACTGGCCCACTCACCTCTGATTTCTCTACACTCCAACTCATATTAGAGTTTTACATAGTTTTCAGACTAATATTCTTTTTTTTTTTAAGTTGGAGTCTCACCCTGTCCCCCAGACTGGAGTGCAGTGGCCTCAGCCTTCCAAGTAGCTGGAACTACAGGTGCACGCTACCACGCCCAGCTAATTTTTTGATTTTATTGTAGAAATGAGGTCTTGCAAGTGACCCGGGTGGGTCTCGAACCCGCAGGCTCAGGCAATCCACTCACCTCGGCCTCCCAAAGCATGGGATTACAGGCTGAGCCACCGAGTCCAGCTCAGACTAATATTCTTTTTTTTTTTTTGAATTGGAGTCTCACTCGGTCGCTCAGGTTGGAGTGCAGTGGCATGCTCACAGCCACCCCAGCGTCGACCTGCTGGGCTCCTGCGATCCACCGCAACCTTCCAAGTAGCCAGAACTACAGGCACGTGCTACCACACCTGGCTAATCTTTTTTAAAATTTATTGTAGAGATGAGGTCTGGCCAATTTCCCCAGGCTAGTCTCGAACCCATGGGCTTAGGCAATCCACTGGTTTCAGCCTCCCAAAGTGCTGGGATTACAGGCTGAGCCACCGCGCCTGGCCCAGACTAATATTCGTAAGCAAACATAATCACGTTACATCCTCTGTCCCATTATTTAGAGGATGAAAAAATAACTCTTTGGAACAAACAGCAACCAAGAACTAAATCCAAATGTTCTTTCCAACCTCTGTTCAATCAATATAAATATGCTTCCACCTTTCCTGCTTACGTCGTGCCTTCTACCTGGAATGCCTTTTGCTCATATCCCTCGGTCAAAATAATCCCCTATCAAAAATTCCTCAGTCAAAAAAAAAAAAAAAATAAGCCGGGCTTGGTGGCTTAGCCTGTAATCCTGCGCCTTTGGGAAGCTGAGGTGAGTGGATTGCCTGACCCCAAGGGTTCGAGACCCGCCTGGGCAACTTGGCGAGACCTCATCTCTACAATAAATCAAAAAAGCCGGGCATGGTAGCGCGCACCTGTAATTCCGGCTACTCGGAAGGCTGAGGCGGAAGGATCGCCGGAGCCCAGCAGGTCGAGGCTGCGGTGGCCAGGAGCGGCCACTGCACTCCGGTCTGGGTGACAGAGTGAGACTCCAACTCAAAAAAAAAAAAAAAAAAAAAATACTCCCATCCAGGCCCAGTCTAAATGTCATTTAGACATTTCTCTTTCTCTGAATCAGAATCTCACTCTGCCACCCAGACTGGCACCCTCAGGGCCACTAGAGTCTCGACCTGCTGGGCTCAGGTGATCCTTTCACCTCAGCCTCCCAAGTAGTTGGAACTACAAGCATGCACCACCGTGCCTGTCTAATTTTTTGATTTATTGTAGAGATGCGGTCTTGCCAAGTTGCCCAGGCTGGTCTTGAACTCCTGGGGCTTGGGCAATCCTCTTGCCTCAGCCTGCCAAAATGCTAGGATTACAGGAGTGAACAACTTTGCCTGAATATTGACTCGAATGTTCTTTTCTTGTAATGTTCTTATCACATTTTTGGTGTAAGGTTATGCTTGCTTCATAAAATGTGTTGGGAAGAATATTTTCTTCCTTTACTTTGCAGGAGGGTTTATGCAAGATATCATTTTTTCTTTAAGAATGTGGTAAGAATTAGCCAGGCATGGTGGCACGTGCCTGTAGTCCCAGCTACTCAGGGAAGGCTGAGGCGGGAAGCTCGCCTGAGCCCAGAAGGTGGAGGCTGTGGTGAGCCATGATTGTGCCACTGCACTCCAGTCTGGGCAACAGAATGAGACCCGAACACAAAAATAAAAGAAAAGAAAAGAAAAAGGAAGAAGAAGAATGTGATAAAATTCACCAGTGAAGCTAATTAACCTATAGCTTTTGTAGGAAGGTTAGTTATGGATTTAACTTAATAAATACAGAATTATTTGTATTTTAGAATTTGTACTTGTATCACTTTCAAAAAGTTCTATTTCTCAAGGAATTAGTCCATTTCTCCTAAGTTGTTCAACGTATTAGCTTATATTTGGCTGTAATATTTAAATACCCATTTGATTTATCTATCACACGCAATGGTGTATCGGATATTAGATAAGAAGAAAGACTAGCCGGGCTCGGTGGCTCAGCCTGTAATCCCGCATTTTGGGAGGCTGAGGTGAGTGGATTGCCTGAGCCCGTGGGTTCGAGACCCACCTGGGCAACTTGGCGAGACCTCATCTCTACAATAAATCAAAAATTAGCCGGGCACAGTAGTGCGCGCCTGTAGTTCCAGCTACTTGGAAGGCTGAGGCGGAAGGATTGCCAGAACCAAGCAGGTTGAGGCTGGAGTGGCCAGGAGCGGCCACTGCACTCCAGTCTGGGCGACAGAGTGAGACTCTAATTCAACAACAACAACAACAAAAAAAAAAAAAAATGAAGAAAGACTAAAATCAATCATTTTAACATCATCTCAAAGAAGTTCAAGGCCAGACACGGTGGCTCATGTCTATAATCCCAGCATTTTAGGAGGCTGAGGCGAGAGGATTGCCTGAGTTCACAGGTTCGAGACCAGCCCAGGCAACTTGACAAGACCTCATCTCTACAACAAATTTTAAAAAAGATAGTTGAACATGGTGGCTCGTACCTGTAGTTCCAGCTACTTGGAAGGTTGAGGCAGAAAAGGTCACCTGAGCCCAGCAGGTTGAGGCTGCAGTGGCCGTGAGTGTGCCACTGCACTCCAGCCTGGGTGATAGAGTGAGACTCTGATTCAAAAAAAGAAAAAAGCTGTAGGTTGGTCTAAAACGTCTAGGCTCAAGCAATCCTCCTGCCTCAGGCTCCCAAAATGCTGGGATTACAGGTGTGAGCCACTACACCCAGTCTTAATAATAAAATTGTATTGTTATACAAAACTTGAAACTTATTAAAGGACTTAAATTTAGGTGCTCTCATCACACACACTACACGGTTGTAACTATGTGAGGTGATGGATGTATTAATTAACTTGATTGTGGTAATCATTTCATAATGTACACATATTAAAATGTCACATCATATACCTTAAATATATATTATTTTTATTTGTCAAATATATCTCAATAAGGCTGGAACAAAACAAAACAGAAAAGAGAGAAAATTGGTCAAGCACAGTGGCTCACATCTGCCATCCCACTACTTTGGGAAGCTGAGGCGAGAGGATTGCCTGAGCCCAGGGGTTCGAGACCAGCCTGGGGTAACATGACATGACCTCGTCTCTACGATAAAATCAAAGAAAATTAGCAGAGCTTGGGCACACGCCTGCAGTCCCAGCTACTCAGAAGGCTGAGGTAGAAGGATCATCTGAGCCCAGGAGGTCGAGGTTGTGGTAGCTATGATCATGCCACTGCACTCTAGCCTGGGTGACAAAGTGAGACTCCACTTAAGAAAAAAATAACTAAATTAAAAAAAGAAAAAAATAACGGCATTAATTATGTTAGGAAAAACAATTGGTAAGGTTAAGCTAATGAAAGATGATATACCAATAACCTTAAAATAAAATGCCAGGTCGGGCACCGTGGCTCATGCCTGTAATCCCAGCACTTTTGGGAGGCCGAGGCGGGTGGGATTGCTTGAGCCCAGGAGTTCGAGACCAGCCTGGGAAACAGAGAGAGATCTTGTCTCTAAAAAAGAGAAAAAGAAAAAAAAAAAAAGAGAAAAAATAAAATGCCACGAATAAACCTTAACAAAAAGAAGAAATCTCTGTTTTCAGAACCAGCTGGGATATAGGCAGACAGACAGACGGATGGGTAGAGAATGGAAAAACATGGGGATGGATGCATGGGTGGGTAGGTAGGTCATTTTTTTGTGTGTGTGGTCGGGGTCTCGCTTTGTCACCCAGGCTGGAGTGCAGTGGTACGATCATGGTTCACTGCAGCCTTCATCGCTTGGACTCAAGCGATCCTCCTGCCTTATCCTTCCAAAGTGTTGGGATTATAAGCATGAGCCACCATGCACAGCCTTTCTCTTTTACCTGGGAATAACATCTGAATTCCTCTCATGCTCAACACCATCTGACCCTCTAGTTCGAGTTTCCATCCTCTCCCACCTGCCTTCTGACCTCTTTCTGTCCCCAAACAAGTCACGCACTGGGACAGAGGCCAGACGTGGGCAAGGGAGACTTTCTGCTTACAACAGTGGTTCTCAAAGTGTGGTCCTTGCTGCACACCAGCAGAGTCAGCGTTACCTGCAAACTTTTTAGAAATGCATGTTTTGGCCGGGTGCCATGGCTCACGCCTATAATCCCAACACTTTGGGAGGCCCAGGTGGGGGGATTGCTTGAGCCTAGGAGTTCGAGATCAGCCTGGGCAACATTGCAAGACCTCATCTCTCTCTGTTTATTTATTTATTTCTGTTTCTAAAAATATTTTATTTTAAAGATGTGGGGTACAATTCAGGACTAATCATACAAGTGGACATCGTACAGGTAATGTTTGGGCCTCCCAGGCCGGGCACGGTGGCTCAAGCCTATAATCCCAGTACTTTGAGAGGCTGAGGCGAGAGGATTGCCTGAACTCAGGGGTTCAAGACCACCTGGACAACTTAGTGAGACCTCATCTCTACAATAAATAAAAAAATTAAGTGGGCATGGTAGTGCACTCCTGTAGTTCCAGCTACTTGGAAGGCTGAGGTGGAAGGATCACCTGAGCCCAGCAGGTTGAGGCTGTGAGCATGCCATTGCACTCAAACCTGGGCGACAGAGTGAGACTCCAACTCAAAAAACCCCCAAAAGTTTGGGCCTCCATTTGGTCCCCACTTTGCCTGGTTTGAGATCAGGTATATATTACAAAATTAGTTGGATGTGGTGGTGTGTGCCTGTAGTCCCGGCTACTCAGGAGTCTTATGGTGGAAGGATCGCCTGAGCCCAGGAGGTGAAGGCTGTGGCAAGCGGTGACTGTGCCACTGCACTCCAGCCTGGGCGACGGAATAAGACCCCGCTTCAAAAAGAAAAAGAAAAAAAGAAAGAAATGCATATTGACAAGCCCGTTTTCCAGATCTGCTGACTCAGAAGCCTTAGGGGTGAGGCCCAGGGATCTGGATTTTAACAAGCTCCCCATGGGACTGTGATGCCCCGTAGACCTTGGGAAATCAGTGGCCTGGACATGGCGAGGTGGCAGGGAGGGAGGCTGATTTTCAAGGCAATAATGTTTGATCTGTATCTCCTGCAGGGTGGAGGTGGCCACAGGTGACTTTGCCCTGAGGACACACCTGAGGGGCAGAGGAGCGTTCTCTGGGTGCTGTGCCAGCCCCCTCCTGAGCAGACGTCATGATAAGAGATGCCTCAACACTCCCAGCCACCTCACGGGAAAGATATCACGGTGATAATCTCATTGCACAGGTGGGGAAACTGAACCTGATGGGTGGTGTCTGCCCAAGGTCAGGCAGCTGATAATAAGTCCCTCCAGGAATTCCCCGCTGCTCAGACTCTGTACCTGGCACTGCTGAGGTCAAGGGAGTTTGCTAAACGCCAGAAAGAGAAAACAGCCCCCACAGCCAGGGGCGTGACAGCCCTGGCAGCTCTGGGCGTCCCTGCTCTTTATAGAAAGAAACAATTTCACGGAACACAAATGGACAAGGTCATTCTTTGATGGTGTTGCCGTGACCTCTCCCTAATCATGTCTGAGAAACAAACATTGTCCAAACCACAAAAGAGACCAGTGCCCCCCCCATCCTGGCTAATACAAATACTACTAGTTTCTCTAAATCATAGGTCTGGGTCTGGCATGATGGCTTATGCCTCTAATTCCAGCATTTTGGGAGGCCAGGATGGAAGAGTGCTTGAGCCAGAAGTTCAAGACCAGCCTGGGCAACATGGTGAGACTTTGTCTCTACAAAAAATAAAAAAATAAAAAAATACGGCCAGGTGTGATGGCTCACGCCTGTAAGCCCAGCACTTTGGGAGACTGACTGAGGTGGGAGGATTGCCTGAGACCAGGAGTCTGAGACTAGCCTGGGCAACATGGCAAAATGTCTCCACAATAAATAATAATAAGCAAAATTGGTCTGGCGTGGTGGCCCCTTCTTATAGTCCCGGCTACTTGGGAGGCTAAGGTGGGAGGATTGCCTGAGCCCAGAAGGTCGAGGCTGTGGTGAGCCGTGAGCATGCTATTGTACTCCAGCCTGGCTGATGGAGTGAGATCCTGACTCAAAAAAAAAAAATGTATACCTCTGGCCACTTTCCACCCTCCTCACCTTTGAGATAAAGATAATCATAGAGTGACCCTCATTTCCTGAAAACATCCAATCCAGAACAAAGCCACTATTCTTAAAAAACAAAATCAAAGCAAAATAAAAACAGTAGCAGGCAGGGTGCGGTGGCTCACACCTGTAATCCCAACACTTTGGGAGGCTGAGGTGTGAGGATCACTTGTGCCCAGGAAATGAAGACCAGCTTGGCCAATATAGCAAGACATTGCATATATAGATTTTATCATCCCCAACTGAAACTCTGTACCCACTAAACACGAAACTCCCCATTCCCCCTCCCCCACCTGGGAACCCCTAGTCCCTGGGAGCCCCTAATTTCTGTCTTTATGAATTTGCCTGTTCTAGGAATTTCACGTAAGTGAAACCATGCAACATTTGTCCTGATTTGTCTGGCTGATTTCATTTAGCATGGTGCTTTCTGGGTTCATGGAAGTTGTCGCATGGATCAGAACTTCCAACTTAACACTGAAGAATGTTCACACTATCGTTTGTCCATTCATTTAAGGATGGACACTTGGGTTTTTTCCCCCACCTTTGGCTATTGTGAGTAACGCCGCTATGAACTTTAGTGTCCAGACATCTGTATGAGTCCCTGATTTTGATTACTTGAGGTATAAAAGTCACTCTTCATTAAACGCTTTCCTAAACGATCAAACACAAGCCGAAATCCTATCATCGGTCCTTTCAAACACCCCTTCGCTGAGCTGCCCTGAAGGTCCCCTCCTCTGTGAGTTCTTCCTTCCTCCTGGCAACAAGACCATAAACCCAACTTTGCTTGAGGACCGATGTCCTTCTGATAATCTTTTGCTGAGTGACGTGGACAGATACCAACATGTCAGTCTCAAAAACCAACTTACACTCCAAAAGCATTTCTGGAGAAACACCTGATTCCCTACCCTTCACCTAACGATCCCTCTTTTTTGGGGGAAGGTGAGTCAAGGTCTCACTTTGTCACCCAGACTGGAGTGCAGTGACACGATCATGGCTACTGCAGCCTCGACTTCCTGGGTCCAGGTGATCCTTCTGCCTCAGCCTTCCATGTAGCTGGAATTGCAGGCGCACGGCACCACACCCGGCTAATTTTCTGATTTATTGTAGAGACGGGGTCTTGTCAAGTTACCCAGACTAGTCTCGAACCCCTGGGCTCGGGCAATCCTCTTGCCTCTGTCACCCAAAGTGCTGGGATGACAGGCGTGAGCCACTGCGCCTGGCCCTAATCCTTCTTCTTAATCTCCACCAATCTAATCAGCAAAATTTTACACTTAATTCCTTTCAAAGATCATAGAAGCCGGGCGGTGGCTCAGCCTGTAATCCTGCACCTTTGGGAGGCTGAGGTGAGTGGATTGCCTGAGCCCGCGGGTTCGAGACCCGCCTGGGCAGCAAGACCTCATCTCTACAATAAATAAAAAAAATCAGCCGGGCGTGGTAGCGCATGCCTGTAATTCCGGCTACTTGGAAGGCTGAGGCGGAAGGATCGCCGGAGCCCAGCAGGTCGAGGCTGCGGTGGCCGGGAGCGGCCACTGCACTCCAGTTTGGGCGACAGAGTGAGACTCCAACTCAAAAAAAAAAAAAAAAATCATAGAGATATATCCACATGACTGTATAGCCATCACCAACCTTCCATTTCCAAAATTTTAAAATCCCCAACCAAACCTATCTAGTTTTGGGGACCATGTAGTAACACCGTGTAAACTAAGAAAATTGCTAGATTGTCCCTTGTTGACAGCCAGACCATTATGGGTCTCGGTGAACAATGTGCCCTCAGCCACATAACAGCAGAGTAAAATGATCAATTATGGTAGAATGTTACCAGGAAGGAAGCAGAATAAGAATCCTGTGAGCAGGGCTCGGTGGCTCAGCCTGTAATCCCGCGCCTTTGGGAGGCTGAGGTGAGTGGATTGCCTGAGCCCACGGGTTTGAGACCCGCCTGGGCAGCGAGACCTCATCTCTACAATAAATCAAAAAAATTAGCCGGGCGTGGTAGCGCATGCCTGTAATTCCGGCTACTTGGAAGGCTGAGGCGGAAGGATCGCTGGAGCCCAAGCAGGTCGAGGCTGCGGTGGCCGGGAGCGGCCACTGCACTCCAGTCTGGGCGACAGAGTGAGACTCCAACTCAAAAAAAAAAAAAAAGAATCCTGTGATGGTAGAGTGCCACTTTTAGAAAACTAAACAGCAGTTTAAGAGAGTTCCGTAAACTTATAGTCACACGGACTAATTGTTTTGTTTCATTTTGTATTTGATTTTCTTTTCTTTTTCTTTTTGAGTTGGAGTCTCACTCTGTCGCCCAGACTGGAGTGCAGTGGCCGCTCCCGGCCACCACAACCTCAACCTGCTGGGCTCCGGCGATCCTTCCGCCTCAGCCTTCCAAGTAGCTGGGACTGCAGGTGTGCGCTACCACGCCCGGCTGATTTTTTGATTTATTGTAGAGAGGAGGTCTCGCCAAGTTGCCCAGGCGGGTCTCGAACCCGCGGGCTCAGGCAATTCGCTCACCTCAGCCTCCCAAGGCGTGGGATTACAGGCTGAGCCACCGAGCCCGGTTTGTATTTGATTTTCAATCTAATTTTCATCTTCTATGGAGAATAATAAAAGTACCAGTTCAGGTGTGGTGGCTCACACCTGTAATCTCAGCACTTTGGGAGGCCAGGAATTTGGGCAACATGGTGAGACCTCATCCCTACAAAATATCAAAAAGTTAGCCGGGCGTGGTCACGTGTGCCTGTAGACCCAGCTACTCAGGAGGCTGAGGTAGAAGGGTTGAAGCTGTGGTGCACTGTGATCGTGCCACTGCACTCCAGCCTGCGTGACAGAGAGAGACCCTGACTAAACAACAACAACAACAACAAAGATATCAACAAAACAGTTCCTTGGGGCATGAGCGCAGCGAGTCTTGTTCTCTTCTGACCCAAGAGTCCCCAGCGGGGACCAAGGAGGCACCAAGGAGGCATTCTGTCTGTTGTTCGGATGCAGGTCTGTGTTGCTCTGAGGGGTTAGATCCATGTCCACTTGAACCAAGCTTGTGAGCCTGGCATGGAAACTGGAATCAATGGGAAGCCAGGCTGCTTACTCATAAGGAGAAGTCAACTGGTCTCTGGAAGGCCCATCAGACCTTTGTGCCATGGGCAAATCCAGGACAGACACCTAATCAAACCAGCAGGGCCAGTGTGTCCTGAGTCCTCCCTATGCCCAGGCTTGGGAGCGGGGAGACTTCAAGAATGGGTGGCAGGAGCCAGAGTGGCCCCAGGGACCAGAGAGGAGGCTGTGGGGTCATCCCACATGGAACCAGCGCCTGAGTTTCATGTGTAAATCGGAAACTGGTTCATTCACTCCACGGATAGACCAGCAGTGGCTCACTCGAATGTCCACCATGTCTTTGGCCCATGCCCAGGCACCTGGGGGCAACTCTGAGGATGGATGGCAGGGACCCGTGGCCTCTAGATAGGAGGCTATGGGGTCATCCAGATTGGAGGGACAGTGGCTGGACAAGACGGGGAGATGGGGAGGAGGAGGGGAGGCAGACACCTGGGGTGGAGAGGTGGGGCTCCCAGTAGGTGGATAAAGTGGGGGACCCCTGGGGGCTGGCTGGCTGGCTGGCAGGGCCTTTCCTGAGATGGGAACCCCGACTGGGGTCATGATGTGGACGCCACTCCCGACCCTGTGTGGAATGCCTGAGCCCCAGGAGGGTGACACCCAGGCTGAGTTGGCCACCAAGGTGTCCCAGCACAGCCCGGCAGGCAGGAGTTTCTCAGTCCTGAAAGGATTAATGTATCATTCAGCCCCTCCAGGAGGCGGGGCCTGCAGGCTGGGGTGGGTAAGGGAGGGTCCCTGCAGGGTGGGCCTGGGTGGGCACGGCGAGGAGGTGAGACTTAAGCACGGGGCCGAGGGAGTGCAGGCTCACCTTCCGGAACAGAGCCGGAGCCAGGATGCAGGACCCCAAGGAGCCTTCAGGTGAGCCCTGGCAGGGGGTGCCGGGCCTGGGTGGCCCCCAGGGCGGGAGATGCAGGGGCCAGGCCTGGGCTCAGAGGAGGGATGAGCTGCCTGGTGGCTCCGGCCCTGGCGGGAGGACTCAACCGTCAGTTCAGCAGGCACCAGGCAGGGGGCCGCCCCTGAGAGTGCCAGGGTCCCTCCTGCCCACGGGTGGGGGGTGGGGGCGGCTGCGGGAGGAAGGGCAGGCCTGAGGCCCCAGAGGGAGCCTCCGGGCTGAGGACCCTGCCCCGCCCGCTGTCCCACTCCTGGGAACTGGGGTGACTCAGGAGCCTTTATCACGCCCTCACCACACTTGTGGACAGTGACTGGGTGCGTGGCTCATACCTGTAATCCCAGCACTTTGGGAGGCTGAGGTGGGAGGAGCCACAGAGGCCAGAGGTTCAAGACTAATCGGGGCAAGATAGCTGGACCCCATCTCTACAAAAAGGAAAAAAAGTTAGCCTTTTGGTGTTGCATGTCTGTAGTCCGAGCTACTTGGGGGGGGCTGAGGTGGGAGGATCGCTTGAGTCCTGGAGGTCGAGGTTGCAGGGAGCTATGATGACGCCACTGGGCTCCAACCAGGGCAGTAGAGTCAGATTCCGTCTGCAAAACTGGAAAGTGGACACGAGGCCCAGAGAGGTGCAGGGTCTGAGCTGGAAGGCGCAGAGCCAGGGCTGGCCCAAGGGCCTCCAGTCTCACTCCCCACAGGGCTGCCTCCAGTCTAGACCTGGCCCCGGGAGAAGGGAGTCCCTGGCGGGGAATGTCTGCGGGCCTCGTCTGACCTGCTTTCTCCCCAGGACGCCGCCTGTCCCCAGAGCCCCCAAAGAGGCAGCGGCAGGAGCGCACGGTCTACACCAAGAGACAGCAGGCCGTGCTGGAGGAGCGCTTTGAGAAGGATTTCTACCCGACCTACGAAGCCCGGGTAGCCCTGGCGGCCGAGCTCAACCTGATGGAGCACCAAGTGCAGGTCTGACCCCAGGAGTCCGGGGCGCCCCTCCCCCGCCAGGGCCCCGCCCACCTCCTCCCCCTCCCCCGCGCGGGCGAGAAGCCCGCAGGGGCGCAGGAGCAGAGGGTCGCCAGCGAGGGAGCCCCGGTGTAGACCCCGGGCTGCCCTCCAGTCCGGCCCCCACTCTGCCGACACCCGCCAACACGACCCGCACAGAGGGTCGCCCCACGGGGTCTCCAGTGCCAGATCTCAGGGGCCTGCTCTGCCCTCCCCCCAGCCCCAGCCCCGACTCCCCTCAGACCTTCCTGGGCCCTTGGGCTGTCCTGCTTCTGCTAACCCCGCCCCCAGGGCCTGGAGTCCGCCAATAGGGTCTGGAGGTGGAGGAAAGGCGGCAGGCCAGCCCCGCCCCCAGCGGCCTCACCTGAGCCCCCTGGTAACCTCCTCCCTGTGCCTCCGCCCTCCCAGGTGTGGTTCAAGAACCGCCGTGCCAAGCGCTCGCGGCAGCAGCATCAGCTCCAGCACCAGCGTCGGTTCCTGTCGCTTCCCGGGCGGCGAGGCCACGGCCGCGGAGTCCGCCCTGCGCCCCCCTGCCTCGGAGACTCCGCTTCCGCCCCGGGGGTCCCCGTGTGCCCGCAGGACCCGGGTTTCTGGAGCTCCCCCGGGCCCAGTTCCTCGGGAATCTTCTCACCAGCAGAAACCGTGGTCTGCAGCCTCGACCAGACCTGGGGGGGTCCTGGGTGCAGCGCCCAGGAGGGTGTCCTGGCTGCCCAGGGACCAGGGCCAGTGTCAGGGCCAATCCTAGGCCCAATACCCGGCCCAGGCTCAGGCCCAATGTCAGGCCCAATCCCAGGCCCAGCCACCATTCCAGCCCCAACGTCAGGCTTAGGCCCAATGTCGGACCCAGTGTCAGGTCCAAGGCCAATATGGGACCCAATCCCAGGCCCAGCCACCATTCCAGCCCAAACGTCAGGCTTAGGCCTAATGTCAGGCCCAGGCCCAGCCACCATCTCAACCCCAATGTCAGGCTCAGGCCCAGTGTCAGGCCCAAGGCCAATGTCAGGCCCAACCCCAGGCCCAGCCACCATCCTATCCCCAGTGTCAGGCTTAGGCCCAATGTCAGGCCCAGTGTCAGGTCCAAGGCCAATATCAGACCCAATCCCAGGCCCAGCCACCATTTCAGCCCCAATGTCAGACTTAGGCCTAATGCCAGGCCCATTCCCAGCCACCATATCAACCCCAATATCAGGCTCAGGCCCACTGTCAGGCCCAAGGCCAATGTTAGGCCCAATCCCAGGCCCAGCCACCATCCTAGCCCCAATGTCAGGCCTAGGCCCAACGTCAGACCCAGTGTCGGGACCAAGGCCAGTACTGGACCCAATACCAGGCCCAGCTGCTATCCCAGCCCCGATGTTAGGCCCAATGTCAGGGCCAGATCCAGACCCAGCTGGGATCTCAGGCCTTGCCCCAGCTCCAGGCCCAATGTCAGGCCCAGGCCCAGACCCCTCGTGGCCCCAGAGCCCCTACTCGGACTTCCTGCTGGACATGCCTTCATTCTCTGACTTCAGGGAGCTCTCACCCCAAGACCCCTTCGAAGGATCCTCGGTCTCTACCACGTCTGGCAACGAAGAGGAGAATGACTCTGCGGACAGAAGGCACTCAGTCCCTGGCTCGTTCCTGGATTTATAGCGGGGTTGCCTGTAGTCCTGGAGGTCTCGTGGGCCTGGGGTCGGCAGGCTTCATTGCTAGTGACTTTCTGTGGCGAATGCCCCAGTCACCCACCTGTTGGGGACACATACTGTCTTCACTGGGGGTCCATGGCAGGGCTCACCTCTGCCAGAGTGTCCCCTCCTCATCACAGGGGTGAGCCTTTGTCCGTGGGGAGTGGCATTGCAGCTGGTGGGGATGTTTTGGGTCCATGGATGTTGTCCAGAGCTTTCTAAAGGACTTTCTCAGCCCCCCTGCTGGCCAGTGTGCTCGGGACACTTGGGACGGAGGGGGGGGTATTTTGATGCTAACTTGTGACTTAATGTTCATTTCCATGATGATGAGAGGTTGAGAAATTCTCCCATGTCAATTGAACATTAAAGATCATCGTAATGTGTCCATTCTTAAACACATTTTTCTCTATTTGAGTTGAGGTCTCACTCACGGGCTATTATTATTATTATTATTATTATTATTATTATTTGAGTTGGAGTCTCACTCTGTCGCCCAGACTGGAGTGCAGTGGCCGCTCCCGGCCACCGCAGCCTCGACCTGCTGGGCTCCGGCGATCCTTCCGCCTCAGCCTTCCATGTAGCTGGAATTACAGGCATGTGCTACCACACCCGGCTGATTTTTTGATTTATTGTAGAGATGAGGTCTCGCTGCCCAGGCGGGTCTCGAACCCGCGGGCTCAGGCCATCCACTCCCCTCAGCCTCCCAAAGGCGCAGGGTTACAGGCTGAGCCACTGAGCCCAGCAACGGGCTATTCAGTCATCAAAAGGAAGCCAATGTTGATCTGTGCCACACCATGGAGGGACCTTGGGAACATGTTTAAGTGAAGTAAACTAGACACAGAGAGGGATATGACACGATTCCACATTTTTTTTTTTTTTAGTTGGAGTCTCACTCTGTCATCCAGGCTGAAGGGCAGTGGCACGCTCCCGGCCACCCCAGCCTCGACCTGGGCTCAGGTGATCCTTCCGCCTCAGCCTTCTAAGTAACTGGAACCACAGACACCGTGCCCGGCCATTTAAAAAAATTTATTTATTGTAAAGATGAGCTCTCGCCAAGTTGCCCAGGCTGGGCTTGAGCCCGTGGGCTCAGGCAATCCTCTCACCTCGGCCTCCCAAAGTGCTGGGATTATTGGTCTGAGCCACTGCGCCCAGCCTATGATTCTACTTCTGATGAGGGATTTAGAGTAGTCCAATCCACTGAGACAAAAAGTTGAATAGTGACCTGGGGAGTGATTGTCTGATGGACACCAGGTTTTCATCAAGGGAAAAGAAAGTTTTCGGTATAAGCAATGGTGACAGATATACAATGTTGTGAATGTTTTAGCTGCCAATGAATTATACATGTATGAGGGTTAAAATTATGACTATTATGTATATTCTACCACAATTTCTCTCTCTCTTTTTTTTTTCTTTTGAGTCATGGACTCAAATTTTGTAGACATGAGGTCTCACTATGTTGCCCAGGCTGGCCTCGATCTCATGGGCTCAAGTGATCCTCCTGCCTCAGCCTCCCAAAGAGCTGGGATGACGGGCTTGAGCCACTGTACCTGGCTGAAGTGCTATAATCTAAGCATCGCGGTCTTGCAGGCATCTTTCTGTTCACTTATTTCTAATATTTCATCTTTATTATTGCCTGATTTGAGATGGTATCAATTTCTTTTTTTGATGTGTGTCTTGTGTATAGAATTCAGTTGCTCTGTTTATTTTGTTCTTAATTCTTTTTTTTTTTTTTTTGAGTCAGAGTCTCACTCTGTTGCCCAGGCTGGAGCACAGTGGTATGCTCATGGTCACTGCAGCCTCCACCTGCTGGGCTCAGGTGATCCTTCTGCCTCAGCCTTCCAAGTTCCTGGAACCACAGGCGTGCACCACAACGCCCGGCTAATTTTTTGGTTTATTGTAGACACAAGGAGTCGCCCAGTTGCCCAGGCTGGTCTTGAACCCGCGGGCTCAGGCAATCCTCTCGCCTCCGCCTCCCAAAGTGCTGGGAAACAGGTGTGAGCCACTGCACCTGAGTTCTTTTTAATTCTAATAACTCTGAAAATGAATAAAGTTCATAAGTATCTCGTAAACACTGTTTCTTGCAAAGCCAGTGAGTGCCCCCTTGGTATTCCACAGTCTCCGTCACAGGATACATGCACCCTCCCTCCCCTCTGCATACCCGGGTAACTCCCCCACCCCCCCACTTCCTCTGCCGCCCCCTTGTGGCCATCCCTGCCCCGGGGCTCCCCACAGCTGGTCCTCTGACCCTGTCCGGGTCCCACTTAGCAAATGCTCTAATCCTCTTAGTCCAGACCAGCCTTAGCAGAGCAGAACGAGAATTAGATCAGATGTGGGGGGAAGGGAGGGTGGCTCTGTGTGTGTGTGTGTGTGGGTGGGAGGGGGAGATCAGGCTCCCAGGACATAGTGAAAGCCCCTCCCTCTTATCTGATGGGCCATCGTGGGGACACATACCTACACACGGTTGCGTTCCACCTGTCAGACTCTGACATGGGGGGAAGGGTGGGAGTAGCCTAACCTTTGACATCCCAGGTGAGGGAGCCCGGAGCGAGGGGTGGGGGGGGGCAGCGAGTCGCTGCCACAACCTGAGGGCAGGGGGGAGAGAGGGTCTGACAGGTTCAGAATCCCACCCTGGGGCTGCGGGAGGGGCAGTGGCGCCCCGGTGCCCTCCAGGAACGTGGGTGAATGGAAAATGGATTAGTTTATTAATGAATGGAGACCGTTTGCATGTGCCCTGATAAGCTGAACGGAAAGTGAATGGATTAAGTGGAACAGGATTCCTCTTCCCCAGTTTAATTCTATTCCCCTTCCTGCCTCTTTTTTTGAGTCAGGGTCTCACTCTTGCCCAGGGTGGAGGTTAGCGGCACGATCATGGCTCACTGCAGCTTTGACCGCCCGGGCTCAGGCGATCCTTCCCTCTCAGCATTCCAAGTAGCTGGGACAACAGGCGTGCGCCACCACACCCAGCTCATTTTTGAATTTTTGTAGAGACGGGGTCTCACTGTGTTGCCCAGGCTGATCTCAAACTCCTGGCTTCGAGTGATCCTCCTGCTTTGGCCTTGCAGAGTGCTGGGATTGCAGGCGTGAGGCAGCGTGCCGGGTCCTTTTTCATGACTGTAGCTTCAGCACATGGGTCGAGTTCAAGCTTAATTCTGTTCTGGTGCTCTTGGGTGGAGTTGGGGGTGGTGCAGGTAGAAACGTCCTTGCCTCCTAAGGATCAGAGAGAGAGGAGAAAGAGATCAAATGGAGACTCAGAGAAACAGGGGTGAGGGGGTGGGGTTGGTGGGGGGAACACATTTGCCAGAAGGCGCAGACTATGTCTCCACAGGTGAAGGGAAAACCCATTCAGGGAACAGCAAGAGGTGGTCAGACCCAGAGACAGAGGGCCTCTCGTCCCGGTGGAACAAAGTGTGAGAGTGGACATGGTGGCTCACGCCTGTAATCCCAGCACTTTGGGAGGCCGAGGTGAGAGGATTGCCTGAGCCTGGGGGTTTCAGACAGACTGGGCAACATGGTGAGACCTCCTCTCTACAATAAATCAAAAATTAACTGGGCGTGGTGGCTCACTCCTGTAGCTCCAGCTACTTGGAAGGCTGAGGCGGAAGGCTCGCCTGAGCCCAGCAGGTGAGGCTGCCGTGGCCGTGAGCGTGCCACTGCACTCAAGCCTGGGTGGCAGAGTGAGACCCTGACTAAAAAAAAAAAAAAAAAAAAAATCCGCCAGGTGCATTATTAGCTCATGCTGTAATCCCAGCACCTTGGGAGGCCGAGGTGAGAGAATTGTCTGAGCCCAGGGGTTCGAGACCAGCCTGGGCAAGTTGGCGAGACCTCGTCTCTACGATAAATAAAAAAAAAATTAGCCAGGCCTGGTGGCGTGGCACCTGCGGTTCCAGCTACTTGGAAGGCTGAGGTGGAAGGATTGCCTGGGCCCAGCAGGTCGAGGCTGCGGTGGCCGTGAGCGTGCCACTGCACTCCAGCCTGGGTGACAGAGTGAGACTCCCACTCAAAACAACAACAAAAAACACAAAGCGTGAAGATGTTGGTACAAAGGGTACAACCATCGCCAGGGGTCTGTGGGAGGAGTTTTTATTTCTAGTCCATGGAGTTCCATTTTCTAGGATGAGAAGATGAATCGGAGAAAGTATAAGAGGGAGCCCATTTTTTAGCAGGGACAAATGGAGTCTCAGAGTGACGCAGCGGAGGGGCCCTGTTGAGTCCCGCAGACCCAGGCGTGCTGGCCCTCAGCCTGGTTGAACAGACACCTCACCTGAACTCACCTGGATTCTGCATATGGCCTCCCCAGCCAAGGAGACACCCCGCCCCCACCCCCAGTCTACCGAGGACCACTGGGCCCCTGCAGGGCACCCATCCCAGGAAAGCCTCTTGTTTGAACACTCGTGTCATCCTAAATCCCTTGATCTCGTTTCCGATTCAGTGCATCTGGGTGGGGCCCGAGACTTTTGCTTTTCTTTTTCTTCTTCTTTTTTTTTTTTGAGTCCAGGTCTCACTCTTTTGCCCAGGCTGGAGTGAAGTGGCACGATCATGGCTCATTGCAGCCTTGACGTTCTGGGCTCAGGAGATCCTCCCACCTCAGCCTCTTGAGTAGTAGGGACTACAGGTGTGCTCCACCATGCCTGGATATTTCGTAGAGATGACATCTTGCTATGTTTCCCAGACTGGTCTCAAACTCCTGGGCTCATGCGATCCTCCCTCCTCGGCCTCCCAGAGTGCTGGGATTACAGGTGTGAGCCACTGGGACCGACCAGATTTTTGCATTTCTCTTTTTTTTTTTTTTGAGTTGGAGTCTCACTCGGTCGCCCAGACTGGAGTGCAGTGGCCGCTCCCGGGCACCGCAGCCTCGACCTGCTGGGCTCCGGCGATCCTTCTACCTCAGCCTTCCAAGTAGCTGGAACTACAGGTGCGTGCGACCACACCCGGCTAATTTTTGATTTATTGTAGAGATGAGGTCTTGCCAAGTTGCCCAGGCGGGTCTCGAACCTGCGGGCTCAGGCAATCCACTCACCTCAGACTCCCAAGGCACGGGATTACAGGCTGAGCCACCGAGCCCAGCTAGATTTTTGCATTTCTAACAAGTTTCCAAGTGATGCTGCTTGTTGGGGAGGGCACTTGGAGCTCATTATTTAAAAGTGAGGCTCTGAAACTATACAGATGTGAAAATCAACTGGATTTTTATCTTTTTTGTGTTGGAGTCTCATTCCGTCACCCAGTCTGGAAGGCAGTGGCACACTCACGGCCACTCCAGTGTCACCCCTTTGGGCTCTGGCGATCCTTCCGCCTCAGCCTTCCAAGTAGCCGGAACTACAGGCACGTGCTATCATGTCTGGCTATTTTTTTTGGTTTATTGAAGAAACGAGGTCTCGCCAAGTTGCCTGGCCTGGTCTCAAGCCCGTGGGCTCAGGCAACCCACTCGCCTTGGCCTCCCAGAGTACTGGGATTACAGGCTGAGCCGCTGAGACTGGCCCACTGTCATTATTAAGACGACACCCAGGGCCAGCACAGTGGTTCACACCTCATCCCAGCATGTTGAGAGCCAAGGTGGGAGGATCGCTTGAGCCCAGGAGTTCAGAACCATCCTGGGTAACACAGCGAGACCTCATCTCTACACAAATAAAAAAAAAATTAGCCAGGGTGGTGACACGCCCCTGTAGTTCCAGTTACTTGGGAGGCTGAGGGGGAAGGATCACCTGATCCCAGGAGGTTGAGGCTGTAGTGAGCCGTGATCGTGTCACTGCCCTCCAGCCTGGGTGACAGAGCAAGATCCTGACTCAAGGAAAAAAAAATGATAACACTAAGACTCTCTTTCACTAAAATAAAACGGCTTATCTGATTGTCCCTTTCACAGAAATCCATCTAAGTAAAATCAGGTGCCATAAAGAGAAAGATTTGAACAGTCATTCTTCTTCTTCTTTTTTTTTTTTTTTGGAGTCAGAGTCTCACAGTCACTCAGACTGGAGTTCAAGTGGCATGCTCACGGCCACTGCAGCCCTGACCTGCTGGGTTCAGGCGTTCTTTCCACCTCAGCCTTCCAAGCAGATGGAACCACACGTGCGTGCCACCATGCCCGGCTAATTTTTTTATTTATTGTAGAGATGAGATCTCACCAAATTGCGTGGGCTGGTCTTGAACCCTTGGACTCAGGCAATCCTCTTGCCTCCATCTCCCAATGTACTGGGATTACAAGTGTGAGCCACCATGCCCGGCATCATTATTTTTATAGTAAAATCAATACAGTAGCCACCATTAAATATGTCAGTTAAAAATGTTTCATCGCGGATTTGAGACCCGCCTGGGCAACTTGGCAAGACCTCATCTCTACAATAAAAAAATCAAAATGAGCCGGGCATGGAGCGCGCGCCTGTAGTTCCAGCTACTTGGAAGGCTGAGGCAGAAGGATCGCCGGAGCCCAGCGGGTCGAGGCTGCGGTGGCCGGGAGCGGCCACTGCACTCCAGTCTGGGCGACAGAGTGAGACTCCAACTCAAAAAAAAAAAAAAAAAAAGTTTCACACCCCACTTTCCTGGGCTCTTCCCCTGAAATTCTCCTAGAAAAAAAGTCTGAAAGGAAATAACATAAGAATGATGTGAGCTGGGTGCTCACGTCTGTAATCCCAGTACTTTGGGAGGCCGAGGCGAGAGGATTGCCTGAGCCCAGGGATTTGAGAACAACCTAAGCAACATAGTGAGAACTCATCTCTACAATAAATCAAAAAGCTAGCCGGACCTGGTGGTGTGCACCTGTCGTTCCATCTACTTGGAAGGCTGAGGTGGAAGGATCACCTGAACCCAGCTGGTTGAGGCTGTGGTGGCTGAGAGCATGCCACTGTCCTCCAGTCTGAGTGACAGAGTGAGACCTCAACTTAAAAAAAAAAAAAATATGGGCCTGGCACAGTGGCTCATGCCTATAACCCCAGCACTTTGGGAGGCTGAGGTGAGGGGATTGCCTGAGCCCACGGGTTCGAGACCAGTCTGGGAAACTTGGTGAGACCTCATCTCTCCAATAAATCAAAAAATTAGCCAGGCATAGTGGCACGTGCCTGTACTTCCAGCTACTTGGAAGGCAGAGGCGGAAGGGTCACCTGAGCTCAGCAGGTGAAGGCTGCGGTGGCTGAGAGCGTGCCACTGCACTCCAGCCTGGGTGACCGAGTGAGACTCCAACTCAAAAAAATCCCCAAGTAATGTGGGGTTTATTGTTATCACTTCGATGTCCCTAGAGACACAAGTGGGGTCTGATCAAAGATGTGGTTCCTTCAGGGACACCCACAAAACTGAGACCCAGAGTCCACATACCTGTTGTGTGGCCCCGTGGCCACCAGGGGGCAACAACACGCCACCGTTTTGGTCCCAGGGAGCAGCCAGAGGGAGGAAGTCCCCAGGCATGCTGGCTCCCCACACGGGATCTCTGGGTGGGATGGGGAGAACCTCCCCCACATTCAAGTGGGAAGAAAGCAGGTGAAAGGTGCAAAGGTAACCCTCTTTCTTTCCATTTGTGTCATTTGAGCTGAAGCTCAGCAGCCGGAAAACAAGAACTTGACAAGGATTCGCTACTGTGGCTGGTGGGAGTTTGGATTGGAGCAACCTCTTTGGAAAGCGGTGTGGCAGCATTTGCTAAATAAAGCCTGGCATACACACATCTAACGATGCTGCGATTCCAGTCCTGGGTGTGTGTCCACCCAATAAGTGTGTCTGCCAATGGATGTATAGAAAGACCTGTTGAGCGGTGCATTCGAGATCAGAACTCCAGCCGAGTGTGGTGGTTCACACCTGTCATCCCAGCACTCTGGGAGGCGGAGGTGAGAGGATGGCCTGAGACCAGGGGTTTGAGACCAGCCTGGGCAACTTGGCAAGACCTTGTCTCTACAATAAATCAAAAACTAGCCGGGCATGGTGGCGTGCACCTACAGTTCCAGCTACTCGGGAGGCTGAGGCAGGAGGATCGCCTGAGCTCAGGAGGTCGAGGCTGCGACGGCTGTGAGCGTGTCACTGCACTCCAGCCTGGAAGACAGAGTGAGATCCTGATTTGAAAAAAAAAAAGATCAGGATCAGAACCCCCAGGTAGAAACTTCCCAAATACCCATCAACAATATCATGGATAGGATACATTTGGGTGCATTCACCCAGTGACATTCTCTATGGGAGCATGATTCGCGTGAGCATAATGACCTGGAAAGGATGCCAGACACAAAAACGTTGCTGCGATATTTCATTTATAAAGAGGACAAAACGAGTGAAACATCACAAGAAATGGCTGTTTTCCAGAGTGGCTGTACCATTTTGCATTTCCCTCTTCAATCCAGAAGGCATTCAGTTGCTTTCATCCTTGCCAGGGCTAGGTGATGTCAGGAATTTTTTTCTTTTAGCCATTCTGGTAGATGTGTACTGATGTCTCACTGTGGTTGTAATGTATACTTCCCGAGGAAAAATGGTACTAAACATCTTTTCTTTCTTTTTCTGAGTTAAGTTCTCACTCTGGCGCCCAGGGTGGAGTGCAGTGGCGTGCTCACGGCTCACCGCAGCCTTGACCTCCTGGGCTCAGGCGATCCTCCCATCTCAGCCTCCCGAGTAGCTGGGACTACAGGCGTGTGCATTACATGTGGCTAATTTTTTTTTGTTTGAGTCGGAGTCTCACTCGGTTTCCCAGACTGGAGTGCAGTGGCCGCTTCCGGCCACCGCAGCCTCGCCTGCTGGGTTCCGGCGATCCTTCCGCCTCAGCCTTCCAAGTAGCCGGAATTACAGGCATGCACTACCACGCCCAGCTGATTTTTTGATTTATTGTAGAGATGAGGTCTCGCTGCCCAGGCGGGTCTCGAACCCGCGGGCTCAGGCAATCCACTCACCTCAGCCTCCCAAAGGCGCGGGATTACAGGCTGAGCCACCGAGCTCTGCCATGTGGCTAATTTTTAAATTTTTTTTGTAGAGATGATGTCTCGCTGTGTTGCCTAGGCTAGTCTTGAACTCCTGGGCTCAAGCAGTTCTATTGCTTTGACCTCCTAAAGTGCTGGGATTACAGGCATGAGCCACCACACCTGACCCTTCATTTCTAATATAAGCATTTAATATTAACTTTTTCTCTATGCATCCATAGCGGTGTCTCATGCATTTTGATAATTTATATTTTTCATTTTTCCACTTATAAATGATTTCTAATTTCTCTTCTCTTCTGCCCATGGATTTTCTTTTCTTTTTTGTTTTTGCAGAGACAAGGTCTCACTGTCTTGCCCAGGCTGTTCTTGAACTCCTGGTCTCAAGAAATCCTCTTGCCTCAGTCTCCCAAAGTGCTGGGATTACAGGCATGAGCCACCATGCCCAGCCTTGGCCTGTGGATTATTTAGAACGTTGTTGTTTTCCAAGTGTTTGGAGGATTTCCTGCTACCTTTCTGTTGTTTATTTCCATTATGGTCAGAGAACATAGGTATTTTGCATGATTATAATTTTTTATTTTATTTTTTAATTACAATTTTTTTTAGATTAGAAAATATAGTTTATTCAAAAGTAAATTAGAGAGAGAGAGAGAGAAAAAAAATTAACCTCCCCAAGGGAAAGAAGGTTGCCAAAGCTTAGGAAAACATGGCAAGGTCATAACTCGAAGAGCACATGGCCACACCATAGTTTAGCAAGGCAATGCCTTTTTTTTTTAAATTTAAGAGTTGTAGCCGGGCTCGGTGGCTCAGCCTGTAATCCCGCGCCTTTGGGAGGCTGAGGTGAGTGGATTGCCTGAGCCCGCGGGTTAGAGACCCGCCTGGGCAGCGAGACCTCGTCTCTATAATAAATCAAAAAATCAGCCAGGCGTGGTAGCACACCTGTAATTCCAGCTACTTGGAAGGCTGAGGCGGAAGGATCGCCGGAGCCCAGCAGGCCGAGGCTGCGGTGGCCGGGAGCCGCCACTGCACTCCAGTCTGGGCGACAGAGTGAGACTCCACCTCAAAACAAACAAAGAAACAAGAGTTGTATTAGCAGCCGGGCGTGGTGTCTCAAGCCTGTAATCCCAGCACTTTAGGAAGTGGAGGTGAGAGGGTTGCCTAAGCTCATGGGTTCAAGGTCAGCCTCTACAACAAGTCAAAAAATTGGCTAGGCGTGGTGGCACATGCCTGTGGTTCCAACTGCTTGGAAGACTGAGGTGGAAGGATTGCCTGAGCCCAGCGGGCCACTGAACTCCAGCCTGGGTGACAGAGTGAGACTCCGACTCAAAAAAACAAAAATTAAAAAAAGATTTGTATTAGCTAGACATGGTGGCATGTGCCCGCAGTCCCAGCTACTCGGGGGGCTGGGGTGGGAGGATTGCTTGAACCCAGAAGGTTGAGTTTGCAGTGAGCCGGGATAGTGTCATTGCACTCCAGCCTGGGCAACAGAATGAGACCCCACCCAGAGCCTGAGGGTGGCCTGGGACCCTGTGCTTACTCAGTTCTTCAGGTGATTCTTCTGCCACTGAGGTTTGAGAACCACTGTTAACTAAAGCCGCATCCGGGCCTGGCTGAGTGGGTGCAGCGGGCTCATTGTTGCTCGGAGTTGCATGAGAACAGTTTTCAAGAGAGTTAAAATGATGCCTCGCCCTGTATTTGGAAGTTTTCCTTACTTGGAAGTCTTTTCCGTTTTGTTTTTAAATTTTAAAATTTCTTATATAGAGATGAGGTCTTGTTATGTGGCCTAGGCTGGTCTCGAACACCTGGGCTCAGGCTATCCTCTTTCCTTGGCCTCCCTAAGTGCTGGGATTATATGTGTGAGCCACCACACTTGGCCTTGTTTTGTTTTTCTTTTATTTTTTGAGTTGGAGTCTCACTGTGTCACCCAGACTGGAGTGCAATGGCTGCTTCCGGCCACTGCAGCCTCAACCTGCTGGGCTCCGGCAATCCTTCCGCTTCAGCCTTCCAAGTAGCTGGAACTACAGGCGTGCGCTACCACGCCTGGCTCATTTCTTTTTTTTTTTTTTTAAATTATAGAGATGAGGTCTCACCAAGTGGCCCAGGTGGGTCTCGAACTCATGGGCTCAGGCAATCCACTCACCTCAGCCTCCCAAAGGCGCGGGATTATAGGCTGAGCCACCGAGTCCAGCTTGTTTTCTTTTAAGTATGGCAACCATAGACAGAAGTTTGAAGTTTTTTTTTTTTTTTTTTGAGTTGGAGTCTCACTCTGCTGCCCAGACTGGAGTGCAGGGGCCGCTCCCGGCCACCGCAGCCTCGACTTGCTGGACTCCGGCAATCCTTCTGCCTCAGCCTTCCAAGTAGCTGGAACTACAGGTGCGTGCTACCATGCCCAGCTAATTTCTTGATTTATTGTAGAGATGAGGTCTCGCCAAGTTGCCCAGACGGGTCTTGAACCCGTGGGCTCAGGCAACCCACTCACCTCAGCCTCCCAAATCGCGGAATTACAGGCTGAGCCACCGAGCCCGGCTGTGAAGTCTTTTAAAATGTCTTTTTTTTTTTTTTTCAAAATAAAATGTTGGCAACTCAGAAAAAAGATTTGTTTTAGGACCCAAGATATAGTCTATATTGGTGAATATTCCATATATACTCAAAAACATCACTCATTCTACTTTTTTTAAGGTGAGGTTTTCTACAAATGCCAGTTAGATGTGGAAAGTTGGTCTTCCTGTAGATGTTTTGTCTGTTATTACTGAGGAAGGGCTATTGACATCCCAGTTATAATTACGAACAGGCCCATTTCTCTTTCAGTTCTATCAGCTTTTGGTTCATACATTTTGAAGTCTGTTGTTACATGCATGTGTACTTGGTATGTTTATGTGATCTTTGTGAATTTACTCTTTATCATGATGTAACGTCTCTTTGTGATAGTTTATTTGCCATAAAGTCTACTTAGTCTGATATTAATATAGTCACTTCAGCTTTCTTTGTTAGTGTTTTTATTTTTTATTTTTTTTTTAATTTTTTTATTTTTTTTGAGTTGGAGTCTCACTCTGTCACCCAGACTGGAGTGCAGTGGCCGCTCCCGGCCACTGCAGCCTCGACCTGCTGGGCTCCAGCGATCCTTCCGCTCAGCCTTCCAAGTAGCTGGAACTACAGGCGCGCACTACCACGCCCGGCTAATTTTTTGATTTATTGTAGAGATGAGGTCTCGCTGCCCAGGCGGGTCTCGAACCCGCGGGCTCAGGCAATCCACTCATCTCAGCCTCCCAAAGGCGCGGGATTACAGGCTGAGCCACCGAGCCCGGCTCAGTGTTTTTATTTTTAAATCTACTTAAATACTTACATTTAAGGTGAATTCTTGTAGACTATATGCAGTCTTTTTTTAAGTTAAAGTCTCACTTTGTTACCCAGGTTGGAGTGCAGTGACCACTGCAGCCTTGACCTGCTGGGCTCAGGTGATCCTTCCACCTCAGCTTTCCAAGTAGCTGGAACTACAGGTGCATGCTACCACACCTGGCTAATTTTTTGATTTATTGTAGAGATGAGGTCTTGCCAAGTTGTCCAGGCTGGTCTCCAACCCCTGAGCTCGGGCAATCTTCTCATCTCGGCCTCCCAAAATGCTGGGATTACAGGCCTGAGCCACTGTGCCCCGCTTTAGTTTCATTTTTTAAAAACTCTGTTCAGCTTAAGCAACATAGTGAGAGCTTGACTCTATGAAAAATAAAAAAAATTAGCTGGGCATAGTGGTGAGCACCTGTAGTACCAGCTACTAGGGCTATGGTTGTGCCACTGCACTCTAACCTGGGTGACAGAATGAGATCCCAACTCAAAAAACAAAAAGTCTATTGTATCTTTGTGTTTTAGTTGGTGAATTTAGGCCATTTACATTTAATGCAATCATTGCCATTCACAGCTGTTATTTTATGATTTGTTTTCTGTTTGCTCTCTCTGATTTTTTTTGTTGTTGTTGTTCCTCTTTTTCCCCTTTACTGCCATCTTTTGAAATATTTTAGTATTTTTAGTATTATATTTTAAGTTATTCCTTGTGATTCTAACTATATATATCTTTGTATACTCTTTTATAAAGTGCTTACTCTAGGGATTACAATATACAGAGGGTGCCGAAAAACGTATACACATTTTAAGAGATGTTATCTGTGTATTACTTTTTGAAGTTGAATTGAATTACTGTAACAGTGCATAGTATGACGTTCACTCAGCTGTGCTGCTATTTTTTTTACTGTCCTGCCTGTTGCATGGTGATGCTAGTATTCATTTGATTAGTGTCATCTTCTGAACAAACCTCATACTTAAAATGTGTATACATTTTTTGGCACCCCCCTGTATATATATACCTAACTTTTCACAGTCTAGTTAGAATTTATATTTTACCTCTTACATGGAGTGTAGAAGCCTTGCCACTATGTGTGCTCCTTTACCTTCCCCTTTAACTCTGTAGTTGTCATATATATTTCATCTACGTGTATTGAAAACTGCTTCAGAAAATGTCATAACTTATGTTTTCAACCATTGTACATATTTTTTTTTTCGAGTTGGAGTCTCACTCTGTTGCCCAGGTTGGAGTGCAGTGGCACGCTTCCAGGCACTGCAGCCTCGACCTGCTGGGCTCAGGCGATCTTTCTGTCTCAGCCTTTCAAGTAGCCAGAGCCTCAGGCATGTGCTACCACACCCAGCTAGTTTTTTAGTTATTGTAGAAATCAGGTCTTACCAAGTTGCCCAGGCTGGTCTCAAACCCACGGGCTCAGGCAATCCTCTTGCCTCAGCCTCCCAAAGTGCTGGGATTATAGACTTGAGCCACTGCTCCCAGCCTTATTGTACATATTTTGAAGAACTTAAGAAGAGAACAGTAATGAAAACTATTGGATACAAGTGACATGGATTTTTCCTTTTTTTGAGTCAGGGTTTCACTCTGTCACCCAGGCTGGAGGGCAGTGGCACAATCACAATCACTGCAGCCTGGGTCTGTTGGGCTCAGGTGATCCTCTTGCCTCAACCTCCCGAGTTGCTGGGACTACAAACATGCATCACCATGCCTGGCTAATTTTTTTGTTTTTGTTTTTTTGTAGAGACGATATCTTGCTTATGCTGCCCAGGCTAGTCTCAAATACCTGGGCTCAAACGATCCTCCTGTGTCAGTCTCCCAAAGTGCTGGGATTACAGGCATGAACCACTGTACCCAACTCTACTTACTTAAGAAAATTTTTTTTTTTGAGTTGGAGTCTCACTCTGTCGCCCAGACTGGAGTTCAATGGCTGCTCCTGGCCACCGCAGCCTCAACTTGCTGGGCTCCGGTGATCCTTCCACCTCAGCCTTCCAAGTAGCTGGAACTACAGGCACGTGCTACCACACCCGGCTAATTTTTTGATTTATTGTAGAGATGAGGTCTCGTCAAGTTGCCCAGGCAGGTCTCGAACCCGTGAGCTCAGGCAATCCACTCACCTCGGCCTCCCAAAGTGCTGGGATTACAGGTTGAGCCACTGAGCCCGGCCTAAAAATTTTTTTTAAGAATTCATTTATTTTTTAAATTTTAGATTTAAGGGTGCACATGCATGTTTGTTACATGGACATATTGTTTGGTGGTGAGGATTGGGTTTCAGGTGGCCTATTCCCCAGATAGTGAATATTGTATCTAGTAGGTAATTTTTGAACCCTATTTCTCTCCCCGCATCCCCTCTTATTGGTGTCCCCAGTGTCCATTATTTCCATCTTTGTGACTATTTAGCTCTCACATGTGGTGTTTGCTTTTCTGTTTCTGCATCAGTTCATTTAGCACGATAATCTCTAGCTCCATCCATGTTGCTGAAAAAGACATGATTTCATTCTTTTTAATGGCTGCGTAGTATTCCATGGTGTATATATACCACATTTCCTTTATCCGGTCAATTGTTGGTAGGCACTTAGATTGGTTCCATATTTTGCTACTGTGAATAGTGCTTCAATGAACATATAAGTGTGGGTATCTTCTTTATATATTGATTTTGTCTCCTTTGGGTAGATCCCTAGTAGTGAGATTGCTGGATCAGAAGGTAATTCAATTTTTAGTTCTTTGAGAAATCTCCATACTGCTTTCCATAGAGGTTGAATTAGTTTACAATCTCACCAACAGTGAATGAGTGTTTCATTTTCTCCACAACTGTACCAACATCTGATGATCTTTGACTTTTCAATATTAGCCATTCTGACCAGTGATATCTCATTGTGGTTTTAATTTGCATTTCTCTGATGATTAGTAATATTGAGCATTTTCTTCATATGTTTGTTGGCTGCTTCTGTGTCTTCTTTTGAGAAGTGTCTGTTCATATCCTTTGCCCACTTTTTGATAGGGTTACTTTTTTTTTTTCATGTTGAGTGATTTTAGTTACTTCTAGATTCTGGATATTAGCCCTTTTTCTGAGGTGTAATCTGCAAATATTTTCTTTTCTTTTCTTTTTTTTTTTTTTGAGTTGGAGTCTCACTCTGTCACTCAGACTGGAGTGCAGTGGCCACTTGCGGCCACTGCAGCCTCGACCTGCTGGGCTCTGGTGATCTTTCTGCCTCAGCCTTCCAAGTAGCTGGAATTACAGGCACGCGCTACCACGCCCGGCTGATTTTTTTGATTTACTGTAGAGATGAGGTCTCGTCAAGTTGCCCAGGTGGGTCTCGAACCCACGGGCTCAGGCAATCCACTCACCTCAGCCCCCCAAAGTGTGAGATTACAGGCTGAGCCACCAAGCCTGGCTTGCAAATATTTTCTACCTTCAGTAGGTTTTCTGTTCACTCTTTGGATTATTTCTTTTGCAGTGCAGAAGATTTTTTAGTTTAATCAAGTCCCATTTGCCTATTTTAGTTTTTGTTGCAATTGCTTTTGGGGTCTTTGTCATGAATTATTTGCCTAGTTCTGTGTCCAGAAGAGTGTTTCCTAGGTTTTCTTTTAGAATTTTTATAGTTTTGGGTCTTGCATTTAAGTCTTTGTTTTTTTTTTTTTTTTGAGTTGGAGTCTCACTCGGTCGCCCAGACGGGAGTGCAGCGGCCGCTCCGGCCCACTGCAGCCTCGCCTGCTGGGCTTGGCGATCCTTCCCCCTCACCCTTTCCCGAGTAGCCGGAATTACAGGTATGCCTCCCACCCCCGGCTGATTTTTTGATTTATTGTAGAGATGAGGTCTCGCTGCCCAGGCGGGTCTCGAACCCGCGGGCTCAGGCAATCCACTCACCTCAGCCTCCCAAAGGCGCGGGATTACAGGCTGAGCCACTGAGCCCCGGCTGCATTTAAGTCTTTGATCTATCTTGAGTTAATTTTTGTATATGGTGAGAGATAAGGTCCAGTTTCATTCTTCTCCATATGGCTAGCCAATTTCCCCAGCACCAATTGTTGAATAAGGTGTCCTTTTCTGGTTGTTTATTTTTGTTAGCTTTGTCAAAGATCAGTTAGTTGTAGGAATATGGTTTTATTTCTGGGTTTTCTATTCTGTTCCCTTGGTCAATCAGCCTATTGTTATACCAGTACCATGCTGTTTTAGTGACTATTGCCTTATAATATAAATTGAAGTCAGACATTTCTGCAATTGTTCTTTTGCTTAGAATTGCTTTAGCTATTCAGTCTTCTTTTTGATTCTATATAAACTTTAATATTGTTTTTTCCCCCTAATTCTGTGAAGAACAAAGTTAGTATTTTGATTGGGATTGTACTGAATCTGTAGATTACTTTGGGCAGTAAGTTCATTTTAACAGTATTGATTCTTCCAATATATGAACATGGGATGTTTTTCCATTTATTTATGTCGTCTATGATTTCGTTCATCAGTGTCTTGTAGTTCTCCTTATAGAAACCTTTTACTTCTTTAGTTAGGTGTACTTCTTGGTCTTTTAAAAAAATGTGGCTGGTGTGGGTGGAACTGAGCTCTTGATTTGGTTCTCAGCTTGAGCATTGCTGGTGTATAGAAATGCTACCAATTTTTGTACATTGATTTATTTTATATCCTGAGACTTTACTGAAGTCATTTATCAGGTCCTGAAGCTTCTTTGAGTAGTATTTAGGGTTTTTTCTAGGTATACAATCATGTCATCCATGAACAGGGACAGTTTGACTTCCTCCTTGCTGATTTGGATATCTTTTATTTCTTTCTCTTGTCAGATTGCTCTTCCAACACAGTGTTGAATAAGAAAGGCGAAAGTGGGCCACCCTGTTTTGTTCCTGTTCTGTCAGGGAATGTTTTTAATTTTTCTCAGTGAAGTATGAGGCTGGCTGTTGGTTTATCATATATGGCTCTTATTATTTTTATTTTTATTATTTTAATTTTTTTAAAGCTGATGTCTCACTCTGTTGCCCAGGCTGGATGCCGTGGCACACTCACAGCCATCCCAGCGCCAACCTGCTGGGCTCCGACAGTCCTTCTGCCTCAGCCTTCCAAGTAGCTGGAACTACAGACGCGCGCTACCACGCCCAGCTGCTTTTAAAAAATTTATTGTAGAGACGACGTCTTGCCAAGTTGTCCGGGCTGGTCTTGAACCTACAGACTCAGGCAATCCACTCACGTCGGCCTCCCACAGTGCTGGGATTACAGGCTGAGCCACCGAGCCCGGCTGCTCTTATTATTTTGAGATATGTTTCTTCAGTGCCTGGTTTGTTGAGGACTTTTTGGTTTTTTTTTGAGTTGGAGTCTCACTCTGTTGCCCAGACTGGAAATGCAGTGGCTGCTCTCGGCCACCGCAGCCTCGACCTGCTGGGCCTGGTGATCCTTCCGCCTCACCCTTTCCCGAGTACCCGGAATTACAGGCATGTGCTACCACACCGGCTGTTTTTTTGATTTATTGTAGAGATGAAGTCTGGCTGCCCAGGCGGGTCTCGAACCCGTGGGTTCAGGCAATCCACTCACCTCAGCCTCCCAAAGGCATGGGATTACAGGCTGAGCTACCGAGCCTGGCTTGTTGAGGGTTTTTATCATGAAGGGATACTGGATTTTGTTGATTACCTTTTCTCCACCTATTGAGATTATCATATGGTTTTTATTTTTGCTTTTGTTTATGTGGTGTATCATGTTTATTGATTTGTGGATTTTGAAACACCCTTGCATCTCTGGAATAAAACCCACTTGGTCATGATGGATAATTTTTTAGATATGCTGTTGAATTTGGTTTGCTAGTTTTTGTTAAGAATTTTAAACCAGATGTGGTGGCTCATGCCTGTAATCCAAGTACTTTGGGAGGTGGAGATGAGAGGATTGCCTGAGCTCAGGGGTTTGAGACCAGCCTGGGCAGCTTGGTGAGACCTCGTCTCTACAATAAATCAAAAAAATTAGCCAGGTATAGTGACACACACCTGTAGTCCCAGCTACTTGGAGGGTTGAAGTGGGAGAACTGCTTGAGCCCAGCGGGTCAAGGTTGCAGTATCTGTGATCATGCCATTGCACTCCTGCCTGGGTGACAGAGTGAGACTTGGATTAAAAAAAAAAAAAAAAAAAAAGAAGAATTTTAGTATCTATATTCATCAGGGAAATAGACCTGTAGTTTTCTTTTTTGTTGTGTCTTTGCCTGATTTTGTTATTAGTGTGATTCTGGTTTCATAGAATGAGTTACGGAGGAGTCCCTCCTTGATTTTCTGAAATAGTTTCAGTAAGCTTGTTACCAGCTCTTCTTTGTACATTTGATAACATTCAGCTGTCAATTTGTCTGGTTCTGGGGTTTTTTTTTGTTGGGAGATTAAAAAAAAATTTTTTTTTTAAATAGAGAGGAGGTCTTGCTATGATGCCTAGGCAGGTCTTGAACTTCTGGGCTCAAGCAATCCTCCCGCCTTGGCCTTCCAGAGTGCTGGGACTATAGGCATGAGCCACCACACTTGACTGAGGGAATTTTTTTTTTTTTGCGTTGGAGTCTCACTCTGCCACCCAGACTGGAGTGCAGTGGCCGCTCCCGGCCACCGCAGCCTCGACCCGCTGGGGCTCCGGTGATCCTTCCACTTCAGCCTTCCAAGTAGCTGGAACTACTGGCGTGCGCTACCACACCCGGCTAATTTTTTGATTTGTTGTAGAGATGAGGTCTCACCAAGTTGCCCAGGCGGGTCTCAAACTCACGGGCTCCGGCAATTCACTCACCTTAGCCTCCCAAGGCCCCGGATTACAGGCTGAGCCACCGAGCCCGGCTAACTGAGGGAACTTTTTAAAAAAAATTACTGATTCCATTTCACTGCTCATTATTGGTTTATTCAGGGCATCTATTTCTTCCTGGTTCAGTCTTGCGGAGTTGTATGTTTCCAGAAATTTATTCATTTCCTCTAGGCTTTCCAGTTTGTTGCCATAGAGGTACTTATAGTAATCTCTGATGATCTTTTTATTTCTGTGGTATCAGTGTATCACTACTGAAAATTTTTACTGAATTTATTTGAGTTTTCTCTTGGTTGGTCTAGCTAGTGGTCTGTCAATTTTGCTTATTCTTTAAAAAAACAACAACCATGTTTTGATTCCTTGATCCTTTGTATCATTTTCTGGGGAGAGGTTCTCAATGTTATGTTCTACTCTGATCTTTGTTATTTCTTTTCTTTTGCTGGCTTTAGGTTTAGACTGTTCTTGCTTTTCTGGTTCCTTGAGGTGCAAGGTTAAGCTATTAATTTCTGATCCCTATCTTTTTGATGTAGGCATTTCATGTTATACACTTCCTGCTTTGACTGGATCCCAAAGGTTTTGATATATTATGCCACTATTTTCATTTTTTTCAACAAATTTTTTGATTTCTGCCTTAATTTCATTGTTTACCCAAGGGTCATTCGGGGATGAGTTTTTCAGTTTCCATGGAGTGGTGTAGTTTTGGGAGCTCCTTTTAGTGTTGATTTCTAATTTTATTCCACTGTGGTCCAAGAAGATGCCTGGTATAATTTTGATGTTTTTACATTTATTGAGACTTGCTTTATGGCCACACATATGGTCTATTTTGGAGAATGTTCCATGTGGAGATGAGAATGTACATTCTGCGGTTGGGTGGAAAGTTCTGTAGATGTCTGTTAGGTCCGTTGGGTCCAGTATTTATTGATTTTCTGCTTTGATGATCTGTCTAGTGATGTCAGTGGGGTGTTGAAGTCACCCACTATTATGGCATGGCTGTTTAGATGTTTTCAGAGATCAGATAGCGTTTGCTTCATGAATTTGAGTGCTCTGGTATTTGGTGTGTATATGTTTAAAATGGTTAAATCTTCTTGTTGGATTTCACCCCTTTATCATTATATAATGTCTTTCTTCATCTCTTTTTCGTTGTTTTTGGTTTAAAGTCTAGCTGTCTAGCTGGGCTCGGTGGCTCAGCCTGTAATCCCACGCTTTGGGAGGCCGAGGTGAGTGAATTGCCTGAGCCCGCGAGTTCGAGACCCGCCTGGGCAACTTAGCGAGACCTCATCTCTACAATAAACCAAAAAAATTAGCTGGGTGTGGTAGCGCGTGCCTGTAGTTCCAGCTACTTGGAAGGCTGAGGCGAAGGGATCGCCGGAGCCCAGCAGGTCGAGGCTGCAGTGGCCGGGAGCGGCCACTGCACTCCAGTCTGGGTGACAGAGTGAGACTCCAACTCAAAATAAAATAAAATAAAATAAAATAAAATATTAAAAAAGTCTAGCTGTCTGACAGGAGTGCTGCTCATGCCTGTTTTTGCTGTTCATTCACTTAATATAACTTGTTCTACCATTTGCTTTGCTTCTCCGATTGTCTTTGGCCAGTAATGGATCTTTTACAGGCAATAAATGGTTGGGTTTTTTTTTTTTTTAAATCCAGTTTGCCACTCTGGATTAAGTGGTGGCATTCAGCCCATTATATTCGGGGTTAATATTGATATGTGTAGTTTTGTTCTTGCCATTGTGCTGCAAGCTAGCTGACCCAGGGATTCTAATGTCTACTTGCTTTATAGGCACTGTGACCTCTGAACTTTTGTGCTCTTTTATGATAGAGTTGTTGTTTCCGTTCCAAGTTCTAAGTTTAGAACTCCTTTGAGCATCTTTTGTAGGGCTGGTTTGGTGGTGACACATTCCCTTAGTGTTTGTCTGGAAGGGACTTTATATTTCCTTCGTTGATGAAGCTTAGTTTGCTGAATATAGAATTCTTGGCTAGCATTTTTTTGTTAAGGAGGTTGAAAATAGGTCTCCATTCTCTTCAGGCTTGTGGGGTTTCTGCTGAGAAGTCTGTTAGTCTAATGTTTTTTCCTCCTTTTTTTTTTGTTTTTTTGAGTTGGAGTCTCACTCTGTCACCCAGACTGGAGTGCAATGGCCGCTCCCGGCCACCGCAGCCTTGACCTGCTGGGCTTTGGCGATCCTTCCGCCTCAGCCTTCCAAGTAGCCGGAATTACAGGCATGCGCTACCACGCCCGGCTGATTTTTTGATTTATTGTAGAGATGAGGTCTCGCTGCCCAGGTGGGTCTTGAACCCACAGGCTCAGGCATTCCACTCACCTCAGCCTCCCAAAGGTGTGGGATTACAGACTGAGCCACTGAGCCCGGCATGTTTTTTCCTTTATAAGTGATTTTGTGCTTCTCTCTTGCTGCTCTTAGGATATTTTATTTCATGTGGACTTTGGAGAATCTGACAATGATATGCCTTGGTGAGGTTCTTTTTGCCATATATCTTGCAGGAGTTCTTTGGGCTTCTTGTACCTGGATGTCTAGGCTTCTCTAGAGACCAGAGAAGTTTTCTTAAATTATTTCCCCAAATATCTTTTTCATACTTTTTACTTTAACTTCTCTTCTCTCTGGAATGCCTGTGGTCTGTGGATCTGGCTGCTTTACATTATCCTATATTTCTTGTAGGCTTTGATTATTCTTCTTGATTCTTTTTTCTTTGTTTCTGTCTGACTGGGTTAGTTCAAAGAGCCTGTATTCTGTCTGTGAGACTCTTCTGCTTACTCTAGCCTATTGTTGTGGCTTTGTACTGCGTCTTAAATCTTCTCCAAAGTTTTTTAGTTCTGTTTGGGTTTTTTGAAAGTTGTCAATTTCAGGCAACCCCTTCAGGTCCTCTCCCACTATAGGAGCTTTTCTCTTTTCTCAATAAATCCTGCTTTCTAAAAAAAAAAAAAAAAAAAAAGAAAGTTGTCAATTTCTCCTTTAACTTCCTGCATTTTTCTGCTAATTTCTTTATCTTGCATCTCATGGAGCTTCTTTATCAGTGATATGTTGAACTCATTCCCTGACATTTCAATAATTTCACTGTGGCTAGTTTCTGTGGTGGAAACCCCTTTGGAGGGTTAAGACTGTTTTTTTCTTGCTTGTTTTTTTTTGTTTGTTTTTTTTTTGAGTTGGAGTCTCACTCTGTCGCCCAGACTGGAGTGCAGTGGCCTCTCCCGGCCACCGCAGCCTCGACCTGCTGGGCTCCGGCGATGCTTCTGCCTCAGCCTTCCAAGTAGCCGGAATTACAGGCATGCGCTACCACGCCCGGCTGATTTTTTGATTTATTGTAGAGATGAGGTCTCGCTGCCCAGGTGGGTCTCGAACCCGCGGGCTCAGGCAATCCACTCACCTCAGCCTCCCAAAGGCGCGGGATTACAGGCTGAGCCACTAAGCCCGGCTGAGACTGTTTTTCATACTTTCAGAGTTGTTTCTCTGGCTCTTTCTCATCTGGGTGAACTACGACAGCTAATCTGTATGAGTTCCTTTGATCTAGATGGCCTGTGTATGTAGGCTTTCCCAGGTGTTGGTTGTAATAGCGATGTGAAATTATGGGCTGACCCCACGGCTTCCTGTGAAACTAGGGTGGTGGTGGGTTCTCGGGGGGCTTAACTTGCTTCTTGGTGGTGTATGCTGATGTGAGAAAATGACCTGTTGTGATGTATCGTTCAACTTTCAGACCAGCAGGTGGTGCCTATGGGTGTGGACTGGCTACTGTCCCTGTGAATGGGTATTGACTTGGTCCTTAGTGATTGGACGAAGCACTCTGTTGTCTCAGCAGTGAGCCTGTTTGTGGAGTGCACTGTGGTTTGTGCTTCCAGTTCAACCGGGCTATAGGTCCACAAGTGTCAAGCACAGGGTCTGGTGTGCAGCCTCCAAGTGCCCAAAAGTGTGCCTTGGAGAGCTGCCAGGAGACCTCTGCTGCCCCTCAGGAAGGGCAGGGCGGCTTGAGCTCCTAATCTAGAAGAACAGGAGCTCTGGACATTGAACAGAGAAAGTGGCACAGCTCCGGGACTCTGCCCGGGGGGAGGGGTGGCTCAGGCTCCTACTCCAGGTGATTGGGTGTGATAGGCTGGGGCGGTTAGACTGGTCATCGGGTGTGTAGGGATAGGGGCCACCTGACTCTTGGTGCTGGGGGTATACTTCCCTGACAGACTGCGGGGAGCGGGGCAGGCTGTGGTGCCCCACAATGACACCCAAACTTGATTCTGGGTCACGGAGGTGGCCTTGGTTTCAGGCCTCATGGCCTGGGAGTGGCTACAGGGTGGCAGAACATTCTGCCGCTCCGGCCGCTGGTTCAAAGGCAGAGTGGGGTCACTTCTGCTGGTCTCCTGTTGGTTAGATGACTTTCCCAGTTGTGCAGGAGTGGAGAGTTCTCCTTTTCCTCAATATTACTGGGGCGTGCCACCCCAGCTAATCTGAGAAGGAGTCTGGGATTTTTTTGAGTCAGAATCTCAGTCTGTTGCCCAGGCTGGGGGCAGTGGCGCACTCGCGGCCTCTGCAGCCTCGACCTGCTGGGCTTAAGGGATCCTTCAACCTCAGCCTCCCAAGTAGCAGGAAACACAGGCATGTGCCACCATGCCTGGATGATTATTTATTTATTTATTGTAGAGACGAGGTCTCGCCATGTTGCTCAGGCCGGTCTCGAACCTTGGGCTCAGCCCATCCTTGCGCCTTGGCCTCCCTAAGTGCTGGGGTGACAGGTGTGAGCCACCATATCTGGATAGGCATCTGGGATTCTTGACCGTAGTGCTTGCTGAAGAGTTCCAGGTTGCAAAACTGAAGGACTCACTGTGCATGAGAAACCGTGTCCTTCTGCTCAGGAAGCAGATTTCAGGAGTTGGGAGTTGCGCCCTCTGTGAGGTGCATCGTTAGGCTGATATTCTGGGTGTTCCTTGGCATTGTTGAGGCTCTTTGCCACTGCTGCCTGGAGGGGTGGGACAGGACGGGGACACTCAGACGGATTCCGGGTCAAAGATCTGACCCTGGCAGCCTGTCTCTCCCAGAGGGAAATGCAGATTTGGGGAGGGGGAGGTCCCTTGCTGCTCCCAGCTGCAGGCTGGAATGAGCCCAGGTCAGGTCTCAAAGCCAGGGGCAGTCTCCACGCTCCAGCTGTGTTCTGGGTGTGGGAAGCCCCTCCCCTGCTTCAGAGCAAGCAGCCTTGGCCCTGGGCAGAAACCCAAGTGCCCACAGAGGTCACCGTTGGTGCCACAATGGACCCCGGTCATAAAGGATGTCTTCCTTCCCAATCCAGATCTGGGAGCAGACCCATGGCTTTGCTGGACGCCTTTTCCTTTCACCAGCTCTCGGCCTCGAGACAGCTCCAAGATCTGGGAGATATGGGTGTCCTCCCATGACCCATCGAGGTATAGATCCCTGCTTGGAAGGTTCATCTCCGAGGGGAGTTTTCAGTCTGGTCTGTGATCCACACTCACTTTTTTCTGTGGAGGTCATGGCAGGGTCTTTTCGCCCATCTTGTCTTTCCTGAGATCAGGGGTGTCCTTTCCCGTTCTCATGAATATCCATTTCCCTTCTAGGATTGGGGTTCACTGTGTTGGTTTTTCCATGCTATTTCACAATGTTCCCATGGGTGAGGCACGCTTGAAAGCCTCTTATCCACCATCTTGGGGGGAAAAAACACTCAACTTATTTTAAACAGAAAAGATAAATGAATGAAAGGAGAAGCAACAAGGAAATGTATTTTCAGGCCTGACAGGTGGCTCATGCCTGTCATCCCAGCACTTTGGGAGGCCAAGGCAAAGGGTTGCCTGAGCCCAGGAGGTCAAGGCTAGGGTGAGCCATGACTGTGCCACTGCATTCTAGTCTGGGTGACAGAGAGAGATTCAGACTCAGGAAAAAAAAAAAAGGGAAAAATTGGTGGGAAAAACCCCCAGTCATTCATATAACAGATAACAAAATTATGTTGTAAGTCTCAGTAACAAATAATGAACTAGACTACATACATCAGCACAGATGAAACCCAAATATAAAATGCTGATTCAGAGCATAAGCTGATGAATGAATGGTGCCCTATGCCACTTACATAAGCTTTTTTGGGGGGGATTTATTGTAGAGAACAGGTCTCCCCAATTTACCCAGGCTGGTCTCTAACCCCTGAGCTCAACCAATTCTCTTGTCTCTGCTTCCCAAAGTGCTGAGATTACAGGTGTGAGTCACATGCCTGGCTATATATAAGCTTTAAAAAGTCTCCATAAATGCTATTTATTGCCTATGATCAAACAATACAGAGTAAAAGAAAACAACTAGATTGGAGTTGTACTCCTCAAGGTCAGAGTAATAAAAAATTATAGAGATGCGTGCAATGGAAAGGCACTTTCATTGTTTCTGAAATTTCATTTCTTATTTTTATTTATTTTTTTGTTTGCTCTAAAACCTATCACTGGAACTGTTTCTTTTATAAAAACATTACACACATTTGAAAAGGTCTGGGATGCCATGACATGCATTAGGGGTACCCTCGTAATTTTGAACAAGAAAGTAGCCAAAGATGCAAAGATTGGATAACTTAAGGCCTCCTGATGAAACAATAGGTTTTTATGCCATGACCCCCAGACCGGACAGGAGAACAGACATCAGTATCCATATACAGTCCAGAATGTCTTGGACATTATGCCCATGGGAACAGCTCTCGCGGGAGATCTGCCATCTTCTCCTGGCACAGTTTATCAAAGACTTCAGCTTGGGCCACTGTGAAGTGGTTTTTCCAGTCGCCAGGTGTGCCTGGAAAGCACGAAACAGAAACTTGTGTCAGAACCAGGGATGGGTCTTCAGACTGCAATATCTCTCCTTGCTCTGTTCCTGCCATCCACTTGACAAGGATCTTGGAGCTAATATGGCGGAATGAGCAGTGATCCCTCGGTGGGTCCTCACGCTGCCTGCCTGCACACCCATTCACACGTCTATCTGCCTAGACGCGATTTCTGCCTTCTCCTCTCTCCCAGCCCCTCCTGCCTGAAGTTCATCAGCAATAATGCCAGTGTATCTTTGGATACGTCCAGGGTCTAGCTACTTCTCGCCACCTCCATGACCCCAGCCAATATCATCTGTCACCTGGATTATTGTCATAGACTTGTAACTGGTCTTTCTGCTTTTGATTGTTCTCCTTTAGAAGTCACCCTCAGCATGGCAGCCCTCAAGATCCCTTGAAAGGCTCAGCCTCTCATCCCAGCACTTTGGGAGGCTGAGGCGAGTGGATTGCCTGAGCCTGCAGGCTCAAGACCAGCCCTGACAGCTTGGCGAGACCTCGTTTCTACAATAAAATAAAAAATAGCCGGGTGTGGTAGTGTGTGTCTATAGTTCTGGCTACTTGGAAGGCTGAGGCGGAAGGATCACCTGAGCCCAGCAGGTGGACACTGGGGTGCCGTGAGCATGACACTGCACTCCAACCTGGGCGAGAGAGTGAGACTCCGACTAAAACAAACAAAAAAGAAAAAAAGAAGAAGAAAAAACAGCTCAGCCAGATTGGGCCAACTCTTGGCTCAAATTCTCCAAGGACTCTTGGTTACACGCAGTGCAAGTGCTAAAGGCGCTTACAGGGCTCCAGGTGACTGTGGCTGCTGTTGCTTCTGGGACTCCGTCCCCTGTGACTACCCGTTCCTTCACTCTCCTCCATTACATGGGAACTCTTGATGCTGCCTCAAACGTGGCGGCATCCCCTTCCTCAGACTGCTTGCGTTTCCTGTTCCTTCTCCCTGGAATGCTGTTCTCTCAGCTCCCTCCGTGTCTTGCCCGCTTGCCTCTTCAAGTCTTTGCTCCAATCAATCTTCTCAGTGAAGTTCTTTCTCACTTCCAAGTTTAGAGCTGTCCATCCCCACCTTTACTATATTTTACTTCCTAACACTCATCGTGCAGGAAGGCTCTAAGCATTTCCTTTTTTGTGGTGTATGTGCATGGCATGCATCCCTAATGTATGTTAGTTTCAGAAAGTCACATCAGCTGGGCATGGTGGCTCATGCCTAATCCCAGCACTTGGGAGGCGGAGGCGAGAGGATTGCCTGAGCCCACGGGTTCAAGATCAGCCTGGACAATCTGGCGAGACCTCATCTCTACAGTCAAAAAAATAAACAGGTAAAAAATAGCTGGATGTGGTGGCACACACCTGTGGTAACAGCTACTTGGAAGGATCACCTGAACCCAGCAGGTCAAGGCTGCGGTGGCCGTGAGCATGCCACTGCACTCCAGCCTGGGCGACAGAGTGAGACTCCAACTCAAAAAAAAAAAAAAAAAGTGATGGATATGGATTTGAAGCCAGAGAGTCTGACACCAGAAATCACAATCTTAATTATCTGATCATATAATAATTTCATATATCATGCACATTAATATTTTCATATTATATCAATTATTATAGAATAGAATTATATTATGTTGTATCATTATACTACAGAACATTATCTATATTACCAATAGATAATATAGAATGATATGATTATATGAATCAATATATTATATAATTAGAAATTATATACTCTTAACTTATATGAACATAAATGGTATAACCAAACATTTAATGTGGAATTGGTGCCCTGTAAACATCCATTGTTCTTTCATGTTGTCCTGTGTGAGTACTGAGATTTTCTCTTCTTTTTTTTGAATCAGGGTCTCACTCTGTTGCCCAGGCTGGAGTGCAGTAGCACGATCAAGGCTCACCATAGCCTAGAACACCTGGGCTCAGGTGGTCCCTCCAATTATGATTACATTCTGAGCTGCTGAAGGTAGGATTTCAGCATATGGATTTTGGAGAACACCCTTCAGCCCATAACACTCCATATTCTGCTCCCCAACACCCATGTCCTTCTCACATGCAAAGTAAGTGCGCCTCATCCCAACAGCCCAAAAGTCTTCTTTTGGTATTCATTTGTGATTTTATTTATTTTATTATTATGATTTTATAAGAATGTGTGTTAGTTTTTTATTTTATATATTTTATTTTATTTTATTTATTTATTTATTTTTTGAGTTGGAGTCTCACTCTGTCGCCCAGACTGGAGTGCAGTGGCCGCTCCCGGCCACCGCAGCCTCGAACTGCTGGGCTCCGGCGATCCTTCCAAGTAGCCGGAATTATAGGCATGCATTACCACACCCGGCTGATTTTTTGATTTATTGTAGAGATGAGGTCTCGCTGCCCAGGCGGGTCTCGAACCCGCGGGCCCAGGCAATCCACTCACCTCAGCCTCCCAAAGGTGCGGGATTACAGGCTGAGCCACCGAGCCCGGTTTATATATTTTATTTTAAAGATGTGGGATACAATTCAGAATTAGACATACCAGTGGTCATTGTACAGGTAAAGTTTGAGCCTCCCTTTTGTCCCCACTTTGCCTGATTTGAGATCAGGTACCCTTATTGATGTTGTGTCCCCAGCCCCACCCAGGCAGTATCCCACTACTACCAATCCCTTTCTTATAGAATTATGGTAAATGTTTGGGTCTGCTTATGAGTGAAAACATATGGAACTCTGCTCTTTGTTTCTGTGATAGATCACTGAGTATGATAGACTCTAAATCCATCCAAGTTGCTGTGAAGTTCATATGTTATGTCCTTCCTTATGGCGGCACAATATTCTCAAACCATTCCATCATCAACTCTATGTCCAAAATCTTATCTCAATCTCACTAAAGTATGGGTGAGACTTGAGGTATGATTCGTCCTGAGGCAAAATCCCTCTCTAGCTGCCAACCCTAGGAAACCAGACATGTAATCTGCTTTCAAAAGATGATGATGGGACAGACATAAGATGATTATTCTTATTCCAGGAAAGATCAATAAGAAAAAGGAAAGTCATGGGTCCCAAGCGATCCAAAACCCAGCAGTGTAAATTTCATTAGATTTTTAAGGTTCAAAGAACAATCCTCTTAGTCTCTGTGCTCTGTTTTCCTGGCCCGCCACGGTGGCAGCGGCCCTGACCCGCCTGAGGTCTTTTGAAGCATTTACTGTTTTTTTCTTCCATGGACCACCAAACCAGATACACTTGAACGCGAGGATCCTGGAATAATCTATTCTTGAACTCCATGCCATAGACATTTTGATTTTTCTTGAGCCCAACGGGATGGGCATGATTAATCTTTTGTCACACAGAGCCTTACCATGTCTGGCAGCAAAAGTCTCTCCTTTCTCCTTTTCCCAGCTGAGTTACTCCTTCATACATTTCTTTGCTCATGATACTTCTCTATGCTAACTCACCAGTGGGGTAGCCCCACTGTGAAGCCCCCATCCCGTTGTTCATTCCCAGATAAATCACAGCTTGCAGGTCTGGAAGGAGTAGCTAATTAATCTGGTCACTGTTTGTAAAATGGGTACCGCCCATATGCAACAACTCTCAGGAGAGAGAATCTGAATGACCTCACGTAAGTCAGACAACCGTCCCAAGCTGAGTCAACTTTCTCCCAGTGCCGGCAGCCCACATCAGTACCATGAAAAGAGATGCCCTGACCAGGGGTCCTGAGAAATCCTCTAGGCGATGAACAAGAAAAACTGATAAATTCCAACACACTTGCCTCTCAACTGCTAGCAACCTAATATAAGCACAGGAATGCCTTCCATGTATTCTTATACATTCCATCACCAGAGCATTTTCTTTTACCTTTTCTCATAAGTGATAGATTGTCAGCCAATGACGTATTATTCAGGAGGGAATAATTGGACATCTTGTTTTCTTTCATGGCCTGGAAGGAGCTGTTCTTGAGGACTAAGTTCAGTTCTTCTGGTTCTAACTTCTTACCCAGGAATTGACAGATCTTCTCTACAGTTTTTCTGGTGTTCTAAAAGGAGAAAAAACAAGATATGGGATGTGGAAGAGAAAGACAATGGAGAAAATAAGAAGAGAAAGCGAGAACTGGAAGCGAGGAGGAGGAAGAAGAGAAAGAGGAGGAGAAGGGGGAGAAAGAAGACAGGAACAACAACATACAGAAATGAGAAGGGATTGAGTTGAATGCCACTAGGAGAAAGAAACAAGAAGAGGTGGAGAGCAAAACGTATATAAAAGATATAAAGGTTCCCCATAATATGGTTGAGTTTAGAACAATTTAACAGTATAGACAGAGCCTAGGGCTTCTGGATTTTGTGTGTGTGTGTGCGTGTGTTGGAGCCTCACTCTGTCACCCAGCCACTGCAGCCTTGACCTGCTGGGCTCAGGCGATCCT
Source organism: Cephalopachus bancanus (assembly GCA_027257055.1). Classification (NCBI taxonomy): domain Eukaryota; kingdom Metazoa; phylum Chordata; class Mammalia; order Primates; family Tarsiidae; genus Cephalopachus; species Cephalopachus bancanus. Next base: position 287,573 of record JAPVLO010000621.1, read on the forward strand.
TCTGCTTCAGCCTTCCAGGTAGCTGGAACTACAGGAACGTACCACCATGCCTGGCTAATTTTTTTAGTTTATTTTAGAGATGCTGTCTTGCCAAGTTGCCCAGGCTGGTCTCAAACCTGTGGGCTCAGGCAATCTTCTCACCTTGGCCTCCCAAAGTGCTGGGATTATAGGCATGAACCACTGTGCCCGGTGAGCCTAGGATTTCTAAAGAAACTTGTAGAAAGGCTTCTAGACAGTGATCAGGATTAGTGAGAAGAGGTTCGGGGAGAACTTGACAAAGATTTAAGGGATGAATTTCAAATCCTGCTGTCAAATAATACCATTTCCCATGAGTAACATTTGAATAACGTAGTTTTTACAATATTTTCTTATATATTATCTCACTAATTAGTATTTGACACATGATCCTGGGAGATTATGATAAGAAAGTAGATTTTTATAACCAAAAGTGCTTTGAATCATAGACCTTCCTCTTAGCACTACAGTGTTTTAAATTTTTCTTTATCTCATAAGCCTTAGTTGTCATCTAACATGAAGACACACAACTGTGGAAGTAACTAAAATGAAAGTTCATTGTGTGATTTGAAAGAAAAATTACAGGAAGGTATAGGATCATGTACCTGAGGTAACTAAACTCGTTACAAAAGGCTTCTTAGTAACTATGAGTTTATGCTGAGGCCATAGGGGATTGGACAGAAGTAGCTGGAGGAAGGTGATAGGACATCATGTTCCTCAGGTAGAAGCAAAAGCCAGTGTCTATTATTTTCTCTTTTCTCTAAGATGCCACTGATAAGTCGAATTTCTTTTTTCAACGATCTGATCACTCTTACTGATTGTGAGCATCATCTGACATCTTTTCCTGTCTACCATGGGTCACTCCAGTACTTGGCATCTTACGATATTTACACACATTAATTTCATGCCTTCACGTCTCTTCATATCAGTCAATCCGAGGTGTCAGACAGCTGGACACATCTCTGGGACTAAAACATTTCTACCCACTCCCATCTCCTTCCTCAGTTTCCTTTCATCACTAAATCACCAGGGGAACCATGTGTCCTGCCCTGATAAGTTTATACAACCACCAGCGCTAGCATAAGCCATCGTACTCTGCCTCAGTGCATGGAAAAAGCTTGTTAGACGTTTTAAGACGAAATAAGGGAAAAGCTCTTTAGATGTTTTAAGACGAAATATATGAAGAAAAAGCACGAAGCTTGAGAAGCGCCCGCCAGAAGTAGAAAATGAGGACCAGGGAACTAATCTCGCTCTTAATGCTGCTTCGGCAGGCTAAATTTCGAGAAGGCAAAATGGAGGCAGAGTAATGGAGACAAGTTAGAGGAAGTGAAGGTGGTGGTGAGACAGCGTGTGCTGACTATAAAAATGGTGGTTACCTGTTTCAGCTCTTCATAACTCAGTAGCAGGAAGGTGTTCCTCTTCCTCATGGACATCCAGCCACGAATGTGGTCAAACCATGATCCATATATCACTGCGGGGGTGGGAGTTTAGGCAGCAAGAGTGATAGGTTACAAACTCTGTGGATGCAGGGGTCCAGTCTATCACGTTGATTCTTCTGTTAGCTTTGCTAAGGTATAATTCACAAATAAAACTTGTATATGTTTACAGTGGACACCATGATGCTTTGATATACGCATACATTATGAAATGATAAAACCAAGCTCATTAACATATGCCTCACCTCACATCTCATTTTGGGGTGGTGAGAATGTTTAAGATCTTCTCTCTTAGTGATTTTCAAGTATAGAATACATTATTAACAACAGTCAACAAGTTGTACAATAGATCTCCAGAACTTATTCATCTTCTCTAACTAAAACCTTGTACCCTTCGACCAACATCTCCCTAGTCTCATTCCTCAGACTTCCTACCCCTGTTGACCTCTGCTCTACTCTCTGCTTCTGTGGGCTCAATTTTGTCAGAGTCCACATGCAAGTAAGATCATGAGGTATTTGTCTTTCTGTGCCTGGCTTATCTTACTTAGCACAATGTCCTCCAGGTTCACCCATGTTGTTGCAAATGACAGGATTTCCTTCTTTCTTGTTTTTTTTTTTTTTGAGTCAGAGTTTCACTCATGGCCACCGCAGCCTCCACCTGCTGGGCTCAGGTGATTCTTCCCCCTGACTTCCAAGCAGTTGTACCTATAGGCACACACCACCACACCCAGATAATGTGTTGATTAATTGTAGAGACAAGGTCTCACCAAGTTGCCCAGGCTGGTCTTGAACCCCCGGGCTCAGACAATCCTCTCACCTTGTCCTCCCAAAGTGTTGGGATTACAGGCTTGAGCCACTGCGCCTGGATTTTTGTTGTTGTTTGAGGTTGAATAGTATTCCATTGATCCTAGAACCTGGGATTCAACAATGACTCAAAGAGCTTACGTTTTTGGTGTGGAGACACGTGGAATAATGAGTAGTAGCGGGAATGAGGAGTGTTGCTGTTTCACACAGTGTTAAGATGGTAGGCTTCCCTAAATGCAGCAACACTTTAGCAGAGGCCAGAGTGAGGGTATTAACCAAGGTGGTGGGACTTGATTAATAATTAGATAGCTGGGCTCGGTGGCTCAGCCTGTAATCCCATGCCTTGGGAGGCTGAGGTGAGTTGATTGCCCAAGCCCACGGGTTCGAGACCCGCCTGGGCAACTTGGTGAGACCTCATCTCTACAATAAAACAAAAAGATTAGCCGGGCGCCTGTCGTTCCAGCTACTTGGAAGGCTGAGGCGGAAGGATCGCTGGAGCCCAGCCAGGTCGAGGCTGCGGTGGCCGGGAGCGGCCACTGCACTCCAGTCTGGACGACAGAGCGAGACTCCAACTCAAAAAAAAAAAAAATTAGATAAAGAGGATTGGCAGTAGTGGGATACTGCCGGGGTGGAGGCAGGGAGGGGAAACTCAACATCCACGAGGATATCTGATCTCAAACTAGGCAAAGTGAGGACCAAGGGGAGGCCCAAACTTTACCTGTATGATGTCCACATACATACCTAATCCTGAATCATACCCCGCATCTTTAAAATAAATAATTAAGGCTGGGCTTGGTGGCTCAGTCTGTCATCCCAGCACTTTGGGAGACCGAGGTGAGTGGATTGCCTGAGCCCGCGGGTTCGAGACCAGCTCGGGCAACTTGGCGAGACCTCATCTCTACAATAAATAAGAAATTAGCCTGGCGTGGTAGTTCCGGCTACTTGGAAGGCTGCTGTGGAAGGATCGCCCGAGCCCAGTAGGTTGACGCTGGGATGGCCGTGAACATGCCACTGCACCCCAGCCTGGGCTACAGAGTGAGACTCCAACTCAAAAAATATATATATATTTTAAAAAATCGACCAAGGACAGTGGTGAGGGGCACCGGGGAGCTGGGTGGGGAAGGAGGATGCTTGTGAAATGTCAGAATCATGCTAGCCTGTGGGTGAACGGTGGAGTAAGATGAATGTGCTGTAGAAGCAACTTGGGTTATGGGAAAAGGTGCTAAAATTTGAACACATTGAATTAGAGGTATCTGTGGGTTCTCTTCGGACTAATGAAATAAGTTTTGAGACATATGAAAATAAAGGATTAAGGAGGTTTTGGTTAGAAGCATCAGGGGAAAAAATGGTGGAATGTCAGGATTGTGGTGAGACGTAGAGATAGATATGAGGTTGGTGTCACATGGGGTCTGGTGAAGGACTCTTAGCAACCCACGGGTTCTGTATTAGAGGTCTCTGAAGGGGTCTGTAGGCGGCTGGAGTTCAGGAGACATGTCATAGCTGAGACAGGGACTCATGGTGAAGATTTAAGAAAAAAATGGCAAAATTGAAAGAACCTGAAAAAACCCAGAAATTCTGCACAATTAAAACTGTAGAGACCCCAGAGTCATGAAATGAGTTTTGAGACATATGAAAATAGAGGATTAAGGAAGTTTTGGTTAGAGGCATCAGGAAAAAGAAAGGGTGGAATGTCAGGATTGTGCTGTCCAGGAAGCCAATGAAAAGCGGAGTTTCTCAGAGTCACAAATTAGGAGAGTGAAGGAGAAGCATACGAGTAGTCTGTGGGAGTATCAGAGGCCCTGGAGACATAGGAAATGCCTAGGATGGCTTATCACGGGGCAAGCTGAGGGACTGGCTGGAGTTCTTTGCTGTGGGAGAGTAGGTGGACTTAGCAGATTTGGGTTCCAGTGGTGATGCAGACTTACACCCAAGGGGTGGTGAGATGTAGAGATAGATATGAGGTTGGTGTCACATAGGGTCTCGTGAAGGACTCTGAGCAGCCCCTGAGTTCTGTATTTGGCAACACACTCACCATTTCCTTGGACGAACCATTCAAAGTATTGTTCCAGTGACTTTGGTCTCTTAACGAAATTCACTGAATTCCAGAAAAAGTATCCAGACACAAGAACATCTCTGGGATTTCTGAAGAGATAAATCACCTTAAATGGAAATAGGAGAGAATAAAAAAATCAATACAGTCCTTTCCTACTCTTTCTGATCTTCCTAAACAGGGAGAAAAAGCCAATTCCCCCCCAAAAAGTCGATTTAATATCAAGGATGATTTAAAGAAATGACTTACTGCATTCATTCATTAATCAAGTATAACACAGTTCTTATGAAGTAGCTGCTGTGCTAGAGAAGTATCATCCTCTGGGATGTTATACTTTACTCACAATGGAAGCAGTTGGAGGGTTTTAAAAGGTGAGTGATGTTATATCTGTGTACTCTAGTTTAAAGATCACTAACAGGAGAACGGATTAATACATCACACTACAGTCATAGATATAGCATTATGTGTCTATATATGCACCCAAGGCTGTGGCTAAATCCCACAAACATTACATCGAGTGAAAGAAGCCAGGCACCTAATCGCTCATATAGCATGCATCCATTTCTATGAAGTTCAGGAACAAGCCAAACAAATCTCTAGTTACAAATCAGGGGGGTGTTGACCATTGTGGGTGGGCGTTAATTGGGCAGGGACATGTTCTAAATTTGGATCTAGATGATGGCTACCCAGTGTGTAACATATTTAAACAGTCATCAAGCTAATGCTTATGATTACTGTGCACCGCGCGCGCGCGCACACACACACACACACACACACACACACACACACACACACACGACGGCTTGGCACATGAACATCTGAATTTTACTTTGCATTCTGCCTCAACTTTCTTTGTGACATTGTTTTGGGGCTTGTTTCTCTCTCTCTCTAGGCCTCAATTTCCCCAGCCAGGAATTTACCAAGCACCGGTAAGACCCACGTAAATAGGTGTATTATAACACATGTGTGGTGCTGTTACACACTCTAACATTTCCAAGAGAGGAGAATTTTATTTTAGGTTTTTCAATTTAATTTAAACAAAAACATTCACAAACAATAAGACCTTCCAGAAAAGGATGTTTCTAAAAACTGTCCAAGATGTGCTAGATTTCGGGAACTTATTGTCTTTTGTGGTGAGCATCTGTTAGCTGCATGGGAGATGTGTGTATTGGCTGACCTCAGTAGATAGTTACATACAATAAGAGAGTGAATTGCCTGAGCCCGCGGGTTGGAGACCAGCCCGGGCAACTTGGCGAGATCCCGTCTCTACAATAAATAAAAAATTAACTGGGTGTGGTAGCACACGTCTGTAGTTCTGACTACTTGGAAGACTGAGGTGGAAGAATCATCAGAGCCAGCAGGTCGACACTGGGTGGCTGTGAGTGTGCCACTGCACTCTGGCCTGGGTGACCGAAAAAAAAGAAAAAACAGCCAAGATACCAGAGCAATCACCCTGGATTGAGGCTGTTTCCCAGGTGAACAATTCTGTCTCCAAAGTAGCAAGAAACACTCATGGAACAAATGTGGAGGCATCACATCGCCTGACTTCGAATTATACTACAGGGCTATAGTAACTAAAACAGCATGGTACTGGTACAAAAATAGACAGATCAGTGGAGCAGAATAGAAAACCCAGAAATAAAGCCACATACCTACAATCAAATGGTCTTTGACAGAGTCAACAAAAATAAACAATGAGGAAAGGACACGCTGTTTAACACATGGTGCTGGGAATATTGGCTAGCCACGTGCAGAAGAATGAAACTGGACCTTTATCTCTCACCATATACAATGAACTCAAGATGGATTAAAGACTTAACAGCAAAACCTGAAACTGTAAAAGTCCTAGAAGAAAACCTAGGAAAAACCCTTCTGGACATCGGCCTAGGTAAAGAATTTATGACAACGTTCCCCAAAACAAATGCAACAAGACCAAAATTAGGCAAATGGGACTTAATTAAACTAAAAGTTTCTGCACAGCAAAAGAAACAATCACCAGGCTGAAGAGAAAACCCAAAGTCTCAGACAAAGGACTAACACAGAATCTACAAGGAACTAAAACAACTCAACATGAAAACAAACAACCCTACCAAAAAGTGGGCAAAGGACATGAATAGACACTTCTCAAAATAAGACACACAAGCGACCAGTGAACATATGAAAAATACGCTTCATATCACTAATCATCAGAGAAATGCAAATGAAAACTACAGTGAGAATCTTACACCAGTCAGAATGGCTGCCATTAAAAAGTCAAAGAATAAACCGGGTGCAGTGGCTCAAGCTTGTAATCCTAGCACGCTGGGAGGCAGAGTCGAGAGGATTGCCTGACCCCAGGAGTTCGCAACCAGCCCGGGCAACTTGGTGAGACCTCGTCTCTACAATATATCAAAAAATTAGCCGGGCGTGGTGGTGCCGCCTGTGGTTCCAGCAACTTGGAAGGCTGAGGCGGAAGGATCGCCAGAGTCCAGCAGGTTGAGGCTGTGGTGGCAACGAGCATGCTCTCCAGCCTGGGTGACAGAGTGAGACTCCAACTCAAAAAAAAAAAAAAGGAAAGAAAAAAAAAAGAAAAGTCCAAGAACAACAGATGCTGGTGTGGATACAGAGAAAATGGAACACTCATGCACTTTGGTGGGATTGTAAATGAGTTCAGCCTTTATGGAAAACAGTATTTTTCTCAAAGTATGGAGAACAGAACTACTGTTCGATCCAGCAATCTCACTACTGAATATCTACCCAGAGGAAAATAAATCATTTTCTAAAAAAGATACCTGTGCTCGTATGTTCATTTCAGCACTAGTCACAATAGCAAAGTCAAGGAACCAATCTAAGTGTCCATCCACGGATGACTGGCTAAAGAAAAGGTGATATATACACACATCGTGGAATACCATGGAGCCATACCATCATGTTCTTGGCAGCGACCTGGATGGAGTTAGAGACTATTATCTGAGGTGAATGAACTCAAACACTGCATGTTCTTACTTATGTGTGGGAGATAAATTGACATGAAGATGTATATATTTGACACTGGGGACACCAAAAAGGGGAGGGGGTGAAGAGGGTTCAGAAACTACCTATCAGGTATGAGATATTCACTACTGGGGACTGGGGTCACCAGAAGTCCAGTCCCTGCAAGTACACAATATTCCCATGCAGCCAACATACACTTATACCCCCTGAATCTAAAAAAAAAAAAAAAAAAAAAGTAAATTAGTTTTTAGAGTCACAAAAGGGGGTTTTCTAGTATATAATACAGTCCTAAATTCTGATTTGTTCTAAGATTCTGGCATTGTCATTTCACTTTATCCTTAGCTTGAATCTGACTAGGATAGTCAGTGGAATGGTTCTCACCCCGTCCCACCCTTGTCTGTGTCTCCCTCATACGGAATCTCAAGTCCCACCCTAGACCTTCTGAATGAAAACAGATCTCCAGGTGACGTAGAGGCACGTGCAAGTTTGAGAAGCACGGATCAAACATGTCTGAACCATCATGCCACTGACCTTGGCCTTGGAATTGAAGATAGACTTGGGGAAGAGATGGATGGGGAGGTGGGAGCTGAGGAGACGTGGGCTCTCCTTAGCAGTTAATAATTTATATCCCTCCTCTGTCTCTACCCAGGGTGAGCGATACCAGATGGGCACAGATTGGATCCACTTGGGATCCCCCTTGGAGTGGATCAGGCAGAGAATCTCAATCAACCAGTTTGTCCCTGGATAAAGAAGGAAAACAAGGTCAGTCATTTCAACACGACTTTTAAAAAAATTATGGTGAAATAAGCATAACGTAAAATGGTCTATCTCAATCATTTTTAAGTTTACAGTGTAGTAATGTTAAGTATATTCCCACTGTCGCTCAACCAATTCCCAGAGCTTTTTCATCTTGCAATAAGCAACTCCTATAGGGCGTGGTGACTCACGCCTGTAATCCCAGCACTTTGGAAGGCGGAGGCCAATGGATTGCCTGAATCCAGGGGTTTGAGACCAGCCTGGGCAACTTGGCAAGACCTCGTCTCTACAATAAATCAAAAAATTAGCCAGGCATGGTGGTGCATGCCTGTAGTCCCAACTACTTGGAAGGCTGAGGCGGAAGGATCATCTGAGCCCAGCAGGTCGAGGCTGTGGTGGCCATAAGCGTGCCACTGCACTCCGGCCTGGGCGACAGAGTGAGACTCTGACTCTAAAAAACAAAACAAAACAAAACAAAAATAACAGCAACAGCAAACAACACACTTCCGATTTACCCCTCTCTCCAGCCCCTGGCAACCGCTGTTGTACTTTCTGTTTCTATGAACTTGACTATCTTAGATAGCTTATCTAAGTGGAAACATACAGTTTTGGCATTTTTGTGACTGGCTTATTTCGTTTAACTTAATGTCCTTAATGCTCATCCATGTTGGAACAAGTGTCAGAATTTTCTTCATTTCTAAGGATAAATAACATTCCATTGCATTCATATCTCACACTGTGTTTACCCATACAACTGTCGATGGATATTTGGGTTGCTTCCACCTTCTGGCTATTTGTGGAAATATGTTGATTTTTATTTTTAATTAAAAAAATAAAAATTGATTTGGGGGTTCTTATTGTCACCTAGACTGGAGTGCAATGGCATGATCACAGTTCACCACAACTGCAGTCTTGAACTCCTGGGCTGAAGGGATCCTCCTCCCTCAGCCTCCCCGAGTAGCTGGGACTGGAGACATGTACCAGCACGCCCTGCCTGAAATATTTTTTATGGCTGTGTAATATTCCATGGTGTATTAAGCAGCCATGAAGAAGAACAAAATTACAGACTTTGCAGCAACTTGGATGGACTTAGAGTCCATCACACTCAGTGATCGATCACAGAAACAAAGAACTGAGTACCACATGTTCTCACTCATGTGTGGGTCCTGACCTTTTATCACAATACTACAAGAAAGGGATTGGCATAGCAGGACACTGCCAGGGGAGGAGGCGCACATAACCTCACTAAGGGTACCTGACCCTAAACCAGGGAAGGTGAGGACGGGCAGGAGGCCCAAACTTCACCTGTATGTAGACCACCTTACCTATGTACCTAAACTTGACTTGTTTTTTTTCCCCACATCTTTTTTTCTGAGTTGGAGTCTCACTCTGTCACCCAGGCTGGAGTGCAGTGGCACACTCACAGCCACCACAGCCTCGACCTCCTGGGCTCAGGTGATCCTTTAGCCTCGGCTTTCCAAGTAGCTGGAACTACAGGCGTGCGCCACCACACCCGGCTAATTTTTTGGTTTATTATGGAGTCGAGGTCTCGCCAAGTTGCCCAGGTGGGTCTCGATCCTCTGGACTCAGGCAATCCTCTTGTCTCAGCCTCCCAAAGTGCTGGGATTATAGGCTTGAGTCACTGTGCCAGGCTACCCCACATCTTTAAAATTAAATAAAGAGAAAAAAAAATTTTAGTAAGCTCCCATTTGGTTGGAGCTGGCTGGGTGGACAGACCCAGTAAAAGATTGTGGGGGAAATGACTCTGATATGGAAGACCAGAATTTTGGGGAGACTTTGCCTTCATCAAGTCAGAAAAAGACACCTGGATCAGAGTGAGAGTGATCGTAGTGTATGATCCCAGAGTGATCCCAGAAGAGACAGGCAGAATTCTGAGGACGAAGAGCCCTCAGGGCCATCACAGATGAGTCTTCCCTCTGATTCCCAGATTTAGAACTCAAGGATTCTAGCCAGATGTGGTGACTCATGCCTGTAGTCCCAACACTTTGGGAGGCTGAGGTGGGAGGATTGCTTGAGCCTAGGAACTTGAGACCAGTCTGGGCAATAGAGCGAGGACCCGTCTCTACAAAATTTTTTTAAAAAGTTAGTTGGGTGTGGTGGTGCATGGCTGTAGTCACTGCTACTTGGGAGGCTGGGGTGGGAGCATTGCTTGAGCCCAGGAGGCGGAGTTGGGACCATGCCGCTGCACTCCAGCCTGAGTGGCAGAGTGAGACCCTGCTCAAGATAAATAAATAAATAAATAAATAAGAAAGAAAGAAAGAAAGAAAAAAAAAAGAAAAGAAAATAATCTGCCTGGTGAGTTCAGCTCTGGGTATCAACCAAGCAACAGAGAAAATAACAGATACTGAGATATTCTTCCATTTCAACCCTGTGGATAGAGTGGCCCAAACGAGAGAACAATATTCTGGCATGATTCAAACAAAAGAGCAGGACCCCTTTTGCTATGACATATTATGCTTGAAATTCTTTAGAAACTCCTGACTTTGGTTGAAGAAGAACTTCATTGCTTCTCACGTGAGATTACCATGTGGCTTTGAGCCTCTTCATCAGGAACATGTTCGAGCCTCTTCATCAGGAACATGTTCGAGCTGTGCTGAAGGGCTTTGCTGTGACTACAGTCTGCGTTTTTGATATATCAAGATTTTTTTCCAAGCTGGGTGCGGTGGCTCACACCTGTCATCCTAGCACTTTGGGAGGCTGAGGCAAGAGGATTGCCTGAGCCCAGGAGTTGGAGATCAGCCTGGGCAACTTGGCGAGATCTCGTCTCTACCATAAATTAAAAAAATTAGCTGGATGTGGTGGTGTGCACCTGTGGTACCAGCTACTTGGAAGACTGAGGTGGGAGGATCGTCTAAGCTCAGCAGGTCGAGGCTGTGGTGGTGGTGAGTATGCCACTGCACCCCAGCTTGGGTGGCAGAGTGAGATCTGACTCAAAGCAAAAAAAAAAAAAAAAAAAAAAAGAAGTTTTTTTTTTTCCTATAAATTCCCTGAAGGCAACATCCTTTGGTTTGGAGTGAAGAGTATTTGCTCATTGATTTTACTAGACAACATCGAAATACCTTCCCATGTTTTCCAATGAAATGTTGCATACAACAACTGCAGCCTGGCTAATTGGTTGATGGGATTACGGAATCCTGTAAAGGATTTATTTATTTGTTTATTTATTTTTGAGTTGAGGGTTTTACTCTGTCACCCAGACTGGAGTGCAGTGGCATGATCACAGCTTACTTCTGCCTCCACCTCCTGGGTTCAGGCTATCCTTCTGCCTCAGCCTCCCAGGTATCTGGAACTACAGGTGCCTGCCAACCCCCCCAGCTAATTTTTTGATATATTGTAGACAAGGGGTCTTGATATGTTACACAGGTTGGTCTCCAACTCCTGGGCTCAAGCAATCCTCCTACCTTGGCCTCCCAAAGTCCTGAGATTACATATATGAACCACCATGCCCGGCTTCATAAAGGATTTAAACTATATTTTTTAGATTTTATTTGAAATGGTGGCTAAACAGAGCTGAGGATTTTCAGGACTCACTCTGGGAGATCACAGGACCAGTAAACTGCAGGATCACATCATGACCTCTTATAAGCATTTTAAGGACAGACGTGTATCCATGTTCTTTAAAAAAAAAAAAATATATTATTTTAAAGATGTGGGGTACAATTCAGGATTAGGTATACATGTGAACACCGTACAGGTAAAGTTTGGGCCTCCCTTTGATCCCCACTTTGCCTGGTTTGAGATCAGGTACCCTTATTGATGTGGTGTTCCCCCCAACCCTGATAGTATCCCACTACTGCCAATCCCTTTTTTATAGTATCATGGTAAATGTTCGGGTCTGCTTATGAGTGAGAACATGTGGTACTCAGTTCTTAGTTTCTGTGATAGATCACTGAGTATGATAGACTCGAAATCTATCATATCCATGTTCTTCAGCCATTAGTCTGCCCTTCTAGCTGGCATGGGGATAACCCAATTGAAAAAGAGTTCAGTTAGGATGGATTAACTTTCCACCCAAATTGGCTTCCATTTGTCCATACTTCCACACGGCTGCCTTCCGGGAGCAGGTGGACAAGGACCCAAGCGTTTCGTGGGTGGGCAGAGCTCCTCTTGTTCATCACACGAGCACACTGGTGAATAGTCCCAAACTAAAACAGGTGTGCCTATAGAAAGTCTGGGCCTTGCGTGGTGGCTCAAGCCTGTAATCTCAGCCCTTTGGGAGGCTGAGGCGGTAGGATTGCTTGAGCCCAGGAGTTGGAGACCAGCTTGGACAACATAGTGAGATCGTTTTTCTACAATACACGAAAAAAATTAGCCAGGTGTGGCGGCACACGCCTGTACCTCCAGTACTTTGGAAGGCTGAGGCAGAAGGATTGCCTGAGCGTTGGATGTTGAGGCTGCGGTGAGCTGTTTGTACCAGTGTACTCTAGCCTGAGCAACAGAGTGAGATCCTGGCTGGAAAAAAAAAAAAAAAAAAAAAAAGGCCAAGAGGAAATTTTTGCCAGGCCTGAGTTCTTTCCTATCCCACCCTAACAATTAATATATCATTTGGTCTGCTTTGTTAGAAGCAAATATTGCACGTAACTTGCCTCTCTTACTCTTTACCCTTTAGTGGATCAATAAAGCTTATATATAAGCATTATTATGCAATTGTGAGTCATTCATGGTGTCTCTCATGCCTGATATATTTTTCAAACTAAGATCTGTGACAGTTTTTTTCCCCCCAGAATTCCATTAAATCATTTATCACCATTCCTGCCCCACCTCTGCTGAAACATTTAGAAACTGGATTTGGGAATCAGATTTTGGTAAACAAAATTCATAGTTGTAAAAATGAAAACTCCTATGTTCTGTGTTTGAGAAGATTGTGGCTATTATCACATTCATTTTATTATAGGACTTTGCCTTATACAATTAGAGTGGTATTTTGGTCAAGGAGTTTCAGTGACCGGTTATACCTGATGAGAAGTGATGAAGCAATTGATGTGTGCGTTTATAGATTGTGACTCAGTGGAGATCACAATATTCTATGTATTACACTCAGAAAATATTTCATATTAACCTATACATTCTGAATTTTTCTTTTTCATTTCTTTGCTTTTCAGACGGGGTCTCGTTCTGTCACTCAGGCTGGAGATTAGTGGCGTGATGACAGCTCACTGCAGCCTCGAATTCCTGGTCTCAAGAGATCCTCCCACCTCAGCCTCCCGAGCAGCTGGGACTACAGGTGTGCACAACCACGTCCCACTGATTTTCTTTTCTTGTAGAGATGGGGTTCTCACCACGTTGCCCAGGCCGGCAGAAATGTTAATAGGCTTATTTTGTTCTTTTGGCTGAACGAATATATTTAAATTGGTTGAATTAAAATGGATAATTCTCATTCTACAGACAATTATATGCCAGAAATATATATATATATATATATATATATATATATATATATATATATATAATTTTTTTTTTTGAGTTGGAGTCTCACTCTGTTACCCAGACTGGAGTGCAATGGCCACTCCCGGCCACCACAGCCTCGACCTGCTGGGTTCCGGCAATCCTTCCACCTCAGCCTTCCAAGTAGCTGGAACTACAGAGGCACCCTACCACACCAGGCTAATTTTTTATTTATTGTAGAGATGAGGTCTTGTCAAGTTGCCCAGGCGGGTCTCGAACCCGCGGGCTCAGGCAATCCACTCACCTCGGCCTCCCAAAGTGCTGGGATTACAGGCTGAGCCACCGAGCCCGGCCAGAAATATATTTGACATTAAATCAAGTAGATGGTTCATGCCAAAATGGAGTTACCTTGGGCATACTTTTTATATTTTTGTTTTTTTATTACTACCGATGAGTGGTATATTATAGTAAATCATATTTTATTATGAAATTGGCTCTGCCAACTCTCTTGCTCTGAAGTAAGTTTAATTAAAGCCACTGTTTAAAGTCACTGATGAGTAAAACTAGTTAAACTGTAAATTCCCCTGGGAACGGGCATCAGGATTGTATCATTAGCATCTTGCTTCAAGGATGAGTTTCTTGCGTGACAAACCTCTGGGACACCGAGATGAAAGGAACCCACTGTTATAAGGACTCCAGCCCTCCTACAATCTTTCCATGAACAACACACTCTCAGCTAAATGCCCTTTTGCTCCCTAAATCCAAGGATGTTCGAAGCTTAACGTTTGTGTCTTGAAATTTTGTTTTGCAGACCTTGGGCTGCTCTCCCTCCTGGGTCATCAACTGTCTGGCTGCTGCTGTCCTGAATAGCTAATCGCCATCACAACATCCCCTCCCTCCCCCACCCCTCCCAGTTATGTTTCCCGGGAATATTCCTGTCCCCAGACTTCTCTAGGAAGCCTTGTAAGCACCCAGCCTCAGATATTCAGCACCAAACACTTCTATGGTGCTTGGCCCCCTCTTTGACCTTGAAGAGGCGGTTCTACCCCTTTCCTCTAATTTACCTTCTCAAAAAACTTTTTCTAACCTCCTCCTGGTGCAATTCTTTTCATCTTTCCTGCGACGACGGCACACAGACCTAACCATTCTATTTCCATTGTTTATATAAATGATTAGTCTGTGCTAAACATTAATTTCGTTTTGATAATTGGCCTTTAATATCTGTGTGTCTAATTTTATTTGCTGTCTGTGATTGTGAAAGGTATCATGTTTAACGATCTTTCTGAGAAGGATTCTGTGTCATTGTTGTTGTTGTTATTGTTATTATTATTTTTGAGTCAGAGTCTCACTCTGTTGTCCATGCTGGAGTGCAGTGGCACGCTCACAGCCACCACAGCCTCGACCTGCTGAACTCAGGCCATCCTTCCAATTTTTTGGTTTGTTGTAGAGATGAGGTCTCGCCAAGTTGCTCAGGCTGGTCTCGAACCTGTGGGCTCAGGCAATCCTCTCACCTCTGCCTCCCAAAGTGCTGGGATTACAGGAGTGAGCCACCGCGCCTGGCTATGTGCTATTGTTTAAGTGAAAATATTTAACTAGGTATGTCTGAAGCATTTTCATTTAACTGGGACTTGAAATATTATTGGAAAAGAAAAAAATTAATTCCACAATTCTTGAGGTTAAGCATGTCCCTTCTTGAATGTGTACTTCATATTTTTTACAGCTGGATGAATTTTTAGTTCTCCAGGGAAATAAAAAACGTGAATATGGCGGAAAAATGTCCCATGGCTCGTGGCTTCTCAGGGCCGTTCCACTTCCAATGTTTGTGGCCTCAATCTTTGCCCAATTTGCAATGACTTCCCCTCTCCTCCACCCTACTCCCATAGAAATACGACTCCCATCCCTCAGTCCCTTGGGTCTGACAGAATGTTGTCCAGTTCCTACCATCGTCCATGACGATTCTCCTGTCTGAAGAATCTTCACCAAGTAATCTCACTTTCGTTCTTTTCATTTCAATGGAAATAATGCTACTTCTTTTTTGTTGAGTTGGAGTCTCACTCTGTCACCCAGGCTGGAGTGCAGTGGCCGCTCCCGGCCACCACGGCCTCGACCTGCTGGGCTCTGGAGATCCTTCCACCTCAGCCTTCCAAGTAGCTGGAGCTACAGGTGCGCGCTACCACGCCCGGCTGATTTTTTTGATTTATTGTGGAGATGAGGTCTTGTCAAGTTGTCTAGTCTGGTCTTGAATCTCTGGCCTCAGGCAATCCTCTTATCTCTGCCTCAAGGTGCTGGGATGACAGGTGTGAGCCACCGCACCTAGCTGGAGATGTTATTTTTATGAGGACTTTCCTGGCCAACTCCTTCTGTCCTTCCTACATGCATCCTCAAATAAACACCAGAACCACCTTGGGATTCACACCTGTGGGTTCTCTGAATACCTTAGATCATCCCCCGAACACTCGCCTTACAGTGTAATTTCCTGACTCAATCATTTTCTCTGAATGTAGATGACATTAGGCATTTCTCCCTTCCCCACCAAGTATTGTGCATTGTCGTTCACACCGAAATCTCTCGAATCATCTACTGAATCAGTGAGGAACACAACCACAGCCTTTCCTAGTTCATGATTCCGTCTCCTTACCTGATTTGGGGTAAGTCACTGTTACCACATCCTCATCCTTGACCACAAACTCATCGTGTGCTTGTTTCATGAGTTCAGGCTTGAAGCCCCTAGTGGGGAAAGCTATTCCTTCATACCACAAGTTGTCGTCCGACATGGCAATGAGCTCTCTGTGCCTTGGTGTTAGGGTGCCAGCTGCAGCCACTGCTGAAGACGGTGGCAGCTGAGGGCAGATCAGATTTTCTAGCAAAAATAAAACAATCATTAACCTCTCCCCAGTGTGTCATCTGTTTATTGCAAAGTTTACTGAGTGATAAAGAGCAGAGCATATGGTGACTGACAGTCAAAAGGTTGAAGGTATTGAGCAATTGTGAACCCATTCAGAGGGCATTCTGGGGGGAGGTATTCTGAGTTTGAGTTTGTGGGAGTGAACTGGGAATTCAATAACAAACACAAGGACATAGAAATGCGTGCATAAAAATAAAAATAAAAAGGAAAGGTGGGCCTGTAATCCTAGCACTTTGGGAAGCCGAGCTGAGAGGATTGCCTGAGCCCAGGGGTTTGCGACCAGCCTGGGCAACTTGGTGAGACCTTGTCTCTACAATTAATCAAAAAATTAGCCAGGTGTGGTGGGGTGTGCCTGTGCTTTCAGCTACTTGGAAGGCTGAGGTGGAAGGATCACCTGAGCCTAGCAGGTCGAGGCTGTGGTGACCGTGAGCATGCCACTGCACTCCAGTCTGGGCAACAGAGTGAGACTCTGACTCAAAAGAACAGAAAAGAAAAGAAAAGAAATAAAGAAAGAAAAATCGCAAAGAGCATACAGAGAGTTCCCATAGTTTGTATTTTATGCTGATTTACTTAGTTTTTACCTAATGTCCTCTTTTTGTTCCTAAGTAGCATCGGGATACCCCATTATATATATTTCTCAAGTGTCCTTAGACTTCTCTTGGCTGTGACAGTTTCTTAGACATGCCTTGTTTTTGATGACCTTGACAGTGTTGAGGAGTCCTGGTCAAGTATCGTATGCAATGCCCCTCCATTGGGGTTTGCAGACCTTTTTCTCATCCAAAATGTGGATTCATGGGTTTTGGAGAGGAAGGTCATAGAGGTAAAAATACCATTATCATCCCATCACATCAAGGATACTTACTATCAACATGGTAACTAATGATGTTGACCTTGGTCATCAGAGGTCATGTTCTTCACATTTTTCCACTGTAATTTTACTTTCCCTTCTCCTCCCTTTCAATCTGGACATATTTTCAACATCAGCTCTTTGCCTGAGTATATTCGTGAGATCGCATTATATAAACCCAAGTCAAGGGGCATTCTACAAAATAATGGGCATGTATTCCTTTTTTTTTTTTTTGAGTTGGAGTCTCACTCTGTCGCCCAGACTGGAGTGCAGTGGCACCCTCCCGGCCACCGCAGCCTTGACCTGCTGGCCTCCGGCGATCCTTCTGCCTCAGCCTTCCGAGTAGCTGGAACTACAGGTGCGCACTACCATGCCTGGCTAGGGCATGTATTTTTTTTTTTTTTTATAATTAATCAGTATTTTTTATTATCGTTTTGTGGGGTACAGTTAAGGGTTAGGCATGTATTCTTAAAACTGCCAAATTGTTGTGAAGAACAAAGAAACGCTGAGTACATGTTTCAGATTAAAGGAACATGGTAACTCAGGATAATGGGAAGCCTGGATCACACATACATACACATGCTGTCATTAACATGTGACAACTATTGGCACAACTGGTCACATTTCAATATGGATTTTTTTAGATAGTAATATTGCATCATTATTGTTTCCCTGATTTCTATAATTTTATAGACTACATCCTGGCTCTTAAAACATATACACTGAGCCTTAGTGGATTGGATAGTTTTAAAAGTTTCTTTGGGCCGGGTGCAGTGGCTCACCCTTATAATCCCAGCACTCTGGGAGGCCAAGGTGAGAGAATTGCCTGAGACCATGGGTTTGAGACCAGCCCGGGCAGCTTGGTGAGACCTCATCTCTACAATAAATCAAAAAAAAGAAAAAGAAAAGAAAAAAGAAGACTATACACTGAGGCTGGACGTGGTGGCTCACACCTGTAATTCCAGCACTTTGGGAGACCGAGGTGAGAGGACTACCTGAGCCCAGGGGTTTGAGACCAGCCTGGGCAACTTGGTGAGACCTTGTCTCTACAATAAATCACAAAGTTAGCGTGTGCCCTCTAGGTCCAGCTACTTGGAAGATTGAGGAGGAAGGATTGCCTGAGCCCAGCAGTTGAGGCTGTGGTAGCTGTGAGTGTGTCACTTCACTCCAGCCTAGGTGAAAGAATGAGATTCCTACTAAAGAAAAATGTGTGTGTGTGTGTGTGTGTGTGTGTGTGTGTGTGTGTATACTGAAGATTTGAGAAGTAAAAAGAATGATGTCAGCAACTTACTCTCAAGTGGTTAGGAATAAAGTTAATAACATATATGAGAGAGAAGGAGAGAGAGATGGCCTAGCAAATGTAAAATATCACTGTTGGTGAATCTATGTGACCTGCATACAGGAATCCATTGTGACTTGTCATTGTTTTTGCAAGACTTCTCTAATTTGGAAGATATTTCAGTATAAAAGTAAACAACAAGCACACCGTAATGATGATAGCTGGAGGGAAACTGAGAAACCACAGATTGCAATCTCCTTGAGTAAGGAGATCAAGAACTTGCTTTTATTGCATATGGATAGGAGAGTGGATTTATGTTAAACTGTAACTGACTATGGGATCCAGTCTTTGCCATTTGATCATTAACATACTGGGAATTTATTGTGTAACTTTGGGTTTGAGGGATGGAGCTAGGAAAATGCTCATATCTACCACACTGAAAATCTTAACAACCCCTGTGATTTCCTTGGTCCGGCTCTTTTATTTCCCAGTGGGGGGACTCAGGGCCAATGGCTTCACCTGTTCACACAACAAGCCAAAGGGAGGAAGCCCACGGAATGCATGGCATACAGATGCCAGGAGCACTTGTGGAAGCATCTAGGCATCCACTGTTTTCCCATGGGCTGTCATGAGCTAAAATGAAAATCATCTAAAGCGTGATCTAAACTCCCAATTTGAAGGTAACAGTGTTTAAAATTCGAATACTTTAAAACGAAGAAAACATCCACCCACAGTATCTTATTCATTTTGGGGTTCAATCCATAGTTGAATACTCGTAGGTCAAACCATGGACTGACAATACATGAATCCAAATCCTACCCATCTGTTGACTTTTTTGTATTCCTGGGGGAGAAAGAAAAACAGGCGACATCTAATAATACGCCTCCAAGATGAGTGGCACATAGCCCGGTCAAAGGCTAGGCATGCACCCATGCTCTAAACAGGCAGACAGAGCAACCAAGACATCAGAGAAAATAGTGGAAGTTTACCAAATGATTGTCTCATTAATTGTGTTGCATTCTTTAATATTGCTAAACGACTCTAGGTACTGAAAATACTTATAATGACACTGCATATTATATGACCAATAATTATTGAGAGCTAACATGTGTTGGAAATATTCTGAACACTTTGCCTATACTTTGCCAATAAGTCCTCACAATGATCATATGGGTTGGGAATCAGAAAGGTATATACCTCACCTCCTCCACACCCACACCCTGAGTAGACTAACACACTGGATAATGCCATGAACTTTACTGGAGTGCTTCTGTTACTCAGAAGTTAGATGAAACTCACACCCAGTCCCTTTGACACCATGCTGTATACACTGTATTGAACCACAGCTGTCCCCAGGTGTCCAGTATGCCTATGCTCTCTACTGGATGGCAATGAACTCAGGCGACACCTGTGTCCATACTCTGTACTGGACTACAGTTATCACAGGTGACACCTGACTTAACACTGCATTGGATTAGTTATTCCAGATGACATTGGAGTCAAGAATCTATACTGGACTATGGATCCTCTCACCTCAGCCTCCCAAAGTGCTGGGATGACAGGTGTGAGCCACCACACCCCTCAGAGAGCTAATATTATTAAGATGGCAGCACTTTCTTCCCAAAGCAATCAACACATTTCATGCAGTCCTATACACATTCCAACAGTTTATTTTGTTTGGAAATGGAAAAGTCCATCTTAAAATTGATATAGAATTATAAGGGACTCTGAATAGTCAAAAACAACAATGGCAACAAGCAACAAACAAGGTTGGAAGACTCACGTTAACTTCTTTCCTTTCCTCCTTTCTATTTCTTTTTTGAGTCGGGGTCTCACTCTGTCACTCAGGCTAAAGTGCAGTGGCACCGATCATGCAGCCTCTACTGTCTAGGCTCAGGCAATCCTCCCAAAGTGCTGGGATGACTCACACTTTCCAACTTCACAACTTACCCCAGAGCTATAGCAATCTAACCAGTGTGGTACTGGCATCTAGGTCAATGGAACAGAATTGATAGTCCAGAGATAAATCCAGAATTCTATGGCCAATTAATTTTTGGCAAGGATTCCAAGACCATTCAAGGGGAAAGGACACTCTGTTCAACAAATGTAACAACTGGATATTCACATGCAAGAGAATGAAGTTGTACACTTACCCTACAACATACACAATGATTACTTTTAAATGGATCAAATACTTATATCTAAGAAGTAAAATGGAAAAACTCTTAGAAAAAATATGGGTTCATCTTCAGTACCCTGGATTTGACAATGACCTTTTTAAAAATATGACATCAAAAGCACAGCCACAAAAGAAAAAAATTAGAGAATGGACATTGAAATTAAAAACATTTTTGTGCATCAATGGACAATCCCAAAAGAGGTGGAAGACCGCCTAGCGTATGGGAGAAATATTTACAACTTATATATCTGATAAGGATCTAATACCCAGAATAAATAAAGACCTCCCACAACTCAACAGCAAAAGAACAATTTTAAAAATGGGCAAAAAACTTGAATAGGCGTTTCTTCAAAGAAGAGACGCAAGTGACCAACAAGTGGGTCAATAAATGCTCAGGATTATTAGTCACTAAGAAATGCAAATTGGTTGGGCATAGAGGTTCAAGCCTGTCATCCCAGCACTTTGGGAGGCTGAGGCAAGAGGATTGCCTGAGGCCAGGGGTTCGAGACCAGCCTGGGAAACTTGGTGAGAATTTGTCTCTACAATATATCATAAAATTAGCTGGGCAAGGTAGTGCATGCCTGTAGCTCCAGCTACTTGGAAGGCTGAAGCAGGAGGATCTCCTGAGTCCAGTGGGTCAGAGCTGCTTTGGCCATGATCATGCCACTGCACTCCAGCCGGGGCAATGAAGAGAGATTCTGACTCAAAAAAAAAAAAAAAAAAAGAAGAAATGCAAATCAAAGCTACAGTGGGGTACTACATCCCATTCACCAGGGTTGTTGGAGAACACTGACGCAACCAACGGGCCTTAATTTGTCTTTTCAGAACACCGCAACCAACAGCTGTTGAAGAAACATTCTTTTCAAGAACAAATGGATTATTCACCGACATAAGCCAAATGCTAGACTACAAGTCTTAATCAATGTCAAAAATTTGAAATAATATAGAATATTTATTCTTTCACCATTATAGTATTAAATTATAAACCAACAGTCGTAAGATATCTATAAATCTTCAAATACTTGTAAATTTAACAACACATAATTGAATAACTCTTAGTGAAGAAGTAATTAGAAGTTAAGTCTTTTTTTAACTGGATAAAAATGAAAACATAGGCCAAGCGCAGTGCTCAAGCCCTTACTCCTAGCAATTTGGGAGGCTGAGGTGAGAGGATCACTTGAGTCCAGGAGTTTGAGACCAGTGTGGGCAACATAGCAAAACCTCTTCTCCACAAAAAAAAAAATAGCCAGTCTGCAGTGAGCCATGATCATGCCACTGCACTTCAGCCTGGGCAACAGGGTGACTTTGACTCAAAAACAAAACAAAACCACACACAACATATTAAAATTTGTGGAGTGCAGGCAAGTCACTTCTTAGAGGTAATATTTTAGCTTTAAATACTTACATCTTTAAAAAAAGATTTGACAGAAAAGGAAAATAAAAGAACCTCTACACCAAACGAATGATTAGTTATCAATCATACATGTAATCGGGGAAATGCAAATCAAAATCATAGTATTTGTTGTATGCAGCATGTCCCTTATTAAAGGATGGATGAAAAGTATGGACAATACTATGTGACGGTCAGGATGTTGGGATTTGCTGGCTGAGTTCATTTGCACAGTGGTTTTGGAGGAGGGTTTTGTGAAATTACTGAAGTTGAAAATTTACTTTGCAGATAGATGCCCTATAGAGGTATTTCCTAAGTGTACAAGGAACCTAAAGTGTTTATTTCAATATTGTGTCTGTAAAAAAATAGGAAACTGTTTGAATCTGGGGATTGATGATTGATTGATTTGATTTGATTTTTATTTGTTTATTTTTTTTGAATTGGAGTCTCACTCTGGTGCCCAGGCTCGAGTGTAGTGTCATGCTCACGGCCACCCCAGTGTTGACCTGCTGGACTCTGGTGATCCTTTCACCTAAGCCTTCCAAGTAGCTGGAACTACAGGCACGTGCCACCACGCCCAGCTAATTTATTTTTTTTTTTTGAATTTATTTTAGAGACCAGGACTTACTAAGTGTCCCAGGCTGGTCTCAAACCCCTGGACTCAGACAATCCTCTTGCCTCAGCCTCCCAAAGTACTGGGATTACAGGCTTGAGCCACTATACCTGACCAAGCCTTGACTTTTTATTTGAAGTCTTCGTCTGAGGCATAGGGCGAAATGTTAGCTATAATGAAGGTTTGTTGATGTGCTTTTCTATGTGTATGAGATATTTCATTTTTTAATTAAATAATTTTTTAAAAATAGAGATGAGGTCTTCCTATGTTACCTAGGCTGTTCTCGAATTCCCAGGTTCAAGCAATCCTCCTGTCTTGGCTTCCCAAAGTACTGGGATTACAGGCAAGAGCCACTGCGCCCACCCGGCTATCTCTATTCTAGAGTTAGAAAGATGGGGGTTCAGAGTGGTTAAGAGTCTTATTTAGTCATGTAGCTACCAAGTGAAGGAGCTGGGATTCAAACCTTGGCAACTTCATTCCAAGTCTGTGTTTGTAGTGAGTTGAACTGTGGTCCCGCAGATGATATGTCCACGTCCTAACCTCTGAAATCTATGAATGTGATACTGTTTGGAAAAAGGGTCTTTGCAGATGCTATCAAGTTGAGAATATCAAGATGAGATTATCATTAATTGCCGGATGGGTCCTAAATCCAATGAGAAATGTCTTTATGAGGGACATAAGTGGAGAAGACAGACACACAGAGGAAAAGGTCAAGCGAAAATGGAGACAGAGATTGGAGTGTTGCAGCCATAAACTGAGCAGTGCCCACAGCCTCTGCAGCTGGAAGAGGTAAGGAAGGATCCTCTCCTAGAACTTCCAGGAGGAGTGTGGCCTTGCTGACACCTTGATTTTGGGCTTCTGGCCTCCAGAACCATGACAGAATACCCTACTAGTGTGTGGCCATTTGTTATGGCAGCTCAGGAAATAAATACAATGTTCCTCTCTTTTTTTTTGAGTCGGAGTCTCACTCTGTCACCCAGGCTGAAGTGCAGTGGCACACTCATGGCTACTGCAGCTGAGCTGGGCTCAGGCGATCCTTCCACCTCAGCCTCCTAAGTAGCTGGAACTGCAGGTGCACACCACCATGCCCTGCTAATTTTTTGATTTGTTATAGAGACGAGGTCTTGCCAAGCCAAGTTGCCCAGGCTGGTGTCTAACTTTGGGCTCAGGTAGTCCTCTTACCTCCCCTTCCCAAAGTGCTGGGATGACAGACATGAGCCATCATGCCCCGCTACAATGTCTTTTTTTTTTGAGTTGGAGTCTCACTCCGTTGTCCAGGCTCGAGTGCAGTGGCAGGCTAATGGCCACCCCGGTGTCGATTTGCTGGACTCCAGTGATCCTTCCAAGTAGCTGGAACTACAGGTGTACACTACCATGCCCTGCTAATTTTTTGATTTATTGTAGAGACGAGGTGTCACCATGCTACCCAGGCTGGTCTCGAATCCCCAGGCTCAGGCAATCCTCTCACCTTGGCCTCCCACAGTGCTGGGATAACAGACTTGAGCCACCAAGCCTGGCCTACAGTGCTCTTTAGTTTCATGTGATACTACTTCCTTCAGAGCTATGTGAGCCCTCCCTATAAGTTGATGTATTAGTCTATTTTGCATTGCTCTGAAGGAATACGGGAGGCAGGGTGATGAATAAAGAAAAAAGGTTTATTTGGCTCACAGTTCTGCATGGCACTGGTGTCTGCTTCTGATGAGGCCTCAGGAAGCTTACAATCACAGTGGAAGGGAAGGGGAGCAGGCCGGTCACACGGTGAGGACGGGAACATGAGAGAGTGAGAAGGGGGTACCGGCTCTTTCAGCAAAATCTCATGTGAATGAATAGGGTGAGTACCCACTCGTGACCATGAGAAGGTCACCAAGCCATGCATGAGGGGCCACCTCTATCACCCAAACACCTCCCAGTAGGCCCCACTCCTGACACCGGGAATCACATTTCACATTTTTTTTTTTTTTTTTGCCACAGGATCTTGTTCTGTCACCCAGGCTGGAGTGCAGTGGCCCGATGATAGCTCACTGCAGCCTTGACTTCCTAGGCTCAAGTGATTTTTCCACCTCAGCCTCCTGGATAACTGGAACTATTGGCATGTGCCACCACACCCGGCTAATTAATTTTATTTTTTTTTGTAGAGGCAAGGTCTCACTATTTTGCCCTGGTTGGTCTGGAGCTCCTCAGCTCAAGTGATCCTCTCGCCTTGGCCTCCCAAAGTGTAATCCCAAAGTGTTGGAATTACAGGTGCAATTCCAATGTGAGATTTGAAGGGGAGGACATCCGAACTAGGTCAGTTGAGTTTATCAATTTCATCGCACACAGCTGGAGTTAGACTGCTCTAACACTGCTTAAGTCTTACGCATCCTAAGAACTTTTGGGATCTAGGCTTTTAAGGTGCTAATTCTGGAGGACAGACTCCAGACACAGTGAGTTCTCAATGCAGAACCCAGAATTTCTCTCCCAATCTGACCACACATACAAAAATTAACAACCAAAGCTCTTGCATCTGAAACAAATCTGGAGACTTCTGTATTATTTTTGTGCCACCAACCTTGCCCCCAAGTCTGCAGAATCTGTGGGTTTTTCTATTGTAGAAGCAGTGATGAGTGCAAACATTTCAGCAGGTAGGAGGGAGGGAGAGGAGTCCTGAGGTTAACCTTCACCCCAGGGGACCAGGGATGCTCCATTTAATGGCACTTGCAGATCAAGTTCCTCCTCTGTTTTGAACAGAACATTCAGGCACCCATGAGATTGAACAAAGGACCAAACTCTGTTCCTCGTATCATTAACCTTCATGGCATTCAGCCAACTCTCATCAATTCACAGAATACTACACAGTATTGAGATCCAAAATGATATTTTACTATTGTCTTAACAAATTTATGGGACTCTTGTAGGTAGCATCAGGCAGCAGCTATGTCAGTCTCCCAAGGATATAAATGACCCTTGCTTTCTCACAAGGAGTTTCCCACAATCCCTTGCTGCATGCCACAATCACAGCAAATGGCCCCAGCCCATCCCTGTGCCTTGCAAGCTATATCTAAAGCACTTTTTTTTTTTAGTTGTAATCTCACTCTGTCACCCAGGCTGGAGTGCAGGGGCATGCTCACGGCCACTGCAGCGTCGACCTGCTGGGCTCAGGCAACCCTCCCGCCCCAGCCTTCCAAGTAGCTGGAACTATAGGAGCGCTACCACGTCGGCTGATTTTTTGATGTAATGTAAAGATGAGGTCTCACCAAGTTGCCCAGGCTTGTCTCGAACCCCTGGGCTCAGGCAATCCTCTCACCTCGGCCTCCCAAATTGCTGCGATTACAAGGTAAGTCACCACGCCTGGCCTTTAACCCATTTTCAACATACATTGCCTTTTTTTTTTTCGGTCTGACTACAATGTCTCAGGTAATCACCATTGCAGCCACTATCAAGTCAAAGTTGAGTCTCTCCTCCATCAGACTTGGAATTCCTCCTGGGCAAGAATGGAACTGGTGCTGAAGAGTTTGAACATCACTTGTTTTTGCATTTTTTTGAGTTGGAGTCCCACTTTGTTGCCCAGGTTGGAGGGCAGTGGCATACTCAGGGCCACTGTAGCCTTGACCTGCTGGGCTCTGGAGCTGGGTTTGCAGACATGAGCCTCTGTACCTGGCCTGGACTTATTTTTGCCTTCTTTTAATGCTCAAGATAAGACCCACTTCTTTGAATAGCCAAATGACAAGCATTTAGAAAAAGAACGCTTCTCCAAAAAGCGATGAACTTATTTCATGTTCAACAAGCCAATTTATTCCATTTAAACTTTAATTCTTCTGGACGTTTTCACACTTTTCTTTCAGTACTGACATCTGTATCATCACATGGAGTGTCATTTATGTGGAAGAGTCTGAAAAGGCTGATGTCATGGATAAAATTCATAGCACTGGACTCCGATGGGGGTCATGAGTCCACGCCCAGGGTAAAAGGTTAATATGCTCAATCCTGAGTCAACTTCCAGGTCCATGGTCTGAGGGCATGTCAGTTACTACTAAAGGTGAACATGCTTGTACCCTCTGACTCAGCAGTTCTTTTTATTTTTTTTGAGTTGGAGTCTCACTCTGGCGCCCAGGCTGGAGGGCAGTGGCACACTAATGGCCACCACAGCCTCGAACTGCTGGTCTCAGGTGATTCTTCCGCCTTACCCTTCCAAGTAGATGGAACCATATGCGCGCACCACCACGCCGGGCTAATTTTTTGATTTATTGTAGAGACAAGGTCTTGCCAAGTTGCCCAGGTTGGTCTATTCAGCCACAATAGGAGACAAAGCATGGATACCTGCTACAGTGTAGAAGAATCTGAAAAACACAAACTGAGCAAAAGAAGCTGAATACAAAGGGTCATATACTGTACATTTCCATTTAGATAAATATCCAGAACCAGCAAATTTCTGGAGACAGAATGCAGATTAGTGGCTGCCAGGGACTGGGAAGAAGGAAGACTGGGAGTGATTGCTTCATGGGTACAGGGTTTTCTTTCCGGGTGATAAAAGGAACCTGATGGTTGTACAACATCGTGACTCTACTAAATGCCACTGATTTTTTTTTAAATGGTTAATCGGATTCATATGGATTTCACCTAAGACATTAAAAAAAGGTATATTTTACTTTCATTAAAAAATTTAAAATTGTATGAGAGAAGCTTGAAGTTCCTTGAGAATTTAGTTACCTTGCCAGAGATTACACTGTTAGCAACTCAACAGTATAAGTATGTGTAAGTGATGGATTTGTGAATTATACTGATTTGATCATTTCACATGGTAAACAAATACCAAAACATCACATTGTACCTCATGTACACAATTATTACTTGTCATCAGGATCTTGATTTGAAAGTGAGTTCTTCCTCACAGATGTCCTGTGCTCCCCTCTCTCCCCTGCCTCCGGCCCCATGGTCAGCCTGGTATTGATCATGAATGAGCTTTAACTCTGCCTTTTCTTCAGTAAAAGCACTCATCAACATGGAAAAGAGATTAAATCTTTATTAATCAGAAAAGTCAGGATTGGAAAGCATAGAATTATATTTTGAGAGGAAGTTGATGAATGTATAACTTCTGTCTCTTCAAGAACACCGAAACATAGCTAAGTACTGTGGAGAAAAAAGAGAGAAGTTAGAGTTGGTGTCATAGTCTGTCACCCTGCAAGGATCAGTGTCATAGTCTGGTCACCAGATGGACCATCTTTCCCCCCCACCCCCCGTGGGAGATCTGATCTACCTCCAAGAACTAAATAGTGGGTCAGGAGAAGGACAGAGAAGCACAGGAGATGGGTGGTCTAAGAAGGGTGTAAGTATTTCTCTTTCACCCTCAAGTTAAATATTCCATTATTATGTTAAAGACCACATGAGTTCTGCAGTCTATTATTTGAACAAAATGTATTAAGTTATTTTCAGTGTTAAGAAGGTTGTTAAAAATGGGCAATCTTCTAATGTAGAGAGAGGGTCATTTGGAGTAACTTAAAATTTAACATATATACATACACACAGTATTAGCATGCACATGTCTTTTAATCCAGTGATTTTACTCAACTATTCCAATGGGGGTAAAAATAAACACCAACTCAAACACTTCCTCAAAGATGAATGTTAAAAGGTGCCCACTTGAGCCGGGCTCAGTGGCTCAGCCTGTAACCCCACGCTTTGGGAGGCTGAGGTAAGTGGATTGCCTGAGCCCGCGGGTTCGAGACCTGCCTGGGCAACTTGGCGAGACCTCATCTCTACAATAAATAAAAAAATTAGCCGGGTATGGTAGCGTGCGCCTATAGTTCCAGCTACTTGGAAGGCTGAGGCGGAAGGATCGTTGGAGCCCAGCAGGTCCAGGCTGCAGTGGCCGGGAGCAGCCACTGCACTCCTGTCTGGGTGATAGAGTGAGACTCCAACTCAAGAAAAAAAAAAAAAAAAGGTGCCCACTTGGATATGGTAGTATTGAAATATTTAAAATAATCAAATTATACTTTAATAGGGGAGTGGCATATCATCCATATGACGAAATTTGGTAAAAGCATGCCGAAAGTAAGGTATGTTTATACATTCACACAGAAAATTGTTAAATGAAGATCTCGTCCTGAGTCACAGAGAACGGTACTATTCATTTGTGTTTTAAAGACCATAAAACATTTATAGTTGTGTAATTGCATACAATCAACCTGGAAGACACACCCTGAATGATGAATTGTGTTTTCCACTGCCAAAGGGAAGAGAAAGTAAGAGCGGGAATGCTGACATTTGACTCTATGTTCATGCATGACTTCAACAACTACGTGAACATGTATTCATGCATTAATTGTGCAAATCAAAATAAACATTAAAAATAAAAGTAACGCATGCATAGGAGCATAAATATTACACAAGATGTAAAAATTTACTAAAATGTGAACCTTGCCAACAATCCGCTGCTGAGGTGACCATTATTAACATGTCCTCATATGTATCTGTCCAGAGCTCTGTGGAAACTGTTTAAACATGCTTGTGTTTCTTGACATTGGCTGCCTCCTAACATAACACATCCTCAATATTTTCATGTCACTGCATGCCAACCTTCATGTCTATTTTTAGTGCTCTATTTTCCTTTGTTTCTCATCATTCAGTTATAACTGAGGAGCATATTGGCTATGTTGAGTCACCGTGAGAATGGAAATTCTACAGGCTGGAAATAGCTGGGTCAAAGGGCACGCCTGGTGATTGACAAGGAGGGTCAAGGGGTCTCCGTCCATGGGTAGCAGGCACAAACAGAGGCTCTGTCTTCTCCTTTGACGTCTTAGTCTCCAGGCAGGCTTCCTTCTATACCCCATTCATCCTGTCTTTTTCACCTACTTTTAATTAATATTATCTTTTATTTTATATAGCAATACACTCCACCTTTAAAGTCTTTTGTAAAAAACAAAAACAAAAAAAGAGGCTGGGCTCAGTGGCTCAGCCAGTAACCCAGCACTTTGGGAGGCAGTGGCGAGAGGACTGCCTGAACCTAGGGGTTTGAGACTAGCCTGGACAACTTGGCAAGACCTCATCTCTACAATAAATCAAAAAATTAGCTGGGCGTGGTGGTGCATGCCTGTAGGCAGAAGGATTGCTGGAGCCCAGCAGTTTGACACTGGGGTGGCTGTGAGCGTGCCACTGCACTCTAGCCTGTGTGAGAGTGAGACTCCAACTCAAAAAAACTCCCAAAAAACCAACAACAACAACAAAAAAGAAAAGCAAGGGAGAGGGGAGAAAGAGAGAAAAGAGAAGTGAGAAAAAAGGACAAACACAGACTTATGCTTAATCTGTAGCAGGCATTGCTCTGAGCACTTTGTTGAACCAAACTTGACCTTTACACCCACTCTATGAGGTAAGTGCAGTGTATCACACCCATCTTTATGGCTACTGTCGACGGTTATGATTGGTTCCCTACAAAATGTTCATTGTATGAGTAAGAAGATAAGAAGGCGGGCTCAGAGAGGGGAAGGAGATGGTGAATTATAATTAAACTTGGGCTCCAAGGGCCGTCCTTTTTAGCTACTGCACAGTATGGCCTTTCAAAGCAGAAGGGGCAGGGGTGGAAGACAGAGTTACATGGAACATGTCTTGTGAATGGGAGGGATAAACCTTCTGGACAATCTACCCTTGAACTTAGGTCTTCAGTATCATGGACAATGTAATTAACAGAACTAAGCTTGTCACAGTCACCCTGGTTTGATAGCTTTTTCTTTACTGTACTTTGTAGATATTGCATTTGTTTGCAAACTGAAGGCTGTGGCAACCCTGTGTCGAGCAAATCTATGGGTGCCATTTTTCCAACAACATGGGCTCACTTTGTGTCACATTTTGGTAATTCTTGAAAATTTTCAGACTCCTTCATTATTATTCTATCTGTGATGACGGTCTGTGATCAGTGATCTTTGCTCTGTGGCAATCGTTTTGGGAGTGCCCTGAGCCATGCCCATAAAAGGGCAAATTTAATCAACGCATGTTGATGTATTTGGACTACCCCACCCACTGGCCAATCTCTGTCCCTCTCCCTCTCCTTGGGTCTTCCTAGTCCCTGAGACACCACGATATTGAAAGTAGGCCTCAATAACCCCACAAGGGCCTCCCAGTGTTCTCGTGAAAGGAAGAGTTGCATGTTTCTCACTTTCAATGAAAAGATAAAAATGATTGACCTTAGCTAGGAAAGCATGTTGCAAGCTGAGAAAGACCTACAGCTAGGCCTCTTGTGCCAGTTAGCCAAGCAGTGAATACAAAGAAAAAGTGCTTGAAGGAAATGAAAGGTGCCACTCCAGTGGACACACAAAGCACGATAAAACGAAACAGCCTTACTGTTGATATGAAGAAAGTTTCATTGGCCTGGATAGAAGATCAAGCCAGCCACATTCCCTAAAGCCAAAGCCTAACCCAGATCAAGGCCCCAACTGGCTTCAATTCCATGAAGGCTGACAGAGGCCAGGGAGCTGCGGAGGAAAAACTGGAAGCTGGCGGAGCTTGGCTCATGAGGTTTAAGGAAAGAAACGTCTCCGTCACCTAAAGTGCAGGGCCACGTGGCAAGAGCTGATGGAGAAGCTGCAGCAAGGCATCCAGAAGCTCTGGCTGTGATCCCTGGTGAAGGTGGCTGCACTCAACAACAGATTTTCGGTACAGACAAGACAGTCTTCTGTTGGAAGAAGATGCCATCCAGGACTTCCATAGCAAGAGAGTAGAAGTCGATGCCTGGCTTCAAGGTTTCAAAGAATAGGCTGACTCTTCTGGTGACTTTAAGTGGAAGCTTGTGCTCACTGACCATTCTGAAAATCCTAGGGCCCTTGGAATGATGCTAATTCTACTCCATCTAAGATCTACAAATGGAACAACAAAGCCTACATGACAGCATGTCTGTGTACAGCAAAGTTTGGTGAATATATATATATTTTGAGTCAGAGTCTCACTCTGTCGCCCAGGCTGGAGTACAGTGGCACGCTCATGGCCTCCGCAGCCTTGACCTTCAGGCGATCCTTCTACCTCAGCCTTCCAAGTAGCAGGAACTACAGGCACGTGCCACCACGCCCAGCTAATTTTTCTTGATTTATTGTAGAGACGAGGTCTCCCCAAGTTGCCCAGGCTGGTCTCGAACCCATGGGCTCAGGCAATCCTCTCACCTTGGCCTCCCAAAGTGCTGGGATTTTAGGCATGAGCCACTGTGCCTGGCCGGTTGCTAGCATTTTAAAGTGATAGAATATTTGTTAATTGAGTTGTGCATATTGATTTTGTAGACATGATGCTACACACTTAACAGATCACAGTATAGTGTAGATGCACCATACAGTATAGTCACGTGACTCACTTTATTGTGATATTTGCCTGAATGCCGTCTAGTACTGCACCTGCAATATCTCCCTGTGTTCCTATTTACTTGGCCACTAGGAAGCTCAGCTTCCACCACACACCCTCACCCTAAAGCCCAAACAGTCCTATCTGCTGCCGTGTCACCCTGGATTTTCCTTAACTGATAATCTATTAATTTTATTTATCTATTTATTTATATTTTTGAGTCAGAGTCTCACTCCGTCCCTCAGGCTGGAGTGTGGTGGTGTGAGCCACCACACCCCAGCTTGGTTTTCTCATTTTGAAACTGTTGACCAAATTTAAACCAAAAAAACCAAAAGATGACTGATATCTTTTGACACCTGAACATTCTATGGGATCCAAATTTCAGGGTCCACAAACAAAATTGTATCGGGGCATAGCTGTGTTTTTTTGTTTTTGTATGAGGAGGGATGCAAACAAACCCAGGATTTATTGATAAGAAATAGTGTGTTTGTTCTTACACGTTTAAACTTCAGTCACCCTCAAAGTACTCTCTGTTGGATGCCATACACCTATTGGGACTTTTTTTCTACTGCTCAAAACAGTTTTTGAACTTGTCAATGTTGATGCATTTTAGTGCTTCTGCTGTTTTTTGTTTCACCTTTTCCACATTGGCTAAAGGTTTCTCTTTGAGGAAACTTTAATCCAGGAAAACAAACCAAACAAAAGTCGCTCAGGGTGAGATCAGGTGAATAGGAAGGGTGGGGAATAGGGCATGCTGTTTTGGGTCAACAGTTGCTGGTGAGCTCAGAAATCACTCATCATGAAATGAACAAACGCCTTGAAAGAATCTCCCCTGCAAATTCACTGAATCTGAACACAGCCTCTCACAACAAGGACACTCACCCTGTCACGTGCAGTACCACCACCCACTAATGGTCCACGCTAGCTGGTCCACGGATGCCGATGGGTTCCTAAACACTCACCTAGTGGGGATGCCTGTCCTACGAGGGGCCCACCCTCCAAAAGATTATTCTGGGTTTTGGGGGAGGTGTTTCCTCGTATTACCTGTGGCTGCTTTTATGCAACAGCAGAGCTGAGGATTCGCAACAGACACCCCATGGCCCGCTAAGCCTAAAATATTTCGATGGAGCCCCTCACGGGAAATGTGTGCTGACCCCGATCCAAGCCATCACCAGCTGACCTATGCCTCCACTTGCCCCTGCATGAATTCAGAGGGCTCCCACGTCAAAAGAGCCGGCCCCTGGGCCCAGCCATCTTACTTCAGAGGAGAACACTGCTTCCATTTTCTATCTTTGTTGTAATCTGCGGTCAACGAACACCAACTCCGGTTCAAAACATAGCCTTCCTTGGTGCATTTGTGAAAGATTTTTCCTCTGAAGATGAAGGGGAAGACACACTGCGGGGGATCTGCTGGGAAAAAACGAGGGGGTGTGGCAGAAGGAGAGTTGTGAATGTAGACCGTCTTCCAAGGAGTCAGCCTGGTTCGGTGGCTCAGCCTGTAATCCCGCGCCTTGGGAGGCTGAGATGAGTGGATTGCCCGAGCCCACGGGTTCGAGATCCGCCTGGGCAACTTGGGTGAGACCTCATCTCTACAATAAATAAAAAAATTACCCAGGCGTGGTAGTACGCGCCTGTAGTTCCAGCTACTTGGAAGGCTGAGGCAGAAGGATCGCCGGAGCCCAGGAGGTCGAGGCTGTGGTGGCCATGATTGTGCCACTGCACTCCAATCTGGGCGACAGAGTGAGACTCCAACTCAAAAAAAAAAAAAAAAAAAAAGGAGTCATTGCTGAACTAATGACACAGGATGATTTTCTGCCACTTTGGGCTGTTTTAGTTGCAGGTAAAATCATGTAATAGCCAGGCACAGTGGCTCACACCATAATCCCAGCCCTTGGGGAGGCTGAGGCAGGAGGATTGCTTGAGGCCAGGAGCTTGAGACCAGCCTGGGCCCCATAGCAAGACCTTGTCTGTACAAAAAAAAATTAGCCAGGTGTGGTGGTGCGTGCCTGTAGATCCAGTTACTCCAGAGGCTAAGGCAGAAGCATCGCTAGAGCCCAGGAGGTGGAGGCTGTGGTGAGCCACCATGGTGCCACTGCACACCAGCTTGGGTGAGAGAGAGAGACCCCAACTAAAAAACAACACAAAGCATAAAATCATCTGGTAAGGTCAGGATTTGAACTCAGGTCTATCTGACCAGACACCACGTACCCAGCTGCTGTCGACCACTTCTCAGGTCCTGGGTACTGAGGACAGCCCATCCGAGGATACTCACCCAATTGCGTGCAGTACCGCCACCTGCCTTGGAATGTGTTGGTGAGAGAACACCAGTCAAAGTCACTGTGGAGGGAGATGCAGTTGTAGTAGGTTCTTTCACCATAGGTAAACGGAAAGACACAGGGGTGGGGAGGAATTTCTGGAAAACAGGAGATAGGCCAATGTCGGCCAAGGTTTCAAAGGAAACTGACTTCCAAATGCCCATTTCTGTGAGCTGCGCCACACTTGTGCACACGTCACCGCCCATCCACTTGTGGCTGGTCTCGCCGATGGCCTTCCCCGTGTGTGGCAGTGAGAGACCCAAGAAACCAAGAAACTTAAAAAGCCATACTTGCTGTAAAAGTAGTGTTTAGTTCACTATATTTTATATATCCCTACCTCATATTCATTGTACTTTATGAAATCTTAGTACTTTAAATCCTACCTCAGACCCCGTAGAATTAGGCATATGTCGGGTGCCGGGTAGCGACTGATTGTGTAGGTATATAATGTCTTAAGTAGTGTTTGTATTTAGAACTCTTGGGTTAAGCATTGTTAGTCCCAATTGCCATGCTGACTTCTGCTTTTACAACGGGATGTAAATGTTAAAGCGATAAGCCCCTTTCAGACATTCCTTTGCAGCAGACTTTGAGACGCTAGTAATCTGCCTGCTTGCTCAAGTTAATTTATACGCAGTGACTGTATGAACCTAACTTGTCTGACATTCCACTCTGCCCGTTAAGTGGGTTTCTGTCAATCACGGGCAGTCAGGTTACAGCCCACGAAAGGCACCTACCAATACCAAGTGTTCCCGTACCCATTAGGAGAAATTACCCAATCATGTAAAATCAAGTTTAAAGTTCTTTCCCCTCCCTCTGTAATTGTGCATAAAAACTGCTTGCCATACTGGATTGACGCTCTCGTCCCTGAAGCCACAGCCGGTTTCGTTCGTGAGCCCAGACTTGAGCCTGAATAAAGACCCTTGTGTGTTTGCATCAGAGCTGGCTCTTTGGTGGTCTCTCGGATTTTTAATTTTGGGTTTAACAGCAGGAGACGTGAGAGGTCACGGGAGACTCCTACTCAACCCAGAGTGGAGCCGCTGGAGTCATGGCTTCCTGTTTTTGGAAGTCCTCTGGCAATGACACACCCGACTTTCCTAAGCCAGACCTTCTCATCTTTCTTTTTGAGTCAGAAGTCTTGCTCTGTCGCCCAGGCTGGAGTGCAGTGGCACAGTCCTGGAGCCTTGACCTCTGGGGCTCAGGCGATCCTCCTGCCTCAGCCCCTCAAGTAGCTGGGACCACAGGTGCGCGCCACCATGCCTGGCTCCTTTTAAAATTTATTATAGAGGCAAGGTCTTGCCAAGTTGCCCACGCTGGTCTCCACCTCCTGGACTCAGGCAATCCTCCTGCCTCGGCCTCCCAAAGTGCTGGGATTCCAGGTGTGAACCACTGTGCCCAGCCTAATTACTTATTATTAGTCATTATTACTTATTTTGATAAAAAGCTATGATATAGCTTGCTCTGGACTGGACATGTTATGCACAATTTACAGACATTAACGCATTTAATGATACCCTTCACTAGCCCAGTGAACTCGGGACTGTGATTGGGTTGTTGGATAGATTTGGAGACTTGAGTCCCAAGAGGATGAGACACTTGCTAATAGACAGCAAAGTCGATTCAACAGCCAGACTGTCAGGGTGTGGAGACAGTGCTCCTCCCTCCTGGGCATGGACAACAGCAGATGCACTGTTGTTGTTGGTGCCGGCATCCCACTTTGGCTGCTAGTTCGCCTCTCCCTGTGGGGGAGGGAAGCCGTGGGTCCCCCCCACGCTGCCCCCTCCTCAGGTCGTCTTTGTTCTCAGCACGATACCCTCCCTGAGAAACCCCACTCTCCACTGCTCTGCAAATAGCTTCCTTTGGACCCCAGAACCTGGAGGGCAGAGGGACCACATTCTCCACCCTACAGTGGCTCCAGGCTATGTTGGTTCGATCCCAACCGAGGAGTGGGTGACTAAAATACTTACAAACCCACAGACACTTTGCAACCAAACTTTCTTTCACCAGATTGACTCTCGTCCAAAGTATTACCACGTCTCTCTTTCTCTCTTGAAATTCCCTACTTTTTGACAGCCATCGATGAACACTGAGCGACAGTTGTCCACATGTGGCTGTGGATGTGGCTGTGGTTCGCGTCTTCCGAGGATGGAGACGGGTACACAAAGTTATCTATGGGGAGCGTGGGTTACTCCTGGAGTTTTCGCTTAACAGGGGACGCACAGGATCACGCGTGCAATTTCAGTTATACGACACCTCCAGAAAAGACCAGTCCCCAGTGACAGAGCATCGATGAGTGGTTGCTTAGGGCTGGGGGTGGGGATGGGACCTGAACGTGAATGGGCACGGGGGATCTTTTCAGGAATGTTCTGAACTTGCGTTCTGATGATATTTTCGCAATTCTGGAAACGAATAATCACTGAATGGTACCCTTGAAACGGGTGAATTTTATGGCGTGTAGATTGTACCTTGTTAAGGCTGTTACATTTAATCAAACAAGCCAGTGACCAAAAATACAAGTGCTTTTTTTTTTCAGAAGCTGGACTCCTAGAAGTTGGGAGCAGAATGGTGGACACCAGAGGCTAGGAGGTGGGGGGAGGGGAGACCTTCAGAGGGTATACAGTTTCAGTTAGACGGCAGGAATAAAATCGATCGATTGCTTGATTGATTTAGAGTCGGGGTCTCTGTCTCCAAGCTGGAGTGCCATGGCACAATCATAGCCTCCAAATCCTGGGCCCAGGTGATCCTCCTGCCTCAGCCTTCTGAGTACCTGGGACTACAGGGTTGCCCACCACATCCGGCTAGTTCTTCACAAAATTTTTTGTAAGGACGGGGTCTTGATGTGTTGCCCAGTCTTGGAATAAATCTTAGAGACCTATTTTAGAGGTCACGGTTAATTTCAAAATTGTAAAAAGAGTAGATAGTAAATATCCCCACCACAAAAAATGCTAAGTATGTGAGATGATGGATGTGCTCATTAGCCTGACTTAATCAGTCCACATTGTAAAAAATGCATCGAGACTTCACATTTTACACCCTACGTATATACAGTTGTTACTTGTCAATTAAAAATAAAATAAAATGAACAAACAAAAAACCCCTCCACAAATGCTAAGGTTGGGTTTTTTGTTGTTGTTTGTTTTTTATGAGGGGCAGATTGCCAGCCTGCTTCCAAGATCCAACCATAAGCTTTGCGTGATGTTGGCTTTCATGCAGAAGAGTAGCAGAGGGTGTCTCAGATAACTAACTGAACTTGGATGGAAATATACGATTTGGCTGCCACGAGCAGGGAGAGCCTTTCCCTCCGAAGGAACTTTCAGGAATCGGATCTGGCTGAAGGGGTGGGAACACTCAGACGCTAACACGTAAGCAGAGGGTCTTCCTACCTTGCAAAGGGGGGTTTAAGTGGGCAACCAAGTCTGAAAGAGAAAAAAAATGGGGATGATTTAGACCACCCCCCCAAAACACACCATTTCCAGAACAATGACTGGAAAAACTCTCGGAAGTGCCCGTGGCCGACTGTTCTGCTGAGGAATCATCTCCCATCTCTTACCTTGGACGACGGACCGGCACCTCCGACTGGGATCGTGTGTCCACCAAGAAAGCCCACGGATTCAGGTCTGAACTTGGCCTCTCCTAAGGCCTTTCTTGGAGTCAGAACAAATCCACCCTTTCCACGCTACCCAGCTTCCACCTATGAAATCCCACAATTCTGAAGGTCAGAGGGAATATTCTAGCACTTTTTTTTTCTTAGTTGGAGTCTCACTCTGTTGCCCAGGCTGAAGTGCTGTGGCACGCTCATGGCCACCGTAGCCTCGACCTGCTGGGCTCAGGTGATCCTTCTGCCTCAACCTCCCAAGTAGCTGGGACTCCAGGTGTGTGCCACCACGCCCAGCTAATTTTATTTATTGTAGAGATAAGGTCTCGTCAAGTTGTTCAGGCTGGTCTAGAAAACTTAGACTCAGGTAGTCCTCTCACCTCTGCCTCCCAAAGTGCTGGGATTACAGGTGTGAATCACAGTACCTGGCTACATTCTAGCTCTTACGTTCCCAGAAGCATCAGTTTTTTTTTCTTCTAGAAAATGTCACTTTTGTATCATCCTCGAGCCTGATTTAGAGTGTCGTACCAACACCACCCAGAGCCTCTCTCCAGCAACGCGAGCTCATGTTTGCCAGGCAATGGCTGAGTGCCTGTATTTGCCAAATTTGGAGGGAGCGATGAGAATTTATAACTCCCCCTCCCAATCCCAATGCCTCGGCTTTTGCAGATGCCAAAACATGGGCACAAAGCAGCAAGTCTCCAAAGGGTTTGTGACAATCGACTTATGGGAACTGGCCTTAGGTACGAGGAATGTGACTTCACAGACTGTCCTGAGCCACCAGGCTGCGTGTTATCAGCGCGTTCTGCAGGCTGTCCTTGCCGAATGAACACGATGTTGAGATTACCTTGGAAGCGCCACTCACCTGTGCACAAAAAGGAACTCCTCTCCTCTGTGCTGGACTTTCTCTAGCTTTGATATAGAGAAGGGAATTCACAGGTTGTTGGTCTTATTGCATATATTATAATGATTTTTTAAATAAATTTTTTATTTTAAATATGTGGGGCAACAATTCAGGGTTAGGTATAAAAATGTTCATTATATGATATGTTATTAATATATGTGTATTATCGTGATCTACCACTTTGTAGATCCAGAGATGAAAGCCACGAGAGGGAAATCTCTTGTTCAAAGCCACAGCTCTAAGGAGCAGTTTGGGAATTCTGGCTCCAGAAGCCGAGTTTCTACACCAGTCCTGCCTCATGGGGACGCTGCCGCAAAGCCAAACCTTCCCCCAGTGCAGCTGGCGAGTGGCGTCACTTGAGGTTAAAGTCACAGGTGATGGCCGGCTGTGGTGTCTCATGCCTGCAATCCCAGCACTTTGGGAAGCCAACATGGCAGGATTGCTTCAGACTAGGAGTTTGAGACCAGCCTGGGCAACATAGTGAGACCTCATCTCTACAGAAAATAAAAATATTAGTCAGGTGTGTTGGCATGCACCTGCAGTCCCAGCTACTTGGGAGGCTGAGGTAGAAGGATTGATTCAGCCTAGGAGTTTGAGGCCAGCCCAGGTAATATAGTGAGACCTTGTCTGTATACAAAATAAAAAGTTAAGCTGGCTGTGGTGGTGCAAGCCTGTGGTCCCAGCTACTCGGGAGGCTGAGGCAGAAGGATCGTCTGAGCCCAGGAGGTTGAGGCTGCGGTGACCTGTGATTGTGCCACTGCACTCCAGCCTGGGCAACAGAGTGAGACGCCCATCTCTTAAGAAAAAGTCACAGTGTTAAGATTTTGTAATCAATGCCAGGGTCAGAGGTGCCGCTGGGTGGGTTTTCTGCCTCGTTCTTCACAGAGCTCTTGGCTTTGCCAGCACGACTGCTCATCTGCATAACCGTTCATCTTCATTGCCTTTATCTCCACAGTCTCCTCCTGGTTTTGCAGGTGAAAGAGCAGAGAGATTCTCTCATGTGTGTTTTGTCCCCTGAGCCCCACACGGGTGTAGCCTGGACTCCCGGTTCGGCCCTGGGCGACTCCAGGGCCCAGGCTCTTTCCTTCAGACCTTGGTGTCCCCAGAGGTTGTCCTTTACAATTTCACCTGCTGATGTGGCCGGAGACAACAAATCTCACAGAAGAACAGCCTCAAGGTTACACGGAGATCACGTTGAGTGAGAAAAGCAGGACCACTCCGGAAACAGCTGTCAGCCCAGGCAAAAGCAAGGTCCCTGTGCACCCCCAAATTACCCATCACCCCTCCTGTCTTGGCTAAAATGAGTGATTGCTGCCTCTTGATGGATGAAATGTCCTTTTTGTCTCAGTCTGCCTTCCTTACAGATGAGATTTTGTGAGATACCCAGTTGTAGAATTGCCCCTCCTTTCTGATGAATCTAATTTTTTTTTTTTTGAGTTAGAGGGTCTCATTTTGTCACCCAGGCTGGAGTGCTGCGGCACAATCACGGCTCACTGTAGCCTCAACCTCCTGGGCTCAGGTGATCCTCTCTCCTCAGCCTCCCAAGTAGCTGGAATGTAAGCATGCATCACCATGCCTGGCTAATTTTGGGATTTTTTTTTTTTTTTGGTAGAGATGGGGTCTTGCTATATTGCCCAGGCTGGTCTCGAGCTCCTAGGCTCAAGTGATCCTCTCGCCTTGGCCCTCCAAGTGCTGGGATTACAGACGTGAGCCCCAGTGCCCAGCTAGCATCCAATTTGAGTGAATCTCTGCTTCCTTAAGCCACCTCACCCCAGATCACCCAGCCAACGCCCATGTCACAGAGGAGGTTCTTCCTAGCACCCTCTCTTCCTTAGACTGCCCCATCCCTGTGTTGCGAGCTCTCGCCGGCTGCAGTGAGTGACATGTTCTCGTGTCCAACCCCAGTGTGTTCCTGGCAGAGGCGGACTGAAAAGCACTGGCAGTTCTTTTCCATTTAATTTTCACAACAGCTGTGAGAGATAAAGACCACTTGTTTGCTATTAAATTCATTTGTTTTCTGGGGAGACAACGCAAACAACTCAAATTTCAAGTGAGTCACGCGTGGGAAGACGTAAACGTCCTCCCCACCATCTCTGCCCACAGCCATGCTGTCATCCTCCCCACAGGCTCCTGATGTCATTGTTGTGAAGTCCATGGAGATTTTTGTGACTACCCAGGCAAGCCTGTACGAATGGCCTGTGGCCTCTTTTTCTTACATAAAGGACAGCTTAGTCTATCTTCTGTTTCTTTTGTGCCTTGCTTCCCTAACAACAGACCTTGGAGAACGTTCCAAAACAAGACTTAATAAGCTTCCTCTTTCTTAAAGGTTATTATTATTATTTTTATTTTCCTTGAGTCGGAGTCCCATTCTGTCACCCAGGCTGGAGGGCAGTGGCACCATCACCGCTCACTGCAGCCTCCACCTCCTGGGCTCAGATGATCCTTCCGCCTCAGCCTCCCGAGTAGCTGGGACTACAGGCGCGTGCCACCATGCCTGGCTAATTTTTAAATTTTTTTTGAGACGAGGTCTTGCTATGTTGCCCAGGCGGATCTCAAACTCCTGGGCTCAAGCGATCCTCCCGCCTCAGGCTCCCAAAGTGCTGGGATTACCGGTGTGAGCCACCACACCCGACTATTACTACTATGATATAGATGCGAAGGCTGAGGCTCAGAGAGAGCGTGCTCACCCGTGCTCACCCATCGTCACCCGTGATCACCCGCGATCACCCAACCAGCCAGGGGAAGAGCCAGGCGTCGGACCCAGGACCCCTAGACCCTCCGTTCTGCGCCGACCACCCTGCGGCGCTCGGAGACACCGCGCACGCCGGGCGGACGCCGCGACCTGCCTGCTCGACCCCTGCCCGGCGCTCACCTGCCCTCAGCCCCTGCAGGCAGCCGGCCAGCGCCACCCAGCCCGCCAGGCCCCGCATCGTCCTGCAGGTGGCGCGCCCGGGCCGCGCCGCGCCGGGCTTTAAGCGCTCGGCGCCGCGCGCGCCCCGCCCCGCTCGCAGCCGCGCGGCGCCCCGCCCGGGGCCTCGGGGTGCCCCGTCGGCCGGGAGCGCCCGCCCTGGGGTGCCCGCCGCGGCGGCCCGGGAGGGGGTCCCCGGGCGCTTCTCGGAAAGGGGAACCCTTTGCCCCCCAGACCTGCGGAGGCGCGAGGGCGCGGGGCAAGGTGGGGGAGGGGCGGACCAGCCGCCGGTGCTCTGCGAGCCGCAGAGGCCAGGTCCCAAGGCCGAGAGCCGCTGCGGCGAGGCGGGCCTCGTGTGCTCATCTCCGGCTCTTGTCATTTGCTCCCGGGTAATTATTCTTAAACAACGAGAGCCGAACCGGTGGGGTGGCTCACGCCTGGAATCCCAGCACTCAGGGAGGACGAGGAGGGAGCATCCCTTGAGCCCAGGAGCTCCGGGCCAGCCTGGGCCACACGGTGAGACCTCATCTCTACAGAAAATCAAAACATTAGCCGGGCGTGGTGGCACGTGCCTGTAGTCCCAGCTGCGTGGGAGGCTGAGGCCAAAGGATCACCTGAGCCCAGGAGGTTGAGGCTGCAGTAGCCGTGATCATGCCGCTGCACTCCGGCGTGGGCAACAGAGTGAGACATAGACAGATGATGATAGATAAATGATAGATAGATGAATAAGTGAGACTCAGAGAGGTCAAGCATCCTGCCTGTAGTCAACCAGCAAGTGGAAAAGTAAGATCTTAATTCCAGTTCTACATGTGTGCTTTGTCCATCCTCAGTTTTAGCCTCTCACTCCCAGAAACACACATTCACTCATTGACAAACATTGGCTTCTGCCCAAGACATACCAAATCGGTCTTTACCTGTAAAAGATAGACAAAATCCCCATCCCAAAGCCAGAATTACTTCGTTTCTGCATTTGCCAGCTCTGTGATTTTAGAGAGCTATCTTTCCTCCATGCCAGAACGCTAAAATATTTGGGCTTGATGCATCTAATTAGAGGGTACAGTGGGTAGTCTTTCTTTCTCTTTTTTGAATGATTTTTTTCCCATCACACCAGAGACTCCAATCCATAGCTATCACCATCCAGGACACACACAGACAGCATCAGTGGGACCGTGAGACCCGCTTTCCGCATGCCTTGTGTAATAGGCTAATAATACTTGTGGTAAGTGTTTAAGCTCCTGTTGTTTGCTAGGGAAGATGGTGCATCTTTGATGTGTTTGTTTCTTTGTTTTTTAGTGAATTCTTTAATGCTAGTTGTGACCTCTCTCCAAGGTCATGAGTAGTTATATCCCTGAATATTCATGAGGCTACAGAGGGTGTGGCATGTATGTACAGACCTGGTGAGGAACATTCTAGAGAGTCACCCGCAGTGCATGTTAGAGGCACGTCCAGGACACTGAGTGAAACCAGAACACCCCACGCTCTGGAAGGGCTGAGATGGACGTCAGAGAGAGCTCGTTATTCCCCGCTTGCTCAACTGAATCATCATTTTCCCCCAAGGCCCTTGACCAACTGTAAGGACATTCCTTTCAGAACCAACATTGGTATCTAGCCAACAGAACTGAGTGGACAGGGGTGAAATTCAAAGAAAAATCTTAGTCAAGGTCAGAGAACTCCCAAGTTGAGAGCCAGACCTGGATTCTGGAACTTCCATACGAATACCACTAACCACAGTGGCGTGGACCTTGCCAGTGATTCTAACAGAGAAGAAATCGTGTGGGGCTCAGTTTTGTCTTCCGCAAAAAAGAAGAGGCAGGGCTTTGGGTTTGGATTCAGAGCGTCTACTTGCAGTGCCAGCTGTAGAACGAGTCGAAAGCAGATGGGTGCTAACATCAGGTAGACTAACGTTGAAGGACCAGACTTCCCACTTAGCAGATGCAGACATTAGCAGACTAAAAACATCTGTTGGTGACAGGGGCTGTTTGACATTTTTGTTTCATAGATGCACAGCTCAAAACGAGCAGGCATTCAACCATCATGGATATTTGTGGCTTTTAGGGAATGAATAGTTGTAGCTAAGACAGATTTTCCTAAAACCTAGTGTGCTCATCTTAAGGGCTTCCGTTACAAAATACCACTGACTGGGGCTTAAGCAGCAGGTATTTATTTTCTCATATTTCTGGAGGCTGGAAGTCCATGATCAACACTTTATCCAAGTAAAATAAAACAGGCCTGGCCAATAGCATACACTCATCAACCATTACTCAAGTGAATAGACTGTGCCTTCCTCTTAGGTTTGGTGTGAGGTTTTATGAGACGATTTGGGTAAAGCAATTAATCAGGCCTGGCACCCGCTAAACAGTGCTGAAACTTTGG
Source organism: Cephalopachus bancanus (assembly GCA_027257055.1). Classification (NCBI taxonomy): domain Eukaryota; kingdom Metazoa; phylum Chordata; class Mammalia; order Primates; family Tarsiidae; genus Cephalopachus; species Cephalopachus bancanus. The sequence goes on from JAPVLO010000621.1 coordinate 331,612, forward strand.
CTCTTGTTATTTCCAATGAACCCAGAGACGATGGCTTGCTCCGTCACCATCGGTGTGCCATTTCTGATGTTCATGCCTGTCCAAGAGGAGATGGGATGCTTTTCAAAGTCTTTTTTATTGTTGGCCTTGGTAATGATGCGCTTTCATGATAAACTCATGCTTCTGGTTCTGAAGAGCAGAAGGCCCATTGCAGACATTGTTTCCAGCAATACCTGACTTGCCAACTGGACCTCTCTGGTGCATTGCTAAAGGCAGGGAAATTCCTTGTGGGGCGCCAGATGGCATATCTGTCACCCTACCTGAATGTGCCTCACGTTCACTGCATGTGTGGGACACTGCCAATTTTCACTGAATACAATTGTATAAAGTATACCTATTTTTGAATAGAGTCTGTTTAGTGTGATGGGAAATGCTATCAACCTTCCATCACATGAACCTGAACTTGAGTCTCACTTCTGACACCATCACCCTGCGTGATTAATGTTGAGAACTGCCTGGATCCAATCTCTGCTCTGCCACTTACCACGTGACCCTGACTGCTCGGTGCCTCGCCTTCCTGATTTGGAGAATGGAGATAACAGCAGCACCGAATTCGCAACATGGTTGTTTTACCCCGGCTGGTAGGTGCAAAGCAATGAAAACAATCCCTAGCACCTAGTAAGTGCTGTAAGGGATTGCTTTCATCAACATTTTAACTTTTTTTTTTTTACATAAGTTATGGATACAATAGTCCATGAGGGGCATGTGATATTTTGACACAAGCATAACATGTGAAATGATCACATTGAGGTAATTGGTACCCATCACCCCAAGCATTTGTCATTTCTTTGAGTTGGGAGCATTCTAGTTCCACTCTTTTCATTATTTTGAAATAGACAAAAAAATTACTGCTAACTATAGTTGTCCTATCATGCTGCCCAACTCTAGATCTTTTTCTTTCTAGCTCACTGTATTTTTATTTTTATTTTTTTATTTTTAACGACAGGGTCTCACTATGTTTCCCAGGTTGGTCTCAAACTCCTGGACTCAAGCAGTCCTCTCTCCTCAGCCTCCTAAAGTGCTGGGATTATTGGTGTGAGCCACTGTGCCCGGCCAGTCTAATTGTATTTTAGTGCGCCCTAACCATCCTCTCTGGTCCCCCTCCCCACGACCCTTCCCAGCCTCGGGAAACTATCCTTGTACTCTCTATCTCCATGAGTTCATTTTTTAAAGCTTCCGTGTAGTAGTGAAAACATGAGATATTTATCTTTCGACTTCTTTCAAGTAATGGAATGCCCTTCCGTTCCACCCGTGCTGTTGCAAGTGATGGAATTTCATTCTTTGTTAATGGCTGAATAATATTCCTAGGTGTGGATGGATCGTATTTTCTTTTTCTTTTGTTAGCTTTATGTTACACTCAGGGGGACCATGAGCAGGTTTGCTACATAGATTTATATTTCATAGCACTGAGGTTTGGGCTTCCTACGGACCCATCACCCAAAGAGTGAACGCTGTGCCCAGGCGGTACAAGAGGTACAATCCTCAGCCCCTACCTTCACCCCTTTTGCTTTTTTGTAAACTCATTGTTTTATTCTCCATCTTCTCACTTTTGGTGTCTCCGGTGTCTATTATTTCTGTCTTTATGTCCATGTGTACCCATTACTGAGCTCCCACTTATAAGTGAGAATATGCCGTGTTTGAATGTCAGTACCTGGCTTATTTCACTTAGGATAATGGCCTGCAGCTCCATCCATGTTTCTGTGAAGGACATGATTTCTTTCTTTTTTATGGCTGAATAGTATTCAATGCCCCATATTTTAATCCAATCAACCGTTCACAGACTCTTAGGTGGATTCTGTGACTTCACTATTGTGGATAGTGCTGCGATTAACATGGGAGTGCCGGAATGTCTTTGATATGCTGGGGATTTTTGGTGTTATTTGTTTTCTTTTGGATATATACTCAGCAAAGGGATTGATGAAATACATGGTTGTTCTGTTTTTAGTTTTTTAGTTTGTTTGTTTGTTTGTTTTTGAGTTGGAGTCTCATTCTGTCATCCAGGCTGAAGGGCAGTGGTACGCTCCCGGCCGCCGTGGCCTCGACCTGCTGGGCTCAGGTGATCCTTCCATCTCAGCCTTCCAAGTAGCTGGAACCACAGGTGTGCACCACCACACCCGGCTAATTTTTTGATTTACTGAAGAGACGAGTTCTCGCCAAGTTGCCCAGATTGATCTCAAACCTGTGGGCTCAGGCAATCCTCTCACCTAGGCCTCCCTAATTCTGTCTGTAGCCCATATGATAATAACAGACATGTTGGCTGATTATAAAACTATCAGCTCACATATTTTGACAAAAGTTATTTTATTTTATTTTTTGAGTCAGAGTCTCACTCTGTCATCCAGGCTAGAGTGCAGTGGCACGCTCACAGCCACCGCAGCTTCAACCTGCTGGGCTCTTTCACCTCAGCCTTCCAAGTAAGTAGCTGGAACCACAGGCTCATGCCACCACACTCGGTTATTTTTTATTTATTTATTTGTTGTAGAGTTGAGGTCTTGCCAAGTTGCCCGACTGGTCTCGAACCTGTGGGCTCAGACAATCCTCTGGCCTCCGCCTCCCAAAGTACTGGGTGGGAGCCACTGCACCCAGTGACATGAGTAATTTTGTGGAGGTTGCCCCACTGTGTCTGTCACCAAATGTTGCTGTCAGTACCTGTGATGCTAATCTGATAAATTCATCTGATGGAGAACTTTGTCTTTTGTGGAGATGCTTAAAGAAATCTGCACGTTTCAAGTTACAAAATTTTACTCAGATATGACTTGGCATTGACCATTTGGAGGTAATTTCCCCAGTGATGTGAAGTAGCCTATAAATATGTAGATTTAAGACTCTTCTATTTCGAGAAAGTCTTTTTTTTTGAGTTGGAGTCTCACTCTGTCACCCAGACTGGAGCGGCCACTGCAGCCTCGACCTGCTGGGCTCCGGAGATCCTTCCGCCTCAGCCTTCCAAGTAGCTGGAACTAGATTTATCACAGTCCCAAGCAAAACCCCAGCAAGTGACTTTGTAGCTATCGACACACTGATTCTAGAGTTTACACGGAAAGGCAAAAGACCCAGAATAGCCACCATAATCTTGAAGAAGAACAAAGAGTGTGGCCACCACCCACCTTCAGGACTTACTAGAGAACTGCCGTAAGCGAGACAGTGGGATGCTGGTGAAATAGATAAATGGAACAGAAAAGAGAGTCCAGAGATAGACTCACACAGACATGGCTAACTAATCCGTGACCCAGAAGAAAAGACAAATCAATGGAAAAAAGATCATCTTTTCAATGAATGGCCAAGCACACGCAGAAGTGAATCTAGACAGAGATCCTCCATCCTTCACAGAAATGGACTCAAAATGTATCATGAACCTAAACGTAAACTGCAAAACTATAAAACGTCTAGGAGATAACACAGAAAGTCTAGGTGACTTCAGGTTTGGCAATGACCTTTTAATACAACACCAGAAGCATGATTTGTAAAAGAAAACAATCAGTAAGTTGGACTTCATTAAGATTAAAATCTTCTGGTTTGTGAAAATATTGGGGTTTTTTTGTTCTTGTTTTGTTTTTTTGTAGGCACAAGGTCTGTGTTTCCCAGGTTGGTCTGGAACTCCTGGGCTCAAGCAGTCCTCTCACCTCAACCTCCCAAAGTGTTGGGATTGCAGGCGTGAGCCCTGGTGTCTAGCCTTCCTGCTGTATTTTATAAAGTATAACCCCAAGGAAAGTGGAAGGCAGTCAGTGGGCTTTGTGCTAATGCTTCAGCTAAACACAGCTGGAATGTATTTATAACCTAGTCTAACCCTGGGGTCACTGTTGAAGTATCTGAGCAATTGTAACCTTATTCTCCCAAGCTTAGGAAAATCACATGCATGACCCTGTTCCCTCTGCCTCTCCTGGTCCCAGGGTCTTTGATGCTGAGAAAATGCATCACTCAGCTTCTCCTTTCCTTCTTTTGATTTTATTTTTATTTTTTATTTTTTTTGAGTTAGAGTCTCACTCTGTCGCCCAGACTAGAGTGCAGTGGCTGCAGCCTCGACCTGCTCGGCTCCTGGCGATCCTTCCGCCTCAGTCTTCCAAGCGGCTGGAACTCAGGCGCACGCTACCATGCCCGGCTCATTTTTTGATTTATTGTAGAGATGAGGTCTCACCAAGTTGTCCAGGCGGGTCTCGAACCCGCGGGACAGGCATTCCACTCACCTCAGCCTCCCAAAGGCGCGGGATTACAGGCTGAGCCCCCGAGCCCGTGATTTGATTTTTAAATTTATCACAGGCACATAATACTTGTGCATGTATACAGGGAAAAATGTGATGTTTCAGTGCACATATACTTAGTGCAATGACCAAATTGGGGTAATGACCATGTCCAGTACTTTAATCACTTATTGTTTCTTTGTGGTGATAACATTCAACATCTTCCCTTCTGGCTGCCTTGATATATGCAGTAACATAGCTTCATCTATATTGTTTTGGGGGAGTTCTGGTGTTTGTTAGGTATTATAATCGTTTTCAGAAATAATGTTTGTTGGTGGTCTAGAGTCTAAGGCTCCGTGGTGCAAATTATTCAGATAGAGGCAAGTGTACCAACATATGAGAAAGAGAGAGAGAGAGAGAGAGAGAGAGAGAGAGAGAGAGAGAGAGAGAGAGAGAGGATGAACCCACAAACCCACAGGTCATCTTGTGGGTTTTAAGGCCAACCAAGCCATTGCACTATCTGTATCTCTGAGCATAAACTCTTTTTCTTCATTTAACTTTAACTAATATAAATTTCTTGGGAGACCCTATGAAAAAAACGGCATAAATACATAAAACATGACGTTCCCCATGGTGTCTGATCTTACTTCCCAAAAATATTGAGATTCTGGATGCAGCCAATGTGCTGAAGTGGAGCCCAAATCATGCAAACACTGAAATGAGGACTCTGCACACTCTGGACAACTCGCCCGCGAGACCCACAACCCCCAACACGCCCCATGCCTTCAGCATATCTAAAGACTAGGAACGTCAGATGGTTCTTGTCAAAGAAAGAGTCAGCAACGATTTCTAGCAGATCTACTCTTCAATGGGGAGACAACCCATGTGAAGGAAAGAAGGGAGGACCGAAAGTTCTGAGATTGAGTAACAATCATTCCAGAGGACAAATTCCGCCCTAAGTGATGCAATCCTGGTAAAGTGCTCACACTCGAGGTGGTAACCTAGGAAGTGTCACTTCTAGGGGAGAGGGTAAAACAGAAGGGAGAGCCATACTTTGGAGACTGGTTGATGATAAGAAAATGGAGGTGAGGGTCACTTTAGGATGCTAAAAAGTAAAATAGAAAAAAGATGGAAGAAACAAATCTTCCGGCCATTTGGCATCCATTCGCCCCAGCAAAACGCAACGCATGAAAGAAAACGCCCTTCACTGCAGAGACGGCAGAGGGCGCCCGTGAGCCATGAATCTCGCAAACTTCCCAAGCATCAACCCGTCTGTGAAAAACTATGAGTGTGGTTCTCAGTCAAGTTCAGAAGAAAGCAGGAAAGAGATTCACACACACACACACACACACACACACACACACACACACACACACACACACCCAGAAGAAACGAACCAAGAGGGAATGAAATGTCCTCACATAAGCTTTTGGAGACAGGAAAAACACCTTGCATCAGAAATTCAAAAAGTAAGCAAAGAATTGATTTTTTTTAAGAAGGTTACAAAAAAAAAAAAAGACCCGTAATGAACTCAGGCAGGAAATGGATGAAAAAAACGTTGTCTCATAAGTGAAGACCAAATTAGAAGATCTCCAAGGGAGCACAGGTCTAAATGCAAACTTAAGAAAGGCACCACACAACCAAGAGAAGGAAATAAAGGGGGAGGGCAGGAAACAAACTGATGGGTGTGAGATGAGATGCTGACCTTCAGGAGGAGGGTGGGAACACGGTGGAAGGAGGGGGAGGAGGAGGATCCTTCTCGGAGTATGTTCTTGCACAGTTTTGACTTTGGGAAACAGAAAACATCTTAACATTTTACAGAATTAAAATGGCGTCCACATTTTATGAAAACACCAAAGATGGCACGATGGGGGGGGTGTGAAAGGATGGGCCGAGAGCGGGAAGCCATTTTGCCTTGTTCCTAGACCCTAACACAATGATGAGAAAGTAGAGACTGTGCCTTAGAGGAGTGCATTCTTTAGGTAAAGATGAACTTGGCTGACTTTGTTGTTTCAGAAACTCTGATTCCTCAGAAATGACCAGTGTCTGCCCACTGTAATTTTAAAACAGACCCCTGAAGATGATAAGACCCGATAAGATGCTACCCGGTGCCTGGAAACCAGACCCCGTCTCTTCCTCAGGGCCTGCAAATCACCCACCGGGTGCCTGGGAAACGGGAACCAGATCCCCTCCTTTCCCCAGGGTCAGCAAATCATCCGCAACTGACTAGCCTGGAAGTCATGGAAGTCACATCTACCAGATTGCAACACCTCCAGGGGAGAGGGTTTAAGTTGGGGGCTTGGAGGCTTTGGGGTCACACTCATCTTAGCGTGCTGGCCCTTTTCCTGTCTGTGGGAAGGGATCTCTTTCTTAATCTCTTCTTTCTTCATCTCCTTGTGCTGTAAATCTTTGTGTTACTCGGAGATCTCTGGTTACCAGCACATACCTCCAGCATGCCAGCTCTGGGGGTGTTGTGCCCCCTCCAGAGCCTCTGTCCCTAACAGGGGGAACCCCAGATTGGAACCCCAGAATGGAAACAAATAGGAACAAATGGACTGAGTTGCCTTTCGCATGGGCGACAGGGCCACAGCTGACGGGAGATGAAACACAAAGTGACTTGGGAGCACAGTCTTGGCCCCAGGTACTGCTTAAGCCGGATAGAACTTTAAAGAAACATGGATGGGCCAGGCTCGGTGACTCAGCCTGTAATCCCGCGCCTTTGGGAGGCTGAGGTGAGTGGATTGCTTGAGCCCACGGGTTCGAGACCCGCCTGGGCAGTGAGACCTCATCTCTACAATAAATCAAAAAATCAGCCAGGCGTGGTAGCGCATGCCTATAATTCCGGCTACTTGGAAGGCTGAGGTGGAAGGATCGCTGGAGCCCAGCGGGTCAAGGCTGCGATGGCCAGGGGCGGCCACTGCACTCCAGTCTGGGCGACAGAGTGAGACTCCAACTCAAAAAAAAAAAAAGAAACATGGATGTCTTTTGCAGCAACTTGGATGGATTTGGAGTTGATCATACTCAGTGATTTATCACAGAAACAAAGAACACTATTCCATATGTTCTCACTCATAAGTGGACCCTGAACAATTATAATGCTATAAGAAAGCAATTAGCAGTAGTGGGAAACTGTCAGGGGTTGGGGGGTAGGATTGGCAGTTGAGGGAAACTGCTAGGGGAGGGAGGGCATACCTCATCAACAAGGGTACCTGTATGATCAATGTTTATATTCCTAACCCTGAATTGTACCCCACATCTTTATAATAAATAATTTAAAAAAGATTAAGAAACACGGAGCTCTGGTTGGTGATCGCCTAAGGTCACCTTGGGTAGGCTTCCTGGCTTGCTCCCTGTCCCTGAGTGAAGAATCTTACTGGGAGTCCCTCAGACAGTAGACAGTCTGACATTTTCTAAAATATGGAATGTGTCACAAAGTTGTGTGTCATCCTTGTGCAAGCGTCATGCTCCACTTCTCCGTATCATTTCAATTTTAGTATATGTACTGATTAATACTGATTAAGACACTGATTAATATGCAACCTACTGACATGGACAAGGATACCGATTTGTTTCTGAATCATAAAGTTTTGCTGATTTGTTTCCGAATCATGCTCCTAGAGCGTTTTATCCTGTGTGTTGTGCTCTGTATCCAAGAACTGTCACCTCTCTATTGTATGGACCCTCCAAGGATAAGGACCACTTTGCTATGAGGGATCCTTCTCCTAGACTTTTTTTAAAATTTACTTTTCTTTTTAAAAAAAATTTATTTTAAAGATGTGGGGTACAATTCAGGATTAGGTATACAAATGGTCATCATCCAGATAAAGCTTAGGCCTCCCTTTGGTTCCCACTTTGCCTGGTTTGAGATTAGGTACCCTTATTAATGTCATGTGTCTCCCCTCTCTTCCCTGGCAGTTTCTGGCTACTGCCAATTCCTTTTTTATAGTATTATGGTAAATGTTCAGAGTCCACTTACTAGTGAGAACATGTGGTACTCAGTACACTGAGTATGATAGACTCTAAATCCATCCAAGTTGCTGTGAAGTCCATAATTTTGTTCTTTATGGCTAGGAATATTCTATCATTGTATAATGTACCGCATTTAAAAAAATCCAGTCCAGTTTCAATGGGCAGCATGGTTGGTTCCATGTTTTTGCTATTGTGAATAGAGCTGCAACAAACACGTTTGTGTAGAGTGATTTAAGTTCCTCTGGGTATATTCCCAGAAGGGGGATTGCTGGGGATTTCTAGTTCTTTCAGAAATCACTCTACACTGTCTTCCAAAGAGGTTGCACTAGTTTGCATTCCCACCAGCAGTAGAAGCGTTCCTTTTTCTCTGTATCCTTGCCAGCATCTGTTGTTGTTTGTCTTATTAATGATGGTTATTCTTACTGGAGTTAGGCAATGTGGTTTTTATTTGCATTTCTCTGATGATTACTGAGGCTGAGCACTTTTTCATGTATCTGTTTTCTGCTCATCTCTTTTGAGAAGTGTCTATTCATGTCTTTTGCCCACTTTTTAATGGGGCTGCTGTTTTTTTTCCTTTCAGCTTGTTTGAGTTCCTTATAGGTCCTGGATTTTAGGCCTTTGTCAGTTATAGAGTTGACAAATATTTTTTCTCATCCTGTGGGCTGTCTCCCTGCTCTCTTGATGGCTTATTTTGCTTTGCAGAAGCTTTTCAGCTTGATGAGGTCCCACTTGTCTATCTTATCTCTTATGGCATGGGCTTTTGGGGTTTTCGTCAGGAGTTGGTTGCCTATTCTGATTTCCGTAAGGGTGTCTCCTGTATTTTCTAAGCTTTTTAAAGTTTGGGGCTTTTGTTTGATCCATTGTTCTCCTAAACTTTCTCATGAAAACATTCCAACATGTAGTAGACTTGGAACATGCTCAACTTGTGGTTGTGTCTTCCCAGGTCGGTCCTCATATCTGTATTCCAATAAACCTTTATCTGACTATTTCTGCCTCAGCAGCCTTAATTTCAGCCGACGTTAGTAAGTTTCTTTCTGCAGTGGCATGGGCTTGCAGTTCTGACATCACTTTTGGCCATTCTACGATTGAGCAAATTAATACGTATATTGAAGATAATAGACCCTGGAATCTCATTATTAGAGAAGGGAGTTGCATAATATAGAAAGAGGGGAAAGATGATGATCAAGCCTGTGGTGTTGGCTTGGACTAATTGATGCCAATAAGAACTCAGGATGTTTAACAGGGAAACAGACATATATACATTTCAATATATAAATGTATACATGTGGTCGGGCTTGGTGGCTCAGCCTATAATCCCAGCTCTTTGGGAGGCCAGGGCAAGTGGATTGCCTGAGCCTGCGGGTTCGAGACCCACCTGGGCAACTTGGTGAGACCTCGTCTCTACAATAAATCAAAAACTAGCCGGGTGTGGTAGTGCGAGCCTGTAGTTCCGGCTACTTGGAAGGCTGAGGCGGAAGAATCACCGGAGCCCAGCAGGTCCAGGCTGTGGTGGCCTGGAGCAGCCACTACACTCCAGTCTGGGCGACAGAGTGAGAATCTGACTGAAAAAAAAAAAATGTATACATGTACGTATACCTGCATACACACATATATATATATGCTTCCTCTCTCTGCTCTCTGAGAATCCTTAGAGATGATGTCACCTAAGTAGTGGTTTCTAAGTGCCCTTCTCTGGATCATGCCTGTAATTCCAGGCTTGGAGGATTGCTTGAGCCCAGGAGTTTGAGACCAGCCTGGGCAATATAGTAAGACCTTATCTCTCTAAAAAAAAAAAAAAAATTAGCCAGGCATGGTGGTGCGCGCCTGTAATTCCAGCTACTTGGAAGGCTGAAGTGGAAGGATCACCTGAGCCCAGCAGGTCGAGGCTGCAGTGACTGTGAGTGTGGCCACTGCACTCCAGCCTGGGTGACAGAGTAAGATTTCGACTAAAAAAACAATAGTTAATAAATGTAATAAATGTCATTCTTCATGAAGAGGAACAAGAGATCCTTGCAGATCTCAGGACTGATTCCAGGGCTTGGACAAGATGAGCCTGGTACAATTTATTGTGTCAGAAAGTGAGGATGTTCCCCAAACACTGGAAACACGATTAGAGAACCTTCCTACTAGGTCGTGGTGATGAGCATGCACTTGCTCACGTCCCTGTGTTTTCCCATGGACTCTGATGAACACCCTCACACGTTTTTACAGAACTTTGGGTTGACAAGTCCATGTGTGTGTGCAGTTTATTTAAAGGCTCTTTCCACATGGATATAATTTTCTAGCAATTGTTGAAAAAACATTCACATCCCTTTCAGGATTCCAGTGTCTTTAGAGCTGCAGAGAACTTTAAAGCCCTCACAGGTGGGATAGGTACTTGCTTGTCTGAATTAACTTTTCCTTCAATCTTAGTCAAAAATCCATTTGGCTTGCAGAATTATTTACAATTGCCAACATACAGAACCACCTAAGTGGTTCATCTATCAATGGATGAACAATAGCAGAGAATGTGGTATAAATATATAATGGAATACTACTCAACCTTTAAAAAGAAGGACATCTTGTCATTTGCAGCAATATGGATTCACCTGCAGGACATTAAGTAAAAGAAGCCAGGGGCAGAAAGACAAATACCGCATAAAATCTCACTTGTGTGTGAGATCTTAAAAGGTTGAGCTCACACAAGGAGAGAGTGGAATGGTAGTTGCCAGGGGACCGGGTGGAGCACAGAGATGTAGGTCAAAGGATACAAAGTTTCAGTACCATAGAAGCAATAGGTTCAAGAGATTGATTGAGCACCATAATGGCTATATTGAATAACAATGTAGTATTCTTTTTTTTTTATTAATCAATATTTTTTATTATGGTTTTGTGGGGTGCAGTTAAGGGTTAGGTGTACAGTTACGTTTCATTCAGGCACCCTGTTGATAAGAGGTGTTTTCCCATCCCCAGACAGATATTTGCTACTGTTAATCCCACCCCCCCCATAGTTTCCAAGTACCGTCAGTCATTTTCTTATAGTATTACATTGGATGTTCAAGGTCCATTATATGAGTGAGAACATGTGATACTCGGATCTTTGTTTCTGTGAGAGGTCACTCAGTATTATAGACTCTAGTTCCATCCAGGTTGCTGTGAAATTCATGATTTTGTTCTTTTTTATGGCTGTGTAGTATTCCATCATGTATATGTACCACATTTTTTTAATCCAGTCCTCTTTTGATGGGCAGCATGGTTGTTTCCAGGTTCTTGCTATTGTGAACAACGCTGTGATAAACATACGTGTGCAGGTATCTTTTTTATAGAGTGATTTGAATTCTTCAGGGTGTATTCCCAGTAGGGGGATTGCGGGATCATATGGAAGGTCGATTTTTAGAGCTTTTAGGAATCGCCACACTGCTTTCCACAGAGGTTGCACTAGTTTACACTCCCACCAACAGTGTCAGAATGGCAATTATCAACAACTCAAAAAATAACAGCTGCTGGAGAGGGTGTGGTGAAAAACAATGTAATATTCTTAAAAACTGCTAAGAGAGTAGATTATAAAAGTTCTTACCAAAAAAGGATAAGTATGTAAAGTAATAGAAATACATATATATGTTTTTTTCCCTATGAGTTCAATTGTTTTATCTTTTAGTTCCCACATACGAGTGAGAACAGGTGACGTCTGCCCTGTGCTTGACTTATTTCATGTAACAAAGTTCTTCCAGTTCCATCCATGTTGTTACAAATGACATGATTTTGTTCTTTTTATGGCCGAATAATATTCCATGGTGTATATATACCCCAATTTCTTTATCCACTCATCCATTTATGGAGAGTTAGGTTGACTCCAAGTCTTGGCTATTGTAAGTACTAGTTACTATTGTAAGTACATGGAGATGTAGTTCTATTTTTAGTTTTTTTGAGGACCCACCATACTGTTCTCCAACTAATTTACGTCCTCAACAACAGCATATGAGTGTACCCCTTTCTCCACATCCTTGTCAGTATTTATTACTGACTGGCTTTGGCTAAAAGCCACTTGAACTGGGGTGAGGTGATATCCCATTGCAGGTTTGATCTCCAATTCTCTGATGATTAATGATGTTAAGCATTAAAAAAAAATACCTGTTGTCCATTTGTATGTTTTCTTTTGAGAAATATCTATTCAGATCTTTTGCCCATTTTAAGATGGGATGAATTGATTTTTTTTCCTATTGAGTTGTCTGAACGCCTTATATATTCTAGTTATTGATCTCTTGTCAAATGAAATATCTATGTTATTTCTCTCGATTTTGCCATTCCACGGTATACAATATTTCAAAACAAGTTGTTGTACATGGTAAATAAATACTTTTTTCAATTAAAAATATGTCAACCAGGAAAAAACTCAAAAGTCACAGAATCCGAAAGTGCTACTTTTTCTAAATAAACAGACATACAATATAAGAAGGCTGTCAGAATAAAATATATTTTCACAAATATATCACACAAATTTAGCAATAATTAATGTGGTAATCTTGACTGGGCTCATGTCTTACATGTGTCATAAACTCATGAACATTGGTCCTAGAATCTCAGAATCGTCACTCATTCTGAACAAAGAAAGTACAACCTAAAATGGAACCGAAAAATATTGAACTCAGAGTTATTCCCAGACCACCACAGCTAACATTACACTCAACTGTGAAAGACTGAAAGCTTCTCCTCTAAGACAAACGAGACAAAGATGCCCACTTTCCCCGCTGCTGCTCAGCATAGTAGTGGAAGTGCTTGCCAGAGCCATTAAGCAAGAAAAAGAGATACAAGGTCTCCAAATGAGAAAGAAAGAAGTGAAATTGTATCTGCTTGACATGACAGTGCCTATAGTCAGTCTAAAAATTCCACCTGTTTTAACTAATAAACTCAGTAAAGTCGCAGGACACAAAACCGACATGTAAAAATCAGTTGTGAACAAGAACAAGCCAAACAATGAACAACGAACAAGCCCCAAAGGGAATTAAGAAGCAACTCCATTCACAGTAGCATCAAAAAGAATGAAATATGCAGAAATAAAACTTAATCAAGGAGGTGAAAGACTTGAAATCAAAGACATAAATGAAAGACATTCCATGTTCATAGTCACGATTTAATATTAAGATGTCAATATGACCCAAAGCGATCTGTAAATTCAATGCTGTCCCTACAAAACTCCCAATGCTCCCAAAGATATCTTTTGCTGAAATACACAAAAATCCATTCTAAAATTCGTATGGGCTCTCAAGAGGCCCAGAATAGCCGAAACAATCTTGGAAATTAAGAACAAAGTTGGAGGTCTCATACTTTCTCGCATTTCACATTCAGAACTTACCTCAAAGCCACAGCAATCAAAACAGGGTGGTACTGGCATAAAGATATATACACGGAAATCGGTGGAACAAACACACTGAAAGTTTCCAAAGGGCCAATTTTTTTTTTCAATTTTCAGTCTTTATGTGATTTAACATCCATAAGCAAGTTTGTGTTCTGTGAACTGCTGAGAGTTCCAAGCATGTAACAAGGCCCCGTGCAAAATTCCGCACAAATTTGTTAAACAGCATGGGTATCTACAGAGCTGGAAGTATTAAGTGGCCCGTGGAGGAAGTCAGTTCTGTAGAATGATGCCACTTGGTTGACATGGTAACAAGCATGGCCATTCTTTTAGCCTCAGGAGTCATTCTTGCTGTCCCGTTTGGATACATGAATAGGGTTGTGGCAGCCGTCTTTCAAGTCCCCTGGGGCGTCACAGATTTCTGCGATTCCCAAGGGATAGCATTTTTTTAACATGTATCATTCTCATAGGAGGCTAGCTATCATGACAGCCAGTGTGATTTTTTCCTTATCCTAATAGCTGATAGACCATGGATAGGGGAACCAGTGTGAATTGGACACCATTCTGGAAAAAAATTATATATATATATACACATACACTCATATATATAAAATACGTGTATATAAAATAGATATTTAGATAAAATTCATTTATGTATGAATATTATATCAGTAAATATATATTTAATACCAACACATATTTTATACATTGTTTTACATATAACATTATTTATATATCTTATGTTAATAAATATATATTTATGTGTTTTATAAATATATATATTTTTGAGTCAGGATCTCACTCTGTTTCCCAGGCTGGAGTGCAATGGCATGATCATTGCATGGTGTTGGCTCATTGCAGCCTCCATTTCCTGAGTCTCAGTCTCCTGAGTACCTGGGACTACAGGTACGTACCATCACACTGGCTACTTTTTTTGATTTTTTTTTAGAGATGAAGTCTCACTACGTTGCCCAGGCCAGTCTCAAGCGCCTAGCCTCAATCAATCTTCCCATCTTGGCCTCCCAAATGCTGGGGTTATAGGTGTGAGCCACTACACCTGGCCTATTCTTTCAAACTGTATTACTCCTGGGACCTGGGGATATTAACTGCAGACGGTGTTTGACCTCACACTGAGCCCAGAGAGAGAAGGGAACTCGAGTCAGTTCTATAATCTTCCGCTCTGATTACTGGATCTCAGTGGTGTTGCAAGTCCCTGAAAATGGATCTTGGCTCAAAACCAGTATTCAGTGGGCCCTGAAATGCGTATGCGTTTTCCTTTTTCTTACAAGAGATGTCTATGAAGAGGGCTCATGCTGTGTACCTATGGCCTGGCAGCAGTGTCTGACTTTGGGACTACCCAGCCTCACTTGCACTCAAGGGGCACTGAGTCTGTGGACTAACGCATGCCTGGAAAGTGGATAAAAGCCATGACTGAGTATGGGGACTCCAACCTGGCTAAAGGCTTTGGATCTGTCATGCAGTGAGCCTCTTCTGCAAACTGCCCATGGAATTTATTTCTGAAGAACCCGTGATTAAGGTATCACCACCAGATGTCGCTCTGTGCCAACTATTCCCTGTGATATGACGAGTAAGTGTGCCCTGTTGCTTGGTATGATAACCATTGTCACTTTGCTTGAGTGTCACTCCCTGGGCCCAATCATGCCAGGCTCTGCCTATCTCCGTGAGACATTTAAGCCGACTTCAAAAACCTTGATTTCTTTCTTTCTTTTTTTTTTTTTTGAGTCAGAGTCTCACTCTGTTGCTTAGGCGGGAGTGCAGTGGCACGCTCACGGCCACCGCAGCCTCGACCTGCTGGGCTCAGGCAGTCCTTCCACCTCAGCCTTCCAAGTAGCTGGAACTACAGGTACGCACCATCATGTCCAGCTAATTTTTTAATTTTTTTGTAGAGAAGAGATCTTGCTATGTTGCCCAGGCCGGTCTCAAATTCCTGGGCTCAGGCAATCGTCTCATCTCTACCTCCCAGAGTACTGGGATTACCACCATGCCTGGCAAAAGCATTGCTTTCTGCTAGCATTCCTGGACTGGAAAACCAAGTTAGCCTTATTCTTTCCTTTTTTTTGAAGTTGGAGTCTCACTCTGTCACCCTGGAGTACAGTGGCACGATCATAGCTCACTGCAGTCTCCACCTTCTGGGCTCAAGTGATCCTTCTGCCTCAGCCTCCTGGGTGTGCACCACCATGCCCGACTAATTTTTAAATTTTTTTGTAGAGACGAGGTCTCACTATGTTGCCCAGGCTAGCCTCGAATTCCTGGGCTCAAGCCATCTCCTGCCTTGGCTCCAGGGGAGGATTAGGGCCCAGGCCAATAGCCTCGTTTTAACTTAATCCTCTCTTTCAAATCCCTGTTTCCGAATACAGTCACATTCTGAGGTACTTGGAGCTAGGGCTTCAATATATGGATTTTGGAGTCCAGAGACAAGATGCAGCCCATGATATCATCTCTGGCCTATAATGAGTTGCCATTATAACCTTGTTTCTTCGGTGCAACTGGGAGATGAAATATATTGTGCGTCAAGTCGTGGGAAGGAGATTGAAGAGGGAGTCACTGGTCCCCGTGGCCACCGAGGTGATCACGTGTCATAGGAACCACAGCAGACGTGAGGAGCCTGACTGAGGAAGCATCTTAGTAGACGGGCATCTGGATTCTGATTCTCACTTATCCCTCTCCTTGCAAAGACTTCCCTTCTGTCAGAAATGCTGGAGAAAGGGCCAGGTGCGGTGGCTCACGCTTGTAATCTCAGCGCTTTGGGAGGCCGAGGCAGGAGGATCACTTGAGCCCAGGAGTTCAAGACCAGCCTGGGTAACATAGTGAAATGTCATCTCTACAAAATGAAAAAATTAGCCAGGTGTGGTGGCTCACGCCTGTAGTTCCAGCTACTCGGGAGGCTGAGTTGGGAGGATCGCCAGAGCCCAGGAGGTCAAGCTATGATCATACCACTGCACTCCAGCCTGGGCAACAGAGTGAGACCTCGACTCCAGAAAAAAAAAAAGAAAAGAAAAGAAAAGAAAAGTAATACCAGAGGAAAAAATTTGTATTTTATTAAGAAAAATTTGGGTCACTTTATATCAGGCCATCCTGACCTGTTAAAGATTTTATAACTCAGAAAAATGATTGTTACTTCTGATTGCACTGATCATGTTTTGTCTGTATCTGATAATCAGCAGATGCAAACCAACCTACCCCCCAACTCCCCCATATAGAAGCAGAAGGCAGACCCAGATTCCCACATTTCCTGTTCTTTCTCCTCCAGGCACCAGAACATCCTCTCTCACGTCTATGAAGACACTCGTCTTTTCTGCGTTTAAAATCAGTCACTCTTGCGCATTTACTAAAACCAACCAACCAACCAACATGTATTGAGTCCCTAGACGATGCAGGGCTCTATTTCAAACATCTGCCAAGGCAGGCGAGGTAGTTCTCTGAGACTCACAATCCGTTTGGGGAAGGCCAAAGACAAACAAGAAAACTGAAGTGCATGAAGAAATTTGAACAACTGTGATGGACTAGGAAGGGGCTGAGGTGGCCGGGCATGGTGGCTCATGTCTGCAATCCCAGCACTTTGGGAGGCTGAGATGGGAGGATCGCTTGAGCCCAGGAGTTCGAGACCAGCCTGGGCAACATCACGAGACCTTGTCTCTACTTAATAGAAAATAAAAAAAAGAAAGGGGCCAAGGGACCATGTCGTTTGGGTAGGTGTAAAAGCCTCCCAGCAGTGATTGGTCAATTAAAACAAGACCTTGATGGAATGAGTCAGCCCCAGAAGAGCAGGGAGGCCTTGGAAGCTGAGAGAGCATCTTGCACAAAAGCCTGGAGGGAGGAGTGGCCTTGGAGCAGACCTGAAACACAGGAAGAAAAACAGGAGGAGAAAGACTGGGGCTGAGATAGAGGAGCCAGCATCCGCAGAGGCTGAAGGCCTCACGTGGCAAGATTAGAACTCTGCTCGGTGGCTCAGCCTATCATCCCAGCGCTTTGGGAGGCTGAGGCGAGGGGATTGCCTGAGCCCACGGGTTCGAGACCAGCCAGGGCAGCTTGGCAAGACCTCCTCTCTACAATAAATAAAAAATTAGCTGGGCGTGGTAGTGCGCACCTGCAGTTCCGGCTCCGTGGAAGACTGAGGCGGAAGGATCGCCGGAGCCCCGCAGGTTGATGCTGGGGTGGCCGTGAGTGTGCCACTGAACTCCAGGCTGGGCAATGGAGTGAGACTCCAATTCAAAAGAAAAAAAAAAAAAGATCAGAACTCTGGATTTTGTTCTGACTTGACCTGGAGCTACTGACAGCTTGAAGGAGCTGATAGAATGCTAGTCTCATTAAGAAATCACTCTGATGCGTGACTGTGTGGGGAAACTGGAAACTACTTGGAGGCTTTTTTTTTTTGAGTTGGGGATCTCACTATGCTGCCCAGGCTGGAGTGCAGTGGCATGATGACAGCTTACCACAGCCTTGACCTCCTAAGCTCAGGCAACCCTTCTGCCTCAGCCTCCCAAGTAGCTGGGACTACAGGTGTGTGCCACCATACCCAGCTAATTTTTTAATTCTTTGTAGAGACGAGGTCTCGCTATGTTGCCCAGGCTGGGCTTGAACTCCTGGGCTCAAGTGATCCTCCTGCCTCGGCCTCCCAAAGTGCTGGAATTGCAGGCGTGAGTCACCACGTCCGGCCATGGAGACCATTATTGTTGTACAGGTTGGTGTGGGCGATGTCAGTACGCCTGGAGATAAGTAGATGAATTTGGCATATGTTTTGGAGACGGTGTTGATGAAACTTGTAAATGAGGTAGATGTGGCAAACGGGAAAGACAAGTGAGAAGACCGACTCCTGGGTCTTGGGCTGGGCAAGGGGTGGATGGCAGCAGGAATGGAAGATTCTGGGAGTCCCAGGCTTGAGGATATGAGGTGGAATTGAGCGACTATTTGGTTTCACATGATTGTTCAACATCCAAGGGATGTATTACTTGTATGGTTGGGCATGCGTGTTTGGAGTTTAGGAGAGAACCCAGGGCTAGACACATGAGTCTGGGAGTCACTGACACATGGGATAGTCAAGCCACGAGGCTTTATGAGATTGCTGCAACATTCCATGTCCAGACAGAAGTGATACCTGTCATTTAAATGGGGAAAATGTAATAAGGGAGACATATATACTTGGTGCAAGGGTATAGGGTTAGGCAGAAGAATAAAGAGAACCTTAAAAGTACAGTAAGAACAGACAAAAGGAGAGGCAGCACCTCTAGAGGAGGGAGAGAGACACACACACACACAGACAGACAGAGAGAGAGAGGCAGAGAGGGAGAGAGAAAGAGACAGGTAGACAGAGAGACAGAGAGACAGTGAGAGAGACGGGGGGAGAAAGAGAGAGACACAGAGACGGGGGAGAGAGAAACAGAGAGACACAGAGAGACAGAAAGAGGGAGAGAGAGACAGAGAGACAGTGAGAGAGACGGGGAGAAAGAGAGAGACACAGAGACGGGGGGAGAGAGAAACAGAGAGATACAGAGAGACAGAAAGGGAGAGAGAGACAGAAAGGGAGAGAGAGAGGGAGACAGAGAGCGGGGGAGAGAGAGAGACAGGGAGATGGAGGGGGGAGGAGAGAGACAGGGAGACAGAGACACAGAGAGAGGGGAACAGAGAGAGAGAGAGAGACAGACAGACGCACTGAGGCAGGGGGAGGGAGAGAGAGACACACAAACACAGAGAAAGACAGAGACCAACAGATAGAGAGAGAAGGAAACAGAGAGAGAAAGAGAGAGGGAGAGAGACAGAGACAGACAGAGAGAGACAGAGAGAGAGGAGGAGGAGAGAGAGACACAGAGAGAGACAGAGAGGGGGCAGAGAGAGAGAGAGAGAGAGAGAGAGAGAGAGAGAGAGAGAGAGAGAGAGAGAGAGGGAGAGGAAAATGAGTGAGAGTCCGAGGAGGAAGGAGCACCTTCGGGAGAGGGCTGAGGTGAGACTCAGACTCGGAACTTCGCTGAGCGCCCCGACTGGGTCCAGCTCCCCAGTCATGAACCAGCTAAGGGAGGGCAGGTGTGAACCTGAGCTGAGAGCCGGGTGGGAGGGGAGACGCGTGCTGGCGCTTGGGAGGGAGAGGGCAGGAGGGAGTCCTGAGGGCGGCCTGGAAACACCTGCCCTACTCCTGTTTCCAGGCCGCCCTCACGACGCCGTCCTGCCCTCTCCCTCCCAAGCGCCAGCACGCGTGAGGCGCCTCTTTCACCCTCCGCAAGAACATGGGACAAGCTTTCTTTGAAAAACTCCTGTGTTGAGGGCTCACCCCCTGCAGCCCCCGTGACAGACATTTCATATCACTTTGTCCTTATGACATCATTGTGAGCTATTTTGCAAACACGGAGGCAGGAGTTCAGAGAGCTCTGTCTCTGTCTCCCTCTGTCTCTGTGTCTTCTTCTTCCCCCCCCTCTCCCCTCTGTCTCTCTGTCCTCCTCTCTTTATCTCTCTGTGTCTGTCTTTGTCTCCCCCCCTCCCCCCTCTCTTTCTGTCTCTCTGTCTCTCTCCGATGTCAGCCAGGTATTTCAGACTTTATACCCCTCCTTCCCAACAAGATGCCTGACTTCCTCCCGTGAAGATCTGAGAATATTTTGTTGGGAATAGAGAGCAAATATCAAGGATCTTCACCCTGGGGCCTGAGTGTGCAGTTCTAGGATCCATGGAAGCAGAGCATGACGGCAGTGACAGAGGAGAGGACAGCTCTGAAGTCAGATGGCGGTGGGGGACTGGGGTGAGGGGCAGGGGAGGGAGTGTTGTAGCCAACTCTGCTCTTTCTCCTGCTAGTAACAAAGTTATGCATCCTCTGTTGACCTTATCTCCCATTGGACCAGGGCGTTGCAATAATTAATGGAGATAAAGTATGGAAGTCAGCTGGCACTGGACGTTCTTTACAAACATTCAACAACTGACTATTTCTGTAAGAAATATTCTGATGGTTCATTTTCAAGGCCTGTCTAAGCAGGCTGGTGGATGTAGCAATCTTCAGCCACCGGCTCTTGATGGGCTCCTAAATGAACAACGAGAAAACAAGACGCTATTTTTTTTTTTGAGTTGTAGTCTCACTCCTTCGCCCAGGCTGGAGGGCAGTGGCACACTCACGACCACCCCAGTGTCGACCTGCTGGGCTCTGATGTTCCTGTCACCTCAGCCTTCCAAGTAGCCATAACTACAGGTGCGTGCTACCACGTTCAGCTAAATTTTTTGGTTTTATTGCAGAGATAGAGTCTCACCAAGTAGTCCGGGCTGGTCTCGAACCCGCGGGCTCAGGAAATCCATTCCCCTCAGCCTCCCAAAGTGCTGGGATGACAGGCTGAGCCACAACATGCTATTCTTAAAAAAATAAAAAATCAGGAAGGGAACCAGGAATAACCTTATAAGGGGAAAAAAATGGAACTTCGTCAATGTCCGGGAAAGATCGTATACCCCAAAATACTCAGCCAATGAGGAAGTGGGGGAGGAATGTGTGTGCTAGGGGATAAATTGCTTGCTACAGCCGCCCTGGGTTTGCCTGCCTAGACACTCAGTCTTTGCCTGATCATCATAAAGTCTTACTTCTGCGTCCATCCTTTGATTTGGGAAGGGTGAGTTTGTTTCTCACATTTCTAGGACTAAGAAACTCCCGAAGGTCCATAAACCACATGGCAGATTTTCTACTTTTTCCATGAGGCTAAACCTCCTAATTATTTCCCCTTTCAGTACTCAAACCCTGCTTGTGGGTTACTTTTATGTGATGGGTAATTTTAAGTGTCAGCTTGCTGGGCCACGGTGTCCCGATATTTGCTTAAATATTTTTAGACATTTTGGATGTTTTTGTGAATGTGTTTTTGGATGAGATTAACATTTAAATTAGGGGACTTTCCATCAAGCATAACAGTCTCTGTGATGGGGTTGGCATCCTCGAATCTATTGAGGCCTGAATGGAACAGAAGACTGACCTCCATGAGCAACTAGATGGAAACTTATTTTAAATTTTTATTTATGTTATTATTATTTGTTGAGTCAGAGTCTCACTCTATCACCCAGGCTGGAATGCGGTGGCACAATCACAGCTCACTGCAGCCTCGACCTCTTGGGCTCAGGTGATCCTTCTGTCCCAGCCTCCAGAGTAGCTGGGACTACAAGTGCATGCCACCACATCTGGCTATTTAAAAAGAAATTTTGTAGAGACAAGGTCTTGCTGTATTGCTCTGGTTGGTCTTAAACTCCTGGGCTCAAGCAGTCCTCTTGTCTCAGCTTCCCAAAGTTCTGAGATTATGGGCGTGAACCACCATGCCTGGGCAATTTTGCATTCTGTAATGAAATAAAAATGGGAAGTTAGCAAAAACCAACTCAAACTAGTTTAAAAAAAATAAACCAAGCTCTCCAAGTAGTAGCTCCAGAAACTGGTGGTTGCACAGATCTGAGTATATTTGCCCTGGTCCTTCCAAAACCCATCAAATTTATTGACTATTACTGTTGGTTTTATCTCCCATAAGATAGCATGAGTCTATCCACTTCTCCAGATAGCAAACCATGTTTTCATCACTTCTCACCAGAAAAAAAAAAGTGACAATTTCTCCACTTTCACTGTTGCCTTCCCCTGAACCTGTCCTCCACACCGCAGTCTGAGTGAAACACTTGGGTCTTAAGTATAGAGTTGATGAGTTTTGACTCTTGTCTGTACCTGTGTTAGCCATTATAGCAGTTAAGATGCGAGGTCCCACAATGACGTTTGCGATTGCATCCTAGAAAAAGTGCTACACACTTCATTGCTGAATATCACTATAGTCACCTTCGAAGTACTCCCCTTGGGAAGCTATGCACCAACGCCAGCACCTAGGCCACCCGTCAAAGCAATTCTGGAACTCTTTTTCTGGAATGGCCATCAGAGCTGTCATCGTTATTTGTCAAGGCTTAACAAGGTCACGAACTTGCCACTGTGTACTTACATTGGCAGCACTGCACAAAAATAACTGTATGGGAACAACCTCCCTACCCACCTGATCTGGCCCCCAGTGAATTTTTTCTTTACCTAAAGGTAAAGGAAATAGTCAAAGGAAGGCATTTGATGACATTTAGGATGTCAAGGGTAATACAATGACGGCTCTGATGGCCATCCCGGAAAAAGAGTTCCAAAGCTTCCCAAGGGGAGTCCTTTGAAGGTGACCTGGTGATATTCAGCAACGGGGTATGGAGCACTTTTTTGAGTTCGTGAACTTCACTGTTGGACCCCATATAGAACATTTCCATTGTCCCAGGACGCTTCACAGTCACTTCCTTCCAGAGGCCACCATAGTTTGGAGTTCTACCATCTGAAATTGATCCCTTCCTCTTGAGTTCCATAAAGATGCAATCATAAAGGATGTAATCATATTCTACTTTCTTTTGCATGAAAAGTAAGCACAATGTCTTTGAGATTCATCCATATCGTTTCTTGTACTGTGTGTTCTTTTTTGTTTTGAGTCATAGTCCGTTGTTTATCCACATATTCTGCTGATGGGCATTTGAGTTGCTTCCAACTTGGTAATATTATGAATAGAGCTGCTAAAAAAAATCTTTGTAGGCTGGACTTTTTCTTCTGAACATCTATTTTTATTTTCTTTTTGGAAAGTATCCGGAAATGAAACTCTTGGTCATAAATATGCATCGTTAACTTCAACAGAAACTGATAAACTGCTTTCCAAAGAGTCTGTTCACTCTTATACTCACACCAGTGGTGCACAGGCATGTCTGTCACCCCAAGTCCTCACCAGCAGTTGCTCTTGCCAATGTTTTAAAATTTTAGTCATTATAGTGGGTTGCTGTGTGTCATATTGCGGGTTGAATTTGCATTTCTCTAGTGACTAATGATGAGTCATTTTCTTGTGCTTCTTGGGTGTTTGCAATTTTTTTTTTTTTTGAATCAGAGTCGCCCAGGATGGAGGGCAGTAGCATGCTCACGGCCACTGCAGCCTTGACCTCCTGGGCTCAGGTGATCCTTCCGTCTTAGCCTTCCAAGAAGCTGGAACTACAGGCATGCACCACCATGCCTGGCTAATTTTTCTTGATTTATTGTAGAGATGAGGTCTTGCCAAGTTGCCCAGGCTGGTCTCGAACCCATGGACTCAGTCAATCCTCTTGCCTCGATCTCCCAAAGTGCTGGGATTATAGGTGTGAGCCATTGTGCCTGGCCTTGTGTATATATATATATACACATATATATATATATGTGTGTGTGTGTGTGTGTGTGTGTGTGTGTGTGTGTGTGTGTATAAAATGTCTGTCCAAGATTTTCACCATTTATTTTATTGTTTTGGTTCTTAACTATTTTTTTCTTTAATTTATTTATATATTTATATTATAATGATGTGGGGTACAGTTCAGATTTAGGTATATAAATGTTGATTATGCAGGTATCCTTGTTGATATGTTTCTTGATATTTTATTTATTTTAATTTTTAATTTTTTTTGTTTTTGAGTTGGAGTCTCACTCTGTCGCCCAGACTGGGGTGCAGTGGCATACTCCCGGCTATCGCAGCCTTGACCTGCTGGGCTCCAGCGATCCTTCCACTCAGCCTTCCAAGTAACCAGAACTACAGGTGCGTGCTACCACACCTGGCTAATTTTTGATTTATTGAAGAGTTGAAGTCTCGCCAAGTTGCCCAGGTGGGTCTCGAACCCGCGGGCTCAGGCAATTCAGTCGCCTCAGCCTCCCAAATCGCTGGTATTACAGGCTGAGCCACTGAGCCCGGCCTGATGTGTTTCTTAACTATTGATTGGTATCTTTAGTATCTGTTCTTTATATATTCTTGGTATCAATCCTTTGTCAAATACACACACAGACACACACACACACACACACACACACACACACACACAGACACACACACACACACACACACACGATCCTTGAACACCTTGGGAGGTTAGGGATGCCAGCTCCCACACAGTTGAAAATCTGCACATAATTTTTGGCTCCCTCAAACTTTACACGTAGCCTACTGTTGACCAGAAGCCTTCCAATAACATAAACAGTTGATTAACACACATCTTCCAAGTTATATGTATCCTAGACTATATGCTTACAACAAAGTCAGCTAGAGAAAAGAGAATATTATCAAGAAAGCTGCAAGGAAAACAAAGAACAGAGTACCACATGTTCTCACTCATAAGCAGACCCTGAACATTGACCATAGTACTATAATAAGAAAGGGATTGGCAGTAGTGGGACACTGTCAGGAGAGTGAGGGGAGGCACATAACATCAATAAGGGTACCTGATCTCCAACCAGGCAAAGTGGGGACCAAAGGGAG
Organism: Cephalopachus bancanus; assembly: GCA_027257055.1. NCBI lineage: Eukaryota > Metazoa > Chordata > Mammalia > Primates > Tarsiidae > Cephalopachus > Cephalopachus bancanus. Next base: position 356,412 of record JAPVLO010000621.1, read on the forward strand.
GCCCAACTACCTGGGTGATGACCACTCGTCTATCTAATCCTGAATTGTGCCCCACATCTTTAAAGTAAAAAAATTAAAAAAAGAAAGTTACAAGGAAGAGAAAATATATTTGCTCTTCATTGAGCAGTAGTGGATCATTGTGAGAGTCTTCATCTTTGTCATCTTCACGTTGAGTAGGTTGAGGAGGGAATGGTGGGTCTTGCTGCCTCAGGAGCAATGGAGGGAGAAGAAAATTCACATATTAATGGACCCGTGTAGTTCAAACCTGTATTGTTCAAGGGCCAACCACATAAACAATATTCTCTCCTCCACTGATAGCTCATTTTTCATGTTCTTGCATGACTCTTTTGGTGAGCATCATTGTTTTGTAATTTTAGTGAAGCCCAGTTGACTATTTTTTCTTGCATGAGTAGTGCTTTTGTGTCCCAGATTAAATGTTTTTAAAAGCATTCATTAGATCATGTCACTGCTTAAATTAACACTGTCCAAAACCAGCTGTCAATCACATTTGGAATAAAATCCAAACTTCAATGTAGCAGCCACAAAAACTTAGAGCAGATGTGAGCATTAGTTTGCTAAGATTCCATGTCAGGATTTTCAAGATGTACTTTTTTTTTAGCCAATTCCATAGACTGACACATTCTATCTCTCTCTATCTCTCTGTCTTTCTGCCTTTCTCTCTCTGAGTCAGAGTCTCACTCCATCACCCAGGCTGGAATGCAGTGGCATGACCACAGTCACCGCAGTCTTGAAATGCTGGGCTCAGGCGATCCTTCTGCCTCAGTAGCTTCCAGGTTGCTGGAACTACAGGCACATGCCACCATGCCTGGCTAATTTTTAATTATTTATTGTAGAGACGAGGTCTTGCCAAGTTGCCCAGGCTGGTCTTGAATCCCTGGACTCAGGCAATCTTCTTGCCTCTACCTCCCAAAGTGCTGAGATTACAGGCATGAGCTACCATGCCCGGCTAATTTTTTAAAAAATTTGTTGTATAAATGAGGTCTTGCAAAGTTGCCTGGGTTTGTCTTGAACCCCTGGGCTCAGGCAATCCTCTTGTCTCTGCCTCCCAAAGTGTTGAGATTATAGGCACGAGCCACCACACCTGGCCTAGAATGATTTTAGAATTTATAAGACCAATAATTCATTCTTCTATTTTTCAAATGTGGGTTGGTGGTGGTTATTCTGTCTGTGTTCCAACATTGTATCATTGTCTATTGGAGAAAGGGCCAGAGTGTTTGTCTTTTTAGTTCACAAGTCTCCAAATAAGGATTACCCAAATATTGACTTGCTGTGGATTAAAAGATTCTAGATTTTGAGCCCAATGCTGCAATTGAATGAGACTTGGGCACTCTTGTTTTTTTAAAATCACGGTCTTATTCTGTTTTCCCAGCTGTAGTGCAGTGGCATGATCATGGCTCACTACAGCCACCAACTCTTGGGCTTAAGTGATTCTCCCTCCTCAGCCTCCCTAGTAGTTGAGACTACTGGTACATACCACCACACCCAGCCAATTTTTAAAAAATAAATTATTTTATGTAGAGATGATGTCTCACCATGTTGTCCAGGTTGGTCTCAAACTCCCAGGTTCAAGCGATCCTCCTACCTCGGCCTCCCAAAGTGTTGGGATTACAGGAGTGAGCCACCACACCTGGCCGAGATTTGGGCATTCTCGATGAGACCAACTTGCATGTGGAAGGGACATGAATCATTGTGACCAATAGGTGGGCTGTGATCATTTTGTCTATTATTTACCAATCATGCTTCTCCTCTTCCCACTATGAGCAGAATTTACTTTTCTGTCCTAGTAACCCTGGACTTAATCACGTGCCTTCATTTGGCCAATGGGATGTTCGTGAGGTTGATATAAGCAGTAGTTTGAAATGTGTGTTTCCAGTTGGGCTTGCCTAGTGCTTCTGCTTTTAGTCACGAGGGTAATTGCTCCTCACAGGAAGATGAGAGGTGTGTAGGGCAGACTGGATCCAATCTGCATCTTGGCACCCAACTAAGCCTAAATCAGACAAATCCTGGCTGATCCACGAATGCATGATTACGAAAATATGCTGATTATTTTGAGGGTGGTTTGTTATGTGGCGTAATTGTGGAAATAGCTAGCTGATACAGGGACCCATCTGGAGAGGGGAGGCAAATAAGATGGCAGAACCAATGGATTTGGTAGCAGGAGCGTCCTCCTGACTTCTGAATCACAGTTATGGTGTTGTGATATTTACAGCATGGTTCCACTGGGGACCTTCTCACTTGGGACCTTTCCAGTGATTTCGTAAGCTACGAATTATCTGTACCTTGTCCTTTAAAATACCTAGAGGCATTCTATTTTCTGTACTGACTCATCAAACCCTCCTTTGACTGAACCCCTCTCATTTTTTTTTTAAAGTTGTGGGGCACAAGTCAGGATTGGGCACATAAGTGGTCAATGTAGAGGTGAAGTTTGGACCTCCCCCTGGCCTTCACTTCCTCTGGATTGGGATCATGCACCCTTATTGATATTATGTGTCCCCCTTTCCCCTGGCAGTGTTCCACTACTGCCAATCCCATTTTTGTTGTATTATGGCAGGCGTCCAGGGTCCACTTATGAGTGAGAACACATATGGTACTCAGTTCTTTGTTTCTGTGATCGGTCACTGAGTATGACAGACTCTAAATCCTTCCAAGTTGCTGTGAAAGCCATAATTTTGTCCTTCTTTATGGCTGTATAATATTCCATTGTGTCCTTCCTAAAAAAAAATCCCATACTTTTTTTTAATCCCGTCCAGTTTTGATGGGCAGCACTGTTGATTCCATGTTTTTGCTGTTGTGCATAGTGCTGCAATAAACATGCATGCACAGGTATCTTTTTTGAAGAATGATTTGAGTTCCTCCAGGTATATTCCCAATAGGGGAATTGCTGGGTTGTATGGCAGGTCAATTTCCAGTTCTTTTAGAAATCTCCACACTGCTTTCCAAAGAAGTTGAACTAGTTTGCACTCCCACCAACAGTGTAGAAGTGTTCCCTTTTCTGTGCATCCTCGCCAGCATCTCTTGTTGTTTGTTTTATTAATAATGGACATTCTTACTGGGGTTAGGTGGTATCTCAATATGGTTTTGATTTACATTTCTCTAATGAGTAGTGAGACTGAGCATTTTTTCATGTGTCTGTTGGCTGCTCGTGTATCTTCTTTTGAGAAGTGTCTGTTCATGTCTTTTGCCCATTTTTTAAATGGGGCAGTTTGATTTTTTTCTTTTTGGCACATTTGAGCTCCTTGTAGATCCTGGATGTTAGGCCTTTTGTCAGACATACAGTTGGCAAATATTTTCTTCCATTCTGCACTACAGCCATATTTCTCTCTTTTTGGTCCTCAAATATACCATACCTGTTCCTATATCAGGAACTTTGCTGTTCTCACTGCCCCAAATAACTTTTCACTGGATTTTCAAATGGCTATGCTGCCTATCTGAAACAGACTGCTGTCTTGTAACATTTAATCACCCTCATTTTTAGCATACCATTCATTCATTCCAAATAGTTCATTCTTTGTTTCTTGAAAGCTCGCCTAAGAATATCAATCTTGTTTTACTGTGTAATAGGAAGATGTATGATAATATTAGTGCCAGTTACCTAACTTGTTTTGTTCTTTGTTAAAGCCTTGGAGATATAATTTGAAAAAGAGGGTTTAGAATACTTTTAAAAACTTTAAAAATGCTTGCTCTGTCTTATGTTAATAGTTTTTGAGTAAAAAGTTACCGTACTGGCTGTTTTTCATACTTGGTGATCGTCTCTGGTTGTAATTGACACCTCTCTGCATTCCTAAACAGGATAAATACTTGTGGTTTTCTCTATTAAATCAGAAGTTAATTGCCACGTTCCTCTCTTCCAACATATTTAAAGGGCAAAAGGAATTTTTAAAATGCTAGATTTAATGATTTAACAAGGGAGAGGAGAGCGTTAAAAGTCTTATCTCATTTAAATGAACAAATTGAATACTTAATTCCAATTGTCCCAAGCCTATCTATCTATCTATATCTCTATCTATCTGTCTATATATTTGAGTCAGTGTCTTACTGTGTCACCCAGGCTGGAGTGCAGTGGCAGGATCATGGTTTAGTGAAGCTTCAACCTCCTGGGCTCAGATGATTCTTCCACCTCAGCCTCCTGAGTAGCTGGGACTATAGGCAAGCACCACCATGCCCACCTAGTTTTCTGAATTTTTTTTTTATAGACAAGGTCTTGCTATGTTGCCCAGGCTGGTCTTGAACTTCTGGGCTCAAGCAATCTTCTTACCTCAGCCTCCCAAAGTCTAGGATTACAGGTATGAGCCACCACACCTTCTTGATATTCTTATGTGGACCAAAAATGTTTTTTGTTTTCTTTAAACGAGTTTTTAATGTGCAAAATTAGGATAGTGGATGTGCAGAATTAGGATATTGGAACGGAGGTAGAGAGTTTATTTTAATATGTTGATTTCAAACAAACTTTAAAACATGGACTATTTTACTCACTTCTAGAGAACACAGTCTGTCATTTTATGGATACCATCTCATTAATCACCAGCATGTGCATTTCATTTTAAGACAACTCATCCATCACCACATTTGTCTGCTTCCATTTGGATCCACACTTGCACACACAAACGCAGACATTTTCCCATTTGTCCCTGTCACCTCCCCTCTGTTCCATGAAGACAAGAAAAGTGCAGCTCCATTTCATTCTGCAAATACTGTATTTTGGGGTTGAGAAAAAGAGAAAGCTGACGGAAATTCTGGCTCACATGTAGGGTGGCTGGTGGCCACAACACTTGGTTGTTGAGAGATTGGACATTTCAATTCATTCCCAAAAAAAGACAATATTTGCCTTGAGACTCTTTATTGGATATTTCAACAGAAACAAGCAAGCAGTGATGTGCGTTCTTGGAGGCTGCCATCTTGTTCTTGTGCCTCCACCACCATGATGCAGCTGGAAGAAGAAATCAAAAGCAGGTGGGGACTGGAGTGGTAGTTCAAGCCTGTAATCCCAGCACTTTGGGAGGCCAAGGCGGGAGGATGCTTGAGCCTGATAATTCGAGACCAGCCTGGACAACATAGTAAGATCCCATCTGTACCAAAAAAAATTTAAAAATTAGCTGGGCCTGGTGCCACACGCCTGTAGTCGGCTACACAGGAGGCTGAGGTGGAAGGATTGCCTGAGCCCAGGAGGTTGAGGCTGTGGTGAGCTGTGGTGGTGCCACTGCACTGCAGCCTGGATGCTGGCGAGTCCCTGGTTTAAAAAAAAAAAAACGAAAAGAAAGCAGCTGGGGCTTCCAATCTATTGAGCCTCTACTTTCTTCTCCTTTTATTCAGCCCCGTCTTTGCTTTCTTCTTGCTCACTTAGACTCCACACCCACCAAAACACCCGCCTGGAAATCTGGAAATAAACCCAAGCATCTCCCTCCTGGGTGTCTGTCATCCCTCGGGCAGTCACACGCTATGGTGGGAATCTCCTAATTTAGTTTGGCATGATGACACACTCATGACCCCCGAGGGTGTTGAGTGTCACAGGCACGCGTCTCCCAATGCACTCTCCACTCCTTGTTCTGCTCCGAGTTCCTCTTCTCTGGTTTCCACTTGGACTTGGCCGACGAAGCACTGGCAGGAGATGAGAGGGAACAAGGCTGAGGACTCGTTCCTCTGGTCTCTATAAATGGGCCACTTCCACAGCCGGCGCTCCCGGGGCCTGCCCTTCTTTTTCCTCTTCCTCCACCTTCTCCTTCCTCCCTCTCCCTTTTCTCTCTTTCCCTCCTTCCTCTCTTATCCTCTCTCTCCTACTCTGTCTCTCTGTTGTCTCTTTCTCTCTCTCTTCGTCCCTCCCCCCTTTTCTCTCGTTCCCTTCCTCCCTCCTCAACACCTTATTCCTATCTCGGGTACCATCTCAGTTATCATGTTTTTCTGTTTCAAAAATATTCTTTTTTTTGGAGTTGGAGTCTCACTCTGTCGCCCAGACTGGAGTGCAGTGGCCGCTCCCCGCCACCGCAGGCTTGACCTGCTGGGCTCCGGCGATCCTTCCGCCTCAGCCTTCCGAGTAGCTGGAACTACCGGCGCGCGCTACCACGCCCGGCTGATTTTTTTGATTTATTGTAGAGATGAGGTCTCGCCAAGTTGCCCAGGTGGGTCTCGAACCTGTGGGCTCAGGCAATCCACTCACCTCAGTCTCCCAAAGCACGGGATTACAGGCTAAGCCACCGAGCCCAGTTCTTTTTTTTTGAGTCAGAATCTCACTCTGTCACCCAGGAGTGTAGTGGCACGATCACAGCTCACCACAGCCTCAACTCCTAAGCCTCAGATGATCCTTCCACCTCAGCCTCCTGAAAAGCTAGGGCTACACGCATCACCACACTTGGATACTTTTTACAATTTTATGTAGAGATGAGGTCTTGTTGTCTTGCCCAGGCTGGTCTCAAACTCCTGGATTCAAGCAATCCTCCTGCCTCAGTCTCCCAAAGTGCTAGGATTATAGGTGTGAGCCACCATGCCTGGCCCAAGACAATGCATCTTTAAGAAGCTTTATCTTTAGAGCTTTTTCTTTGTCTTTTTTGAGACAGACTCTCACTATGTCATCCAGGCTAGAGTACGATGGCACGATCACATAGCTCACTGCAACCTCAGAGTCCTGGGCTCAAGCAGTCCTTCCGATTCAGCCTCCCAAAGTTCTGGGAATACTGGTGGAAGCCACCACTCTGAGCCCCTGGAGCAGTTTTAAGTTCACAGAATAGAAAGTACAGAGATTGCCAGGCACAGTAGCTCAAGCCTGTAATCCCAGCACTTTGGGAGGCTGAGGCTAGAGGATAGTCTGAGCCTGTGGTTTTGAGACCAGCCTCAGCAACTTGGCGAGACCTCATCTCTACAATGAATCAAAAAATTAGCCGGGCGTGGTAGTGTGTGCCTGTAGTTCCGACTCCTTGGAAGGCTGAGGTGGAAGGATCGCCAGAGCCCAGCAAGTTGACGCTGGGGTGGCTGTGAGCGTGCCACTGCACTCCAGCCTGGGCCATGGAGTGAGACTCCAGCTCAAACAAAAAAAAAAAAAAGAAAAAGTACAGAGATTTTCCATATACCTCCACCCCATACATACATAGCGCCCTATGCCCCCTATTATTATTATTCCCCGCAATTGATGCACCGACCTTACACATCACTATCTCTCATAGTCCATGACTTATTCTTTCAAAGGGTCTCATTTTACATTGTTAGCAAGCACAAGTGCTGTGGCAAAATTACAGAGCTCCATATTAAAACTCCATAATCCTTAGTCAAAATCCCTAGCTATTTACAATCAGGTTACCTTCAACTCACATCCTGGAAAAAACAAAACAAGACAAAACGACAACAACAACAAAAAAACCTTTGAATAAGGATCCTACCTCCTTCTCTGCCAACAAACACTCTAGGTTCCTTCTCGTGAGAATAATTAAACTTCCTCATCCCCCTGCCCCCACGGATCCCACCATTATCATTCACAGTATTTCCAAATTCGGTCCTTGTTGAAGTTCTTGGTCAGCGAACACCATTCTCTCCCAAGCGCATTCCCATCCTCAGTACACTTCCAGTAGATCATGCGTCTGAACCAGAAGGGAAACACACATTGTGCAAAGTCTGCAGAGAAGAAAGGGTCAGAATAAGAAACATTTTCTGCTGGGCGTGGTGGCTCACACCTGAAATCCTAATACTTTGGGAGGCTGAGGTGGGAGGATCACTTGAACCTAGGAGCTTAAGGCCGGGCTGGGCAGCAGAGCAAGACCTTGTCTCTACAAAAATAAATAAATAAATAAAATAAAAAGGGAAAATAAATAAATAAATTAGCTGGGTGTGGTGTGATGCATGCCTGTAGTTCCAGCCACTCGGGAGGCTGAGACAGGAGGACTGCCTGAGCCCAGCAGGTCGAGGCTGCGGTGGCTGTGAGCATGCCGCTGCACACCAGCCTGGGCAATAGAGCGAGGCCTCAACTAAAAAAAAAACAACAAAAAAAAAACCCCTAAAAAAGAATAAAAAACTTTTCTAATTTGCCTCTCCACTCTGCCACCACACACACACACACACACACACACACACACACACACACACTATTCCACCCAAAGCACATGAGAACAATATTGGTAGGGGATTGAGATCCCATATCACTTTGATGCTCTACTAAAAAGTTTCTTTTCAAGATAATGCGGCTCAGGGTCTCTTAACAAATCTTGGGTGCAACATGATTTTCACAGCATCAAAATTGTGTGATGGCACTATTCACAATAGCAAGAACGTGGAACCGACCGTGCTGTCCATCGAAAGTGAACTGGAAAAAGAAAATATGGTACATGTACACGATGGAGTATTATGGAGCCACCAAGAAAGCAAAATTATGGACTTCCCAGCAACTTGGAAGGATTTAGAGTCTGTCATACTCTGTGATCTATCACAGAAACAAAGAACTGTGTACTGCATGCTCTCACTCATAAGTGGACCCTGAACATTTATCATAATACCGCAAGAAAGGGATTGGATAAGGCGTGGCGGCTTATACCTATAATCCCAGCACCTTGGGAGACTGAGGTGAGAGGATTGCCTGAGCCCACGGGTTCGAGATCAGCCTGGGCAAATTGGCGAGACCTCATCTCTACAATAAATCAAAAAATTAGCCGGGCGTAGTAGCGTGCGCCTGTAGTTCCAGCTACTTGGAAGGCTGAGGCGGAAGGATCGCCAGAGCCCAGCAGGTCGAGGCTGTGGTGGTTGTGAGTGTGCCACTGCCCTCCAGCCTGGGCGACAGAGTGAGACTCCAACTCAAAACAAACAAACAAACAAACAAAACCCAGAAAGGGATTGTCAGTAGTGGGACTGTCAGGGAAGAGGAGGGGCACACAACATCAATAAGGGTACCCGATCTCACACCAGGCAAAGTGGGGACCAAGGAGTGGCCCAAACTTTACCCGTACAATGACCACTTATGCACCTTACCCTGAATTGTACCCCACATCTTTAAAATAATAACAATACAAAAGAAGTTGAACCCCTGGTGTTCATGATTTAAGCAGATCATTCTATTTTCAGAATCCCCTGTGCCTCTCCCCAGCGCTCAGCTGAGCTCAGAGACCAAGATGACCACCTTGTGGCATGCCGAGAGGAGCCGCTCACCCTTTGCGGAGCAGAACTTCCAGAGTCCTATGTATGTCTCGTTTAACGAGCACCACTTGTGTCTCGAATGGGTTGAGATGCAGTCGTGATATATCCCGTGTTTATACCGGAATGGAAAGACACACTCCAAACCTAGAGAAAGCAGAATTCTTCGTCTGTTTCTGGGCGCATCTGTTGGAGGACAGGTCACCAAGTGGCCGCCTCCCCAGGGCTGGGTGCACGCTGGTGTCACAGCCGCTGCCTGGGGCTCCGGGGAACATGGTGGCACCACTCAGGGGGCAGAGCTGGGAGTTTATCCACCAAGCAAATCTCCCCTCACCCTTGAATTTCTTTGCTTCACCTTCTTCCATCAGTTATTTATCTCGCTCTTCCTCTTCATATGTCTATGAGTGTGTTGCACGGTTCCATACATATTGTATGGTTTTGTATATGCATATTTAGGTTGCATGGTTTAAAATACATGCAGTATGGTTTTATGTCACATATATTGTTATATGTATGATGTATACGTGTGTGAGTGTGTGAGTGTGTGTGTGTGTGTGTGTGTGTGTGTGTGCATGTGTGTGTATATGGGGGGGGACCCCCCAAAATAAACAGAATTTATTTTTTGGAGAGTGTGTCCCTTGTAGTAAAGGTTTTCCTTGCTAGGTAAGTTTCCTAGGAACCCATCGGCATCCATGGACCAGCTAGCGATGTTGTGAGAGGCTGTGCTCAGCTTCAGTGAATTTTTTTTTTTTTTGAGATTCTTTCAACGCTTTTGCCCATTTCATGATGGGTGATTTGCAAGCTCACCTGCCTACCCTGCGCTGAGTGTTCAGCAGTTTTTGACCCAAAACAGCATGACCTCTGTACCCCACCCACCCTATTCACCTGATCTCACCCTGGGCGACTTTTTGTTGTTGCTTCTCTGCTGAAAAAAAGCCCTCAAAGGGAAATGTTTTGCTGATGTGGAAGAAGTCAAACAAACAAACAAACAAAACAGCAGATGCACTAAAAGGCATCCAAATGGATGCATTCAAAAACTGTTTTGAGCAGTGGGAAAAGCATCTTGACAGGTGTATTGCTTCGAATGGAGAGTACCTTAAAGGTGACTGAAGTTTAAACATGTAAGAATAAATACACAGTTTTTAATAAATAGATTCTGGCTTTTTTGGGTCCCCCCATATAAATATCTATACACACACACACACACACAGTCACACATACACAGATTTTTGCTCCCCTCAAAATGAATCATACTTTATACCCGTAACTTTGAGTTTCTAACTTAACACATCACAGAAGTTCTTTGAAAGTAACTTTTGTAGCTCTGACTCCTTCTCTTTGTAATGCTGACTTGCATTCTGTGATATGGACTCATCACAATTTATTCAACATTTCCCATATTCAGATTTTTTTCCCCACTGTAAATACAGCTGCAGTAAACATTCCATGTATTTAAGTCCTTGTGTACAGAAGCATTTGTGTCTATAGAAAAGAATCCCCAAGGCAAAATTACTAGGACAAGCATATATGAAGTTTTAACATTGCTGGTTATAACTTTCTCAATAGCAAGTTATCTTTCCCACTAATTGTGTTCTTTTATGCAAATTTTCATCACCATGGATCATGTGTACCCTTTACAAATGTTTACCTGTACAATAGATGGTTCTTGCCTTGCTTTGATATATCTCCTGGTCCTTAGGCCATTGGTATATTTCCCTACATTTTCCTCTTAAATTAAGTGATTTTGTTTCTTATACATTTATAATTTGATTAAGCAAGACTTTAGTTTTGTATATGATGCCAGAGAATGCAACTTTATTTTCTTCCAAACAGATATTTAGTAATGACAGATTGATGATGAAATAAAACATCCTCACATTTAAGGATCCGTGTGTTGGAAACCACATATTCATTCTAATGTATCCTGGGACCTATTCTATATTTTCTATCAAGTTTCTTGAAATTATTAGGGAGGTAGGATAACATGGTGATAACATGAGCAGACTCTGGGGCCAGCAAACCTCACAAAATATTACTTTATTATTATTATTGTTAGGCTCTTCCTAGGCTGATATCATTTAAAAATAGTTTAAATATTTAATAAGACAAAGTATTTCTCTACTCCAGCACCATTTTTGTTCATAATATTCCCAGTAATTATTGGATATTGCTTCTATATGAATTTTAAATTCTGTTGTTCCCTATTAGATTGGTAGAAATTAAAAAGTAGAAACCTTTAGTGCTGGTGAAAGTTCAGGATGACTTCTATTTCCTCATTTTCTTTATCTGTTTACAAGGCACTTATATTAAATTTTATAAAAAGAGAAAAAAGAAACTTTTTTAACCAGAAAAAAACACTGATTCCCCCATTTTTATAAAATTAAAAAATATATACTTTAATGACCAATGTTTTCCGATCAACTTACCTTTTATCCTCTGGAAAATGACTTATAGCTTCTGAAAAATGAAATTCACAGCTGCCATCTATCTCACTAATCTTAGGCTTTAAAATGGGTTCTTATGGAGTAAGACTAAAATGAATCGAATAGTGTTAGTTTGAAGAAAAGTGATATTTTTATTGTATTATGTCTTCCTTTCAGGAACATGGGATAATCTATTTTTCAGAACTTGTTTTATGCCCTTCAGTATGATTTTTCATTTACTTTATATAAATTCTACACAATTCTTGTTGATTTAATTCCAAAGTGCTTTTGTCACTGATCTGAAATCGAATGTTTCCCTTTTCTATCCATGTTCAGTTGATTCTTACCAATATAAGAGAAAAACTATTGATTGTTGTATGTTTATCTTGAATTCAGTCACAAAGCTGTATTATCTCATTAAAACTAATAATTTTTACTAGTGTTCTTAGGGATTTTAAAGTATACAACCATACAATAATCTTGCCTGTTATTTTATATAGGTTTATATATTTTTCCTTTTTTCACTATTTCATACATTGAAATAGAACCACCCAAAATAATGTTGACTAGTATTGGTAACAATAGACAGCCCTGTGCTTTCCTAGTTTTATTTGGAATGACATTCAGATTAAAAATGTTCATTTCAGCATAACTAGTATTAGTTCAAAAATAGAAATCAATTAAAAAGAATTTCAAAATGAAATCAACTTTATAATATTATATGGGCATTAATAAAGATTAGTGTATAAAAAGATATGGAAAAATCTGTGCTTCATTTTTAGGTGGACATAGACATTTTTTATTTCATTGTGTTCTTTTTTTTTTTTGAGTTGGAGTCTCGCTCTGTCGCCCAGACTGGAGTGCAGTGGCCACTCCCGGCCACCGCAGCCTCGACATGCTGAGCTCTGGCAATCCTTCCGCTCAGCTTTCCAAGTATCTGGAACTACAGGTCTGCGCTACCACGCCTGGCTAATTTTTTGATTTATTGTAGAGATGAGGTCTCTCCTGCCCAGGCGGGTCTCGAACCCGCGGGCTCAGGCAATCCACTCACCTCAGCCTCCCAAAGGCGCGGGATTACAGGCTGAGCCACCGAGCCCGGTCATTGTGTTCTATTATACTGGATTTTGCAAAAAAATCACATTCTGAATTTGTATGTAGTAAAATATTTAGTCACTGAAAGGTAAAATTAACAGTAAAATTATGATTTTTCTCTTCTTTTTCTTGAACTATTTTTAACATAAAACTTAATTTTATATATGAGTACATAAATAGTATTTTTTAAATGAAAAATATGGTTTCTTACTAGGAAAGGAGGCATTCAATGAGTTCACATTTTATTGCAAAATTTCAAAATAAATTCTAACAAAACTTTTTTTTTATAAACTCACCTGCAACGAATGAAGTTCCACCTGAAAGACACAATTTTCAACAAATATTCATGTCACTAGATTTAAGTCTTTTTTCTTAAAAGATTTAGCCTTTACATTAAAAGAAATGTGAATATTTCCAAATTCTATTCTAGTAAGAATAATAATATTTTGAAGGTGGGCGTCAAAAGTCAATAGTGCTTATTTTTAGTAGTGTGATCGTAGTGATTTGAAACAAACATTTATTGAACTCTCTTTAGCTTTCAAAATGAGACTGAATAAGTTTTAGCATCTGTTAAAAAAGGGTTTCCATAAGTTTGTTGTGAAAATTCAATGAAAACATACACAAAGGACTCTGCACAGCACTGACACATAGCAGTTAACATGTGGTAACAACGTTATTGCAATGACAGTGACTTTTGTTCTTACAGGAATCATTATTAATGGCTCCGCTACCAAATGGAAGACTTCTTCAAGGTGACAAAGTATTTTCACAAACCAGAGAGAACTATATCCATTAAGAATTGTGGCCGGGCTCGATGGCTCAGCCTGTAATCCTGCGCCTTTGGGAGGCCGAGGTGAGTGGATTGCCTGAGCCCGCGGGTTCGAGACCCGCCTGGGCAGCGAGACCTCATCTCTACAATAAATCAAAAAGTCAGCCGGGCGTGGTAGCTCGCGCCTGTAACTCCGGCTACTCGGAAGGCTGAGGCGGAAGGATCGCCGGAGCCCAGCAGGTCGAGGCTGCGGTGGCCGGGAGCGGCCACCGAGTGAGACTCCAACTCAAAAAAAAAAAAAAAGAAACAAAAAGAAAAAAAGAAAAATAATTGCTCTGGAATTCAAGTGTTGGAGACTTTGGTACCCAGCAAATATTGAATTGACAGAAAAGCTCAAAGAAAGTGCTAAGGCATTTCACAATAACCGAATTGTCTATTGCTTACAAGTCTTCGACTGTTCTTTTCTTAGATCAGAGTAGTATAGGCCAGGCCTCCATGGATAGGTGCTTGCCTATAAATTTTGAAAAGCTTGCCAAGAACAAGACGGGTCGGGAAACAGTTGTACTGGTTAACACGAGTGATGTGTAGGGAATTTTTAAGAAAGTCAACTACCTTCCAGGGAAGGTGAATTAATAGGAAATGTGGCATACAGAGACCAACGAGAGAGGCACAAGTGTGAAGGATTCCAGTAGGAGAGAGCGTTTAGAACATAATTGATCATGTAGCTATGTGGCTAAAGAAAGATGCCCTCTCAGAATCTTTAGTTCCAATCCCAATTGTTACTTGATAGCTGTGTGACCTTGGCTATGTGACTCAGCCTCTCTGTGCCTCAGATTCTCTTCTGTAAAGTGAGGGCAAAACTGTACCTATGAGGAACAAAAAGATTATTCATTCAGAGTACTCAGAAATAGTACCATGGGCAAGAGCGTCACTCAGTCATTTATGGCTGCTATTGTTATCGACAATGTTATCCCTGCTGAAATAGCATGATCAACATCTCCATTGTCAACACCAGGAGATTCAGGTCAGTCTTTGTTCTACTATTTCTACGATTAGAGATTCATGCCTTTGGAGTGGCTGCATTCCAAATGGAAATGCCTGATAAATAAGGATGATACCTCTAGGGTACGTGAGGAATGCAAATGCTCTGAGCATCTTCTATGTACTGGGAACCATCTTTTATTTAGCTCATCAGAACAATTTTGTGAGGCAACCATCGTTCCCATCATCTTGCAGACAAAGTTCAGAAAAGCTAGCTGAGCTCGATAATATCATCAAGTGGATCTGGCAATTCAATTGGAGGACTCCTGGAAGGGGTGGATCAGTGGGTGGGAATGGGCCAAACCACAACATAGGCTCAACCCCTTACCAACCCGTGCCCTTGGTTTGCTCAGGTGTGAAATGGGAGAGAATAATAGGCTGTCAAACACGCCCCCATGTGACTATTCTAATATTCCTGGAATGGGAGACACTGCCTGACTGCTTTACTTTTTTCCCTTAAAAGTTTAAAGAAAAATTCTTATCTATCTATCTATCTATATATAACTTGTAAATATATAAAACACATATATAAAATATATTTATATACATTGTATGCTTATATATTTAATATATTAAATTATAGAGTTATATAATTTAATTATATATAATCTACAATGAAGATATAATTTAATTATATAATCATGCAATTTGATCGCTATCATATAAGAATATATTATATATACTATGTTATGTATTTGCATTACTATTTATTTATATCATATATTTATTTATTTCGCTTAGGCAGGTCTCACTATGCTTGCCCAGGCTGTTTTTGAACTCCTGTCAAGAGACCCTCCTGCCTTGGCCTCCCAAAATGCTGGAATTACTGGCGTGGGCCACCACATCCAGCCTCCTTTTTTCCTTAAAGCGGTAACTCTCAACCATTGTTCCTTCATGAGCCACTAAACCTCTAATGTTCACCTCTCCCTCCTTGGAACTTGAGCTTTCTGTTTTGCCATTTTGCATGGTTTGGGGTGGAGCGTTTTTATTTATTTATTTAATTGAGTCAGATTCTCACTCTGTCACCCAGGCTGGAGTGCAGTGGCATGATCACAGACACCACAGTGTCCACCTGCTGGGCTCCGGCCATCCTTCCGCCTCAGCCTTCCAAGTAGCTGGAACGACAGGCATGTGACACCACGCCCGGCTAATTTTTGGGTTTATTGCAGAGATGAGGTCTCGCCAAGTTGCCCAGGCTGGTCTCGAACCCCTGGGCTCAGGCAATCCCCTTGCACCTCGGCCTCCCAGAGGGCTGGGATGACAGGCTTGAGCCACCACACCTGGTGGGGATGAAGTGTTTTTTTAGGCCAAGGTTGTTTAATTTAAGATCAGGGCACCCTGGAGAGTCCAGGCAAGATGGCCGACTAGGAGCAGCCGGTGTGCACCTCTCAGGGTGGGGAATCAAAGTAGGGACTGTGTGTCTACACTCAAAGCAGGATGAGGAGGCAATACTACCCTCCTCCTGGGGACTCAACAGAGAAGCCAGGGTCTCCCAGAAGCAGAGGACTGCAGTCAGACAGCCTGCCATCGTGGACCCGACCCTGCAGAGATGGGGATCCCCCAGTGTGGGGAAGGGGTGAGTGATGGCGTGAGTGAGACATCGCCAGGAGCCACACTGCCATGATGGACCTGGTGATTCGAGTCAAGAGAGCGCCTCTGTGACTCCCCTCCCACCCCCAGGCCAGCACGGAGTCCCAGGTGGCAGAGCATTGCCTGAGCCCCCTGGAATCCCTCAGGCCACCGACCTCCCCCTGGCCAGCTCAGCACCAGCTGCCACCACTGCCGGCCTAGCAGGGAGGCACCGGGTCCCTCTGCCTCAGGGCAGACACAGTGTGGCCACCGGTGCCAAGAGGGCAGCGAGCAGTGAGGGAGCTCATCGCTTTCCTCATCTCAGCTGCTTCCTCCTGCTGTGAGTGGATTGCCTGCCACCAGCCCACGGAGACTGTGGGGGTCTCTGTGCCCACCTGAATGCAGCAGCAGAGCCCCGAGGCCCTGTCCCGGGGGAGCCAGCCACCAGCACCATGGAGCAGGCCTTCTGCATGCTTGAGTGTGTCCTCCACCCCATAGTTTCCGTAGCTGAAGTGAGTGTGAGCAGAGAGTAAACAGGGCATCCCACACCCTCCCGCATGGAGGCTGCTCCCCTGCACCCAGGCATAGACCACCCACCCTGGGCCCAAGTAGCCTACAGGGCCCTCACCATCTGAACACAAGGGCACAGACCCATGGGCTCAAATGAGTGGAAGCAGGTGGCTGTCAGGTCACCCCTTGCTTCAATAGTTAAGTGTCACCTACAGGTCTGCATTCTGCACTATAACACTTCATGCAAAAAGCACCTTACAACTAGCAGCCCCTGAAAGAGAGAGAATGAGGAAGGCATCAGCCCTCCCAGGCAGGAAGAAATCAGCACAAGAACTCCGGCAGCACAAAGCACTCTAGTGTTTTGATCCCACATGATGGCACCAGCTCCCAAGTAATGGATCCTACACAGAATGCGCTGTCTGTCATGACAGAAATAGAACTCTGACTATGGATGGCAAAGACACTCAACGAGATCCAAGAGAAAGTGGACTCCCAAATCAGAGAGGCCACACAAAAAGTTTGAGAATGGAAGGATGATGCCATCCTTCGGAGAAAGTATCACACTGAACTCCTGGAAATGAACTCACAGCAAGAATTTCAAAACACAGCTGCAAGCCTGGGCAGCAGACTGGATCAAGCAGAGGAAAGAATTTCAGAGCCTGAAGACTGATTCCTAGAAACAACTGGGTCAGATACAAATAAAGGAGAACTCTTTAAAAATGAACAAAGCCTTTGAGAGGTATGGGATTATGTAAAAAGACCAAATCTATGTCTGATCCGCCTTCTTGAGAGAAAAGGATAAAATGGGACCCCTCTGGAGAAAGCCATTGCAGACATAATTCATGAAAACTTCTCCCATTTTGCTAGAGAGGTTGACACACAGATATAAGGATTTCAGAGAACCCCTGTTTGATACTTTATGCAAGGACCATCCCTACGACACATAGTTGGTAGTCTATCCAATGTCAGCACAAAAGAGAAAAAAAATCTTAAAGGCAGCTAGAGAGAAGGGACATAACACCCACCAAGGGAGACTCATCAGAATAAAAGTAGACCTCTCAGCAGAAACCTTACAATTCACAAGAGATTGGGGACCCATTTATTTTATTCTTTTTTTTTTTTTTTTTTAATTTGAAGTCTAACTCTGTCACCCAGGCTGGAGTGCAGCGGCATACCACTGCCACTGCAACCTCTCCCTGCTGGGCTCAGGCAATCCTTCCACCTCAGCTTTCCAGGCAGCTGAAACTACAGGTGCACATCACCACTCCTGACTGATTTTTTAAAAATCTACTGTAGAGATGAGGTCTTGCCAAGTTTCTCAGGTTGGTCTTGAACCCCTGGGTTTAGGCTATCCTTTAGCCTCCGCCTCCCAAAGTGCTGGGATGACAAGTATGAACCACCCAGCTCTTTCCTTAATCATATATGATTTAAGGAATATTCATAATGGACCAGTGCAGTGGTTCATAAAGTTGGTTGCATATTAGAATCACCAGGTGAGCTTTTAAAAATCCCGATGCTTTTTACTTCTGAGCATATACACAAAATAACTGAAGGCAGAGAATCAAACAAATTTGTATACTCATGTTTATAGTAGCATTATTCACAATAGCCCAAAAGTGGAACAACCCAAGTGTTCACGAACAGATGAATGGATGAATCCAAATATGGTATACCCATACAATGAATTATAAGGCAGCCTTAAAAAGGGGTACAATTCTGATACATGCTCCCACATGGATGAACCTTAAAGACTAAGTCTAGGTAAAAGAAGCCAGACACAAAAGGACAAATATATGATTACACTTACATGAAGGAACTAGAGTAGTCAACTTCATAGAGACAAAAAGTAGAATGGTGGTTGCCAGGGCCTTGGGGGGAGGGAGGAATGGGTACTTATTGTTTAATGGGTACAGAGTTTCAGTTTGGGATGACGAAAAAAATCTCTGGAATCCAGGCATAGTGGCTCACACCTGTAATCCTGGCACTCTGGGAGGCCCAGGTGAGAGAATTGCTTGAGGCCAGGAGTTCGAGACCAGCCTGGGCAACATAGTAGGCCTCATCTCTACGAAAAACAAAACAAAAACAAAAACAATAAAATAGAAAAATTACCTGGGCATGATGGCACATACTTGTAGTCTCAGCTACTCAAGAGGCTGAGGCAGAAGGATTGTCTGAGACCCAGAAGGTCAAGGCTGTGGTGAGCTGTGATTGTGACACTGCTTTCCAGCCTGGGTGACAGGGTGATACTCCGATTAAAAAAACCAAAACCAAAACCAAAAACCAAAACAAACAAAAAAACCTTGGAGATTGATTGCACAATCGTTGCTCAACAATGTGAATGTACTTAATGCCACTGAACTGTGTGCTTAAAAATGTTTGCAATGGTAAACTTTATGTTATATATATTTTACCATAATGAAAAAAATCCTGATGCCCTAGTTGCACCCCAAATCAGAGTGTCTGTGGTTGAGTAAAATTTTAAAAGGCCCATAGCAATTCCAATAGACTGCAACATTTGACAACCACTGAGCTAATGACTAAAAACAGAAAACATGGGCAATAGTGATGTTGGAATACAGCAAATTTGAAAAAGCATAGAAAGGTAGTGATCCTATAAATTTACTTCACAATCTTCAAAACCTTCACTCCTTTTGTAAGTTGCACTTATTTAATCAAAACCCTTACATACATGTCATGATCACTCTAGTACTTTAAAAGCCAAGGTTAAAAAGAGAAAATACAATTGTCCTTATACCCATTTCCACCTTTTGGTTTACTGAAGAAAATGTCAGTCGACACCCACAGAGTATTCCTCATGGGGAAGGGATGCTGAGGCTTGCAAAAGCACATCCTGGGGGAGGGAGTTGGATAAAACATGGTATTGTGGTATTGAAGGAATGGGTCATGTAATAGAACAAAAACAACTGGGCATGGACAAAGACATCTGTGTCCAGCGATCTCAAAACCACCCTCAGTTTCAGTGATTCACTAGGTCTCACAGAACCTCCAAAAGCCATTATAGTCATGGTTATGGTTTACTACAGTGAAGGAGAGAGATTAAAATCAGCAAAGGAGACAGGAAGTGGTGGCTCACGCCTGTAATCCCAGCACTTTGGGAGGATGAGGTGGGGGGATTGCTTGAGCTCCGGAGCTTGAGTCCAGCCTGGGCAACATTGCGAGACCTCTCTTCTACCCAAAAAAAAAAAAAAAATAGCTGGGTGTGGTGGCACGTGCTTGTAGTCCCAGCTACTCAGGAGGCTGAGGTGGGAGGATTGAAGCTGTGGTGAGCCATGATCATGCCACTGTGCTCCAACCTGGGTGACAGAGGGAGATCTTGAATCAAAGCAAACAAAATCATCATACTATAAGAAAAGGATTGTCAGTAGTGGGAAATTGCCAGGGCGGGTGAGTGGTGGGAGGAGGGTTCCCGGAAGAGGCGTGGCTGAAAAGGGAGACTCTGGACTACATAAACCATGAGACCCAGGTGGGACTCTGAGATCAATGGCGTCATTGGGGAAAGTTTGTGTTTCTTTCTCTGAAGTATGGGGATTATCATTGTATCTACTTCCTCGATTGATGGAGTCCATTCAGCATGCATTCCATGGTGGAACTATTAGGAAGTTGTCTCAAAGGCCCTTCATAGTCCTGACCTCATGGATGGAAAGATACAAACAAGCAACAATGTAGCCTGTCTGCTAAGTGCTATGATCTTAGAACAGGTGCCACTAAGTAGGTGTTAGAATACAATGTCGAGCCGGGCTCGGTGGCTCAGCCTGTAATCCCGCGCCTTTGGGAGGCTGAGGTGAGTGGATTGCCTGAGCCCGCGGGTTCGAGACCCGCCTGGGCAGCGAAACCTCATCTCTACAATAAATCAAAAAATCAGCCGGGCGTGGTGGCGCATGCCTGTAATTCCGGCTACTCGGAAGGCTGAGGTGGAAGGATCGCCGGAGCCCGGCAGGTCGAGGCTGCGGTGGCCGGCAGCGGCCACTGCACTCCAGTCTGGGCGACAGAGTGAGACTCCCAACTCAAAAAAAAAAAAAAAAAAAAAAAAAAAAAAGAATACAATGTCCCCCAGAACCCAACTGGTCGAGGCTGCAGTGGCCACGAGCGGCCACTGCACTCCAGTCTGGGCAACAGAGTGAGACTCCAACTCAAAAAAAAAAAAAAAAAAGAATACAACGTCCTCTGGCAGCTCAGCTTGTAATACCTGCCCTTCTGGAGGCCAAGGCAAGTGGGATTGCCTGATCTGCTGGTTTGAGTCCAGCCCTGGCAACTTGGCGAGACCTTGTCTGTACAATAAATATATATTAACAAAATTAGCCGGGCGTGTTAGTGTGCATCTATTGTTCTGGTTACTTGGAAGGCTGAGCTGGAAGGATCACTGGAGCCCAGCAGGTCGAGGCTGCGGTAGCTGTAAGTCACTGAACTCCAGCCAGGGTGACAGTGTGAGACTCTAACTCAAAAAAAAAAAAAAAAAAGCACCTTCCTCTTAACACCGATAGAGTGCACAGTCACCCGTGAATTCTGCGAGTCCATGTTCAAATATCCTGCTCTCAAATGTCTTGCTCTGATTCACATTAGAAATTCTTCATTAGAAATTCTTCTGCCATCCACCTGGTGGATTGTTTGCTTGTAAATGTTGGATTGTTAGATTTCAAAAAATATCTTGCAAGTACAAAGCAAATGCAAAGCAAATGGCCTGCACAGTGAAGCTGGTCCTCTTGTGAAAGATACAAGATTTTATGAATTCAATGAAAGTGATTTTGGATAACTAAGGATCTGACTCATCAGAACCAGTTAAAAACGGGGAAAAAAAAGATAAAATAGTACATATGGCATTTTTAAAAATTTCAAAAACCTAAGAAAGACCCCTCAAATTTAACATAGTCCTAGAATACTTAAACAGAAGCAACTTTTTTTTTTTTTTTTTTTAAGGATGGGGTCTTGTTATGTTGCTCAGGCTAGGGTGCAGTGGTATTATTATAGTTCACTGCAGCTTCGAACTTCTGGGCTCAAGTAAGCCTCTCACCTCAGCCTCCCAAAGTGCTGGAATTACAGGCATGAGTCACTGTGCCTGGCCCAGAGTGGCATTCTTTATGACTCTTTAATGAAAGTCTAAAGTGGGAGAGAGAAATATGCATTGGGAAGTCATGATTTTTGTCTGAAAAGTTCTGCCTTACAATTATTTTCATTCTCAAGAATTCACCTTTGGTAATCATTCAAGTTAAATTCTGTTAAAATAGAAGTTTTAAAAATACCCTTAGTTGAAGATACTGACTCTTGCTTTTTCAGATAATCCTTAATTAAAATTGCCTTAAGTTTGCCTTGAAATTTTGATCTTTGGATTTCTCCAGGACCAGTTAACTTCATGTAGTGAAAAGAGAGCTCATAAATGTTTCTATGTAGGGTTGAGTTTGGGGCCACACATGGCGTTGGTAGATTATTCACAGGGCACCAGTCACATTGTGAAAATCACAGATGTGTGAATTTATTACTAATTTTTCCAGCAACTGGAGATAAATTTTCTTGAGGAATGGTTTTCTAGCCTATCCTATGGATTCAACAAATTAAAACAAAACAAAAATTGTAGCCAGGTAGTATTATTTCATTGTACTTTTGGGAGACTTCAAAAAGTTCAACATAGCTGAGCATGGTGGCTCATGCCTGTGATCCCAACACTTTGGGAGGCCAAAGTGAGAGGATTACTTGAGCCCAGGAGTTCAAGACTAGCATGGGCAACATAGCAAGACCTCATTTCTACAAAAAAATTTAAATATAAGCCAGGCGTGGTGGCGTGTGCTTGTAGTCCCAGCTACTTGGGAGACTGAGGCGGAAGGACCACCTGAGACTGGGATGTCAAGGCTACAGTGAACCATGCAACCAAAAAAATGTAAAAAGTTCAATGTTATAGTTGGCCTAATTTGGACTAGGGAATGTGTAAGAGTCAAAAGAATATGGGCTTGGGGAACTAGCCAGAACTATTCTGAAATCCCAACTCTGTCATTTATTAGCAGAGGAACTTTAATATTGGAATCTCCACTTTTTAACATTTCTAAAATGGGTATAATAAAGTGGTATTGTACAGGCACAATGGTCCATGCCTGTAATCCCAGCACTTTGGGAGACCGAGGTGGGAGGATTGCCTAAACCCAGCAGTTCCAGACCAGCTTGGGCAGCATAGCGAGCCCTCTGTCATATGCTAGGTCATGCTACAGTAACCAACAGACCCAAAATATCAGCAGAAGGATAGCAACAAAAGTGCATTGTCTCCTGCTACTTGTCCCAGCTGGAGGGAAGGGCTCTGTTTACCATATTCACTCAGGGAACCCAGGTTAATAAGAGAAATCCATCTTCCCCATGCTTCCAAGATGGCAGGAATGTTCCCAGAAGGAAGGTGTTAGCTCAGGTGTCACTGGCTAATGTGGTTATCAGTCACTCTGAACTCAGAGAAAGTAGCAATCTTGGGTCATGCACAATACAAACAATGAGAACAATATCCTCACAGAGGTACAATATTGGAAATAAGGATTCCATGGTTCTTTTTCTTTTTTTTTCCTTTTTGATTCAGGGTCTCACTCTGTCACCCAGGCTGGAGTACAGTGGCATGATCCAACTCACTGCAGCCTCGACCTCCTGGGCTTAGGCAATCCTCCTGCTTCAACCTTCCAAGTACCTGAGACTATAGCCATTCATTACCCCTGGCTAACTTTTTTATTTTCTGTAGAGGTGAGGTCTTGCTATGTTGCCCAGGCTGGTCTCAAACTCCTGGGCTCAAGCAATCCTTCCACCTTGGCCTCCCAAAGTGCTGGGTCTACAGATGTGAGCCACTGTGCCCAGCCCAGAATTCCACTTAGTGCCCAGCACAAAGGCAGTGCTTCTCAAAACTGGTTCCATTTCTGGTATGTGAGGTCTGACAATCAAGTTGTGAACTCATCCTAGAAAAAGTGCTACATAGCTCATTGCTTAATATCACTATGGTCATCTTTGAAGTACTCCCTTTGGGAAACTGTGCATTGATTCCTGTGCCTAGTTCACCTGTCAAAGCAATTTTAAAACTCATTTTCTGGAATGGCTATCAGAGCTGTCATATGAGAATATTGAAACTTGAATTAGAGCAATGAACAAACATTCAATGTCTTGTTAAATTTGGCAAGAGTGACCCGGGCATGGTGGCTCAAGCCTGTAATCCCAGCACTTTGGAAGGCTGAGGTGAGGGGTTTGCCTGAGCCCACAGGTTTGAAAATAGCCTGGGTAACTTGGTGAGACCTCATCTCTACAATAAATTAAAAAATTAGCCAGGCATGGTGGTGTACACCTGTAGTTCTGGCTACTTGAAAGGCTGAAGTGGAAGGTTTGCCTGAGCCCAGCAGGTCAAGGCTGCAGTGGCTGTGAGCATGGCACTGCACTCCAGCCTGGGCGATGGAGTGTGACTCTGACTCAAAAAAACAAAAACAAAACCAAAAAAACAAACGTGGCAAGAGTGGAAGTGAAATCAGGGACATGTTAGTCCAAGTTTATGGGGATAACATCATGAAGAAAATGGCAGTATACAAATGGATTCAGCATTTTCTGAGGGGACAGAAAGTATCACTGATGAAGGGTGGTCAGGATGGCCAGTAACGAGCAGAACAGATGAAAACATTGCAAAAATTTGTCAAACTGTGCAAAAAAATCATCAGCTGATTGTGAGAGACATAGCAGACCAAAAAAACAATGATACAGAAACAGGAAACTCTTAACTGCAAATCTTGGCATGAGAAAGGTGTGTGCAAAAATGGTCCTGAAGGAGCTCTTGCATCACAGCAATGCACCAGCTCACAAAGCACTGTCTGTGAGGTAGTTTTTAGCCAGTCAACAAATAACTGTATTGGAACACCCTCCCTACTCACCTGATCTGGCCCCCAATGTCTTTTATCTTTACCCAAAGATAGAGGAAATATTGAAAGGAAGATATTTTGATGACACTCAGGACCTCAAGGGTAATATGATGAGAGTGCTGACGGCCATTCCAGAAAAAGATTTCCAAAATTGCTTTGACGGGTGGACTAGGCACTGGTATCAATGCATAGCTTCCCAAGGGGAGTACTTCAAAGGTGACTGAGTGCAACCTGGGCAACATAGCAAGACCCCATCTCTCTAGAAAAAAAAAAGTAAGAAAGTATGAGAAAGAAAAGAGAAATCACTTTATCAAAGCAGTTACTGTTAATTAAGGGAATGGGTCAGGTGAGTGGCCACACTGACTCTGAATATGTCTAAAAACATGCTGTCTTCAGTAACACCTCTTTTCATGACAAAATCCACGAACGTTGAATTTCTTTTTTTGTCTTTAAAAAAAACTTTATCTATTGAGATATAATACACTTACCATTCAATGCACGTTCTTAAAGTATACAATTCAATGATTTCTAGTGTGTTCACAGGTAGGTACAACCATCACTACAGTCAATTTTAGAACATTTCATCACCATGAAGAGAAACCCCATATCTTTTAGCTAGAACCTCCCTACTCCCCCACCCTTCATCTCTTGCTGGAGGCACAATTCTGGACAATTCATATAAAAGGAATCATATAACATGTGGTCTTTGGTGACTGGATTCTTTCACAAGGTTCATTCGTGTTGCAGTATGTGTTGGTACTTCATATCTTTTTGTGTCCAAATCATATTCTATTTCATGCCTTTCATTGTAAGAATATACCACATTGATACTGCATCTTTTAAAAAGCTACAGCTGCCTAATTCTTTGAAGTAAATTTTCATGGATTGGAAATACTCTGGGCTCTACAGTGTTCAAATTTAGCTTCAGAAGAAAATTACCTGGGAGTTTCTGGAGCATTGCTAATGACCAGGTCCCATCCTCATATACTTAGCTCTAAGGTAGCCTTTGATGGGTGCTAGCTATCAGTGTTTAAAAAAAATTTTTTTTTTTGCATTGGAGTCTCATTATGTCACCTAGGCTGGAGTGCAGTGGTGCAATCCTGGCTCACCACAGCCTCAAACTTCTAGGCTCAGGAGATCCTCCTGTCTCAGCCTCCCAAAGTGCTGGTATTACAGGCATGAGCCACCGCATCAGGCCACTTTCTTTCTTTCTTGTGACATCCCACTGTGTTGCCCAGGTTGGAGTGCTGGGGCTATTTCACAGGCATTATCACAGTGTGCTACAGTCTTAAAATCCTGGGTTCAAGTGATCCTTCCGCCTCAGCCTTCCATGTTGCTAGGACTACAGGTACGTGCCACTGTACTGAGCTTACAAAGACCCTATTTCTAAATATGGTCATATTCCCAGATTCCGGGTGGACATAAATTGGGTGGGTGGGTGGGGCGCTATTCAACCTCAGACAGTGAGTATGAAGACAAATTATTAGAGTAGCTTGTAGACAAAACAGTTGTGTGGCATCTTCCTTTCCAACCCACTCTTCCAACCAAGACCCCACCACCTGTCCCCAGGTCCATTACAGCAACCGACCCAATTACTGCTCTTATGTTCATAGATGCTTGCTCAGGGCTCCCTTTTATGCCAGCTGTAAGCTTGATCTTTAGAAAAAAATGTCATGATGTCATGCTCTGGGACAATATTTTTTTTCAAGAGTTTTCTCTGAGACTGAGACCTAAGCTCGTGAGACCAGCCCACAATGCCCTGCCTGACTCTTAACCTCGACTGAGTCGTGACCGTTAACTGCTGAAGCCCGTGGTGGGCACGTGGGGAGGGCATTCAATCATGCTTTTGAGTATGGGACCATTTCCATAACACAAAGCCTTTAAATGTTTAAAAAAGAAAACCTGGCCTGGGCATGGTGGCTCATGCCTATAATCCCAGCACTTTGGGAGGCTGAGGTGAGAGGATTGCCTGAGCACACAAGTTTGAGACCAGCCTGGGCCACTTGGCGAGACCTCATCTCTACAACAAATCAAAAAATTAGCTGGGTGTGGCAACGCATGCCTGCAGTTCCAGCTTCTTGGAAGGCTGAGGTGGAAGGATGGCCTGAGCCCAGCAGGTGAAGGCTGCGGTGGCTATGATTGTGCCACTGCACTTCAGCCTGGGCGACAGTGTGAGAGACTCCAACTCAAGTAAACAAACAAACAAACAAACAGATAAATAAGAAAACCTGACCTAATCACCACACCAAATAATTACGGCATGTTTTACGTGTGGAAACGTAAAAAATGGTGCCGCCACAATGGAAAACAGGATGGAGGCTCCTCAAAAAACTGAAAATGGAACCCCTGTATGATATGGCAATCTCATGCCTGGGCCTATATCCGAAAGGAATGAAATTAGGATCTCGAAGTGATAGCTTCCCTCCCATGTTCACTGCAGCATTTATCGCAACAGTCTAGACATAGAATCGACCTTAGTGTCTGTCGATGAATGTATGAAGAAAGAAATTTGACATAGGAATGCAATGGGCTATTTTTCAGGCTTGGCAAAGAAGGAGATCCTGCCATGTGCGATAATGTGGATGAACTTGGAGGACCGGATGCTGAGGGAAGTAAACCAGTCACAAGACGGTCAAGTAGTCAGACTCACTCTGTGAATATTAACCCCCCAATCCAAACCCTTATACTGCCTCTTGGCTACTGCACTAGCACTTGCAATACTGTAATGATAATAATAACAACGACATAATTAGAACAGTTCCATTCTCAGTGTCACACTCATGACCTCCTTGAATCCTTCAACAAGGCTGGGTGTGGTGGCACATGCCTATAATCCCAGCACTTTGGGAGGCTGAGGCAGGAGGAATTCTTGAGCTCACAAGTTCAAGACCAGCCTGTAATAGGCCAGGGCATTGGAAGTAGGGGTTTGTTATAATTGTGTTTCAAAACAAATTAGGCCAGGCGTGGCAGCTCAAGCCTGTCATCCCAGCACTTTGGGAGGCCAAAATGAGAGGATTGCCTGAGCCCACAGGTTCGAGACCAGTCTGGTCAACTTGGCAAGTTTGCATCTCTACAATAAACCAAAAAATTAGCCGGGTGTGTTGGCGCGTACCTGTATTTACAGCTACTTGGAAGACAGAGGCCGAAGGATTGTCTGAGTCCAGCAGGTTGATGATGAGGCGGCTGTGAGCATGCCACTGCGCTTCAACCTGGATAACGGAGTGAGACTCCAACTCAAAAAAACCCCCAAAAAGTAAACAAAAAGCAACTTAAAGCTGTCATTTTTAGACGTTGTGACTTTCTCTTCCTTCCCAATGTTACAAGTGTCTGCCCTTCCTCTGGGGGACTGTAAGGAACATGTAGTAAATTCCAGAATGTTATCCGAAGTATGACCAGGAGAGTTATGTCAGTGGTCCCACACCAAGAAATGTTAACGTGGTCAGGAGATCTTGAGTCAGGCTGAAGCTGCATGTAGACTTCTTTATTTTAACTCGAGGTGGGTGAAGGGCTCTGAATTTTGGGAATGGATGCTGGAATGAGTTTGTGTTGCTTTGAGCGGATTTTGGTAATGATACCAGCCCATCCCCTGTAACCCAGTTACAGATAATTAAAATCCCCCTTTTCCCAGTTTCTGCCTCTTATCTTTTTTTATTTTATTTTATTTTATTTTGAGTTGGAGTCTCACTCTGTCGCCCAGACTGGAGTGCAGTGGCTGCTTCCGGCCACCGCAGCCTCGACCCGCTGGGCTCCGGCGATCCTTCCGCCTCAGCCTTCCAAGTAGCCAGAATTACAGGCATGCGCTGCTACGCCCAGCTGATTTTTTGATTTATTGTAGAGATGAGGTCTCACTGCCCAGGTGGGTCTCGAACCCGCGGGCTCAGGCAATCCACTCACCTCAGCCTCCCAAGGCATGGGATTACAGGCTGAGCCTGGCACTGCCTCTTTGATTGGCTGTGAGGGAAAGCAGCTGGAGTGGTTTACCTGGGAACAAGCTTAGGCAAAATACGAGACTTCGCCTCAAAAAAAAAAAAAGCCGGGCACAGTGGCTCACACCTGTAATCCTGGCACTTTGGGAAGCCGAGGTGAAAGGATTGCCTGAGCCCATGGGTTCAAGATCAGCCTGGGCAACTTGGCAAGACCTCGTCTCCAATAAATTTTAAAAAAGTAGTGAGGCGTGGTGGCGTGTGCCTGTGGTTGCAGCTACTTGGAAGGCTGAGGCAGAAGGATCGTCTAAGCCCAGCAAGTCGAAGCTGTGGTGGCCATGAGCGTGCCACTGCACTCCAGACCGGGTGAATGAGCAGGCCCCTAACTCATTTTTTAAAAAAAATTCTCCAGCCGCCCTGGGAGGCAGCAGGACTCATTTTTCTTAGGAACCCACAGACATCTAAGGCTCAAAGCCTCACTCGAGGTCACAGACTAGTCTCAGTTGGAACGGAGGGATGCCTGAGGGGGACCTGGACTCCTCAGCTTGCCCAGAGTGGAGTGAGGTAGGACAGAGGAGGCTGGGGGAGCCCTCAGCCCTCGGTGAGTGGGGATGCAAGTTAACTCTCAGCTGTTATTCCTCCTCAACCCGTTAAATAAAAAAAAAGCCCCTTCCAGTGCTGGATTCACATTTGAGCACAGACCTTTGTTGAAATCAAGCAATCACTTGACGGGCAGGCCCACCCTCCCCCCCACAGGTACAGGTGGCATATGACAACCCCAGAGTTTTGGGTTCACAAAGCATGTCAGGATCTGCCTACCTGGACAGTCCTTTCCACAAGGGACCCCATGCCCACATCATCTTGTAGACAATCCCACACCCTGGACGAGTGGAGAAATTACATTTTGTGCAAGGCAAATTTCTAACTCTGGAACAAGATCACTCAGCCATGCCCTCTGTGAAGTCTTGCCAACTCACTTTTCCTTTCCCAGGCCAAGTGTATAGACAACTTGGCATGTGCCATGCATTGTCTGTTTACTCTTTTGTCTTCTCACTAGGACTGTGCACTGTCTGATAGGAGAGACCCATGCCATTTTGCCTCTGCGTCCCGTGCCCCTAACAGACCCCAAACCTACCATGTTGCTGCTTCTAAAACACTAAAATAGTCCAGGTGTGGTGGCTCATGCCTATAATCCCAGCACTTTGGGAGACCAAGGCAGGAGGGTCACGTGAGCCCAGGAGTTTGAGACCAGCCTGAGTAACATAGTGAAACTTTGTTTTCATAAAAATTTAAAAAAAAAAATTAGCTGGGCACATGACTCACACCCGTACTAGTCCTAGAGGCTCAGGAGGCTGAGGAGGGTGGATCCCTTCAGCCCAGACATTGTGTCACCATACTCCAGTCTGGGCAACAGAGTGAGATCCCGACTCAAAAAATAAAATAAAGTAAAATGCTAAAATGCAATGCTTCTCACAGTCTAATGTCTCCGAAATCAGAATGCCCCTCATTTGTGATGGCTCTTGTTTATTATCTGCAGGGCAGGTTGCTGTGGGGATGTGGCTATTTATTGCCTGCACTGAACATGACCGGCATCCAAAACTTGCAGTTTGCTCCTCAGGGGCAAAAACTAAACAAGACAGAGTCAAACCTCTGAGAGACAGCAGTAGGGCCCCATTAACCTCCAAGATGCAGAGGCTTGTGAGGGGGGTGGAGAGAGAGCGAGCAGGCAAGAGTCCTGCGGATCAAAAGTAGACTAGCACCATGTCATCTTAAATACAGGCTGATGTGCCCGGGACCAGTGGGCTTTTATTCTTTGATGCATAATTTTGAGAAACGCAGCATCACAAAGGCTCCGGATAGCACAGGATATCACGAAGTGGAAAAAGATGGCGTTGATCACTCAGGAGGCCAGACACTGCACGTGGAGAAGCTTTAGGACCATCTTAATGAGCTTTGTTCACTTATACCTATTCTTTTTTTAAATGTATGTATGAAAGGGATGTCTTATTTCCTGCAGCGCAATTCACAACCGTAAAGATGTGGCATCGACCTAAATGCCCACCAACTGGCTGGTAGATGAAGAAGATGTGAGGCATACACATACACACACACACACACACACACTCACAGACACACACCATGGAATACTATTCAGCCATAAGAAGAACAAAATAATGTCTTTTGCAGGAACTTGGATGGAGTTGGAGACTGTTATCTTGAGTAAGATAACTCAGGAACAGAAAACCAAATACCACATGTGGTCACTTGTAAGTGGGACTAAGCAATGGGTCTACAAGGGCTTAGTGAATGGTATGATGGACACTGGAGGCTCAGGAGGAAGGTGGGAAGAGGGAGGGAAGAAAAGTCACCTGTTGGGTACAGTAAGCATTGGTGTGGGTGATGGGTTTACTCAAAGCCTAGACTTCTTCATTGCTGTTTGATATATCCATGTAACCAACAACCACTTGTACCTCCAGCGTTATTATAAAAAAAAACACCTATGACCAAGTCAAAGAGTGTTATTTCTCATAAGCATAAAACATAAAATAAAAATTCTAGCGGATAAGAAATGAGAGGTAAAAGTTACACTGAGAGCATCTTTTCTCTTCTTCTCTCTCTCTTTAAAAAAAAATTATCAGCACTGTGTTTAATTTATTTTTTAATTCAACGATGACCTGAAGAATACTTAAACATAATATATGCAAAATCATTGACCAGCCATTGGGTACCATGTCCACCACCAGGGGGAGATCAGACTTGCTCACCTGCAGAAAATTTACTTAGGTAGCAAATCCTCATATGCA
This sequence comes from Cephalopachus bancanus, assembly GCA_027257055.1. Classification (NCBI taxonomy): domain Eukaryota; kingdom Metazoa; phylum Chordata; class Mammalia; order Primates; family Tarsiidae; genus Cephalopachus; species Cephalopachus bancanus. The sequence goes on from JAPVLO010000621.1 coordinate 387,543, forward strand.
CACCACCACTAGAGAACAAAACAAAATAAAAATAAAACCAGGAAGAAGACAAAAATATCATTGTTCTCAGCCATTTCATAAAAAATTGTTTTTGTGGCCATGTACAGTCGTTGTCAAACATGTAAAAAATGCATCCGTAATGAGCTTCTTTCTGACATTTATGTTCTCACTTTATCATTGTTACAGGCAACAACATGACTCTGGTAAGGGAACAACACAGACTTTAGGAAAATTAGTTTCATTTTTACAATCTCTGCGTAAGGTATTTAAAATAACTGACAAGAAAGAGGCTTGAAGGGAGACACATGGTTTTCAAGAAACGTGACTCTGTCAATAGAATTTTCCAATGTGCATTCCTAATCTTTCTTTTTTTTTTTTTTCATTTTTTAAAAATTAGCCGAGCCATCTTACTTTTCAAGCTCACCCATGGGTCATGCTTCTGACATAAAAACACGAGAGAGAGAGAGAGAGAGAGAGAGAGAGAGAGAGAGAGAGAGAGAGAGAATCTTCTTCTTTCTTAATGTCTCTCAGTAAGGGTGCCTCTTACCTTCTGTGGCATCTCAGATGAGATTACAAAGAGCAGCACATGTGTAAGACTCACTGTCAAAATGTCCAACCTGGACACATCCTGTGGCTCCTCACCTGTCTGTAGAATATTGACCACATCATGAAGCAGGCAGACACAAACCAGCAGAAGGCCCCCATGCTGGACCATGCTCCTCCTTGCAGGGACCGGTGGTCAGTGGTTGGCCAGCTCATCTTCAAGGCTTTATAGGCTGGGAACTGACCTCAACCACGTCTCCGCCCTGTCTCCTCCGTTTTTGCTCTCCCCCTCCTCTTCCCATCCTTCTCTTCTTCCTTTCCCTCCTCCTCCTTCCCCCTTTCCTCCTCCTCCTCCCCTTCTTCCTCCACTTCTTCCTCCCCTTTCTCTTCCTCCTTCTTCCCACCTTGCATAGGAAGAAACACAGACAAAGAAATATTTACAATAACTGACATGAAGGACAGACAAGGAAGAGTCAGCATAAGAAATTTCAAGCTGTTTCCATGAAGTCAATCATCAGGGATCCCATGAGTGGTCACAGATTTATCTGTATCTTGGACCTTACAGATCTTCACCAGTCGGGGTTGAGGACTTCCCTGGAGAGGCTCAGGAAGGCTTCTCGAAGAAGCAGGTTTGCTTCCCCAATGCAAGCATGTTTGTCTGTACTCTGTGAACCTTTAGTGTGGGCTGCTGTTCTCTTGGTGGTTTACCTAATAGACTGCAGGTGGCTTTGAAGTTCTTCTTTTTGAACTCGGTGGCCCAAACTGTAGTGCAGTGACATGCTCATGGGTTCCCCAGCATCCACCGGCTGGGCTCTGGTGATCCTTCTGCCTCAGCCTTCCAAGTAGCCGCAGTTACAGGCATGGGCTACCACGACCAGCTAATTTTTTATTTATTGTAGAGACGAAGTCTCGCCAAGTTGCCCGGGCTGGTCTCAAACCCGCAGGCTCAGGCAATCCACTCGCCTCAGCCTCCTAGAGTGCTGGGATGACAGGCTGAGCCACTGAGCCCAGCCTGAAGTTCTAAAGATTGAGCAAAGCGGCAGTTATGGCCACCTGCATCTCTGACTTTGAAAAGTAAAACTGATGAGGAATTCTGAAACACATTCTATTGTGTTCTTAATTACTATTAAAATGGGCTATCCTTTCATCTCTATTATTTTTTTATCAGTAAGATAGGATTTCCTTGGGGGACAATGGAAATAAAAAGGCTTGCCTGAACACTGTCAAAAATAGCAACATTCGGACTTGGTGGCTCATGCCTGTAATCCCAATGCTTTGGGAGACCGAGGTGGGAGGTTCACTTGAGGCCAGAAGTTTTGAGACTGGCCTCGGCAGCATAGGGCGACTCTGTCTCTATTTAAAAAAGAAATTTTTAAAAAAGTCAACAGCTATCAAATCAGAAGCTCTTATAAAGTAACTTACTCATGACTTTCAAAAAGTCAGCCTACCTTTGGGGAAACCAAGTATTTAGAAACGATTGTTGCCTTCACTTATTTCTAAAATTTTTGCAGGTGTGTGTGACTTCCTACCATCCCAAATGTGTTTACATGCTTGTAGATACAAGATTTAGGGACAAATCTTAGTCTTGTCTATAAGGAAAATGTGAGGTGTGTGTAAATATATATAGGGGTGACCCCCAAAACCCGGAGTTTATTTATTAAAAAACTGTGTATTTATTCTTCCATGTTTAAACTCCAGTCACCTTTAAAGCACTCTCCATTTGATGCAATACACCCATTGAGACACTTCTCCCACTGCTCAGAACAGTTTTTGAACTTGTCAGTTCTGATGCCTTTTAGCGCTTCTGCTGTTTTTTGTTTCACCTTTTCCACATCGGCAAAACGTTTCCCTTTGAGGACTCTTTTCATCGGGGAAATAAACAAACAAAAAAGTCGCTCAGAGCGAGATCGGGTGAACAGGGAGGGTGGGGCGCAGGGGTCATGTCGATTTTGGTCAAAAACTGCTGAATGCTTAGCATGGTGTGGGCAGGTACATGTCATGGTGGAAGAACCAGTCGCCTGTTTGCCACAACTTGGGACATTTCTTCCATAATGCAGCATCTCACAGCGATGCTCGCTGGCACATGGATGCTGATGGGTTCCTGGAACACTTATTGATCGGGGGAAGTCTGTACTACAAGGGCCCATCCTCCAAAAAAAAAAAGAGATAATTCTGCTTTTGTGGGGTCCCCCCTCATCTATATGTATGTGAATATATAACGGAGTTCTACTCGGTCTTTAAAAGGAAGAAAATAGGGCAACACCTTCAGGTCCTCTCCCACCGTGGAAGCTTTTCTGTCCTCTCACTAAATCCTCCTTTAAAAGCAAACAAACAAACAAACAAACAAATAAATAAATAATCCTACCATTTGCAACAACATAGACGGACTGGAAGACATTGTCTTAAGTGAAATAAGTCAGACACAAGACACTACAAGATTCCTCTTACGTGAGGCATTTAAAGTACTCAAGCGTGTAGACATAGACAACAGGATGGTGGCTTCAGTCAAACAAGATGAGCAAGTTCTAGAGATCAGTTGTATTGCTTTGCATCTCTAGTCAACAATTATTGTGTGGTACAATGAACATTTTTTTTTTGAGTCAGGGTCTCACTCCATCGCCCAGGTTGGAGTGCAGCGGCACACTCTTGGCCACTCCAGTGTTGACCTGTTGGGCTCAGGAGATCCTTCGGCCTCAGCTTTCCAAGTAGCTGGAACTACAGGTGCACGCTACCACGCCCAGCTAATTTTTTTATATATATCGTAGAGACAAGGTCTCACCAAGTTGCCCAGGCTGGTCTCGTACCCCTGGGCTCAAGCAATCCTCTTGCCTTGGCTACGTTAAACATTTTAAGAGAGTAGATCTCATGTTAAATGTGCTTTTTACATTTTTTTTTTTTTGGTTTGAATCAAGGTCTTATTCTATCACCCAGGCTGAGTGCAGTGGCATGATTACAGTTCACCATGTCCCAACCTCTTGGGCCCAGGTGATCCTTCTGCCTCAGCCTCCCCAGTAGCTGGGACTACAGGAGTGCGCCACCACACCTGACTAATTGTTTTATTTTTTGTAGAAATGAGGTCTTGCCATGTTGTCTAGGCTGGTCTCGAACCCCCGGGCTCAGGCAATCCTCTCGCCTTGGCTTCCCAAAGTGCTGAGTTTACAGGCGTGGGCCAGTGTGATGTTCTGATACATACTTACAATACGGAATGACTAAATCAGGCTAATGAACAAGTCCATCACCTCACATAATTTTCATTTCCTTGTAGTTAAAGTATTAAAAAAATCTACTTTTTAAGCCGGGCTCGGTGGCTCAGCCTGTAATCCCGCGCCTTTGGGAGGCTGAGGTGAGTGGATTGCCTGAGCCCGCGGGTTCGAGACCCGCCTGGGCAGCGAGACCTCATCTCTACAATAAATCAAAAAATCAGCCGGGCGTGGTAGCGCATGCCTGTAATTCCGGCTATTCGGAAGGCTGAAGCAGAAGGATCACCAGAGCCCAACAGGTCGAGGCTGCAGTGGCTGGGAGCGGCCACTGCACTCCAGTTTGGGCGACAGAGTGAGACTCCAACTCAAAAAAAAAAAAATCTACTTTTTAAAGCAATTTTGAAACTATACAATCATTATTATTTATTATATCACCTTTTTGTGCAATAGATCACTAAAGCTTGTTCTTCCTGTGTAAATAAAACTTTGTATCTTTCCATCAAAAGCTCCCCTTTCCCCACCCAACTGGCTTCCCCGCCTCCCTGGCTTCCCCAGCCTCTGGTAATCGTCTGGTAATCTTCATTCTTCTCTCTGCTTCCATGGGTTCAACTTTTTAAGATTCCACATGTAGGTGAGATCATGTGGCATTTGTTCTTTCTGGGCCGGCTTATTTCCCTCCGCGTAATATCCTCTAGCTTCATCCGTGCTGACACAAATGACAGGGCCCCACCCCATTTAACGCCCAAACTGCGTTCTTTGATGTCTCTCCACCTCATTCTATCTACTCATCTGATGAAAGATACTTAGGGTTCTTCCATATTTTAGCTACTGTGAGCCGTACTGCAATGAACATGGGAGTGCAGGCATCTCTCTGGAGTGCTGATTTCAGTTCTTTGGGGTACATGTCCAGAAGGTAAATCACTGGATCCTTTAGTTTTCTGAAGACCCTCCATACTGCTTTCTATAATGGCTGTGCTAATTGACATTCCCTCAACAGGGTGTGAGGGTTCTCAATTCTCTTGCCAACAACTGTCTTTCCTCTTTTTGATAACGGCTATTCTGGAGTCTGTATTCTTAAAAGCTCTTTTGTAATTATAATATACATTTATTTCTCTTTTTTTCTTTCTTCCCTCCCTCCTTCCTTCCTTTTTTCTCTCCTTTCCTCCCTCCCTCCTTCCTTTCTTTCATTCTAATATTTTTTGAGACAGGGTTTCACTCTGCCACCCAGACTGGAGTGCAGTAGCAACAACTTGGCTCACCGCAGCCTTGAACTTCTGGACTCAATAGATCTGCCTATCTTAGCCTCCAGAGTAGCTGGGACTACAGGCGAGTGCCACCACACCTAGCTATTATTATTATTATCATCATCATCATCATCATCATCATTATTTGTGGAGACGAGGTCTCACTACGTTGCCCAGGCTGGTCTTGGACTCCTGGGCTCAAGCAATCCTCCCACCGTGGCCTCCCAAAGTGCTGGGATTACAGGCACGAGCCACTGTGCCTGGTTTCAATATACAATTCTATTTTAAAGTGAGGAGTGTGTGGAGAGAGAAAGAGAGAGGTAGAGGCAGGCTAATGAACTAAGAGAAAAAGAGAAAGAAAGAGAGGGACACATATGCGTGGGATATTCAAGTCAGAAGGAGACACACACACACACTCACACACACACACAGGGAGAGAAGAGAGAGAGAGAACGCGTGCTTGAGATTGAACAAAACCCCAGAGACAGAGATACAAAGAGGAGGGAAGAGAACAAAAGGACACAGGGACAGAGAGAGAGGAAGGGAGAGGGGAGAAGAGGGATAGTAAAAGAGAGAGAGAGAGACAGGGAGGGAGTCACTAAGATATGGAGAAAGAAGTGAAGGCAGAGTCAGAGACAACAGGGGAAGAGGAGGCTGCCATAGGAGAAAAACCAAGCCTGCAAGCCTCTTATCTGAAAATACCCAAGTCTGGGAAAAGAGAATGGGGCACCACGGTCCCAGTAAAATAAGACCCCCAAACACACTGGTTCAAGTCCCACTCTCCCCACCAGTTTTTTGCAAGGGTTTAGCAGGTCCTGGAGCACAGCAATGCCTCCATCTCTTCCTCTGTAAAACCAAGGAGCCATATTTAGAACCAACCCTAACATGTGGTCTATCTGGGAAGATATGGAGAGAGGGCTTCCTCAAAAATTCCAGAATGGTCAAGTATCATTTAAAATTTAGGGCAAATCAGATGACGTATTTCTGAAAGCTAGTTTCGATTCTCCCACGCTTGCCTTCTTGCCAGAAAATTCTACGGCTCTCGGTCTTTTGTTACTGAGCTGGAACCTCTCCCACTCCTCATGGCTGAATTTTCAGGAATGCTCATTCCTCTGCTCTAGTCCCTGACTTCAGCCCCCGCAAGACCCATCTAAATACGCATGGTTGGATTTTATGGGCTTCATGAATATGCATGAGCTCACCTCGGGGCATCATTCATGAGCCACTGGTGACCCCGTCCAAACTGCCTTCTGGTGGTAACCACTGATGAAGAACCCTCCCCTGGGAAGCTGCTGTCGTGTCCCACAGACAGGCTGGGGCAAAAGTCATTCAACCAACTCCCAGATAATCCGGAGATTTCGGACGCAGAACCTCAAAGAGGGTTTGCAGAGAGAGCTAGAGTCGAGAAGAAGTTTCTCAAAGGTACACCTTGACCTGGGAGGGTGTGAGCCATGGGGTCTGGGAGCCCCCACAGTAAGGAAGGAAGATCCAGGACAGCATTGTCCGCTGGAAAGAGAACACGAGCCGTATATATAATTGTGAGTTTTATAGTAGCCACATTAAAAAAGAGTAGAAGAGATACGTGCAATTTATTCTAATGATGTGTTTTGTGGAACCCATGGTATCGAAACGACTATCATTTCAACCCATAATGAGTGTGAACAACTATTCATGAGATCTTGTACACTCTTTTCTCATATTTTGCCTTCAGAGTCCAGTAAGTGTTTTATTTTTACAACACACAATTTTGGCTTGTCCATTTCAAATGCTCAAGAGTCACCCATGGCTGGTGGCCACCATATTCGCTGTGAGAGCAAAAAGCCAGAGAAAGTGGGGAGGAGGCCTTGGGGGAAGAGTCCTTTCTCTTTTAAGAAACTTGAAGGAGAGCATTGAGCCAGATTATATGAATGATGTAATGCTAAGGAAGGTTGCTTACATCCCAAGTTTGGGGGAAAGAGATGGAAGTGAAGGAAACAAATTGCTTCTTAAAAGACTGGATGAGTCGCCTGTTAAATTCTTGGTAGTGGGTTAAAGTCTTCATGGTTCTATCCATCTTTGCATCATTCCTGCAAGGTAAGGCTTGCTCTCCTTGTTTTAGGAAGGAGAAAGTTGAGATTCAGAGAAACCTTCCTGAGATCCTGTCACTTCTCTCTTCAAAGACAGCCTTCATATGTTGCGGAAGAGGCATGTGTGCGTAGGGGTGGGCGGTGGACTTAGACTGAGGCTTTGTTTGACACATGGAATCATTTGTGGCCGAGAAGTAGAAGGACTCAATAGTTTGGAGACACATTATACTCCAGTCACTTGACAGCCACGTGCTCCCGTAATTCTCACAATAGCGTCTATAGTTGAATTATTATCTCCACTTAACAGATGAGAACATTCATGACTGGAATTCGGAGAGGTGAAGGGCTGTTCTCAAGGCCACCTAGTTGATTGATACATGGGAGAGGTAGACTTTAAACCTGGCTGACTGGGTGCCATTATCTTCTCACTGCTCCAGAGTTTCATTTATTGTTGTTGTTGTTGTTGTTTGGCTTAAGAGAACCAGACAGTCGAGACTGTAGGTTAACCTGCCTCCTGGACTTGCTATAAATGCCTTAGTACTACCTGTTATGGCTGCTATAATTTTCCATGTTGGGTGATAGATATTATTGTTCATGTCTTATCTCTAACTGTTTGATGGCAAAAATCATGTCTGACTCCTCTTGGTACTTGTCACAGTTCCTTACAGATAATAGGGTCCCTGAATACTTATTGGATAGGTGATAGATTAATGGATGATTAATGGATAATGGATGGATGATAGACAGATACATGAAAGGATGGGTGGATAGAAGGATGGATAAATGGAAGGATGAAGGGATGAGTGGGTGAATGAATGGAAGGATGGATGAAAGAATGATTGTTGAGAGCAGAAATTCTGTCTCATTCCTGTTGGCGCTTGCCACAGTTCTTTATAGATAGGAGGGTTTTTGAAGACTTATTGGATGGATGATGGATTGAAAGATGGTGGATGATGAAAGGATGGATGAATAGGTGGATGGACAAATGGATAGATAAATGAATGGAAGAATGATGAATGGATGGCTGAATAATGGGAAGTAGTTGGAAGGATGGATGGGTGAACGGATGGAAGGATAGATAGTGGAGAATAGATGAATGGAAAAATGGATGATGAGGAGGATAGATGAATGGATGATGGATAGATAGCTAGATAATGGCTGGCTGGATGGAATATTGACAACGAAGAGTATCATTAAGCCAGGAAAATTTCCTAGAAGGCAGTACTTTCAGAAAAGTTTGGGAGACAGAAAACAAAAAGTAAAAGAGAGAACGATAGAACATTCTCAAGATGTCTGCTTAGTTAATAATTAATTAATCACTGCAAGGCTAGTAGAGTGAACAGTTGGTATCATCATCATCCTCATTATCATTAATGACTCATCCCTTCATCCTTCCATTTATCCATCCTTCTATCCACCCATCCTTTCATGTATCTGTCTATCATCCATCCATTATCCATTAATCATCCATTAATCTATCACCTATTAAGAAATACCTCTATGGCACACCCTGTGCTAAGTTGTTTTGTATCTTTTACCTAGTTTAATCCTCCCAAACACTCTATGAAGTGTTTATTAACACCCCTGTTTTATAGAGGTGTCAGCGCTGTGTACCTTGTTCAATGTCACTCTGCTAGACACCAGTGAAACATCCATATGGGCGCTTCACCACTAGGGAATGCCAACACTGAGGGGTCCTGGGCACTGTGCTTTGCTCTATAGATGTTCAATACAGTCTATGTGATGTCAATAGCTACTCCATTAAATCAATCCACTCCCAAGACAGCCATCTATGGAGTTTTCACTTTGTAATTTCAAATTCCCTCTGATTGTTTTACCCAGGTTGCTCGACTATCTTTTCTTTTAGCATTTTAACTCTTTTCATGTCGTGGGTGTGAGCACGTGTGCAAGCATTTATCTGTATACGCACATATGGGGCTGGGTGTGGTGGCACATGCCTGTAATCCCAGCACCTTGGGAGGCAGAGGCGAGAGGATTGCCTGAGACCTCGTCTCTACAATAAAAATCAAAAAATGAGCATGCACCTGTGGTTCAGGTACTTGGAAGGCTGAGGCAGAAGGATCGCCTGAGCCCAGCGGGTCGAGGCTGTGGTGGCCATGAACGTGTCACTGCACTCCAGCCTGGGCGACATAGTGAGACTCTGACTCAAAAAAAAAGTGCATATGATGTGTGTATATGACGTATATGTGTGTATAAACAACTATAATGTGTCCAAGTATGTACATGTACACATACTTTACACATTATATATATGTGCATAGATACATATAATTATTGTTTTTTTCTTTACTTTACTATAAAGATGTGGGGTGTAAGTCAGGATCAGGTACATAAATAATCTATGTGCAGGCGAAGTTTGGGCCTCCAACTGGTCCTCGCTTCCCTGGTTCAGGACCAGCTAACCTTTGTGTTGCTACATGCTCCCTGCTCCTTCTCCTGATAGAATGTTCCACGACAGCCGATCCCTCCCTTAGGCTATTGTGATAAATGTTGAAGTTCCATGTATGAGTGAGAACATGTGGCATTTTGTTCTTTGTTTCTATGATAGATCACTAAATATGATCATCTTCAGTTCCATCCAGTTTTCTGTGAAGTCCATGATTTTGTCCTTCTTTATGGCTGCATAATATTCCATTATGTATACGTACCACATTTTCTTTATTCAGTCGGCTTTTGATGTTTTTAAGTTTTTATTGATGCATAATACTTGTACATATTTATAGGGGTGCATATGATATTTTGATACATGCATACAATGTGTAATGGGCAAATCAGGGTATTTAGGATATTCATCACCACCAACAGTTATCATTTCTCTGTGTTGGGAACATTTTACCTCCTCTTCTAGCTACATATGATAATAATAATAATAATATTTTTTTGAGTCAGGGTCTCACTCTGTTGTCCAGGCTGGAGTGAAGTGGCAGGATCACGGTTCACAGCAGCCTTGACTTCCTGGGCTCAGGAGATCCTTCCACCTCAGCCTCCTGAGTAGCTGGGACTACAGGTGCATGCATGATGTTGGGTTAATTTTTAGATTTTTAAAGATATTTTGAGCCGGGCTCGGTGGCTCAGCCTGTAATCCCACGCTTTGGGAGGCTGAGGTGAGTGGATTGCCTGAGCCCACAGGTTTGAGACCCACCTGGGCAACTTGGTGAGACCTCATCTCTACAATAAATCAAAAAATCAGCCAGGCATGGTAGAGCGTGCCTGTAATTCTGGCTACTCGGAAGGCTGAGGTGGAAGGATCGCCGGAGCCCAGCGGGTCGAGGCTGCGGTGGCCGGGAGCGGCCACTGCACTCCAGTCTGGGTGACAGAGTGAGACTCCAACTCAAAAAATATATATATTTTGTAGAGGTGAGGTCTCATTGTGTTGTCTAGGCTTGTCTTGATCTCCTGGGCTCAAGCAATCCTCCCACTTCGCTCCTTACCTCCAAGGTGCTGGTATTACAGGCTTGAGCCACTACACCTAGTGATTGGTTTTAATTATGTAAATCATACACATCTATGATAAAAAGTTTAATGGAGCCAGGCGTGGTGGCTCATGTCTATAAACCCAGCACTTTGGGAGGCCAAGGTGAGAGGATTGCCTGACCCCAGGGGTTCGAGACCAGCCTGGGCAACTTGGTGAGACCTCATCTCTACAATAAATAAATAAAAAAAATTAGCCAGGCTAGTGGCTTGTGCTTGTAGTCTCTGCTACTGGGAGGCTGGAGCGGAAGGATCGCCTGAGCCCAGTAGGTGGCCGTGAGCATGCCACTGCACTCCAGCCTGGGCAACAGAGTGAAATTGACTCAAAACACCACCACCACTACAAAAACAAAAAAAACCCCAACTTAAATGGAAAGAGTCTCATATTTTCTCCTTGTTGCCACTTCCAGAAGTGACCAATATCAGCAGCTCCTCACACGTGCACTCAGGGAAATGTTCTGTGTGTGTACATGTGGAATACAATCACCATGCTCTAAGTCACCTGGGTTCATGAATCTTACCATCTTCACCTTCTCTGGTGTCCACCATGGCCCAGCCACGTGGACTTCATTCTGTTCTTCAGGATGTGCCAAGCTGTGGTCATCAACAACATTGTCCCCGCTGACCCTCTGCCTGGTTGTGTGTGTCTGACTCCCAGTTTTGCCTCCAACCTCACCAGCTCAACAAGGCTTTCCCTGATCACCTAAGGGAGACACCTGTATGGCTCAATCATCCACACCACTCTGTTTTCTACATTGCACCTGTCCTATTCTGAAATGATTTTCATTTTTTTTATTGCAGTAAAATACACATAACATAGACGGGCTCGGTGGCTCAGCCTGTAATCCCGCGCCTTTGGGAGGCTGAGGTGAGTGCATTGCCTGAGCCCGCGGGTTCGAGACCCGCCTGGGCAGCGAGACCTCATCTCTACAATAAATCAAAAAATCAGCCGGGCGTGGTAGCACATGCCTGTAATTCTGGCTACTTGGAAGGCTGAGGCGGAAGGATCGCCAGAGCCCAGCAGGTCGAGGCTGCAGTGGCCGGGAGCGGCCACTGCACTCCAGTCTGGGCAACAGAGTGAGACTCCAACTCAAAAAAAAAAAATACACATAACATAAAATTGACCATTTTAACATTATTATTATTATTATTATTATTTTGAGTTGAGATTTTGCTTTGTTGCCCAGACTGGAGTGCAGTGGCACAGTTCACTGTAGCCTCAACCACTTGGGCTCAGGCAATCCTTCTGTTTCAGCCTCCCAAGTAGCTGGGACTACAGGTGCACGTCACTATGCCTGGCTTATTTTTAAAATTTTTTTTGTAGAGATGTGATCTTGATATGTTGGCCAGGCCGGCCTCAAACTCCTGGACTCAAGCAATTCTCCTGCCTCTGCCTCCCAAAGTGCTGGGATCTCAGGCATGAGCCACCGTGACCGGCCCTGTTCAGCCATTTTTGAACCCCGTAGTTTCCTGTAATTGACACATCATTAGAAAACTTAATGAAATGTGATCCTTGTTTAAAAGGCGAGAACCAAAGAGTCATCGGAGTTGGGAAAGGTAGAGCTGGCAGGGCGGGGGAGGAGAAGCTGACAACCCTTCATTTTCGAGATACGTTGATAGGACAGTTGATAAGACCATGATTAAAGGGTGTCAGAGGAAGCAAGGTGAAGGTCAACAATAATCTGTTCAACTTGTGGTGGGAACATCGGCTCTGAAACCAGGCATGGAGGTGCATAGAAAGATGTCCAGGGGAGGGCAGTCACTGCTTTGTGTCCTGGCTTCTTCAACTCCCCCAAGGTGGATGCCTCATCCTCCCTTCATTTTGTGTCAAAACGGAGCAACCCTTTTGGGCCAAAGGCAGCATGGCTGGTAACTGTCACAGGTGTATTGCCTCCTAGTCGAGAGGCTTAAAGCCCAAGTTGCATTTAATTCTCTCAAGACTTTGTTCCGTAGATGTGCACCCCATGGTGATATAGAAGTCTGGTGTAAAAATTGGGAATGTGGCCTGTGCATAATGTTTGGTTTAAGTCACGGTTCTATCTTTGCTGGGCTGTTGGCTTTCTATGCCTCACTTTTCTTTTTTAAATTTTATTTTAGAATCATGAGGTACATGTGAGGATTTGTTATATAAGTATATTGTGTGAAGGTACAGTTTGGGCTTCTTTTTTTTTTTTTTTTTTTGAGTTGGAGTCTCACTCTGTTGCCCAGACTGGAGTGCAGTGGCACGATCACAGCCACTGCAGCCTCAACCTGCTGGGCTCCGGCGATCCTTCCGCCACAGCCTTCCAAGTAGCTGGAACTACAGGCACGCGCTACCACGCCTGGCTAATTTTTTTTTTTTTTTTATTGTGGAGATGAGGTCTCGCCAAGTTGCGCAGGCGGGTCTTGAACCCGCGGGTTCAGACAATCCACTCACCTCAGCCTCCCAAAGGTGCGGGATTACAGGTTGAGCCATCAAGCCCAGCTTGTGGTTTGGGCTTCTGACAAGCCTTCCCCGCTGTAGTGGGCATGGTACCCACTGGGTGGTTTTGTATGCCTTATCCACCCACCCTCCCTTTCTCTTTTTGCAGTGCCGGGTGCCTGTTGTTTCCGTCCTTGTGTCTGTGTGTGCCCAATGGTTAGTGCCTACTTATGGGTGAGAACATGTGGTATTCAGTTTTTTGTTTTTGTGATAATGCACTTAGAGTGATGGTCTCTAGCTGCGTCCATGTTGCTGCAAAGACATGATTTTGTTTGTCTTTATGGCTGCATAGTATTCCATAGTATATATGTATCACAATTTCTTTATCCAGTTCACCTTTGATGGCATTTGGTGGCATCTAGGTTGGTTCCATGCTTTTGCTATTATGGCTAGTGATGCCATAAATATACGTAGACAGGTGTCTTTTGGGTAGAGCAATTTGTGTTTCCTTGGGTATATTCCCAGCAATGAGGTCCCTGGGTCAAATGGTAGCTCTGTTTTTAGTTCTTTGAGGAATCTCCACATTGATTTCCACAAAGATTGAACTAGCTTACACTCCTACCAACAGTGTAAAAGCATTCCCTTTTCTCTGTAGTCTCACTAACACTTGTTGTTTTTCAACTTTTCAATAATCGTCACTGTGTGAGATGATAGCTCATTGTAGTTTTTGTTTGCATTTATCTGATGATTAGTGATGCTGAGCATTTTTTATGTGTTTGTTAGCTGATTGAATGTCTTCCTTTGAGAAGTGTCTTCTTGTGTCCCTTGTGCACTTTTTTTTTTTTTTTGAGGCGGAGTATCACTCTGTTGCCCAGGCTGGAGTGCAGTGGCCTGCTCATGGACACCGCAGCCTCGACCTGTTGGACTCAGCCTTCCAAGTAGCTGGAACCACAGGCATGTGCCAACATACCCGGCTAATTTTTTGATTTATTGTAGAGACGAGGTCTCATCATGTTGCTCAGGTTGGTCTCAAACCCCCGAGCTCAGGGAATTGTCTCTCCTCCGCCTCCCAAAGAGCTGGGATTACAGGCTTGAGCCACTGCATTCGACTTTTGGCCCACTTTTTAATGGAGTTTTTTTTTTTTTTTCCTGTTGATTCGTTTGAGTTCCTTATAGATCCCTGTTAGGGCTTTGTCATGGTTTGCAAATATTTTTTCCCATTCTGTGGGTTGTCTCTTTGCTCTCTTGAGGGCTTTTTTTTTTTTAAGTTGGAGTCTCACTCTGTTGCCCAGACTGAGTGCAGTGGCCGCTCCCGGTCACCGCAGCCTTGACCCGCTGGGTTCCGGCAATCCTTCTGCCTCAGCCTTCCAAGTAGCCGGAATTACAGGCATGCGCTACCATGCCCGGCTGATTTTTTTTTGATTTATTGTAGAGATGAGGTCTCGCTGCCCAGGCGGGTCACAATCCCGTGGGCTCAGGCAGTCCACTCACCTCAGCCTCCCAAAGCGCGGGATTACAGGCTGAGCCACCGAGCCCGGCTTTGAGGGCTTCTTTTGCTGTGCAGAAGCTCTTTAGTCTGATAAAGTCCTACCTGTCAATTTTAACCTTGGCTGCATTTGCTTTTGAGCACTTGGCCATGAACTCATTGCCTAGGCCAACGTCCAGGAGGGAGTTCCCTAGGTTTTCTTCTAAAATTCTTATAGTTTGAGGTTTCACCTTTGAGTCCTTGATCTATCTTTAATTCATTTTTGTACAGGGTGTGAGGAAGGGGTCCAGTGTCCTTCTTTTGCATGTGGCTAGCCAGTTTTCCCACCACCATTTGCTAAATAGAATCAAGGGAGAAATGGGAATTCAAATCCAGACCACCCTTTGCCAGAAGCACAACCACTCCCCTATCTGCCAATTGTGGAAATGAAGACTCGGAACCATGGCATGTGAGTGGCAGTGCCCCTCAGTTGACTAATGCTTATGAAGCACATTTTATGGGCCATCCAGAGAGTCCAGAATCCTCCCCCCATCTCAAGGTCCTTAACTGAGCCACAACTGCAAAGTCCCTTTACCATGTAACCTCACATATTCACAGGTTCTGGGGATCAGGACATGGGCATTATTCTACTCACCACGGCACCTACTACCTACTTCACACTGACATTCAGAGGCAGCGGTGATGACCATCCTCCCCTCCAGGGTACAGATGAAGAACTGAGACCCAAAGCACAGAGTAACTTTGTTGGAGTCACAAAGGTAGCGAGAGACAAAACATTCAAACCCATGCAGTCGGACTCCTGAGCAGGCCTTTTATTTTATTTTGAGTTCTGGGGTAAAAGTGAGGCGTCACAGCATAAGTAAGCTGCATGCAGGTGAAGCCTGGGCTTCAGCTGGTCCATCAAGATAGCGTACCTGGTGCCCAGGCTGTTGTCATGTGCACCCTCCCTCCCTCTCTCCCTCTTCCCTCCCTCTTTCCTCTTTCCTTCTTTCCCTCCTAGCTGATCCACCAAGGTACAGTACCTTCTCCCTCCCTCCCCCCTCCTTCCCTCCTCCCTCTCTCCTTCCCCTAGCAGTATCCAGCATCTGCCAATCCCACCCTTGTGCTCCTGTGACCGGTGATCAGGGTTCGCTTAGGAGTGAGAATGAGCGGTCTTCAGTTCTCTGTTGTCTGTGATCGTTCACGTCACACGATGGTCTCTAGCTGCATCCATGTGGCTGCAAAGGTCACGATTTTGTTCTTCTTTATGGCTGTGTAATAGTCCATCTTGTACACGTACCCCATTTTATTCATCCAGTCAGTCCACTTTGGATGGGCATCTGGGTTGGTTCCCTGTTTCTGCTATTGTGACTAGCGCTGCAATGAGCATGCACGTGCGAGTGTCTTCTTGGTAGACCGATTTATGTTCCTCTGGGTATATGCCCAGAAGAGGGATTGCTGGATCATATGGAAGCAGAGTCGGGCCTTTTATTTGTTTATTTTTGAATTGGAGTCTCACTCCATCGCCCAGCCTAGAGTGCAGTGGCATGCTCACGGCCACCCCAGTCTCGACCTGCTGGGTTCAGGCAATCCTTCCACCTCAGTCTTCCAAGTAGCTGGAACTGCAGGCATGCGCTACCATACCTGGCTAATTTTTTTATTTATTGTAGCGATGAGGGCTCGTCAAGTTGCCCAGGCTGTTCTTGAACCCGTGGACTCAGGCAATCCCTCACCTTGGCCTCCCAAAGTGCTGGGATTACAGGCATGAGCCACCGCACCTGGCCAGAGCAGAGCTTTTTGACATTACAATATTCTGTTTGTTTGGGTCTTATCACCTAGGCAAAAAAAAAAAAAAAGTTAATTGAATTTGAATACTTGGGGAGACGGGTTGAAATGAAAGCTTGAGGTTAATGAACTAATTTCGGGTATAAACATTGTTTTTTTTTTCTTTTTTGGTGAGGCAGGGATATACATATGAAGCTATAGGCAGTCAAGGATTTAGAGGAAGTGGTAAAATTAGTCTCTCCTCAGTCTCTGTAGATAGTAATTAAATATCTGACTTGTATGCTTCCTCCTAAGTAAGGTGCTTTCTGGTATTTGCCACATGTATAATAAGACCTTGCAGTGAGTTTTACCTTTATTGGATGGCTGAGAAAACTGCTCCCACATCTGCCTGTGGCTTAACTCTAAAGCCATAGTATCCCTCTCTTCTTCGAGCCAACAAAATGGTGACGGTGGTAGAATGCCGGTCCCCATGGTTGGGGACAGAGAGTTCTCCAAGCATCTGAACATGACATGCTCAAGGCATAACATGGTCTTCACCTGGATGTCCCAGACGTGGGTGTCAGGCTATGAAGGCTCATCCTGCAGTTTAATAATTGTCTTGAACCATCTCCAAAATATTTACTATTAATATTCTTGACTGGGCCGGGAGTTAGGGCTCATGCCTATAATTCCAGCACTCTGGGAGGCCAAGGCCAGACAATGGTTTGAGTCCAGGAGTTTGAGACCTGGGCAACATAGCAAGAACTTATCTCTACAAAAAAAAAAAAAAAAGAAAAATTAGCCAGACTGGTTGGTGTGCTCTTGTTATCCCAGCTACTTGGGAGGCTGAGGTGGAAGGATCACCTGAGCCCAGAAAGTTGAGGCTGGGGTGAGCCGTGATTGTGCCACTGCACTCCAGCCTGGGTGACAGGGTGAGACCCCTGACTCAGATGATGATGATGATGATAATAATAATAATAATAATACTAATAACGTCCATGACTTGATCCAAGCAGACCCATTAACGTTCCTGACCATCAGTTGATATCTGCTTCTCATACTTGCACAGAATTCTTTATGGCCCAAAGGCACAAGCAGCCAAGAGTTGGGCATGGTGCAAGCACACCAGGCAAAGAGAAGAGCAGGTGCAAAGACCCTGAGGTATAAGTAAGCACGGCCTGTGCAAGACACAGTAAAAAGGCCACAGTAGCCTGGGCAGGTCTGAGGAGGGGAAGCGTGATGAGGATTTTGAAGGAGTGATGCCACCCTTCCTCACGTGAATCCCTCCAGTGGCTTCCGGCTGCACTTAGAATATAAGAAAAGCATCAACCACAAGGGGTCTCTCCGGCCTCGCCCTCTGTGTTCCTGGCACCAGCCATGCTGGGTCCACTCGCTCTTGAACATGTCTAACTTTTTCTAAGGCCCTTTTCACATCTTCTGTGGCCAGAATGAAACATCCAATTGCAGGATCGATTCACGTTTCTCTCGTCCCTTTCTCCCTGCAGATGTCAAACTACATGTCATTTCTCAGAGGCCCCCTACTCGGCCTCCTGATCAACAGTGACCGCGCCTGAGACATTGATCATCTCAGCCTCCCGACCGCCATGGCAGTGACCTCCCCTAGTTACCCCTCCTCTCAGTTTCCCTACCTCCATCCATCGTGACCTTCCCTAGCTATCCCTCCTTTCAACCTCCCAACCTCCCTTCGACAGTGACCCTGCTCTAGTTGTTCTTACCCCAGTCCCCATTCTCCTCCTTTGCAGCGAGGATCCCGTTCAAGTGTCTTTGTTCCTGGTTTTGTCCCCGCATGGCTGTCTTCTTCATCGACTGAGCCCCCTGGTGGTGGGACTGAACCTGCCTACTCCCTACTGTGTACTCACCCTCTATCCCACATGTTGTAAACGCCCAATACATGCTTTTTCCTGAGCGAACGCATTGAACTGTGCATCAAGAAAGAACCCATTCTCGGTCTTTAGAGGGTACAGGTTGGATGTCAGTGAGGAGAACGCAGCAACTGAGGGGAGAGATGGAGAAGACCTTCCTTGGGTCAGTAACTGCAGAGGCAGAGAACGGGGTGGATTCAGGATCTTCAGAAAGTGGAACTGAGTGGATAGATGGGTAGAATGCTGAGACAGACAGGGCAACAGAGCTTCCCCGTCGGGTGGTTGGGGAGAACATCGTGCGATTGAACCCATGATGTAAGGTTGGGGGAAGGATAACATATTCTCAGCTGTATACTGGAAGCGGAATCTTGGCATTTGAGGAGCTCAGACACATGTGGGTGGGTGTGTCCAAGGGACAGCTGAGAATATAATTCTGCCTCGAAGAAGTGACTGGAGATGTCTGTTATGAATGATACCATTTTGGATAACTGTTTTTTGTTTGTTTGTTTTTGAGTTGGAGTCGCACTCTGTTGCCCAGGCTGGAGTGCAGGGGCATGCTCATAGCCACCACAGCCTTGACCTGTTAGGCTCAGGCCATCCTTCTGCCTCAGCCTCCCAAGTAGCTGGAACCACAGGCACACAACACCATACCTGGCTAATTTTTTGATTTACTGTAGAGATGAGGTCTCACCACGTTGCCCAGGTGGGTCTCAAATCCCTGGGTTCAGGCAATCCCCTCTCCATCACTTTTTTTTTTTTTAAGAGTTGGATTCTCACTCTGTCACCCAGGCTGGAGTGCAGTGGTGTACTCACGGCCACCACAACCTCAATCTGCTGGGCTCCGGTGATCCTTCTGCCTCAGCCTTATTTATTTATTTTATTTATTTTTTGTAGAGATGAGATCTCACCAAGTTGTCCAGGCTGGTCTTGAACCCCTGAGCTCGGCCAATCCTCTTCCCTCGATTTCTCAAAGTGCTGGGATTAGAGGGTTGAGCCACCGAGCCTGGCCTTCGCCTCCACCTCTTAAAGTGCTGGGATTAGAGGCATGAATCACCACCCCTGGCTAATTTTCTGATTTATTGTAGAGATGAGGTCTCACCAAGTTGCCCAGGCTGGTCTCAAACCCCTGGGCTCAGGCAATCCTCTCACCTCTGCCTCCCAAAGTGCTGAGATTACAGGCATGAGCCACTGAGTCTGGCATTTCTGATAACATTTAAGAGTTCTCAGCACATGTCAGGTCCCATAGTAACCTAGAGGCAACATTGTGCAGTGGCCAAGAGCCCAGTTTCTGGGGTTCAGCTGCAATCTCCCCCATGTACATGGGCCCCAGTGGTGGACATCTGGGGTCATAACAGCAGTGCCTGCTGCATTGGGCTACTTACTGTCAGAATTGTAATGACTTTGCAACAGTGTGTCACATTCAAGGAGTCTGTCATTTTTTTGTGATCACAGTCAATCATCATAACAAGATGAAGTGGTAGGTAGATAGGATTAGCATCCCCGTGTTTTCAGCTGATGAAGCTGAGGCTTGGATAATTTAAGTAAATTCTCCAGAGTCTCCCAGCTGGCAACTGGCAGAGCAGGATTTGAACCTGAATCTTTCATCCTTTGCTTTCTAAGACAGGTCTAATTCCAGAGTCTGAGTCACCCAGCCAAAGAGAATTAGAGTCATTCACAAGTAGTCGGGGAAAGAGATGCCACTCAGAAAGAGCCTGCTGGAGGCATGGTGCGGTGGCTAAGAGTCAAGACTTCGAGGAAGAATCACATGAAAAGAACGACACTCTGTTTTCTAGCAAGACAGCCAAGCACTAATGGGAGAGGAAAAAAAAATAGTTTGAGACATGTTCTGAGAAGCAGGTGCTCAGTAGCGCCACCTACCGGTTGGATAATTTATTTATTTATTTTAACCAAGAAAGTATATATATATATTTTTTTAATAATCAATATTTTTTATTTTGATATTGTGGGGTACAGTTAAGGGTTAGGTATACGAATATGCTTCGATCAGGCACCCGTGTTGATAAGAGGTGTCTCCCCATCCCCAGACAGATATTTACTACCATTAATCCCATCTCCCTTCCCCTCCCCCTCCATAGTTTCCTACCACTGTCAGTCATTTTCTTATAGTGTTACGTTGGATGTTCAAGGTCCACTATATGAGTGAGAACATGTGATACTCAGATCTTTGTTTCTATGAGAGGTCACTCAGTATTATCGACTCTAGTTCCATCCAGGTTGCTGTGAAATTCATGATTTTGTTCTTTTTTATGATTGCATAGTATTCCATCGTGTATATGTACCACATTTTAAAAATCCAGTCCTCTTTTGATGGACAGCATGGTTGGTTCCAGGTTCTTGCTATACGTGTGCAGATATCTTTTTGATAGAGTGATTTGAGTTCTTCAGGGTATATTCCCAGTAGGGGGATTGCGGGGTCATATGGGAGGTCAATATTTAGAGCTTTTAGGAATCGCCATACTGTTTTCCACAGAGATTGCACTAGTTTGGACTCCCACCAACAGTGTAGAAGTGTTCCCTTTTCGCCACACCCTCTCCAGCAACTGTTATTTTTGAGTTATTGATAATTGCCATTCTGACTGGAGTTAGGTGGTATCTCAGTGTGGTTTTGATTTGCATCTCCCTGATGATTAGTGAGGTTGAACATTTCTTCATGTGTCTGTTGGCTGCTCGGATGTCTTCCTTTGAGAAGTGTCTGTTCATATCTTTTGCCCACTTTATAATGGGGTTGTTTGTTTTTTTCTTTTCAGCACATTTGAGTTCCTTGTAGATCCAAAATGTTAGGCATTTGTCAGACCTGGAGTTGGCAAATACTTTTTCCCAGTCTGTGGGCTGTCTCCCTGTTCTCTTGATGGTTTCTTCCGCTTTGCAGAAGCTTGTCAATTTAATGAGGTCCCACTTGTCTATCTTATCTCTTATGGCCTGTGGGTTTTGGGTTTTGTTCAGGAATTGGATGCCAGTTCCAATTTCCATAAGGGTGTGTCCTGCATTCTCTAAGGTTCTTATGGTTTGAGGTTTTACATTTAGGTCTCTGATCCATTTGTGGTTAATTTTTGTGTATGGGGATAGATAGGGGTCTTGTTTGAGTCAAGAAAGCATATATTTTTTAACATTAAACTGCATGTAACATTAAATTCATACAGAGCTTGGTTTTGTATAGCTATTAACTTCTCAGAATGTTTCAAGGCCATTATCCCATTTCATCATTTAACCAGTGTTAAAATATAATTCTGTTTTTTTTGCTTTTGCCCACTAAGAATAGAAAGAGGAAATAAAAGGTAATATAGTCCATCCAAAGTGATTTGAAAAGAATTTTCTGTCCCCAGAACTAACAAGCCATAAACAGCAACACAAAAAGAGGCATGTAAAGGAGACATTTTACCAAGCCAGTGGACTACAGTTGACATGCATTTCATGCTAAAAATGGATATTAACTATCAAGTCTCTTTTCCCACTTATAAACAAACACATTCAGCAGCAGGGATTATCGTGTATACCTAGGGAATATGTCACAGACATCCTCGGGGACAGAAAGCTTTCAGGTACAAAGGGATAATGGATCATTTAAAATTCAGCGGTCCCCAACCCTTTTGGCATCAGAGACCGGTTTCATGGAAGATCGTTTCTCCACGGATGGGGGTGGGGGTGGGGGGCGAGGGGAAATCGTCATCAGGCATTGGATTCTCACAAGGAGCGGGCAACCTGGATCGCTCGCAAGCACCGTTCACAATAGGGTTTGCAGCGCCTCCAAGAATGTAATGCTGTCACTGAGCAGACAGCAGACGGAGCTCGGATCAGCTGCCGCCCACCTATTGCTGTGGGGCCCGGTTCCTAACAGGCCATGGACTGGTACCAGTCGCGGCCCCAGGGGTTGGGGACCCCTGAGGAATCAATGGCTTCCCAGCCATTTTGGGTTTTGGATTCCCAGCCCAGAATGTAGATTGGTTGTCAAGCGGAGTTGGCGTCATGTGATGTCTCTGCTGAGCTGTCCCCGCCTTTGCTTTAGTCAGTCCTAAGTGCAAGTAGCAATTCACAGTCGAGAAATATTTTCACATCACGCTCTTTTTGGACCCCCACAGTCATCCTGAGAGGCAGGTGTTATTGGTTTACCTTTTGCAGGGGAGGAAACAAAGTCCTCTTGATGGTAGTGGTTTATGGAGCTTAAGAACTCTGACACTGGTAGTTCAAGTTTTAGTTCCTTAAAAAAATCTCCCATACTGTTTTCTACAGAGATTGAACCAGTTTACAATCCCACCTACAGTGGGTGAGTGGTCCCTTTGCTCTGCAACTGTGCCAGTATCTCTTGTTCTTTGACTTTCTAATCGTGGCCATTCTCAATCATGGGAGATGATATCTCGTTGTGGCTTTAATTTGCATTTCCCTGATGATTAGTGATACTGAATATCTTTTTCATATGTTTGTTGGCCGCTTCTGTGTCTTCTTTTGAGAAGTGTCTATTCATGTCCTTTGCCCACTTTTTGATGGGGTTATTATTATTATTATTTTGGGTTGGAGTCTCAATCTGTTGACCAGGCTGGAGTGCAGTGGCACACTCACGGCCATGCCAGCGTCAACCTGCTGAACTCAGGTGATCCTTCCACCTCGGCCTTCCAAGCAGCCAGAACTACAGGTGCACGCTACCACATCTGGCTAATTTTTTGGTTTATTGTAGAGATGAGGTCTTGCCAAGTTTCCCAGGGTGTTCTCAAACCCATGGGCTCAGGCAATCCCCTCACCTCAGCCTCCCAACGTACTGAGATTACAGACTTGAGCCACCACATCTGGCCTATTTTTGTGTGTGTGTGTGTGTGTGTTGAGTTGAACTACCTTTTGACCCAGCAATCCCACTGCTAGGGATCTACCCAAAGGAAAATAAATCAATATTTTAAAAACATACCTGTACTTACATACAGCACTATTTACAATAGCAAAATTATGGAACCAACCTAAGTGCCCGCCAACAAGTGACTGGACAAAGAAAATGTGGTATATATACACCATGGACTACTACACCATCAGACGAAGAATGAAATCATGTCCTTTGCAACCACATGGATGGAGCTGGAGATGACCATCCTAAGTGAACGGACTCAGAAACAGAAAACCAAACACTGCATGTTCTCACTCATATATGGGAGCTACATGGTCACAAAGATGGAAATAACAGACACCGAGGACACCAATAAGGGGGGAGCTAGTGAGGGGAGTTAGGGTTCAGAAATGATCTGTGGGGTACAGTGTTCATCCTCTGGCAACTGGGCCACCTGAGACCCAATCCCCACCACTCGACAATATGTCCCTTTAATGAACATGCTTGTGTATCTCCCTGAAACTAAAATAATAATTAAAAAAAGAACTCTGACACTGATGTAGACTGGCCTGCATTGACTTTGAGACATGTCACTTACCACCTGTGGTCCTTTGTTCAGTAAGTTACTTGACCTCACAGGCCTCAGTTTCCTTTTTCTGTAAAGTGCAGATGATCATGCCTGCCCCTGAGGTTGTCAGAAGGAGCCCACTGGATTGTGGACACAAAGCTTAGTTCATCTGACATACAATAGGCACTCAATAATTGGGCACCGAGGTAGAAGTAGGAGTTGAGCCTCAAGTAAAACCTGGACCCTCAATTCCAAACTCTGGGTTCTTGTCGCTGCAGAGAATGGCATGGTTTTATGTGTCATCAAGGAAATGGCCTAAGGGAAGAGAGAGCTAGCCGGCATTACAGTGGTTGAGGATAGTAAATGCTAACCGGCGAGGAATGGTCACATCTGGCTAGGAAGACATGTGTGTGTGATCCATGAGTAGGATTGAAGTCTGTTTTTAAAAAAATTTTTATTATAAAGATGTGGGGTGCAATTCAGGGTTAGGTGTACAAACATTGATTATGCAGGTACCCTTGTTGATGAGGTGTGCCCCTCCCTCCCTAGCAGTTTCCCTCAATTGCCAATCCCACCCCCCTCCCCTGACAGTTTCCCACTACTGCCCATCACTTTCTTTCTTTCTTTCTTTTTTTTTTTTGAGTTGGAGTCTCACTCTGTCACCCAGACTGGAGTGCAGTGGCCGCTCCCGGCCACCGCAGCCTCGACCTGCTGGGCTCCGGCGATCCTTCCGCCTCAGCCTTCCAAGTAGCCGGAATTACAGGCATGCGCTACCACGCCCAGCTGATTTTTTGTAGAGACGAGGTCTCGCTGCCCAGGCGGGTCTCGAACCCGCGGGCTCAGGCAATCCACTCACCTCAGCCTCCCAAAGGCGCAGGATTACAGGCTGAGCCACCGAGCCCAGCTGCCCATCACTTTCTTAGAGCCTTATAATTGTTCAAGGTCTGCTTATGAGTGAGAACATATGGAATTCTATTCTTTGTTTCTGTGATAAATCACTGAGTATGATTGACTCCAAATCCATCCAAGTTGCTGCAAAGTCCATATATTTGTCCTAAGGTTCCAACGATGAGTAGGACTTGAGAGTCTCAATGTAGGTTAGAATCCAGGCCCCGCCATTTCCTCATGGTGCTACCAATCCAGGACTGCATGTTAGTTTCCTCAGCTGTAGAATGGAGGTTAAAAAAAAGCTTTCACTTGATTTTTGAGAACCAACAGATAAATGAAAAAGTACCCAGCCTCACTAATCATCAGAAAAATGCAAATCAAAATCACACTGAGATACCACCTAACTCCAGTAAGGATGACCATCATTCATAAAACAAAAAAACAACAGATGGTGGTGAGAATGCAGAAAAAAGGGAACGCTTCTACACTGTTGGTAGGAATGCAAACTAGTTCAACCTCTATGGAAAACAGTATAGTGATTTCTAAAAGAACCAGAAATTGACCTTTCATATGACTCAGCATTCCCCCCACTGGGAATATACCTGGAGAAACTCAAATCATTCTACAAAAAAGATACCTGCGCATGCATGTTTATTGCTGCACTATTCACAATAGCAAAAACATAGAACCAAATGTGCTGTTCATTGAAAGTAGATTGGATACAAAAAGAAAGTGGTACATATACAGGGTGGAATATTATGCATCCATAAAAAAAGGACAAAATTATGGGCTTTGCGGCAACTTGGATGGATTTGGAGTCTATCACACTCAGTGATCTATCACAGAAACAAAGAACTGAGTACTACATGTTCTCACTCATAAGTGGACCCTGAACATTTATCATAATACTACAAGAAAGGGATTGGCAGTAGCAAGACGCTGCTGGGGAGGGAGGGGGGCCCATAACATCAAAAAGGGTGCCTGATCCTAATCCAGGCCAAGTGAGGTCCAATGGGAGTCCCAAACTTCACTTACATGTGGACCACTTATGTGCCCAATCTTGACTTATTCCCCAAATCTTTAGAATAAACCACATAACTAAATGAACAAGTAAATAAACAAAAGAGAAAGGAGACCTACAGGAGTCAAATTTTTATCTTTTTTTTTAATTGCAGAGAAAAGAGGCCAGTCAAGATGAATCGATGGTCCAGTTACCTGTTGGGGTGGACAATCTTGCTCCTCTATTTCTATGAGATAAGTGGAGGTGAGTATACTTGACCACAATGGGGGAGGATTCAGAAACCGGAAAGCAACGAATGGGCCAAAGTAAAGATTCCTGGAGCCACTCAGGGAAGAGACGGCTTAGTGGAAATCTTAGATGGACCCGGGGCCTGGGCCCTGGACCTGCCACTTCTTATCTCTGTAATCTTGGTCAAGCAATGTAACCTCTCTGAAGTCAGCTCCCAGACTGTGAAAGAAAACTAATGGCATTTACCTCATGGGGCTATATTGAAGATAAATATAATAATGGACACTAGTATCTTTCATAATACACAGCACACGGTGAGGGAGGGTGAATATTAATTTAAAAGGCATTGACCAGGCCCTGGGACTCATGCCTGCAATCCCAGCACTTTGGGAGGCCAAGGTGGGAGGATTGCTTTAGGAGTTCCAGACCAGCCTGAGCAACAAAGCGAGACCTGGTCTCTACAAAAAATTAGCCAGGCATGGTGGCGCACACCTGTAGTCCTAGCAACTTGGGAGGTTGAGGCAGGAGGATCACTTGAGCCTGGGAGTTTGAGGACACAGTGAGATGATGTTGTGCCACTGTGCTCTAGCCAGGGAGCCAGATCTTGTCTCTAAAATGGTTTTCAAAAGGCATTAATTTTTGGTGTTAATTAACACTGAATGAAGCTGATTTTGGTGAACACACAGCCATCTTAGCCACACAGGCGTACAAGTATTTTCCTAGGGAGAAGTTCAGCTGTATAATTCCAGTGAACTGAACCCTCAGGTCTCAGCCTGGACACTCTAATTATATCTTAATGAATCTGGGAATATAAATTAGCCACTAAAAGACTATATAGTAAGCGTAGGAACAGAACAAAGAGAGACCTTAAGTATGCATAGTTCACTCTCCACAATTAGTATCTTTTTCTGCCTGACAAATCCTTCTCCCTTAGATAAGGCTCAGAAAACATTCACATATTCATGCACTTTGGTCCCAGGAAGCCCCTCTTCGATGATCACATTCTTTATTCCAGAGATTCCTAATGTGGAGTCACTGGATGAGTGTTAGAGTCCATGAAAACCCAAATTTGTATTTTTTTTAAAAAAGTGTGTATTTATCAGGGTAGTAAGAACAGCGATGGTAATCGAACAGCTCCAAACTATCAGCAGTTTAACACAATAACCATTTTTTTCTCTTGCTCCTGCAAAGTCTAATGAGGGTGCACCCAGTCAACAAACAATGCACCACACGGTCATTCAGGGATCCAAGCTCCTTCCATTTTGGGACTTTGCCATCTTCTAGGGCTTCAGCATCCTCTGAGGATTCTTTGCTTGTAGCTGATAGACAAAGAGGATATTGGAAAGCAGTTTTTTGTTTGTTTTTGGCCAGGCTAGGAAGTAACCTACATCACTTCCTTCTACTTCTATTGGCCAGAACTCATATGACAGCTGCAAGTGAGTCTGTGAGATTGTTGTCTAGCAGGGCATCTGAAAGGAAAATGAAGCTGATTTTGGTGAACACGCAGCTGTCTTAGCCACAAGGGCACACGGGTATTTTTCTAGAGTTGTACTGGGTTCTCAAAAGAACTGACGAGTCCCTATAAAAGGTTAAGAACCCACAGTTTACTTACACAAGGAACAGTGTGCTTGTTGGAGTGTGAGATTTCCTAGCCATAATCTCATTTTAGTCGTGCTTCCCTGAGATCACACCCACATTCCTGTATCCCCAAGTCCCCTCTGTGCATATTAACAGACACATTCATTCAGTATATATTTTACTGAGTGATCCCTAAGTTCCACGGACTGTGTTATAGATAAAGGATATAGCAATAAACAAAACTTAGGCCCTTTGCCCAGAGAGTTCACCATGAATGGGAGTGATAGACACACAAACAAACACATTTTTAAAAATTGGTAAGTACATATATAGAGATTGGCTTTGAGAATCAGTATGAGGAAGGATATGGACCCAAAGTTTTCATGCATCAGTAGCAGGGACTAAAGCTGGGAAGAGAGGAAAGTCATTCAGGGTAGGGTGAAGGGCAGGAGCAAAACCCCAAAGATGAGAAAGAACATGGGGGTAAGGTCAAGGGAATGTTAATCAGGGAGTGAGAACAGGCGGGTCAGCAGGGTGTGGATTATAGAGGATTGTAACCAGTTAAGAAGATTAGGCCATCTGCTGGATTACTTTGCAGAGGGCTAATAGTATTCATTATGTGCTGATTCTTACTAACAGCTTCCAAAGATAACCTTAATTCCAGGATGGGGGCATCTGTCCTCCCCCACAGCATGGTATCCCATACACTCAGTGGCGTCCATGATTGAGGAAAAGCATTGATGAGGATGATGATTATGGCGATGACAATGACGATGGTGATGATGATCATGATGATGATGAGGGTGATGATGGTGATGACAATAATGAGGACCTTGATGATGATGGTGATGACAGTGACAATAATGGCGACGACATTAGTGATGACCTTGATGATGATGACAGTGACAATGATAGTGATGATGGTGATGACAAGGATGACTGTGACAAAGATGGTGGTGATGATGACAGTGACGGCGATGACCATGACAATGATGGTGATGACAAGAATGATGACCTTGATGACGAGGACAATTATGAGAGGATGACGATGATAGCTAATATTTGTTCAACAGTAGCCATGCTCCAGATACTCTTCCAAGGACTTTCCAGATTTAAACTGTTTAAATTTCACAAAAACGAGACCAGACAGTTCAGAGAGACACAGGTGGAAAACGCAACGATATTTAAGGACCCCGAATTGCCTCAACCCATTGGTGTGGCTCAAAGATGGAAGTCTGCCTTCTCTATGCTCTCCCAACCCACACCTCATTCCCACCATGACCCATGACAGATTATACAGGGTAAGAGTCTAAGCCAGAACAAGGGCCAGGGCTGCAGGTTTTAGGTCTTGAAGACAAAGACCATCTTTATTAGGGGATGACTAACTGTCGTAACAAACTCCGATTGTCAGTGGCTTAACTCAGTAGAGGTTCGTGTCAAACTCATCGAACAGTCCAGTGGGGATTCTCAGCGGAAAACTTTTTCTGTTGTGATCCAGAGAACAGGATCCTTGTGCTTTGTGTCTCTAGCATTTCCCAGGGTCTCAGTGTTCTCTCTAGAGTCCTCTTTACTGGAGTTTCTCAACCTCAGCTCTGTTGCATCTGGGGCTGATGGTGCTTTGTTCTGGGGAGTCCTCCTGTGCACTGCAGGGTGCTCAGCAACATCCCTGGTCTCTACCTGGTAGATGCCAGTAGCAGCCACCGGCCCTCTCCCCAGGCCGTTTGTTATAACCAAAGACATCTCTAAACATCGTCTGGACTGGGCTTGATGGCTCGGCCTATAATCCCAGCACATGGGGAGGCTGAGGCGAGTGGATTGCCTGAGCCCGTGGGTTCGACACCAGCCGGAACAACTTGGCGAGACCTCATCTCTACAATAAATAAATTTAAAAAAAACGAACTGGGCGTGGTAGCACACACCTGTAGTTCCGGCTACTTAGAAGGCAGAGGCGTAAGGATCCCCGGACCCCAGCAGGTCGATGCTGGGTTGACCGTGAGTGCGCCACTGCACTCCAGCCTGAGCAACACAGTGAGACTCTAACTCAAAAACCAAAAACCAAAAACCCAAAAAACGTTGTCTGGGAGTCATACTCACCTCTCCTTCTCTATTGAGAACCACTACTCTGTATTCAGTTGTCAGGCAGAGGGAGAAAACAGCATGGGGGATTGCTTGGGACTTCTTTGGAGCCAGGAGGTGGAGAACATCATTGCCACCCACAATCCATTGCTCACACGCAAGTCACCTGGCAGAGTATGTCACTTGTAGCGCTCCATCGTGATATCTTTGAGGGAGGGAAGGGAGGAGGAAGATGAAGGAGTTGATGGCAAGGAGAGAAGCTGTGATTCAGATGAGAAAAGGCGAGTTCTCATCCAAGTTCTACTCAAAAGAAGGCCTTCACTTCAATCATTCCTTAGCCTACCAGGGCCTTCATATAATGAGGAGTTTGGGATACAAGAGCATTTCATGCCACTGCACTCCAATCTGGGCGACAGAGTGAGACCTTAAAAAAAGCCTCTTGGCCAGGCTCGCTGGCTCAGCCTGTCATCCCAGCACTTTGGGAGGCCGAGGCGAGTGGATTGCCTGAGCCCGCGGGTTTGAGACCAGCCTGGGCAACCTGACAAGACCTCGTCTCTACAATAAAATAAAAATAGCCGGGCGTGGTAGCGTGTGTCTGTAGTTCCGACTACTTGGAAGGCTGAGGCAGAAGGATGGCTGGAGCCCAGAAGGTCGACACTGGGGTAGCTGTGGGTGTGCGTGCCACTGTGCTCCAGCCTGGGCAAAGGAGTGAGACTCCAACTCAACAAACAAACAAACAAACAAAAAAACCTCCTGCTTCCAGCACTTGTACCTGCAGGCCAAAAAAAAAAAAAACGGATAAAATAAGTTCGGAAAATGGCACATGAAATAAAGTTGAATGTGTTGCAGGAACCATCAGTCTTGAGTGTTCTTGAATGTTGAGGAAAAAAAGCGTAGGGGAGGCAATTCTATATATTTTACACTTCAATTCTCATTTGCATATTAATTCTTCTGATGAGTCTTTCATGCAATGAACCTGTTTAACTTTATTTCGTGTGGCATTTTCTGAACTTATTTTGTCAGTATTTCTTTTTTTTTAAGGTCTCACTCTGTCGCCCAGATTGGAGTGCAGTGGCCTGATCACAACTCACTGCAGCCTCGACCTCCTGGGCTCAGGTGATCCTCCCACCTCGGCCTTCCAAGTAGCTGGGATTACAGGCACTTGCCACCACACCCTGCTAATTTGTAAATTTTTTTATAGACAGGAGATCTTGGCCTCGCTATGTTGCCCAGGCTGGTCTTGAACTCCTGGGCTCAAGCAATCTTCCCACCTTGGCCTCCCAAAGTGCTGAGATTACAGGTGCGAGCCACTGCACCTGGCTAGTTGTTTCTTGAGTAAGTCACTATTCTAGGTTCTGTGGATACTTTGGCAAAAGACAAAGTTTCTGTCCTCATACGAATAAAAAGATCAAAGGTTGTGTTTCCTAAACTTTACTCATCCAAGGGTCAACCCCTCAATATTTGCCACGTTGGCACTCACCAGCGCCATTATTTACCCAACACTTTTCTTTAAATTTGCTCACTTTTCTTCACTTTCCTAGTTCCATTTTAAGAGAATGGTTAACATCAGTATTATAATATTAAAAAAATGCTGCGTGCCATAAATAGGAATTACAACTAAAAATAAACACTGTGCTATGAAAACAAAATCCCATTATTAAGTCCTACTAGATACTATTGTCCAAATAAGGCTTTGAGCCAGAGTCCTGTCCTCTTTTTTTTTTTTGGTTAAAAGGGGAGATTATTAAGTATTAGAAATGTGGTAGAGAGATACTAGTATTAAATTAGAGTTTTCTCTTTTTGTGTAATCAGAAGGACTGAAAGGGCCATTCCAAAAGGATTTATTTTTCTAGTCTGTGTTTCAAAATTATTTAATGGGTGTCTCTATGTAACCCGATGTGAACTTGTGGTTCATCAAACATACCTTAGGTGACATTAGTGGTGCCCATTCTATAGCCCGAGAAACAGCGGTCTAGGAAACAGTATGTGCGGGTTGCCTTCCTTGTGCACAAAACTCTTCTTTGCATACAAAACTCTTGGTCCAAACATAAACTGGGCACGCTCTCACATGCCATTAGGAAGCTGAATGCTAAGCCTGACTACCAGGAAGACTGTCTCAGTCCTTTTGGGCTGCTAGAACAACATGCCATAGACACAACAGAATAGCTTAGACACAACAGAAATTCATTCCTCTCAGTTCTGGAGGCCGAGCGACCCAAGATGGAGGCACCAGCATATTCCGTTTCTGATGAGGGCCCGTTTCCTGGTTCATAAGGGCAACTTCTCGCTGTATTCTCACCTTGTGGAAAGGGCTAGCTAGCGCTCTGAGGTCTCTTTTTTGTTCTTTATTTTTATGTTTTTTAGAGATCAGGTCTCACTCTCTTGCAATGGTTTGATCATAGCTCACTGGAGCTTCAACCTCCTAGCCTCAAGCAATCCTCCTGCCTCAGCCTCTTACGTAACTGGGACTATAGGCGCTCACTGCCACTCCTGGCTCACTTTAAATTTTTAGAAAACTTTTTGTAGAAATGGAGACTTGCTATGCTGCCCAGGCTGGAGAGGACCTCTGGATCTTATCACCTTCCAAAGTCCCCACCTCTTAATACTGTCACTGTAGGGATCAGGATTCGAACCTATGAATTTTGGGGGAACAGAAAGCAAGAGCCAAACCAAGACTTATCCTTTGCTCATTCATGGTGACTGTCCCCTCCCGTTCTGTCCTTCAGATAAGAAAGAGGCATGCGTCTTTCCCTTTATCTACAAGGGGTCTGTTTACTTCTCTTGCACCAGAACCAACAGCTTCTCCCCTTGGTGTGCAACCAGAGCTGTGTACAATGGCAGATGGAAACACTGCATGATCGAAGGTGAGTGGGATTATGCTGTCCCTGTCAGCAGGCTTCTGGACAGGGTGGATTACAATAAAGGGTGTGTGGCTGTATACGACAGGATCATATTTTTGCAGACAAATTATGCAGACAGTGTATGTGTGCATTAAAAGTACTCTGGGAGACCAGACACT
Source organism: Cephalopachus bancanus (assembly GCA_027257055.1). Taxonomy (NCBI): domain Eukaryota; kingdom Metazoa; phylum Chordata; class Mammalia; order Primates; family Tarsiidae; genus Cephalopachus; species Cephalopachus bancanus. Next base: position 419,807 of record JAPVLO010000621.1, read on the forward strand.
GAATGCTAAGAATGGGAAATAATGTTAATAATGATCATGATAAGAATGATACTCTCACGCCTGGTGCGGTGACTCAAGCCTGTAATCCCAGAACTTTGGGAAGCGGAGGTGTGAGGATTGCCCGATCCCAGGGGATTGAGACCAGCCTGGGCAACTTGGCAAGACTTGTCTCTATAAAAAAAATCAGAAAGTTAGCCAGGTATGGTGGCGTGCACCTGAGAGGCTGAGATGGAAGGATTGCTTGAACCCAGCAGGTTGAGGCTGCAGGAGCAGTGATTGTGTCACTGCACTCCAGTCTGGGCGACAGAGTGAGACTCCTACTCAAAAAATGTATACATATAGTGCTTTCTGGATGAGAGATAAATAATAATATTATCATATAATATTGTAAGACCAGTTGACCAAATGGAACCATCATATTCTTTGTCTCACTTAATTTTCTAAATTAATAAGGAGAAAAAGATCCTCAAAGTGTAAGAAAGAAGGGATTTGAGAGATTCTGTTTACTTTTTTCCCCAAACCAAAGGCATTTTTGATAATTATATGATTTTTGGATCTTCTGTAATTTAATTTGTTTTAGCCAGTAACCTAGTGTCAGGCAGTTACATTGTTCTTGTGAGTATCCAGGTTTGGAATATTTAGGATTTACTTTTCCTGATATTATTGCTTTTGAGTCTCTTAGATCAAATGCCCTCCCTTTTATAATAAACATACTACAATGTCCCTTTCACTATCCTGAAATGAAATGTACAAATAATGTCACTTATCCATATTTATAATTTCAAAATAGATCAACACAATTCCTTAGCTGTAATACAAGACAGAAATAAAACGAAGGAAATGTATAATAAAGTAATAGGCATGCATGGCCATAACTAACCTAAAAGGCATTAAAAAGTAGCTTGAGGTTTACATCTCAAAGCAGAATCTCTTTGATTATAGGAGCTAAACATGATGACAAAAAGTGCCCCCACACATTGAAAGGAAACAAAACTTAGGGGCAGTATCACCTCTGCTGAAAACCACCACTCCAGTTCAGGATCAACTGCTTGAAGCTGAATGAGAAATAGAAATTTTCTTTTTTTTTTTCCTGAATTCTGGAAGAGAGGTCCCCACGATATGCTTAAGACATACAAAGTGTGGCAAAACGATGCCAAAAGTGTGTACACCTAGAGGTGTTAGGTTCCCATGATATCATTGTTTTGAACAGATTGAGAAATTGAACAACCTCCTTTCTGATGAACCCTCCTTCAACCAAATCACCCAGGGCCCCTGTTTAGATGAAGACTTGCCTTTTGAATCTCTTCCCCTGAGTTTTGGTCTCTGAACCAAGAACTGCTCTTTGAAACCATAACTGGCAGTTTTCTCACCACCTCAGTAGGTAGATGAGCTTCACATGTATTTCTAAAGACAGCCAGGCAGGATGCTTCTCCTCACTGAGATCAGAAATGCGTATCTGTATGACAATGCCTGAGATGTTAGTTCAAGATATGTACATATGACATATGTCACTTATGAAACGTATCTTGAATTAACATCTCTGGGCATATATACACATATAAATATATTTTACATATATCCTATATATTAATCTATAAATATTACATAATATAGTAACACAATACATTAAATAATATTTAATTTATTAACTATATCAATATATGTGATATATATTAAATATACTGGTATGTTCTGATATATTAATATATTTGATATATCATGTTTAGATATTAAACATATATTAGCATATAAATAAATTAATATAAATTTTATATCAATATAAAATATATAATTAACATATATTAATATATAATATAAAATTAAGTATATTAACACTTATATTTGTGTATGATATTTAAATATATTTATATATTAAGTATATTAATATACTTATAATAATTAAAGATATTTATATGTATAAATCTAAATACATAGAAATATAATCCATGCAGAGGTTTTTCAATTTTTATTTTTATTGCCAATTGGCATACTTTCTCAGTAAGGATGAAGTGCCACAATACACAAACCAGAAAAATAGGAGTCATCCCTGAGTTTTCTTTCCCTCCCACCTTATATCTAATCCACCGCCTTCAAAGTAGACTCCAACTCTAGCCTCTTCCCACTCCTTAAACCACCTCATCTCTCTGCCGTAATAATTTGCTAACTGGTCTCCCCAAGACCCTTCTCACTCATGTCCAATCTATTCCTTTCACATCTGTCTGAGAGAACTTTCTAGAATGTGAAGTCAGAGAATGCAACTCCCTTGCTCATCCCCTCCATGGCTCACCAGGACACTTGGGAGAAAGCCCTCGCCTTGGTCTGCGGCCTCTACGTGACCTTGTCCCTCTCTCTCCTCACTTCTTCCACCTCCTTCTTTGCTTGCTGAGCTCTGGTATGGTGGTCACCATGCGGTTTCTTGAATATTCCAAACTTCTTCCTGTCTTTGAACTCTTTATACTTTTGTTCTTTCTACTTGAGACTCGCTTCCCCTCAGATTTTTGTATGGTTGGCTTCTCCTTGTCACCTGTTTAAAGAAGCCCTCCCTCACTGGTTCACTTATGTGAGGCCCCTCATCACTCCCAAATGATCCCAATTCCCTCAGTATGTGTGAATAATTCTACCCACCACAAGATATACTGTCTGAAACAGCATTATCAAACTACATTTGTGCTGGGAAACTCAGTTCGTGTATCTAAGTTGCAATAAGGCACCGGCATCCCAATGACAACTTTACTATATTTGATTTCACTGAGATTTTCCCCAGTAATCTCAGCATTTTTTTATAGATCAAGATCTTGACTCCCTCTGCTCATAAACCAACAAGATTATTTATCTTGACTTTATCGCTATGGGTTCAATGGTGATTTTAATCATTTTGCTCTTAAGACGCTATGTGATGTACATTAAGTTTGTTTGTTTGACAGATGGGGCCATCATGGGTTGAGATTGGGAACCCCTCGGAGAAGCTTTGAGGATGAAAGGATAGTTGGTCCTTGAACAACACAAGAGTTCTTCTCTTCTCTTCTCCTTTATTTTCTTCTCTCTTCTTTTCTTTTTTTGAGTTGGGTCTCACTCTGTTGCCCAGGTTGGAGTGTGGTAGCACTATCATGGCGTACCATGGCCTTGACCCCCACCATGCAGTTGAAAATTTGTGTATAACTTTTGGCTTTCCCCGAACTTAACTATGAATTGCCTAGTATTGACTGGAAGTCTCACCGATAACCTAAACAGTCAATCAACCCATAAATATTGAACGCCGTACTCCTATACTGAAGTAAGTTAGAGAAAAGAAAATCATAGGAAGAGAACATATATTTATGATTCATTAAGTGGATCATCATAAAGCCCCCATCCTTGCTATCTTCACATTGGATAGGCTGAGGAGGAGGAGGAAGAGGAGGGTCTTGCAGAGGCAGAAGAGGTGGAGGGGGTACAAGGGGGTGCAAATTCACAGTAGCACACTTGGTGTGACTTTTACTGAAAAAAATCCGCATACCTGTGGACCCTCGCGGTTCAAACCCATGTTGCTCAGGGATCGACAGTGTGTCGAGGAGGCGAATGCCTGATACCACGAACTCACCAGGTATCTTCCAAACCTGATGGTGGGCCTGTGCTTCGACGGGTGATTGGTTGATGGACTGGTTGGTGATTAAGAGACTCTGTCCTGTGAATGATGGGAGGAAGCTGAGCCACTCATGACTCCGTTTTGAACAGATTACCCACGATGTGTCTTCCCCTTCGTCTATCGAGGAAAATCCTACGACAGCTGCATTACGGAGGGCAGCCTCTTTGGGAGGCTGTGGTGCTCGGTCACCTCCAGCTTTGATGAGATACATCAGTGGAAATTCTGCGAAACCAATGGTGAGCCCCAGGAGCAAAGGCGGGTGTGTGATGAGAAGGAGAGGGGACAGGGAATGTCCTTCTGAGGGGAGGCAGGGCACCGTGGAGGGCAGAGCCGCCAGGGGAAGGATTTCCAAGTGTCTGCTCAGAGAGTACGCTGTGACAACCAGACAGACGGGGATGTCTCGAGGCCACGTTCTCCCAGTCCCCAACACCAGCATGCAAAAGCAGATGTTCTGAGAACTGAAATGATTGTCACCAACTGACCAGGTTCTTGCACCCCCACTGCCCAGAGAGTCAGTTCACTGAGACAGCAGCTGTCACAGTAGAGAAAGAGTTTAATGATCTCTGGGCACCATGCAGAAGATGGGAGCTATTTCTCCAATCTGTCTCTCCAAGAATTTTTAGGTTTGGGTTTTTGAAGATAATCTGGCAGGCGGGTGGGGTAGGGAAAGGGCACTGCTGATTGGTTGGGGGTGACGTCATGGGGGTGCCAAAACTGTTTTTGTGTGCAAAGCCATGAAAGTCAGGATCAGTCAAATTAAATTCTCAGCACAGGTCACGGACCTGGGTGGGGCCAACTGGTCTGAAACTATCAAAGAGGCTTGACAACAGTCATTGCGGAAGTTACAAGTCTTGTGATCCCAGTAACCTAATGCCAAGCAGTATGCCATATGGAGAAGAAAACTAGGGGGACCAAAGCTGGTGACCCTGCACCTCTGCCTATGACTTTACAGAAAGGTGTGTGGGAGGACATCAATTCTCCGGGTACCCCCAGGGTGGTCACAGGACCTCAGGCTCATTGTTCAAGGGAAAATAAGTTCATCAGTCTTGGGGGCAGCTTTGGGGGAAGGGCGGGAGGTCCGTGATGACGATCGATGATGAGTGGCTGCTCTCTGCTGAAACCACAACGTGTGAGCATCATGCCGGAAGGCAAACTCAGACACAGAATGTAGAAACCACAGGTGTGTTAACGTTAACTGACACCTGCAACTTTGCAGGACTTGGGTCTTTTCCACAGCTTTTACCCTGTGCCTCCATTAAGTTTAAACATCTATTAAATTTATATAGGTGTTTTCACTATGAGCCGTAGTCTTGACATTGGTTTCGAGTACTTCTGTTTCTAGAACTGACAATAGCCAGATTCACCCAAGGACAGACCCTACTGCATTTCAATGCAGTGTAACATCTAATTTCTTTTCTCTTCTCTTCTTCTTTTTTTTTCTCTTCTCTCTTTCTTTCTTTTTTGAGTTGAGGTCTTGCTCTGTTGCCCAGGCTGCAGTGGGATAGCACGATCACAGCTCACCGCAGCCCAGACCTCCTGGGCTCAGGCAAATCCTCCTGCCTCAGCCTCCCGAGTAGCTGGGACAACAGGTGTACGCCACCCCACCTGACTAGTTTATTAATTTTTTTTGTAGAGTTGAGGCCTCACTATGTTGCTCAGGCTGGTCTTGAATTCCTGGACTCGAGCAAGACTCCCGCCTCAGCCTCCCAAAGTGCTAGCATTACAGGTGTGAGCCACCATGCCCGGCCAACATCTAATCTTAATTCTATACCTAACCCTAACTGAATAATGACCACCATTCATTTCATGTCCTCTTTGTACTAGACTTTAGTCCAGGAGATTTGTATGTAATATCCCACTGAGTCTTTCCAGGGCAGCACTAGGAGATGCCATTCCCCCGTCCCTAAGAACTTCCCAAGGCCACACTCCTAGGCTATGTCAGAGTTAGAATTTGAATTCAAGTTCATATGACTCAAAAGCCCATGCTCTCTCATTAAGCACTTTTGCCTAATTTATTTTTAGAGACAGAAATGCATGCAAAACACTTTTCCACGGGCATACTTATTCTTGCATAAAATCTTTATCTTTTCTCTTTACACTCAAAGCATCCTAATTTCATCTAAACCTCAATTTTATTCTAGCCCTGGCCACCCAACACTCATGTTCTCAACTCTAAACCAGCCTTATCCTTAAATTCCAACATAACTGTGTCCTAATGCTTAATCTAATTTTTCATCCAAGTCCAACTTTTTCTCTGTCTCCACTTTTGGCTCTAAATTCTATCATTCATACATCCATAGCCTTAGCGAATTTTTTAAACCCTAAATCAAATAGATGAGTTGAAAAAAATACGTTTGTTGGTAATAAAACACCGTGTATAGTGCTAAGTCCATTTTAAAGCTTGTCGTAAATGAACTCTAATCTAAACTTCTGTTTATTTATTTTTTAATTTTTTTTTTTTTTGAGTTGAAGTCTCACTCTGTCGCCCAGACTGGAGTGCAGTGGCCGCTCCCGGTCACTGCAGCCTCGACCTGCTGGGCTCCGGCGATCCTTCCGCCCCAGCCTTCTAGGTAGCTGGAACTACAGGCACGCACTACCACACCCGGCTAATTTTTTGATTTATTGTAGAGATGAGGTCTCGCCAAGTTGCCCAGGTGGGTCTCGAACCCGCAGGCTCAGGCAATCCACTCACCTCAGCCTCCCAAAGCGCTAACTTCTGTTTATTTTTAACAGTATCCAGGTTCCTCAGACCCAATGCTGATGGAGTAACAGATTAACATTTGCATAAACCACCAAACAAATGTCCAAGAAAAGTCCCTTGAGCTCTGGCTCCCGCCTTTACATTGGGAAAGTTGTTGATTCTCTTGGTCACTTTCATTGTCTGCAAAATAAGGACACTAGGCAGAACTTCACATTGTTTTTGTAAAAAGACTGGGGCTCACTTTCATGCAGGATCTATCACGGTGCTATCCCAGGCACCTAAGAAGTGTGATCTCAGTCGGGCATGGTGGCTCACACTGGTCATCCCAGCACATTGGGAGACAGAGGCAAGAGGAGTGCCTGAGCCCAAGGGTTTGAGACCAGTCTGGACAACTTGGAGAGACCTCGTCTCCTCAATAAATAAATAAACAATTGGCCAGGTATGGTGGCACGCACCTGTACTTCCAGCTACTTGGAAGGCTGAGGAGGAAGGATCACCTGAACCCAGCAGGTGGAGGCTGCCGTGGCCGTGAGCGTGCCACTGCACTCCAGCCTGGGTGACAGAGTGAGACTCTGACTCAAAAAAAAGAAAAAAAAAAGAAAAAAAAGAAGTGTGTGAGTTCTTCTCTTCTGCTGCCATCTGAACTGTGAACCCCAAAGGGGACTTTGAAGAGAGAATTGGGTTAGAATTCTGCTGCTGCCTTTACTGGTTGTGTGATCTTGCATATGTTAGATAATAAAAATGATAATGATCATTGTACAGTGAATTTTCAGTAAGCGTTTGCTCTGTGCCAGGCAGTGTGCTATTCCTCAGAACAATCCCTTTGAGGTAAATCTGATTATTAGCCCTGTTTTACAGATGTGAAAACTGAAGTTATTAGAAACTGAGCTGTGATTTGATAGAAAGTTAACCTTCAGAATGTGGGCTTTCTTTATTGTTAGAGACAGGGTCTTACTCTAAGCTGTAATGTAATAGAAGTGTAACCTTCAGAATTTGGGCATTATATTATTATTATTATTATTATTTAGAGATGGAGTCTCACTCTGTCACCCAGACTGGAGTGCAGGGGTGTGATCAAAATTCACCATAGCCTCAAACTCCTGGGCTCAAGTGATCCTCCCACCTCAGTCTCCTGAGTAGCTGGGACTGTAGTTATATACCACCACACTCAGCTAACTTTTAAGTCTTTTCGTAGAGATGGGATCTTGCTTGAACTCCTGGTTTCAAGTGATGCTTCTGAACAGTCCTTCCAAAGTGCTGGGATTACAGGTGTGAGCCACAACACCTGGCCAGAATTTGTACTTTTAATCACTAGTCATCAGTGCTTCCGAACCCCAATCCTTCAGTCAAACTATGGCTTCCCCTAAAACACTACAACAAAAGCCTGTCAATTAGGCAAGACTGAATTTATTGCTAACCAAAGTAAGGGAGATTACTGCTTTGACAGAATCTTATTAGTATCTTGGAGCAGGAATGGCAAAGTCGAGATATGGATGAGGTCTTGGAGTCTGGCTGAAGCTGAGTCTTTTTTTTGAGTCAGAGTCTCACTCTGTCACCCAGGCTGGATGCAGTGGCACGTTCACAGCCACCGCAGCCTCCACCTGCTGGGCTCAGGTGATCCTTCCGCCTCAGCCTTCCAAGAAGTTGGAACTACAGGCATGCACCATCATGCCTGGCTAACTTTTCTTGATTCATTGTAGAGACGAGGTCTCGCCAAGTTGCCCAGGCTGGTCTCGAACCCGCGGGCTCAGGCAATCCTCTCACCTCGGCCTCCCAAAGTGCTGGGATTACAGGTGTGAGCCACTGTGCCTGGCCGAAGGTGAGTGTTTCATTGTGGGGTTGTGATTTGGATTGGGTAAGGATCATGATATTATAGTTTAGGGTTGGTGATCATAATAAGGTGAAATTACCAAGGACAGGGTTTCACAGAGTCTTGATGCAATCTGCCGAAAAAGTTGAACAGTCTGGTGTGAATTTAAATAGCTTTTCAGAAAGTTTCTGGGATAAACAATAAAGTTATTTGCAACTTTTATCTTCCTGGGCAATAATTTCCTAGATTAGTAGAGTCAAGTTGATGATGACTGGAAAACAACAGTCATGTAGTGTAGACAGTAAGCTATGCAAGCGTGGATGGTTTTGGTTCTCACTTATTTATAAAATGGAAATAACAGGCCAGGCTCAGTGGCTCCACCAGGAATTCCAGCACTTTGGGAGGCCAAGGCGAGTGGATTGCCTGAACCCACGGGTTCGAGACCAGCCTGGTTGGCGAGACCTCGTCTCTACAATAAAAATAAAAAATTAGCCAGGTGTGATAGCACATACCTGTGGTTCCAGCTACTTGGCTCTAACACCCAAGAGAGGTGCCAATATAAAATTTTCCTTTTTATAGGGGCAGCCATGAGTGTGCCACTGCACTGGTCAACAAAGTGAGACTCCAACTTAAAAAAAAATGGAAATAATAGCATCACCCAGAAGTTGCTTGGAAGGTTCAGTGTTGTACAGGAAGTCCCCTACATATGAACCTTCAAGTTGCAAACTTTAAAAGATGTGAACGTGTGTTTGCGTGTCCAATCACATAAGTGAGTTCACGTGTCTGGCATATATTGTCACATGTATGCCACCTCTACAAGAGGGTTGTGCTTTTGAGGACTGTATTGAGTACAGTAGTGTGGTATCTTTATTTCAAGCCCAAGATGTGTAAAAGCCGTAACGATGCAGCCGGTACTGTCTAGCTGATGGTGCTACTTGGGTACTTAGGCTACTTTGTTGAACCTACGAACACATTGGGATTATGAATGCGCTCTCAGAGTGGAATTCATTTGTATGCAGGGGACTTACTGAATTGCCTTTCATGAGATAAGGGGTGGAGCATAGTGTGTATGTGGTCAACAGAAACCCTTGTCATCTCTTCTTGACCTGTAACCTTTCCACCATCCTTTTCAGAGTATGGGGGAAATTCTTTCAGCAAGCCCTGCATCTTCCCCTCCATCCACAGGGATAACATGGTCTTTGAATGCCTTGAAGATGAAAGCAACAAGCTCTGGTGCCCGACCACAGAGAACATGGACAAGGATGGAAAGTGGAGTCTCTGTGCAGACACCAGTAATCTGGGGAAGGGCGTGGGTGGGCGCGGGTGTATTCTTTCATTTATTCACTCAACAAACAGCTACAGAAGCCCTACGGTGTACCAGACCCAGTGTTGGGCACTGGGGATCTGGTGATGATCAGGCAGAGAGGGTTCTGCCCTCATGAGCAAATAGCATCAATGATGTGATACCCAGACAGGCTCTAACACCCAAGAGAGAGGTGCTAAAATAAAATTTTCCTTTTTTTTTTGAGTCAGAATCTCATTCTGTCACCCAGGCTGGAGTGCAGTGGCACACTCACGGCCACCGCAGCCTCGACCTCTGGGCTTAGGCAATCCTTCCTCCTCAGCCTTCCAAGTAGCTGGAACTGCAGATGCACGCCACCATGCCTGGCTAGTTTTTTTTGGTGTGTGTGTGTGTGTGATGTATTGTAGAGACAAGCTCTCACCAAGTTCCCCAGGCTGGTCTTGAACCCCTGGGCTCCAGCAATCCTCTCACCTCCAGGCTCCCAAAGTGCTGGGATTACAGTAAAATTTTCAACATGTTAAATACCTGACTCTTTGGAATGTAGAGTAAGAACATGCCAGGGTTTTAAACAAAACCATGTTCTGAGGGAGCCAGAAGGATACTAAAGCCAGTTCAAAGGAGATTACAAAAAGTACATATGGTCAGTGAAGAAAAGAATACTGAGTTGAAGCAAGATTGCTACATTTGGTACAAAATCTATGAACATCTAAGGGGTGGTCGAACCGTTCAGGTTAGGTCAGGTGCAGAGGCCTACACTTGTAATCCTAGCACTTTGGGGGGCCAAGGTGGGAGGATTGCCTGAGCCCAAGGGTTCAAGACCAACCTAGGTAACATAGCGAGACCTTGTCTCTCCAAGGAAACAAAAAAATTAGCTTGTAGGTCGGGCTTGGTGGCTCAGCCTGTAATCCCAGTGTTTTGGGAGGCCAAGGCGAGTGGATTGCCTGAGCCCGCGGGTTCAAGACCCTCCCGGGCAACTTGGTGAGACCTCGTCTCCACAATAATAATAATAAAAATTACCTGTAGTTCCGACTACTTGGAAGGCTGAGGTGGAAGGATCGCCGGAGCCCAGCAGGTCGAGGCTGTGGTGGCCGGGAGCGTGCCACTGCACTTCAGTCTGGGCGACGGAGTAAGACACCAACTTAGAAAAAAAAAATCAGCTTGTAATCCCATCTATTTGGGAGTCTGTGGTGGGAGGATCACCTAAGTCCAGGAGGTTGAGGTTGTGGGAAGTCTAGTCTGGGTGACAGGGTGAGACCCCTACTAAAAAACAAAACATAACAAAAAGCTTTGAAGTCTTGTCTACCAGATAGAAATTATTTGCATCTATTGAACTAAAATCATTCACAACCTGTTAATCTTCTACAAGTTACATCTAAGAGTTACATCAGAGCCTAGATCTCCAGTCAATGGCAAATAGTAAGTCAAACAGTGGTCGCTGGGATCTGAAAACCCACCTCTAGACCAAAGCATGACCAATGCCTGTCCTTATGCAGCCCCTAATCCAAGAACAGCTTTTATAATTTTTTTAGTTGGGATCTCACTCTGATGCCCAGACTGCAGTGCAGTGGCACAATTATGGCTCACCACAGCCTCGACCTCCTGGGCTCAGGTGATCCTCCCACCTCAGCCTCCCAGGTAGCTGGGACTACAGGTGTATGCAGCCATGCCCAGCTAATTTTTAAAAAATGTTTTGTAGAGATGAGGTCTTGTTATATTGTCCAGGCTGGAGTTTTCACATTGTTATATGGATGGAAAAAAAATAAAAAGAAAAATAATTTGTGACTGTTAAAAATTATATGAAATTCAAATTTCCATATACAAAACTGTATTGAAGCACAGTCACTCCCATTCATTTGTGGATGTCTAATAGCTGCTTTCTGGTTAAGTAGTTGTGTCAGAGACACAGAGGCTGTATTATGCACACAGTCAAAAATATTTACAGAAAAAAGTTTTTTGACTCTGTTAGAATATCAGATGACCATAGGGATGTGATAGATATTGTTCTAGGATAGCATAGAAAGGTCATGTGGTGATCTTTTGGTCTTATTTCAAAGTCTGATTCGTTTTTGTTAACAAAAGATAGCAAATTTAGGGCCAGGCGCAGTGGCTTACATCTGGAATCCCAATACTTTGGAGGTTGAGGCAGGAGGATTGCTTGAGCCCAGGAATTTGAGACCAGCCCGGGCAACACAGCAAGACCTCTTCTCTACTAAGAATCAGAGCATTAGCTGGGCGTGGTGGTGCACGCTTGTAGTCCCAGCTACTTGCGAGGCTGAGGCTGGAAGATTACCTGAGCCCAGGAGGTCAAGGCTGCGATGAGCCATGAGGGTGCCACGGCACTCCAGCCTGGGCGACTGAGTGAGAACCTCAAACAACAACAACAACAACAACTTCAACAACAACAACAAAGATAGCAAATCTAGTCTGGTGAGGTGATCGGGGAAGAAGCCCCAGAGAAGAAAAACATAACTCTAGCAATGTGTCTTCATGGTTCTCTTGTTTAGATGATCAGCGGGTCCTGGTCTGGTATCCTTTTGTCCAGGAACAAGGCTCTTCCTTCACACCTCCACTTCCTTATAAGTTCTGTGAGTTTCCAACCCCTATTTGGGGGTCTTGCATGGCTGTACCCTGGTGACACCACGTTACTCACTTCAGTGAGCTGGAGGTGAGAGGGTATCACGCTGGAAGTTGATTCCCACTATCCAAGGCATTTATGTGTCTATCAAGTCACTGCAAATACCAGCTTAGTGAGTCCTGAACCATGACCGTTATTCCTAGTGGGATCTGCAGAGCTGGGTCCCTGCCAGCCTCTGGTCACAGCATTGCTGTCAGTTGATCCATGCTTCACCTTGTTTTATGTGTGTTTCTGTCTTAAAGACACCTTATTTAATATATATAAGGTCCAACAATTAAATTCATGAACTCCGTGGAAAAGGTGCTCCTTACCTTATTGCTAAATATCACTACAGTTACTACCTCCAAAGTACTCCCCTCGGGAAGCCACGCACCAACACCAATGCCCAGTCCACCTGTCAAAGCAATTTTGGAACTCTTTTTCTGCAGTGGCCATCAGAACTATCGTCGTATTGCCCCTGATGTCCTGAATGTCATCAAATGTCTTCCATTCAGTATTTCCTTTTTCTTTGGGTAAAGAAAAAAGTCACGGGAGACCAGATCAGATGAGTAGGGAGGGTGTTCCAATACAGTTATTTGAATGGTAAGTGCACAGTGGCAAGTTTGTGACCTTAATTGTCAGACCTGAACAAATGACGATCACAACTCTGATGACAATTCCAGAAAAAGAATTCCAAAATTGCTTCGATGGGTGGACTAGGCGCTGGTGTTGGTGCATAACTTCCCAAGGGGAGTACTTTGGAGGTGACAGGTAATGATATCCAGCAATGAGGTATGGAGCACTTTTTTCTAGGATGGTTTGGGAACCTAATTGTCGGACCTCATATTGTTGATTTGTTCACATCAACAGCACTTAAATCTCACCTGAAAGAAGCTTCTCTCAAAACACAGATTGCCTCCATAAGTCTCATTCCAACCTTTTTGTGCTTAGAAACACAGACAGCACTTCACTACACTGGGGCCATTTTATTATTTGAGTCGGGGGTCTCTCTCTGTTGCCCAGGCTGGAGTGCAGTGGCATGATCATGGCTCACTACAGCCTTGACCTCCTGGACTCAGGCGATCCTTCTGCCTCAGCCTCCTGAGTAGCTGTCACTACAGGCACTTACCACCACTCCCGGCTGTTTTTATTTTTTGTAGCGACAGGGGTCTCACTATGTTGCCCAGGCTGGTCTTGGGGCAAATCCTCTGTTCTCTCCCCGGTCCTCCTGGTGACAGGATGTCCTTCTTCCCCTGTCCTCCTTCCCCACTCTATTCTCCTTTTGTATCCCTCCATCTTTTTCCAAGTCCTAATCTCAGATGGCTTCTGACGGAAGCAAACCCAGTCATGCAATGTTCTTCCCACATTTGGGTTTAGGTCAGAACTTACCCCTTCGATGAAAGCCTCTGAGCAGTGCCCCAAATGCACCACCAGGGGCAGCATTTACCCGATTTTTGAATCTGGGGTGGGCTCTGAAGCCCAAGCCTCCACTATAGTGTGAAGACCCCTGAAATAATCTTTGTCTAGCCAGGCATGGTGGCTCATACCTGTCATCCCAGCGCTTTGGGTGGCCGAAGCAGGAGGATCACTTGAGTCCTGGAGTTTGAGACCAGCCTGGGCAACACAGTGAGACCTCCTCTCTACAAGAAATTTTTAAAAATGAGCCAGGCCTGGTGGTGTGTTCCTGTAGTCCCAGCTACTTGGGAGGCTGAGGCGGAAGGATCACTTGCACCCAGGAGTTCAAGACCAACCTGGGCAACATAGCGAGACTTTTTATTTCTTGTCTCTACAAGAAATAAAAAAATTAGTGGACCTGGTGGCATGCCTGTAGTCCCAGCTACTCAGGACGCCAAGGCAGGAGGATTGCTTGAGTCCAGGAGTTCGAGACCAGCCTGGGTAACAGAGACTTTGTCTCTACAAGAAGTAAAAAAATTAACCAGGCGTAGTGGCTTGCCTCTGTAGTCCCAGCTACTCAGGAGGCTGAGGTGGAAGGAAGGATTGCCCAAGCCCAGGAGGTCGAGGCTGTGGTGAACCACAATGACGCCACTGCACTACAACCTGGGTGACAGAGTGAGCAACAAACAGAAAGACCTCTGTGTTGTCCCTTTCCTCTCCCTAGGAATTTCCTCCTTGTCTCCTGGCTTCCCCTGCCGCTTCCCATTCAACTATAAAAACAAGAATTATTTCAACTGCACCAGAACAGGATCAGAGGGGAACTTTCCATGGTGTGCAACGTCCTACAACTATGACAAAGACCACACCTGGGTGTACTGTTGATACTGAGGTAAGAGCAGGGACCAACCTGGTCGTGTCATTGATGGGAAAGGGAGAGAGACTGGGCTCCTCGCCGATGTGAGATCTGTCTCACCCAGCATGTCTGACTAGTTCAGGTTCCTGGCACGGTGGGCTCTCCTTTCCAAAGATAATGTGGAGCGGGGGTGGGAGGAGGCTGGAACAACGTCCCAAATTAGAAAGCTGGAAGAAATTGGGATTTCTCTGGCTAGCGGGGGGGTGGGGGAGGGTGGGGTGAGCAAACCTTCTCAGGCTCAGAAAAGTGTCGTTTCAAGTTTCAAGTCTGGGAGGCGTTGGGTATGAAACGTTAGGAAAGTGGAATTTCTCAAACTGGAGCGTGATATGAAAAGATAGCCAGGTGTGGCGGCTCATGCTTGTCATCCCAACACTATGGGAGGTTGAGGAGAAAGGATTGCTTGAGCCCAGGAGTTTGAGACCAGCCTGGGCAACATAGCGAGACCTCATCTCTGCAAAAGATTTTTAAAAATCAACCAGGCATGATGGTGTGCTCCTGTAGTCCCAGCTACTCGGGAGGTTGAGGTGGGAGGGTTGCTTGAGCCAGGAGTTGGAGGCTGCGGTGAGCCATGACCGTTTCACTGCACTCCAGTCGGTGACAGAGTGAGACCCTAACTCCAAAGGGGGGAGGGGGGAGAAAAAAGAGAAAGAAAAGAAAAGGCAACCTAGAGAAGGGAATGACCTAGACTTCTCTGGTCCCCAGAAGCCATGGTACCATATTGTTGACCCATTACCCCCATTGCTGAGTAGCCGGTCAAGGAAAAACATGGGGTTTACTTCTCTTCCTCCACCATGTGGGCCCCTTCCCCCAACTCAGCACATGAATCACCAGTGACCTACACGGGACCAGCTTTCTCTCTCCTTCTCCTGGCCTTTTCCTTCTGGCTTTCCATCTGGGTTAGGCTTGGTATTCTCCGGCCTATAGCAATGCCCTCCAGACCACCCTAGGGTCAGCTGACCTCGTCGCTCTGTGACTCCTGGAATCTAAGAGGAAAGAAGAGCTCTTTCATCCCGTGTGTGGACAAAACTCCCCTACTCCTCCCCTTAGGGTGGAAAACTCTGGTGGTTCCAGTAATATTTTGTCCTTACGATGCACGTGGCTTACAAATGACACCAAACTCGTGACCCTTCCTGAGTATACCAGCAATATTTTGTCCTTACGATGCACGTAACTTATAAATGACACCAAATTCGTGACCCTTCCTGAAGATACCAGCAATAGTTCGTCTTACGACGCACGTGGCTTACAAATGACACCGAATTAGTGACCCTTCCTGAATGTTGGCTTAGCAATGAAAAATATCTTCCGAGGCAAAGGGGGAGGGGGTTAGGGACTCTGGTTACCATCTTAACAGGATGGGTATTAAAAAACACCCACAACGGTCTCCAGTCTGTGGCTAGGACTAAGAACATGTCTGGTGTCCAGTCTCTGACTTATTTATTTGTGTATTTGAGTTGGGATCTTGCTCTGTTGCCCAGATTGGAGTGTAGTGGCATGGTCATATCTCACCACAGCCTCAACCTCCTGGACTCAGGTGATCCTTCCTCCTCAGCCTCCCAAGTAGCTGGGACTACAGGTGTGGGCCACCACTCCTGGCTCATTTTTTATTTTTCATAGAGACGCAGTCTCGCTATGTTACCCAGTCTGGTCCCAAACTCCTGGGCTCAAGCAATCCTCCTGCCTCGGCCTCCCAAAGTGCTGGGATGACAAGCGTGAGCCACTGTGCCCGGCCTCCAGCCTCTGACGTCTACCCATCAGTCGAACTACCTCCTTGCCGGTGGTCCGCCCATCAAACCTGTTATCATAGAGGTGAGGTTGAGGGGTTCACTGTTCCTTGACCTACTTGCTCCCATGAGGCTTGATACCATGCTGTTGACCCATTAGCCCCATCGTTGAGTAGGGATGGGGGTGTCTAATTGCTCTTAGCTGAGCTGCTTTCTGTAGCTTCTGACACAGTCCAGAAAATTAGTGCAATGTCACCTTTTCATTCGTGTTACATTTTGTGCCACCGCATGTGTATTACTCAAACTCAGGTCTTTGCTTCTGTTTTCAAGGTGAGGAGAAACATCCTCAGAGGAAGACCGCTAGACTGAGGCTGGAACTTGCTGCGTCATTTTCATCGTGTCTTTCAAGCCCACACAATCATCTTTAGAAATTCCCTCTCCACCACCTTGTTGAATCACCCAGTCCTCGGTGAAGAACGATAGGAAAAAAAAAGTGGCATAGCCTCTAATAAAGGAGTCCTAAATTAACCCCAGGGGCTGCCTTTTTTGCTTTCTAGAATGAGAAAGATGGTGAATGTGTGGGGAAGGAAAAGTTGGTGGTGGTCATCGGGGAGAGATCAGGCTCTCAGTCCAGGGAGTTTTTTTGTTTGTTTGTTTGTTTTTTGAGTTGGAGTCTCACTCTGTTGCCTAGACTGGAGTGCAGTGGCCGCTCCCAGCCACCGCAGCCTCCACCTGCTGGGCTCCGGCGATCCTTCCACCTCAGCCTTACAAGTACCTGGAACTACAGGCGCACGCTACCACACCCGGCTAATTTTTTTGATTTATTGTAGAGATGAGGTCTTGCCAAGTTCTCCAGGCAGGTCTCGAACCTGCAATCCACTCACCTCAACCTCCCAAAGGCGCGGGATTAGAGGCTGAGCCACTGAGCCCGGCTAGTCCAGGGAGTTTTAGGGGTAACTGCAGCCTGCTGTCTCTTTCTGGAGAATCACAGACTTGGATGGAATTTGTAGGGACTTATTCACTCATTAACAAATAAATTAGGAAGTAAATGAAGGGTAGATGATTTACTGCAAGACTTGCTGCAATTGCTCCTCTCCCCCGCTGCCCACGGCAGACATTGTTAATTGATAATAGATTGGTGGCTCAGCCTGTAATCCCAGCACTTTGGGAGGCCAAGGTGAGTGGATTGCCTGAGCCTGTGAGTTTGAGACCTACCCGGGCAACTTGGCGAGTCCTTGTCTCTACAATAAACTAAAAAAATTAGCTGGGCGTGATAGCGCGCCTGTAGTTCCAGCTACTTCGAAGGCTGAGGTGGAAGGATTGCCGGAGCCCAGCAGGTTGAGGCTGCGGTGGCCGGGAGCGGCCACTGCACTCCAATCTGGGTGACAGAGTGAGACTCCAACTCAAAAAGCAAAGCAAAACAAAACAAAACAACACACAACTAATTGTTTACAGAATCTGTTTCCCTGAGCCCAGGTGCAAACTCACACTGTAGTGGTTGTTCTCCTCCTCTTCCTCGTCTTCCTTCTTTCCTCCTCTTTCTCTTTTTCTCCCCCCTTCCCTATCCTCCTTCTCCTCTTTCTCCCCCTTTCTCTTCCTTCTCCTTCTTTCTTTCTTCATCTTCCTTTATTTCTCCACCTTCCTCCTTTACCTCTTCTCCTCCTCTAGTAGTCACCTGGAGTCAGTTAAATTTAACTTAAGCAATTGAGAACATTAATGATGCATGTATGGATACAATTTTACTCTCTTGATAAAATAAAAATAAAATTTGACTCCTCAGGCTTGCTTACCACATTGAATACTCAACAGCCGCCACACACAGCTATGTCTGCCACGATGGACGGCTCGGTCTAGAATGTTCTCATCATCACAGAAGATTCTATTGGGTTGCCTGGCTCTGGAATGTAAGCTTTTCGAAGCCCAGCACCTTTATAGAAACATCGCTCTATTTCCGCTCCCCGGAACAATGTCAGGCATAGACTAGGGACTCGACACGTATTTTTTGAGAGGACGAGTGGACGGGTGGACGCGTGAGTGGAGGGATGGAAGGCGATGATGCTGAGGAAAGAGGCCGGGGTCCTCTGTAACAGAGGACCCTGGATCGTGTCACTCTTTACTCAAAACCCTCCCGAGTCCTTAAAACGGTCCCAGGAACATCCTTGCAGGACGGAAACCCTGATCTAGGGTCAACTCCTCTCCAGCCACCCCAGTTGCCGAGCTGTTCATCCAACTCTACTCCTGCCCCGGGGCCTTTGCTGTGTCTTGAATGCCTCTCCCCCAGATAGCGCCCTGTGCCCCATGCACATCCCGGAGTCCCTCCACAGAAGGGCAGCTCCTCCCACATGGAGCTCCCTGAGCCCTGCCTCTGGTCCATTTTTCTCCATAGCTCTTATCAACCTTCCAATACGTGATCTTAGGTACTCATTCCTTATTCCATTCCATGACTTTCTCCTCCCAGGATCACATAAGTGCCTGGGGCCTGGAAGTTCTCTCTGTCTTAGTCACTGCTACAGCCCCAAGCATGGAAGAGTGCCTTGTACATAATGGGCACTTAACACACTGCTGTTGAAGATATGGAGGATGCAAGGAAGTAAAGAGAGAAGGAAAAGATGGAGGAAGGGAGGGAGGAGAGAGGGAAGGAGGGAGAGAGGAAGGTTAGATGGATTTGAAGGTTAGAACTAAAAATAGGTTACCATGGGACCCAGCAAGCCCCCACTGGGCATCCAAAGGAGCTCAAATCCCTCTACCAAAAAGACACCCGGACTTGTAAGTTGATTGCAGCACTAACTACGACAGCAAAAACATGGAACCAACCTAGGCACCCATCAACGGTGGACTGGACCAGGAAAATGTGGTACTGTCGGGCTCGGTGGCTCAGCCTGTAAACCCGCGCCTTTGGAAGGCTGAGGTGAGCGGATTGCCTGAGCCCGCGGGTTCGAGACCCGCCTGGACAACTTGACGAGACCTCATCTCTACAATAAAAAATCAAAATGAGCTGGGTGTGGTAGCGCGTGCCTGTAGTTCCAGCTACTTGGAAGGCTGAGGCGGAAGGATCGCCGGAGCCCAGCAGGTCGAGGCTGCGGTGGCCGGGAGTGGCCACTGCACTCCAGTCTGGGTGACAGAGTGAGATCCCAACTCAAAAAAAAAAAAAAAAAAAGAAAGTGTGGTATATAGACACCATGGAACACTATGCAGACGTAAAAAAAGAAAAGAACAAAATCACGTCCTTTGCAGCAACATGGATGCGGCTGGAGCCCATCATCCTAAGTGAATTGTCAAAGAAACAGAAAATGAACTATTGCGAGTTCTTTCTAATATGTGGGCGCTGAACACTGAGGCCACATGGTACAAGGATGGGAGTAACAGATGCTGGGGTGCTCCGAATGGGGGGAGGGAAGGAGAGAAGTGGGTTGAAAAACGACCCACTGGATGCCACGTCCACCCCCTGGGTGATGGGTTCAAGGGAAGCCCAAACCTCACCATCATGCAATGTACCTACATAACAAAACTACGCATGGACACCTTTGATCTAAAAAAATAAAATACTGTCGGGTGTGGTGGCTCACGCCTATAATCACAGCACATTGAGAGGCTGAGGTGGGAGGATTGCTTGAGTCCAGGGGTTTTAAGAATACAGAAGTGCAAAAATTAGCTGGGTACGGTGGTGTGTATCTGTAGTCCCAGCTACTAGGGAGGCTGAGGGAGAAGGATTGCCTGAGCTCAGGAGGTGAAGGCTGCCGTGAGCTGTGATTGTGCCACTGTCCTCCAGCCTGGGTGACAGAGTGAGACCCTGACTAAATAAATTAATAAAGGAAATTAAATAAAAATTGTCTCAGGATAGTGAAAAACAGCACAAAGGGAGTGGTCATGGGTAAGAGGTTGGGAAATAACATTATTCTGGCCCCCCTTTTTCCTAATTTTTATTTTATAAAGTAAGGTCATTGAACCAGATGGTCCTTTTATTCATCTACTTCATGGACTTCAAAGCGAAAAAAACTTGTAGGAAGGCACGAAGTTGGATGTTTCCTTGCCCTTTATTTTAAGGTTTGCATTGCTGAAGTGTCCCGCTCTCAGCGAAGGTGAGGGGGAAAGTGTCTTTTCCGTTTCGCAGAACAGATCGATGTCAGGATGTGGTGTGTGGAGCAGATGTTCCATCTGACACACACACTGTCCCCGGGCAACCTGGCGTGGAGGCAGGGGGCTTCCAGGAAAGGCTTTGCAACACCCCAGCTGAGCGGAGGATTTGGGGATCCTGCCATCTCTCTCTGCAGGATGACAATTTTTTTTTCTGGGGATTAATTCCCCAGGGATCAGCTTGCCCTAAACCTTGATAATCCAGATTTGTGGTTTAATTCAGTCTCCTGAGTATCTTACACAAGGAGAGGGGTGTGGGAGGAGAGAGAGAGATGGAGAGAGAGGGAGACAGAGAGAGAGAGAGAGAGAGAGAGAGAGAGAGAGAGAGAGAGAAATGACTGTTCTTCCAGGAAATCAGGAAAGAGAGGAGGGAAGTTCACTCTGAACACCTGTTGAATGAGCCATTTCCAAGCCCAGGCTTATCAAGAACCCATTTCTAGCCTCATGACTTATGTGTCTCCTCTTCCCAAGACAGAGAAACTGGGGGAGGAGGCCTTGAAGCGGCTGAAGTAGGCAGCTGAACTTTTTGACAACCCAATAGGAGAAAAGACTGCTTTAATCCACGGGGAAGAGATTCTGGCAGGTCACAGGGATTCAGGACTAGGTGAAGTAAAAGATGTCATTAACTGCTGGGACCTTTTGGAGTGGCAGCTGGACCCTGCTACCATTCATATTTCCATCTGTAGACTCTTCTTAATCTAGTTGTCCTACAGACACCCCCATCCTGGCAAAGATGCTGCTTTCAGTCTAACCTCAATCTGTTCCACTGCATGGGCAGTCTCCATGCGCCCTCCCACCCTCTCTCCTTCAAGGGGCCTTGGTGATTTGCTTTTCCGTAAGCTCTTGATCCACGCTGACCAGGCAGAGAGTGTCTGGGGTTTCCAGGGCTTCCTCAACGAGACATCATCTTCACAAACTCTGCAAAGAGAAATCTCCCATGAGGCACCTCTTTGTAAAAGCAGTCAAACTGTTTTTTTTTTAGTTGGAGTGTCACGCTCCCGGCCACTGCAGCCTCGACCTGCTGGGCTCCAGCGATCCTTCTGCCTCAGCCTTCCAAGTAGCTGGAGCTACCGGCACGTGCTACCACGCCCAACTACTTCTTATTTTACTGTAGAGATGAGGTCTTGCCAAGTTGCCTGGGTGGGTCTCGAACCTGCAGGCTCAGATAATCCCCTGCTTCCACCTCTCAAAGTGCTGGGATTTCAGGCTAAGCCACTGAGCCTGGCCTAAAACACTTTTTTTTAAAGCACTCCCTATGTGTCAGGCATCACTGATGATGCTGGAGAAATCACTTAACCCCTCTGCCTGCATTTCTTTATCTACAAGATGGGAAAAATAGGGTTGTTAGTTTCTTAAGTGGTTTTTAGGATGGTTAAATTACATGAGGGAGGACACTCCCGAAAAACCCTGGAATTTATCTACAAAAAAACTGTGCATTTATTCTTACATGTCTAAACTTCAGCCACCTTCAAAGTACTCTCCGTTTGATGCAATACATCTGTCGAGATGCTTTTTCCACTGCTCAGAACAGTTTTTGAGCTCACTGATTTGGATGTCTTTTAGTTCTTCTACTGTTTTTTATTTCACCCCTTCCATATTAATAAAATGTTTCCCTTTGAGGACTTTTCTCACCAGGGAAACAAAAAAAGTCACTTGGAGTAAGATCAGGTGAATAGGGAAGGTGGGACATGGGGATCATGCAACTTTTGATTAAAAAAAAACTGAACACAGTGCGGTGTGAGCAGGTGGGCTTGTAGATCACCCATCATGAAATGGGTAAATGTGTTGAAAAAAATCTTAAAAAAAAAAATTTCACTGAAGCCCAATGCAGCCTCTCACACTGTCCACAAATGCTGATGCATTTCTGGAACGTGTACCTAGCTGGGGAAGCCTGTACAAGAGGTCCACCCTCCAAAAGACAGTTCTGGTTTTTTGGGTCCCCTTTGTAATGCTCATGAAGCAGATCAAGCATCCCATAAAGAGTAATGGTTAGTATCCCATTTCATCTTCTTAAACCATGTGGGAGGGGTGGGTGCTATTTTACACATAAGAAAACAGAAGCTAGCAGGAGTGACTGCCTGCCTGAGGCCATGTGGAAGACGGTACACAGCAAACCTGGAAGGAACGCAGGCTGTTCCTGGCTTCGTGGTATCTCAAGGCCAGATGGACTTGCAGCCCCACTGGAGTTCTGAGGTCACCCTGTCCTTCCCTTGCCTGTGGCTGGCCTGAGGGTCTGTCTCCCATCCCCAGCCCTGCCCCTTCTAGATTTTCATTGATGTCCACTGTGTACTTGAGCCTGACCAGATTCAGCAGGTATTCGACAAGCATCTGCTAGCTTTCTGTATTGTGACTTGTTGAGTGGATGTGTTTTCTTGATTGATTGATTGAGTTGGGGTCTCACTCTGGAACCCAGGCTGGAGTGCTGTGGCACACTCATGGCTCACCACAGCCTGGGCAAGAGACCAGCTTGGACCACTTGGCGTGACATCATCTCTACAATAGATAAATCAAAAAATTAGCCGGGTGTGGTGGTGCATGCCTGGGGTTCCTGCTAATCGGGAGGCTGAGGTGGGAGGACCACCTGAGCCCAGCACGTCGAGGCCACAGTGACTGTGAGCATGCCCCTGCCCTCTAACCTGGGCGACAGAGTGAGACTCCGAATTACAAACAAACAAACAATCAGGTTTAGTGCATGGTTTCTTCTTATTCTCTTCAAACATTGAGAGAAAAGTGTCATCATCAACCCTGCCTTGCAGATGTGAAAACTGACACAGAGAGTAAGCGACTAAGATGAGCTATATGCGGAGTATAAGATAACCTTGAACTTGAAGCTCTTGAATCTGACCCCGGGGTCCCAGCTGCTAGACCATTCTCTTTCTGACACGACATGTGGTTCCTATGATCAAATGTGCCCCTTGGCCCAGGAAGGGCTGGGTGAGGTGGATGCGAGTTCTGAGCGCAGGTGAGGAAGGGTCCCAGACAGGTGCTCCTTGGAGCCACCTGATGTGCTGAGCTCTTTGGAATGACCCAGGTGGAAAGGGATGGACAAACGCTTCTGTAACTCGCCAACCCCACCAGCTCAAACTCAGGGGGGAGTGAGAAGCAGCGGCCAACTTGGAAAATCACCTGGGTGGCTGGAAGTTCCCGCCATGGCCGCCCCCCACTCCCCATCACCTTCGAAGTCCACGGTGCCATCTCCGTTGACATCAGCCTCCCGGACGACCTCGGCAATCTCCCGTGAGGTGAGCTGCTCCCCCAGGAGCCTCTGCATGGCCTGTTGCAGCTCGGACAGGGTGATCTCCCCATCTCCGTTGGTGTCAAACTGAGGGGGAGCAGAAGATTATGCCAGCAGCAAGCAACGCGAGGACAGCAACGAGGGTGACACAGCTCATGGTTCACTTATTGCGGGCCAAGCTCCAAACCCAAACAGGTTGGGTTTTTAAAAATTTGCATATGGTTTCATTATGTTCTAATCAGCTTTATTGAAGTATAATTGATTTTAAAAACTGCATACACACACATACATATATTGCTTGTTTTTGTTTTGAGTTTGGGTCTCACTGGGCCCCCCAAGACTGGAGTGCAGTGGCAAGATCACAGCTCACCTCCGGGGCTCAAATGATCCTCCCTCAGTCTCCCAAGTAGCTGGGATTGCAGGCGTCTGCCACCAGGTCCAGCTAAATTTTTTTTTGTACTTTTTGTGGAGACGAGGTCTCACTGTTTTGCCCAGGCTGGCCTTGAACACCTGGGCTCAAGCAATCCTCCTGCCTCAGCCTTCCAAAGTGCTGGGATTACAGGTGTGAGTTACCATGCCTGGCTAGCATATATTCAATGTACATAATTTGATGTGTTTGGACATATGTGTACACCTGTGAAACCATCACCTCAATCAAGGTTAAAAATACATCCATCACCTCTATAAGATGCCTCACACTCCTTTCTTTTGCATCTGTGTGTGTGTGCGTGTGTGTGTGTGTGTGTGTGTGGTTGCGTGTGGTAAGAACACTCAACACCGGATCTACCCTTTTAAGAAGATGTTAAAAAATATTTAAAAATCTAATTTTTATTTAAAACATTAGCTGTTAGCAAGCTACAACATGGATCTTGTTTCAAAAATTGTATTGACATTATTTTTAATGGCAAAAACACATTGTATATACATGTATGGGGAATGATGTGGTGTTTTGACACATATATAAAATGTGAAATGATTACATGGAGCTAAGTAACATTTCCATCACCTCACTTACCATTTTTTGTGGTGATACATTTGAAATGTACTCTAAGTTATTTTGAAACATCCATTATTATTGACTAGAGTCACCCTGTTGTGCAATAGATCTCAAAGACCATGCCTTCTGTCTAACCAAAGCTTTGTACTTCCAACCCCTGGTCACCACTACCCTTCTCTTCAATTCTATGAATTCAGCTTTTTAAGATTCCAGATCAGCTGGGCGTGATGGCTCAGGCCTGTAATCCCAGCACTTACAGAGGCGAAAGCGAGAGAATGGCTTGAGTCCAGAGGTTCGAGACCAGCCTGGATTCACCAGAGGAGCTCGGGACCTGCCCATCCAGACCAGCGAGGAGCCGTGGGAGTCTCCCCGTGATGGGGTGAGGGAGTGGGTGAGACAGAAACCCCCCGGCGCCCACACCACCACCATGGACCCTGTAATCCGAGTCAAGGGAGAGCCTCAGTGACCCCTCCAGCCCCGGGAGAGTCCCCACCGGCGTGCTTCTGTGCAAGCCCTCAGGCCCCTGACCCTGCCAGCTCAGCACCAGCTGGGCCCACCCGCCAAGCAGAGAGACCCCGTGCTTTCCTGGTGCACGGCAAACCCTTAAGGCTGCGGCAGCCCCTGCCGCCGTTGCCCCACGCCAGCGAGGGCGCAGCCCAGCAGACCCCGTCTGCGCTGCCCAGCGTGGACCCTGCAGCCAAAATAAGCAGGAGCAGCGAGGCGTGGGGCGCCCCTCCCCCTCCCCATGGGGGCTGTCCCTCCCCCACGTGGATCGCCTGCTCAAACGCCGCAGAGCCCCGGGACCCCACAGCCCTCGGACGCTGTGCTCGACACCCACCGCCGCTCGGGGAAGCCGCCACCACGCTCCCTGCTGCGTCTGCGTGCGCCCCCCCCAGCTCCAACGCAGACCCCACAGCTGGAATAAGCTGGGGTAGCAAGCTGTCGGGGCGTCCTGCACTGCCTCCCACATCAGCTGCCTCTCCCCAGGCGGGGACCGCCTGCTCTGGGCCCCGGAGGCACGAGGGGGCAGCATCCCCGCCTGAGCCCTGCAGCGGAGGCCCGGTGGTCCTCGGAAAGTCCGGCTGTGCAGAGGCCGCGGCTCCCGGCCCCCGCTTTTAAGCGTCATCTGCAGGCAGGCGGCCTGAACTACACCGTCTCAACAACAGCAACAAAAAAAATCACCGTTGCCTCTGGTCACCTCCGAGGCAGTCACAGCGCGACTCTAGCTGCAACTAGGGAACCCATCCGGGCACCGACTTTCTGAGGGGACTCAGGAAAGAAGCCAGCTGACCATACACAACATACACCACAGCCATCCATAAGAACAAAAAGGAAGAAACAATTAAAGAGCCCCATCCCAACGAAGGCGGGAGGGGGAGGACGAGGACGAGGGGGAGAGGGGGAGGAGAGGGGAGGAGGAGGAGAAAGGGGAGGAGGGGGAGGAGGAGGAGAAGGGGGAGGAGAAGGAGGAGGAGGAAGAGGGTGAAGCATTAGCATTCTCAGATGGGAAAAAGCTGCACAAAAACTCTAGCAACACAAAAAACCTAGGGTGTTTTTTGGCCCCCAAACCATCACTCCAGCTCTCAAGCAATGGATCCCTGTCCAGAAGGGAAATTGTCTGCGATGACAGAAATAGAATTCGGGATATGGATGGCAAAGAAACTCAAAAATTTCCAAGACAAAGCGAACTCCCAAAACAAAGAGGCCACAGAAAGAGCTCAAGAATTGAAAGCTGGCATGACCCTTCTAAGAAAGAACCACATGAGTGGTTCCATGAGTACAGTTGGAAATGAAGAGTTCGCTACAAGAATTTCAAAACAGCCACAAACCTTAACAATAGAGTGGACTATTCAGGGCAAAGAATTTCAGAGCATCTTAGAAAAAATAAAGAGGACAGAGTTTTTAAAAACAAAGCCTTCAAAAGGTATGCAATTGCCGGGCTCAGTGGCTCAGCCTGTAATCCGGCGCCTTTGGGAGGCTGAGGTGAGTGGATTGCCTGAGCCCGCAGTTTCGAGACCCGCCTGGGCAGCGAGACCTCATCTCTACAATAAATCAAAAAATCAGCCGGGCGTGGTAGTGCATGCCTGTAATTCCGGCTACTCGGAAGGCTGAGGCGGAAGGATCACTGGAGCCCAGCGGGTCGAGGCTGCGGTGGCCAGGAGCGGCCACTGCACTCCAGTTTGGGCGACAGAGTGAGACTCCAACTCAAAAAAAAAAAAAGAGGTATGCAATTATGTAAAGAGCCCAAATCTACGTCTGATCAACATTCCTGAGAGAGAAGGGGAAATGAGAGCACTCTGGAGAAAGTATTTGAAGACATAATCCATGAACACTTCCCCATCTTGCTAGAGAGATTGGCACACAGATACAAAAAATAATTCTGGGAACTCCTGCAAGATTCTATACAAGACAACCACCCTCAAGGCACATCTTCATTCGATTAAACAAGGTTAGCATGCAAGAAAAAAATCTTAAAGGCAGCTCAAGAGAAGGGACAAAACATTCACCAAGGGAGACACATTGAATAACAGCAGACCCCTCAGCAGAAAACTTATAAGCCAGAAGAGCTTGTGGGCCCATTCCTCATATTCTTAAAGAAAAGAAAAAGCAGCCAAGAATTTCCTATCCTGCCAAACTAAGTTTCATAAATGAAGGTGAGATAAAGTTCTTCTCAGCCGGGCTCAGTGGCTCAGCCTGTAATCCCGCACCTTTGGGAGGCTGAGGTGAGTGGATTGCCTGAGCCCACGGGTTCGAGACACACCTGGCAGCGAGACCTCATCTCTACAATAAATCAAAAAAATCATCCAGGCGTGGTAGCGCATGCCTGTAATTCTGGCTACTTGGAAGGCTGAGGTGGAAGGAGAGCCGGAGCCCAGCAGGTCGAGGCTGCGGTGGCTGGGAATGGCCACTGCACTCCAGTCTGGGCGACAGAGTAAGACTCCAACTCAAAAAAAAAAAAAGTTTTTCCCAGACCAGCCCTTCAAAAGAGGTGCTTAAGTGAGTTCTAAATATGGACATGAAAGAATGATGTCAACTAACATAAAAGCATAATGAAGCATATAGCTTACAGACCGTATCAATCATCCTTAAAATTGAGACCACAAAGAAGCTTCTTAACACCATGACAGAAAAATAATCCTCTCATATCTGCAGTAATTTTGAATGTCAATGGTCTTAATGCTCCACTGAGAAGATACAGAGTGGTGAACTGGATAAAAAACAAGAGCTATCTTTCTGCTTTCTCCAGGAGACCCACCTCATCTCTAATGACACTCATAGGTTCAAGGTAAAGGGATGAAGAAAGATCCACCATGCAAACAGAAGACCAAAAACAGCAGGGGTCGCTATTCTTTTTTTTTTTTTTTTGAGTTGGAGTCTCACTCTGTTGCCCAGATTGGAGTGCGGTGGCCGGGACCTCGACCTGCTGGGCTCCAGCGATCCTTCCGCCTCAGCCTTCCAAGTAGCCAGAATTACAGGCATGCACTACCATGCCCGGCTGATTTTTGATTTATTGTAGAGATGAGGTCTCGCTGCCCAGGCGGGCCTTGAACCCACGGGCTCAGGCAATCCACTCACCTCAGCCTCCCAAAGGTGCGGGATTACAGGCTGAGCCACCGAGCCCAGTGAGTCACTATTCTTGTATCAGATAAAACAGACTTTAAACCAACAACAGTAAAAAAAAAAAAAAAGACAATGAAGGGTCACTATATCATGAAAAGAGCTCAATCCAACAAGAAGTAAGAATGGAACAAGACAAATATAACCATGCTCACCACTCCTATTTAACACAGCACTGGAAGTCCTAGTTAGAACAATCAGGCAAAAGAAAGAAATAAAGGGTATCCAAATAGGAAAGGAGGGTGTTAAATTTTCCTTCTTTGTAGACAATATGATTTTATGCTTTAAAAATTCTAAATGTTCCAACTAAAGACCCTTTGAACTGATACGTGACTTCAGTAAAGTCTCAGGATACAAAAATCAGCATTCAAAAATCAGTAGCATTTCTTCCCACCAACAACGCACAAGCTGAGAACCAAATCAAGAGCACAATCCAATTTAAAATAGCCACCACCACCACCACCACCAACAAACCAACAAACAAAATACACCTGGGAATACATGCAACAAAGGAGGTGAAACATCTCTGCAATGAGAACTACAAAACACTGTTGAAAGAAGTCAGAGATGATACAAACAAATGAAAAAACACTGCATGCTCATGGATTAGAAGAACCAATATCGGTAACATGTCCACACTGCCTAAAGCAATCTACAGATTCAACACAATCCCTATTAAACTACCAGTATCATTTTTCACAGATCTAGGAAAAAAAATACTTAAATTCACATGGAAGTACACACATATAAAAAAAGAACCTGAATAGCCAATCCTAAGCAAAAAGAACAAAGCTGGCGTTAGGGCCAGACTTCAAACTTTACTACAAGACTACAGTGACCAAAACTGCATGATACCGGTACAAAAATAGGCACATAGACCAGTGAAACAGAATAGAGATTCCAGAAATAAAACTTCTGACCTACAACTAATCAACTAATTGATCTTTGACAAAGCAAACAAAAAAAAAATTGGAGGAAAAGACATCTTATTCAATAACCGATGCTGGGAAAACTGACTAATAACATGCAGAAGAATAAGCCTGGACCCCTTTCTCTCACCACATACAAAAATTAACTCAAGATGGATTAAACGCTTAAGTGTAAGACCTCAGATTATCAAAATCCTAAAAGAAAACCTAGGAAACAGTCTGCTGGACATCAGCCTAGGCAATGAATTTAGGACCAAGTCCTCAAAAACAAATGCAGCCAAAACCAAAACTGACAAGTGGGACTTAATCAAACTGAGGGGCTTTTGCACAGCAAAATAACCATCACCAGAGTAAATAGACAACATGAAGAATGGGAGAAAATATCTGCAAACTACCAACAAGGGCCTAATATCCAGAATCTATAGGAAACTTAAATGAGTTGACAGGAAAAAACCAAGTAACTCCATTAAAAACTGGGTAAAGGACACAGAGAGACACTTCTCTAAAAAAGATACACAAGTGGTCAGTGAACATTTGAGAAAATGCTCAACATCACTAATCATCAGAGAAATGCAAATCAAAACCACAGTGAGATATAGCTCACATCAGTCAGAATGGCTCTTATTAAAAAGTCAAAAAATAACAGATATGGGCGAGGCTGTGGAAAAAAGGGAACACTATTACACTGTTGGTGGGGAATGTAAGCTAATTCAGCCCGTGTGGGAACCAATTTAGAGATTTCTCAAAGAACTAAAAATAGATTTACCATTTGACCCGTCAGTGCCACCACTGGGTATATACCCAAAGGAGTGCAAGTCCCTCTACAAAAAGACACCTGGAGTTGTATGTTTATGGCAGCACCGTTCACAATAGCAGAACCATGAACCAACCTGGGTGCCCATAGTGGGCTAGATAAAGAAAATGTGGTACATATAACATGCACCATGGGGGAAAAAAATACACTATGGAATACTACACAGCCATAAAGAGGAACAAAATCGTGTCCTTTGCAGCAACGCTGAGGCAGCTGGAGGCCAGTATTCTAAGCGAATTAACACGAAGACGGAAAACAATATCACATGTTCTCACTTACACATGGGAATTAAACGCTGGTACACACAGACAAAAAGATGGGAACAGCAGACACTTTAAAAGGGGGGGGAGGGAGAGGGGCAAGGGGCTGAAAAACTACCGATTGGGTACCATGAGTGCCATTTGGAGGATGGGCTTACTAGATGTCTGAAACTCACCATCACCTAATATACCCATGTAACAAACCTGCACATATACCCCTTGAAACTAAAAAATTTAGAAAAAGGAAAAAGGTAAATCAGAGCTTGTCACTCTCCTGCTTAAAATCCTCTGGCGGCTTCCCATCTTACTCAGAAGATAATCGTGACATCGACCCACAATGCACAAGCCCCTATGTGACTGGGCCTTCCCTGCCTTCCGCAACTCTGAGACCTCATTTATTTCATGATGGTCTCTAAATTCTAAGACCTCATCTATTTCAGGCTGGTCTCATTCCAGCCCATTCCTGGCTTCTTCCTCTTCCTCAGATATACCTTTTGGCCTTGCAGCATTGGTAAGCTTGCAACTTCCCCAGCCTGGAATGCGATTTCCCTAGAGCAGGGCGTCCCAAAAGATAGGCAAGGGACTTGCTTATAGCCTCTGATAAAATACTTCCTCATGCAGAGAGCTTTCAACTATGCAAGGCAAAAAAAAGGAACAAGTTAAATTAATTTTTAATAGTCAATTTCGGCCGGGCTCGGTGGCTCAGCCTGTAATCCCGCACTTTTGGGAGGCTGAGGTAAGTGGATTGCCTGAGCCCGCGGTTTGAGACCTGCCCGGGCCACTCGGAGAGACCTCATCTCTACAATAAATCAAAAAATTAGCCGGGCGTGGTAGCGCGCACCTGTAGTTCCAGCTACTTGGAAGGCAGAGGCGGAAGGATCGCCGGAGCCCAGCAGGTCGAGGTTGCGGTGGCCGGGAGCGGCCACTGCACTCCAGTCTGGGCAACAGAGTGAGATCCCAACTCCAAAAAAAAAAGAAAGTCAATTTCATTTCATCCATTTTTGTGACTAAACAGCTAAAACTCCTCCATTCCTCATCTAACGCTATCTAGGTGCTATTGTAAGATGCCTTTGAGAAAAACTTTTTAGACTGCTTGTAAAGTCTGTGTTGTACAAGTATACTCAGCCTCTCTAGGATGACATCCTTTCTGGGATTCTGAGACACGGAATGGGAAAGCATAGCAGGAGGATGCTTCTTTTTCTCATATTATCTCCTCAATTAATCCTTTTACCTGTAAGTTAGATATATCTGAAAAAATACTGTGACAGGAGTGTGTTTGAAACACATTAAAGTCCAAGAAATGTTGGGTGTCAATCTTAAATGTACAAAGATGTCATGTTAACTAGCTCATTGCTCTTTCATGTTAACTATTGAAACATATTTAAGTTCAGATTTGCTTTATATATCAGATTCTATAGATAAATCCAAGTCTAATGTGTGAACTCAAGAGAAGAAAATGTTGAGTCCATGAAATGAGGTAAAGTTAATAAAAGTTTGTTCAAAAGGTAAAAAAAAATCAATTTAGCTGGGCTCGGTGGCTCAGCCTGTAATCCCGTACCTTTGGGAGACTGAGGTGAGTGGATTGCCCGAGTCCGCAGGTTCGAGACCCGCCTGGGCAGGCAAGACCTCATCTCTACAATAAAATAAAAAAATTAACCGGGCGTGGTAGCGCATGCCTGTAATTCTGGCTACTCGGAAGACTGAGGCGGAAGGATCGCCGGAGCCCAGCAGGTCGAGGCTGTGGTGGCCAGGAGCGGCCACTGCACTCCAGTCTGGGCGACAGAGTGAGACTCCAACTCAAAAACAAACAAACAAACAAACAAACAAAATCAATTTTATTTAATCCCAAATTGTTAATAAGCTATGTTACTTTCTAAATGCACACTGGATTTCATAAGACAGCATACTGGCCTACTAAATTCTTAGTATGAGCTTTACATACTTAGTCAACATACTTGGTATATACGTTGACTTGCGTATACAAGTATACTTACACTAATTATAATAAGCATACTATGTCTTAATCCAGTGTATATTTATTTTATACTTACATCACTTCTCTATTAAGGCACTCAATTTTTTTCAGAAATGCTTGATTTCTGTAAGATTTATAGTTGAAAAAGTAAACTCATGTATGCAAATGGTTCCAGATAAAAGCTTTTCAATGGTTTTATTTTATTTTAGTTGTGGGGTCCATGTGAGGATTGCATGTAGGTGAGGTTTGGGCTTCCAGTGGGTGCTCTCTGCCCCTGACAGTGGACCTGGCACCCAGTGTGTTGTTGTGTGCTTTTTATCATCCCTCCCTCCCTCCCTCCCTCCCTCCCTCCCTCCCCTGGTGGTGTCCAGCAATCTGTTGTTCCCACCTTTGTGCTTGTGTGACCGGTGATCCGGGCCTGCTTATGAGTGAGAACATACGGTATGCCATGTTTTGTTTCTGTGATAATTCACTTAGGATGACGGCCTCCAGCTGCATCCTCATAGCTGCAAAGGACATGCATCCAGTCCACTTCCGATGGGCACTGGGATTGGCTTTTCAATAACTGAATCAAGTATTTATTTTTAAATTTTAATAAATTGTATTTAAATACTTGGACTTAATTCCAATGGAATACAAATGGAAATTAAATACTTTAATTGGATTACATTTGAATTAAATACAATTGAAACTGTGGTTCCCACTTCTACACTGCTGGTGGAGTGTAAACTAGTATAGCCTCTGTGGAAAACAGTGTGGCAATTCCTAAAAGATCTAAAAATCAACCTCCCATACGACCCCATAATCCCCCTACTGGGAATATACTCGGACTCAAATCACTCTATGAAAAAGACACCTGCACAAGTATGCTTATTGCAGCATTATTTACAATAGCAAAAACATGGAGCCAACTGTGCTACCTATTGAAAGAGGACTAGATAAAAAAGATGTGGTACATATACATGATGGAACATTACACAGCCATAAAGAAGGACAAAATTATGAAGTTCACAGAAACTCGAATGGACTTAGAGGTTATAATACTGAGTCATCTGTCACAGAAACAAAGAACCGAGTATCACATGTTTTCACTCAAGAGCAGACCTTGAACAACTATTGCAATACTGTAAGAAAGGGATTGGCAGTAGTGGGAAACTGCCAGGGGAGAGGTGACAGGAATGGCAGTAGTGGGAAACTGCCAGGGGAGGGGGCACACCTCATCAATAAGGGTCCCTGCATAATGGACATTTATATATCTAACCCTGAATTGTACTCCACATATTTAAAATTAAATATCTTTTAAAAATTGTGGTTCCTATTTCAAGGGCTAGTTGCCCCAGGTGGCCCATGGCTACTGATGTGGACAGAGCATTTCTGTGGTCACAGAAAATTCTGTTGGATGGTGCAGCTATAGATCTTCATAAGAAGTTGAGAGAGAAGATCTCACAGTAGGAGGTAGCGATGTCCTGGAATTTGAACCCAGGTTTGCCTGGTTCCCAAGTCTATGCTTCCAAGCACTATTCTTTACTTTCGCCTTGTGTGGTTGGAAGCTCCCTGATGAGGAAGTCTTTTATCAGGGAATATAAGCAAGTCCCTTACCCTTGCCAGGTTCTACATTTTAAGCATCTCTCCAGCAAGTGGATGCCCTCAAGTTCCCTTCTGGGATCTTGAATTCTTGGATTCCTTCTTCCTATTACGGGCACTAGGAGTGGAGGACTTAACCTTTGCTTTGGAATTGCAGGATACCGGATAAGTTTTGTAATCGTCATGAACCTCAGTCTTCTTATGT
Organism: Cephalopachus bancanus; assembly: GCA_027257055.1. NCBI lineage: Eukaryota > Metazoa > Chordata > Mammalia > Primates > Tarsiidae > Cephalopachus > Cephalopachus bancanus. The sequence continues at coordinate 453,643 of JAPVLO010000621.1, forward strand.
ATAATACGATAAATGACTGCATATGCCTTATGTTTTTTGTGAGGATTAAATCAGATAAATGAAGTAGAGACCTTGATCCATTGCAAGTGTTTGGAATATGTTATTTTCCTTCCCTGTCCATCCACCATGGCTAGGGAAGGAAAAAAAGCTTTGATGGGCACTGTCCATGGTCATGACTAATTGTAGACCTCTGGGGTCTCACTCAACAACCACCAGCACCACGACACACTGTTTTTTTCTTGAGTAGGAGTCTTGCTCTGACACCCAGGTTGTCACGGCCACCACAGCCTAGACTTGCTGGGCTCAGGTGATCCTTCCACCTCAGCCTTCTAAGTAGCTGGAACCACAGGCATGTGACACCACGCCTGGTTAATTTTTTGATTTACTGTAGAGAAGAGGTCTTGCCACATTGCCCAGGCTGGGCTCGAACCCTTAGACTCAAGCAATCCTCTCACCTCTGCCTCCCAAAGTGCTGGGACGACAGGTGTGAGCCACCACATCCAGCCACCATGACGCTCTTAACTCACCTCCTTGAAGGCATCTCGCATCTCCTGGACACCTATCATCCCGGCAGTTTCTTCAAGCAGTTTGGGAGCCATCAGCTCCACAAAGTCATCAAAGTCTACACGGCCACCCACTGGGGATAGATGACATACGGTTAGTGAGACTCCACATGCCTTGATCTCCCATGACCTTTTTTTTGTGCTTCAAGTCAATTCAAGAAATCAATCAGCTCCCACCTGCCTGTTGAGAGCTTACTCTGACCTTCTCCCTTCACTTGGCCAACTATAGCTCTCATGACCCTCTATTTTTTTTTTTTTTTTGGGTTGGAGTCTCTGTTGCCCGGGCTGGAGTGCAGTGGCACACTCATAGCCATCCCAGCGTCAACCTGCTGGGCTCAGGCGATCCTTCTGCCTCAACCTTCCACGTAGCTGGAACTACAGGTGCACGCTACCACTCCCGGCTAATTTTTCGATTTATTGTAGAGATGGGATCTCGCCAAGTTGCCCAGGCTGGTCTCGAACCCATGGGCTCAGGCAATCCCCTCATCTCGGCCTCCCACAGTGCTGGGATTACAGGCTTGAGCCACCATGCCCGGCCAGCCCTCTAATTTTAACAGGAGTTGACAGGGTGTGCATGGTGGAAGGTACTAACTATGTGAACTTCGGCAAATCTCCTTATGGGTTAAGACCTGTGCTCTCTCACCTGTAGATCTAGAGATGGAGGAGTATGAATTAAATGAGCACCCAAGTCTTTTTCAGATAAGAATACTATCTTTGCCTTGCATTCAACCTTGTTTGCTCAGTGACGTGTCCAGAAGCAAACCCAATAGCAATTTTATCGCAGCTTCCATCTCAAAGTCAGCTCTGTTCTCCATCTAAAAATCCTTCCTTTTTGCTAGAGTGTTCACCAACATTAGTTCTGGCCCCACATTTGTTCCCAGTATTCAATTCAGCTCCAATCTTGTGCTCCATTGATGAATCTTAATGGCGATAATGACTACCTTTAGTAAGAATCTACTGGAGGCTATGCCTTTACCTGCCTTTGCATCTTTACCCCTTCCTTTCCACAGTCCAACGAGGTAAGGACAGAAGCATCTTCACTCGATACAGGAGGAAACTGGGACTCAAGAATAGGGGATAACTCACTTTTTAAAATGACCACAACGAGTAAATAATAGAATTGGGACTCGAACCCAGACCTTTGTGTAAAAGCCATCCTTTTAACCACTTCAAATGCTGCCTTCCTGAGTGTAGCCTGAACTGTTTTTTTCCAGACTTCTAGTCCCTCTTATACTTCTCTCTATTCCCAGCTCAACTCTCAACCTTGACGTCCTTCCCGACTCCACCCTGAGCCCTCCAGAACCCCAGCCATCTTCCCTGTGTCCCAGACTTACAGTTCATGCGGATTTGCTGGCCCAGTTCCGTCAGTTCCATCTCCGTGGGCATGTAACCCATTGTTCTCATGAGATTCCCCAAATCCTTACAAGAGATGAACCCATCTCGGTCTTTGTCAAACTCAAGGAATGCTTCCCGGAGCTCTGAAAGTTAAGAGAGAAGAACTCCGGAGGAACTTGAAACAGTTAGTGGGGAAGAGTGGTGTTCCTTGGAACTACCAATGTGGTTTCAACTAGAGACATCTCAAGGGAGAATACATATTTAAAAATCCAAAAGTTTCAAAAAGGAGTGATGTATGAAATGGGTTAGCAAGAGGTTTGATTCCTGAGACTGTTTAATGAGATCACTGAATTCCTTCAGATTCTTGGGTGACGTTTGGAGGAACCTTGAAACCACCAACAGAAAAACCAACAATTTTCAATATATTCCAAAATCCATGTTTCACTTCCAAGTTTCAGAGACACTTGAGATGGATATGCCTCCTAAATACTTTGGGAGGTGCTTAAATTGCCATGAGACAGAGTTCCAGGAAATTACGGTTGAATAGGAAGAGAGAGAGATAGATAAACATTTCATGTAAAGGAATTCAAGCAGAAAGGTATAACGGAGCTGAGTGTAGTGGCTCACGCCTGTAATCCCAGCACTTTGGAAGGCCAAGGCAGGAGAGTGGTTTGAGTCCAGGGGTTTGAGACCAGCCTGGGAAACATAGCGAGATCCCATCTCTACAAAAACAAAAACAAAAACACAAACACAAACACAAAAATGCAGCTGGGCATGGTGGCATGCACCTGTAGTCCCAGCGACTTGGGAGGTTGAGGTGGGAGGACTATCTGAGTCCAAGAGGTTGAGACTGCAGTGAGCCATGATTGTACCACTGGACTTCAGCCTGGGTGACAGTGAGACCCCCAACTAAAAAAAAAAGTGCAAAGGGATGGAGGGCAGTTTAAATGGTGGATGGCAATATTGGGGGGAGGGTGTTACCTTCAATCTCATCTTGTCCCAGTGGTCTTTCCTGGAAAGAAACGCAGGGGAGAGGGATTTGGAAAGAGGGTTAGGAATCTGACACCCACTTCTCCCACCCAGCCCTCTCTCCTTCTCCCAAGTGATTCCTCACCCACTCTCTTCCCATGCTTCCTCTCCTCCACCCCTTTTCCTTCTCTAGCCCCCAACTCCATCCCACAGCTATAGGCTCCCACCCTCTCCTCCACCACCTCTCACTGCCTCTCTCCTGTCCTTGATTTTTTTTTTGAGTTGGAGTCTCACTCTATTGCCCAGGTTGGAGGGCAGCGGCACACTCACGGCCACCGCAGCCTCGACTTGCTGGGCTCAGGCGATCCTTCTGTCTCAGCCTTCCAAGTAGCTGGAACTACAGGCTTGCACCATACCTGGCTAATTTTTTGATTTATTGTGGAGATGAGGTCTCCCCAAGTTGCCCAGGCTTGTCTTGAACCCCTGGGCTCAGGCAATCCTCTCCTCTCTGCCTCCCAAAGTGTTGGGATTACAGGCCTGAGCCACCGCGCTGGGTTGTCCTTGAATACTGATCACCTACCTTCTCCCTTTCTTGATGCCCATCACATTGTGCTGAAAGGCATCTTAAACAGCAGGGAGTCCAGCCTCATCCTCCTCCAGACAAGGAAGTGAGATTTGCAATCACAGTTGGCAGAGTGTTTACCCTGAACCAGGCCATTTCTATACATCTCCTTCCAACCTCAGAACACCTCTGTGACGCAGGTCCAAAGAGCATTCCCATGCTACCCGCGAGGAAGCCGAGAAACAGACAGGTGGAGGAACCTGCCCAAGTCACACAGCTCATCAGCGGCAGATTCCGCTCCCCAGGGAGGAGGAAGTTAGATGACTCCCTTGAGGTCATGCGCCAAGTCAGGCCCAGTGCTGGGATTTGAATTCAGGGCTCCTGACCCCCAAGTCAGAATTCCTCCCACGACACCCCACTGACTATTTCCGCCTGCCTCCATCCTTCCTCCCAAGGGTTAGAATCCTTGGGATTCTAGAATCCTTGAATTCCTCTGGCATGCAGGCAGGGTGGGCAGTGCCAATGTGAGCAATTCCTGACACCTCTGAGAATTTCCAGTCATTGCTGTCCCCTCTGCTCCCAGACACCCCTGGAAGGTGGGGCTCAGATTCCTGGTCTCTGGCCCCTTTCACACCTCACCTCCCTTTATTCTTGAAGTCTTTCTCTCTCTCTCCCCTCCCTCTCTCCTTCTCTCCCTATCCCACTTTCTTCTCTGTCACTCAAACTGGAGTTTGGTGGCATGACCATCACACCCCAGCCTCCAACTCCTGGGCTTAAGCAATCCTTCTGCCTCAATCTCCCAAGTACCTGGGACTACAGGCACATACCACCATGTCTCGCTAAGTTTTAGGTTTTTTTTTTTTTAGATACAAGGTCTCTCTCTATTTTTGGGCTGGACTTGAATTACTGGGCTCAAGCGATCCTTCTGCTTCAACCTCCTGAGTAGCTGGGACTCTACAGGCACACACCACCACACCAGGCTAATATTTCAATTTATTTTTTTTTTTTTGGTAGAGACAAGGTCTTGCTATGTTGCCTGGGCTGGTCTCGAATTTCTGGGCTCAAGGGATCCTCCCACCTTGGCCTCCCAAAGTGCTGGGATGACAGGCGTGAGCCCCTATGCCCAGTTCCAGCTTCTCTTTCTTATTATCCCCACCTCGCAATCCTTTCTCTCTCTCTTTTTCTTTCTTTTTTTTTTTTGAGTAATCTTAAAGCCTAACAATTAGAAGCATGCCCACGGGAATCAAGCAGACCTGATCTGCCTCTTACTAATGGTGCACGTTTAAGGCAAAGGACTTCATGACTCAGAACTTCACTTTCCTCATCTGTAAAATGGGAATGAAAGTATCTCCGACCCCAGTTGTTCTGAGGCATAAATGACACCAGGGATGCCAAGCCCTCTGCACAGAGCTGGGCACATAGCCACGACCTGATTAGTGGCAGCTATTGCTATCACCATCATCACCACCACAAAGAGGGTCCACAGAAAGAAATGACGATGAGCTCCACAATGACATCACCCTAGCTCTTGTTTTATTTCAGTCTCCAACTCCTGGGCTCCAACCCAGCCTCCAACTCCTGGGCTCCAGCGATCCTTCCGCCTCAGCCTCCCGAGCGACCGGGACTCCAGCACCACCTAGGGTCCGGCTCATGCCTGTAATCCCACACTTTGGCTCCTGACTTCTGATCTCACCCTCTTCGTTGTTCTCTCTAGCTCCCACGGCCCCCTCGTGGCCCCTGGAATTCTCCCTTCTCCACAGTTCCTGCCCTCTCCGCCTGCTCCCCCCGTCCCGTGGCACCCTCGTGTCCCCTTCCTTCCCCTTGCCCTGCCCGCCACCCTTCTCCATCGCCCCCCCCGCCAGCCTCACCCGCTGTTTCTCAGCGATGCCTTTTCTCAAGAAGATGCAGGCGGGGCCCATGGGGAACTGCATGGAGGGGGCGGGGTGTCCGGACACCAGTCTCAGGAAGGCCCTCCCCTCCTGCTCCCCCCGGGAGCTCAGCCTCCTTATCTTCTCCAGCACTTTGGCCACCTCTTCCAGCCTCTCTTGGCCTCTCCCTCGGGTCCCCAGGATCTTCCAGCTGTGACAGCTGGGTTGGAAATCTCTGCCGGGTCGGGGAGGGATCAGAGCCGTGTCTGCCTCCCCATCTGGCTCCAGTGGGATGGGTGGGGAGGGCCTGTGTCAGGCTCTGTGACTTCTTGATCCCCAGAGTGGGATTGGAGAGTACGTTTTGAAAACGAGGATTAGGGCAGAGGGCACCCATTCATCTCATGCTCTGGCGGGCATTCTGAAAACTCACCTGAAGCCCGGCCTCTGGGCAGTGAGGTGGAGAGGGCAGGGCACCCGGCCTCAGGGGTCTTCCCCCCAGGGAGTCAGGGGTGTGTGCCAGGACTTCAGGAAGGGGGCATGCAAAGCGATTAAGGGTTGGTGGGCCAGGTGCGATGGTCACGTCTGTAATCCTGGCACTTTGGGAGCCTGAGGCAGGAGGATTGCTGGAGCCTGGGAATTTGAGACCAGCCTGGGCAACATCCTGAGACATCGGCACTCAAAAAAAAAAAAGGTGAGATGTGGTAGTGCGTGATCCCAGCTATTGAGAGGCTGAGGCAGGATTGCCTGAACCCAGAAGGTTGAGGCTGCGGTAGCCATGATAGTGCCACTGCACTCCAGCCTGGGAGACAGAGTGACAGACTCTGACTCAAATAAAATAAAATAAAACAAAATAAACAAAGTTTTTAAAAAAGGCGTGGCATTTGCTTTTCCTCTGCACATCACGTTCCATTTTCTCCAAATAATTCGAGGGGAGGGAGCAAGGCTGAGGAGTCAGGGAGGGTGAGAAGTCACGGTGGTGTCCGAACCCAAAGGGGTGATGAGGATGTTCTCACTGTGGGAGGAGGGGTGTAGGGGACACGTGATGTGGGGAGTCGGAGCTCCAGTGGGGTGAGGGGGAGGCTGAGTGTTGGGCCTGAGAACGTAGAGACGCATCTCTTAGGTGGGGGAGCTGAGTCAGTGTCGCAAATATGCAAGGGATTACACAGATGGAGAGAGTCAGAAGAAAGGTATATTGGTTCTCCAAGAGAGGAGAGGGCCAGACATTACAGGAGACATCAGCCCTGAATGGCTGAGGCTAGAGACTTATAAAGCTTCTCGGGAGAGAAAACAAGGAGAGCTGACTTCAAGGTGATGGTCTGTTTTCTCATATCTCTGACAACCAGATAGATGGGGTGGTCAGTCACAGGCACATAGACAAAGGGGGACCCCAGCCGGGATGGGTGGGTCAGTCATCTAGACGAGAAGGGCTGGGCTGGCTGCCGAAAGACCCTTCTTGGGAGATGTTCGTCTTAGCGTCTTGTGACCGAGTAGAATAAAGCCCACCTGGGGACCAGAAAATGGGTTGTTCTTCTAGTGATGATTAACACTGTGTCTGTAGTGCTGACCTAAGTACATGACCTAAGTACTGACCTAAGTACAAGACCCTTCTTGGGAGATGTTCGTCTTAGCGTCTTGTGACCGAGTAGAATAAAGCCCACCTGGGGGCAAGAAAACGGGTTGTGTTTTTTTTTTTTTTTGAGTTGGAGTCTCACTCTGTCGCCCAGACTGGAGTGCAGTGGCCGCTCAAGGCCACCGCAGCTCCGGCGATTCTGCCGCCTCAGCCTTCCAAGTAGCTGGAACTACAGGCGTGTGCTATCATGCCTGGCTAATTTTTGATTTATTGTAGAGATGAGGTCTCGCCAAGTTGACCAGGCGGGTCTCGAACCTGCGGGTTCAGGCAATCCACTCACCTCAGCCTCCCAAAGGCATGGGATTACAGGCTGAGCCACTGAGCCCAGCTGACGGGTTGTTCTTCTAGTGATGATTATCGCTGTGTCTGTAGTACTGACCTAAGTACATGACCGGGTCTGCTCAAGTTCGGTGAGCAGAGAGACTCCATTTTGGGCTCTGTCCTTTCAGAACCCATGGACGGTCAGCTTGGGGTGGAATGTGGGAGCCTGAGCTGAGGGTGGGGGGGCATCCATGCACAGGCATCATCTGGGGGAGGGGTGTGCACTATAAGTGAGTTAGGAAGGGAGATCACGCATGGAGGGGGGGTCTGGTGTGAGATGTCGTAACCCAAGCAGAGCAAGAAGGATGCCCACACGGGGAGGCGGCATGGTGTAGGGTGTTGACGTCAGGTTGGGGCGGGAAAGGTGTTCTCACAGGGGTGGGAAGGCAGCCGAGAAGGGAGATGCGATTACACACGGGGAATCCATACCTCATCTCTACAATAAATAAAAAAATCAGCCGGGTGTGGTAGCGCATGCCTGTAATTCCGGCTTCTTGGAAGGCTGAGGCGGAAGGATCACCGGAGCCCAGCAGGTCGAGGCTGTGGTGGCCGGGAGCAGCCACCGCACTCCAATCTGGGCGACAGAGTGAGACTCCAACTCAAAAAAAAAGGGTAAGAGGGCCGGGTCTCCCTTCCACTGTTGGAAAAGGGGGGGAAGTAGAATGAGCCCTGTGGGATTGGATTGGAACTGGAGGCTTGGTGTGTCCTCATGGATTTCAGTGATACAGAAAGAGAAAAAATACATAGTCTCAATGTGTATAGGAACACTTGTACGTATGAGGGGAGACCCCCCCAAAAAAACTGGAATTATATTTTGGAGGGTGACCCCTTTGTAGTACAGGCTTCCTCTGCTAGGTGAGTGTTCTATGAACCATTGGCATCTGTGTACCAGCTAGTGTTGTTGTGAGAGGCTGCGTTTAGCTTCAGTGAATTTTTCTGTGTGTGTGTGTGTAGGTTCTTTCAATACATGTGTCCATTTCATGATGAGTGATTTGCATGCTCACCTGTCCACGCCGTGCTGAATGTTCATCAGTTTTTGACCCAAAATGGTATGGCCCCCATACCTCATCCTCCCTATTCACCTGCTCTAACCCTGCGTGATATTTTTTTGCTTGTTTGTTTCCCTGGTGAAATAAGTCCTCAAAGAGAAATGTTCTGTGGATGTGGAAGAGGTGAAACAAAAAATGGCAGAAGCACTAAAAGGCATCAACATTCATGAGCTCAAAAACTGTTTTGAGCAGTGGAAAAAGCATCTTGATAGGTGTATTGCATCAAATGGAGAGGACATTGAGGGTACTGAAGTTTAAACACAGAAGAATAAGTACACACTTTTTTTTAACAAATAAATTCTGGATTTTTGGGGTCCCCCCTCATTTATTCCCTAGCTCTCTCTCTCCACTAAGATGTCCCAATATTAATGAGCACCTCTAGCATTGAGATCTTGACTTCTAAATACCATTGTCCACTAAAAAGGACAAAGGCCTCTAGGAGATGTGGCTGGCTCCCTATCTAGAGCAGAAAATGAGCAAGATGAGCCTAAACCAGCTGTGCTTAAAGCAAGGAATTTCTCAAGGCATTATGGGAACATATTAAAAGAACACAGTCATCTGCTTGAAGAAGCTCCACTGGCCATACTGGGGAATTTGAGAATCAAAATAAATAAATTATATAGGATAACATAGGAAACCAGGAACCTTTACAGATATAAAATGGTAAGTGAGAAGTTTGATATATACATAGCTCAAAATACTTCCCTACAAAAATTAACTTTACAAAATATTAACTAATTTAAAAGGAAAGGGGCACTTTATACTGGGGAAGCCTGGCAGATGCCATCTTTTTTATTTTTATTTTTTGAGTTGGAGTCTCATTCTGTTGCCCAGACTGGAGTGTGGTGGCATGCTCCTGGCCACCGCAGCCTCGACTTGCTGGGCTCCAGTGATCTTTTCGCCTCAGCTTTCCAAATAGCTGGAACTACAGGTGCACACTAACACACCCGGCTAATTTTTTATTTATTGTAGAGATGAGGTCTCACCAAGTTGCCCGGGCAGGTCTCGAACCTGGGCTCAGGCAATCCACTCAGATCTCGGCCTCCCAAAGCGCTGGGATGACAGGCTGAGCCACCAAGCCTGGCTCAGATGCCGTCTTAATCAAACCAAAATGAACATCATCAGTACCATGACAAATTGGAATCATGCACCACCTGATAGGAAGGAATGAGAACACAGTATCACGTTTGTGATATTCCTGAATCTAATTGTGAGGAGATATTGGACAAGCCCAAATGGAAGGGTGGTTTACAAAATAACTGGCCTGTAAGCTTCACACATGTCCAGGTCATGAAAGTCGAGGAAAGATTGAGGAACCATTTGAGACTGGAAGAGACTAAAGAGACATGACCAAATGCAACACAGAATTCTGAACTGGATTCTTTTGCTACGAAGGTCTTTATTGGTACAACTGGTGGCTTGCTAGCAATCTTGGGTACTCCTTGGCCTGTGAATGCATTGCCCAAATCTTTGCCTCCACATTCCCATGGCCTTTTCCCTGTGTGCATGACTATCTGTATCCAAATTCCCCCTTTTCATGAGGACACCAGTCAGAGTGGATTAGAGCCCACACAAATGACCTTCTCTTAACTTGATCTCATCAGTCAAGACTTTATTTCCATAGAAGGTCACATTCACAAGTATTGGGGGTGATAACATCAGCATTTTTTGTGGGGGGGGGCACAATTCAACCCACAGCAGTCCTGCTTTAATTTTGGAAAGCCACTGAATTGGTAATAATGGCCAATGTCTCTTGAACACTCAGTCAGTGCCAGATGCTGTCCTGAGGTCATGGGTTCAGTCAAGCATCTTGGGGATACAGATGAGGAAACTGGAGCAGGTGAGGGAACTTGTTACATGTGGTAAGCAGGTATCAGAAACGATATTCAAACCAGATGTAGAGCCCCCATGCCTAAGCGCCTGAGTTAAAGAGGGAAGAGGCTAGGAAGGAAAGAAGGAATGGAAGAAGTGAAGGGATACAGGGTGCATGAGGGTGAAAAGGGACACAGCAGGGTTGGTGGCAAACCAAGACACACACGCACAGTCAACCCGTCAGTCCATCAGCAAGCATTTATCAGGCATTTATATTCTCGCTTGCATACTTCACTTGGCTCTGAGAGACAGATCACAATTTAGGCAAAGTTCCCACTTCCACAGAGCTAACCATCTGGTGGGGGGGTGAAGGGGTGCAGTCATCAAGGAGCAGCTAAGTGGCTTTGGTCTCAATCACCACATTCATTTTGGCCATCTGGATATTGGACACGATGGCTCTGATGGTCAGAGAGTTGTGTTCCAGCTCCAGGGTCTCCTGAGGGACCCACAGGACACATTTTGCCACCTTCAGCTCCTGGGACCCCTTCTTCTGAATGATGCTATCAGAGACACGCTCCAGGTGGTCACTGGTGATCGGCCCAGGTAGGATGGCCAAGGCAAACTCGATGCCATGAAGGGCGTGGCTGAAGGGAGTGGAGAACAGGAGGGCCAGGTGGACGTCCGGGCCCTGGTAGACCAGCAGGCCCAAGCTGCCCTGGAAGCCAGAGCATGCCTTCATGAAGGAGCAGCTGATGGTGGACCCTGGGAGGAGCTCGGAGGGTGGGGTCACTTGGGCATGGCTGCTCTGGCAATAGAGCCTGGAGAACGGAGAGTTATAGGTCACCACTATGTTTCACGGGCAGTGTGGCACAGGGGACATGACAAGGAGAGTGGGCGGCCTCTACAGACCACACACGAACCAGGAAAGCCATTCATTCGTTCATCGAGAAGACCTTTCAGTCCTGGCTCCAGCATGTCCCATGGTGCTCCTGTGTCTATGTTCACTGCATAAACGTTCACTTACCCACACAATGAGTACTAACCACAGATGTCAGAAATCGGGCCAGGAGCTAACACTCCAGCCTATATCAAATGTCATGACACTTGCCAGAATTTACAAGATCTGGTCTCTGTCCATCCTTCCAATCACCCTTCCTCCCTTCCTTCCTCCCTTCTTCCCTCCCTCCCTCCCTTCCTTCCTTCCTTCCCCTCCCTCCTTCTCTTCCTTTTTTTTGAGTCAGGGTCTCCCTCTGTCACCCATGCCAGAGTGCAGTGGCACGATCACAGCTCACTGCAGCCATGACCTCCCGGGCTCAGGTGATTCTTCTATCTCAGCCTCCCAAGTAGCTGGAACTACAGGCATGCCTTACCATGCTTGGCTATTTTTTTTTTTGGTAGAGATGAGGTCTTGCTATGTTGCCCAGGCTGGTCTCAAACATCTTCCTGCCTTGGCCTCCCAAAGTGTTGGGATTACAAGTGTGAGCCACTGCACCCAGTCTCTAACCACATTTCATTCTGTGCTGTACTCCCCCCACCACACCCTGATCCAGCAATTAACAGCCTTCTTCCTGTTCCTTGTATAGATCAAGGTCGTTGCTACCCCAGGGCTTTTGCACTTGCTTTTCCTGTTCCCCCAGACTTCCTCATGGCTACCCCTTCTCAGCATCCGGTGTCAGGTCTCTTCTTCATCAGGAGACCTTCTCCGACCACCAGCCACTTTCCTGCAGAGCCCTTCACACTCCAGCACATGCCACATTTCGCTGTCTTTTTAATCTTTCGAGTCAGGGTCTCACTCTGTTGCCCAGGCTGGAGTGCAGTGGCACAATCACAGCTCACTGCAGCCCTGACCTCCTGGGCTCACGTGATCCTCCTGACTCAGCCTCCAAGTAGCTGCGACTATAGGCATGTGTCACCATGCCTAGCTAATTTATTTTATTTCTGAGAGACAGGGTCTCCCTGTGCTGTCCATGCTGGTCTCAAACTCCTGGGCTCAAGTGATCCTCCTGCCTCAGCTTCCCAAAGTGCTGGGATTATAAGCATGTGCCACCGTGCCTGGCACATTTTGCTCTTTTCGCACCTTCTCTCTGTGCCTAACCTGTTGACTCGCTTGTTTACCTGTCTATGTCATGTCTCCACCCAGGAGACGTAAAGCCCAGGACAGCAAGAGCCTCGCCTGACCTGTGTGCCAGGGCACCTGTGGCTCCTGGTAGACTGGATTCAGCAGCATCCAGTCAATGTTTATGAAATGAAATGAAATGAAGGAAGGAATGAATGAAAGGTGAGCACAAGGATGCAGTCCCTGACCCCACAGTGCGATCCACCTTATTATGAGAAGAGCGACTCAACGAATTCGTATAAACAAGGCCTGAGCTCGACAGGGGAGAGGCTAGGGAGTAGACACACAGAGGGAGGACCTGTGAGGATGCAGGGAGAGGTTAGACATCTGCAAGTCCCAGAGAGAGGCTGCAGGAGAACCCAGCCCCGTGGACTTCCAGCCTCCAGAACTGTGAGATGGTCAGTGTCTGTAGTTTAAGCCACCCGGTCTGTGGTCCTTTGTGGTGGCCATCCCAGCAAACTAACGCAGGCTGCTTAATTAGAAGTCGGGTGAACAGGCTGCGTGACTGGCTCACACCTGTAACTCCATCACTTTGGGAGGCCAAGATGGTAAGATCTCTTGAGCCCAGGAGTTCAAGACCAGCCCGGGCAACATAGTGAGACCTCATTGCTAATACATACAGACATACAAAAACTAGCCAGATGTAGTGGCATGTGCCTGTAGTCCCAGTTACTAGAGAGGCTGAGGAGGAAGGATAGCCTGAGCCCAGGAGGTCGAGGCTGCAGTGAGTCATAATTGTGGCACTGCATTCCAGCCTGGGCAAAGAGTGAGACTCTGATTAAAAAAAAAAAAAAAAAAAAAGGCAAAGACCCTCCCTGTTTCATGCCAGGTGGGGCTGCTAGAGAATGTAGGTGAATCTGCCTAGAGAACGTAGCCTGGTTTGGGGGACCAGTATGGCTTTCTATCCCCTCTGCTTTGTGAACCTGATACATGTAGGTCATTTACCCAACCTGCTCCCAGTGCCTAGATCTGGCCTAATCACGAGGCCGGACAGCAAGAGGAGCAGGTTCATAGCCCGGGAGCCAGGACAAACGTGGGACTGCGGGTATGCTCCTGGTCATCATGTGGTGATGACACATGACCCAGCTCATGCGGGGTGGCCATCACATCAGCAGTGACTCCCTCCCAGTGGGGGAACCGCAAGAAGCTGAGAGAAGACACGGATCTTCAAAAGGAAAGATCTTTACACAATGACTGCCATTTGATTGTCCACAATGCCTGGTATGAACCTGTGTCTACAGAGGAGGAAACTGAGGCTGGGACAGGGTGTGAAGTTCACCTGCAGCCATGCAGTAAGGTGAGACCGAGACCGTTGTCTCTCTGAATTGCAAGTCCGCGTACTAATTCTCTGAATTGGAAGTGGCATTCGTTGATCACGGATGTGGGGATGTCAGGATGTTCCCAGGCCCAACACAGGGAGGAAGGATGAGGAGGAAACTTACAAGGGGTTCCTGAAGGCCATGTCTGTGTTGTTGGTGATCTCGATCGCCACAGTCCGAGAGCCTTCGATGTCCTCCACTACGTCTTCCCACGGATCCTCCTCGTGGATGCCCAGGAACTTCCAGGGTTCCCTGAGATTGGAGGGAGAAGGAGCTCTGAATTTCAGCTATCAGAAATTTCTGTCCAATTTTTTTTATTTGCAAAGCAAGACTACTAGGATCTAGCTCTTCTGGGAGTACCAAGGTTTAAATATAAACCATATCTAGTGTCTGTAGACCCCACTACTCAGGAGGTAGGAGGACTGCCTGAGCCCAGCAGGTCGAGCTGTGGTAGCCGTGACTGTGCCACTGCACTCCAGCCTGGGCAACAGAGTGAGACCCCAACACACACACGGAAGCCCACCAGGATGTACTTATGGAACACTTGCTATGGGCTGGGCACCAGGCTTACTTACATGCCTTCAATGAACACTCACTACTGCCCTTGGCACACACAGCACCATTATTCCCATCTTACAGGAGAGAAAGTGATGGCCAGAAAGGTCTGGCAAGCTGGCCAAGGTCTCAGAGCCAGTAACGGAGGTGGAATTGCTCAAATCCAGGGAAATCCTCCACTAACCCGACATCCTGTTGCTTCCACTTCCGCCCGACTGAGGCCAGGCATGGGGCCAACTGTCCAGAGACTCCTACCTTCATTCAAGCCTCCGTCCTCTCACTCGAGTGATGGCAATGAGTGTCTCCTGGGCTCCCCACGTCTCTTCCTACCTGTCTAGTCTGGGGACCTCACAGGAGCCAGCACGGGCATTTGAAAAGTTGACGAAGATAAGCTACTCTGCAGTTCAGTGGTGGCTTCCTACTATACCTAGAATAAAATTCCAACTCCAAGCTGGGTACAGTGGCTTATGACTAGAATCCCAGCACTCTGGGAGGCTGAGGTGGGAGGACTACTTGAGCCCAGGAGTTTGAGACTAGCCTGGACAACATACAAGATCTTGTCTACACACACACACACACACACACACACACACACACACACACACACACACACACACACACACAAAATCAGCCAGGTATAATGGTGTCCGCCTGTGGTCCCAGTTACTTGGGAGGCTGAGGTGGGAGTATCGCCTGAGCCCAGGAGGTCAAGGCTATGGCGAGCCATGCTTGTGCCACTGCCCTCCAGCCAGCCTGGGCAACAGAGTAAGACCCCGACTCAAAAAAATTAAAAACTTCCGACTCCCTGTTAGATTCCCTCACCAGGCCCTGCTCACATTACTGTGGCAGGATGAATACTGGCTCCCAAGGATGTCCACGTCCTAATCCCCAGAGCCAGTGAACATGTCACCTCACACGGCAAGATGGACCCTACAGATGAGGTTAAGTCAAGGATCCAGAGATGGGGAGAGGATTCTGGGTATCTAGGTGGGCTCAATGAGATCACATGTGTCCTTCCTCACAAGAGGGAGGCAGGAGGTCAGAGTATGGAGGAGTAGGAGGCGGGAGGACAGAGCAGGAGGCTGGAGGAGGGCCACCAGCTAGGGGACACAAGGCAGCCTCCAGAAGCTGAAGATGGCAAGGAACAGCATCTCCCATGGACCCTCCACAGGATTCAGCTCTGCTAGTGACGGGAAACCCACTAGCATCTGTCTATATCACCACAACCCTTAAAGAAGGGTTGAAGATTTGAAAACAGCACTCATGGAGCCATAAGTCTTGTGATTTATATAACTTTTGCGTGTTGTAACTGATAATCAACAGTATGTTGTAGTAAATAACGTCTTACTTTGTAATAGGCTCTGCTAACCCCCTTACTCTATGGCAAGCTCAATCAACTCCTCAGTGGGGTGTGACTGATAACACCATGAGCTACCTTTCAGTAGCTGGAGCCAGGAAATGTGGACCATGAAAATGTTACTGCTGGGTTCGGCGGCTCAGTCTGTAATCCCGCGCCTTTGGGAGGCTGAGGGGAGTGGATTGCCTGAGCCCGCGGGTTTGAGACCTGCCTGGGCAATTTGGCGAGACCTTATCTCTACAATAAATTAAAAAAATGAGCCGGGCATGGTAGCATGCGCCTGTAGTTCCAGCTACTTGGAAGGCTGAGGCGGAAGGATCGGCGGAGCCCAGCAGGTTGAGGCTGCGGTGGCTGGGAGCGGCCACTGCACTCCAGTCTGGGCGACAGAGTGAGACTCCAACTCAAAAAAAAAAAAAAATGCCGGTAACTTTAAGTTCTACACGATACTCTGTCAGTCACGTAGTCAATGTATAGATAGCAGCAAACCTAAACTTATAAAAATGGACTGAGGAACCTAAAGGCAAGCCGATTGGATCCAGAAATACCAGGAGACAGGTTGTATCTCCCTAAATTCTGAATTCAGAAATAAACTTCTTTCTGTCAGTTCCCTGCCTCTTGATTTTCTGGTGTTGAGAGATAGCAGCCGAGGACATACTCAGACCGTGACACTAGCACTTTGGTTTTGGTCCCTAAGGCTCATTGCAGAATTCTGACTTCCAGGAACTATAAGATGTTAAATCTGTGGGCTTTTTTTTTTTTTTGTCACTAAGTTTGTGGTACTCTCTTACAGCAGCCATGGGAAACAAGTACAGTGTCTGAGCTCCCTGCCTCTACCCCTTTCTTATCCCCACCTCTGGATTTGACACGTGCTGTCCCCACAGAGATCCCTAGCTCCCGGGGCAGAGAGTGTTGTGGTTACCCCTTAACTCATTCAGATCCTTGTGCTAGTGGGAGTCCTTGGAAGGTCTGACCTGGACACCTAGCTTAAATAGCCCTACCTGGATCTCTCTGCTAACCCTGTCTTATGGGTTGAGCCATGTCCCCCCACTACCAAATTCCTGTAGAGGTCCTAACTCCTACATCTCAGAACATGGCCTTATTTGGATACAGGGTCTTTACGGAAGCAACCAAGCCAAAATGAGGCCATTAAGCTGGGCCTTAGGCCAGTATGACCAGTGTCCTTATGAAGAGGGAAAATTTGGAAACAGACACAGAGAGGAAAGACACAGAGAAGATGTGGTCTCCAAGCTAAGGGGAGACGCCTGGAAGCAGCTCCCTCCCAGCCCTCAGGAAGAGCCAGCCCTGACGATGGCCTGATCTGCACTCTGAGCTCTGCAACTGGGAGACAATCAATCTCCATTGTTCAAGCTACCCAGTCGGTGGCACATTGGTACAGCAGCCCTGGCAAGCTAATGCACCCTGCTTCGTTCCTCTTCAGAAAACTGCTCCCTCCCTGTCACTGCTGCGTCGGTCTCCCCTGCAGAAACCCAAGCTCAGGCAAGGAGAATCTGTCCGTTGTGGTGAAGCCCTCGAGCCTGACACAGAGAAAGTTCTCCAACAAAGACTGACAGCATGGATGCAGGGCTCAGAGTGACTGGCCTTCTACCCACCTGGCCACGCTCCTCATCTCTCTGAGGATCTTATCCTTGTTCCTTCTGACGTTCTTCTTGGAGACTTCCAGGAGTGACATCACCAAGTCTAGGGTGTAGCTGTCGGTGAGTTTGAAAGTGCTGTACCTGTCACTCCAGGCCTGGATTTCATCTGAAACGTAATTAAACCAATAAGGAAAATGCATTGTGAGTTTGGACAATTCATTCTACTGATTTGGCTATGCCAGCGGGTGGGAAACTACAGGTTTGGACTAAATCCGGCCGGCCTACCACCTGGCTCTGTAAATAAAGTTTGATTGGAGGGTGGGTGCGGTGGCTCACGCCTGTAATCCCAGCACTTTAGGAGGCTGAGGAGGGAAGACCTCTTGAGGCCAGGAGTTCAAGACTAGCCTGGGCAACATAGTGAGATCTCATCTCTATAAAAAATAAACAAAACTAGTTGGGTATAGTGGCATGTACCTGTAGTCCCAGCTATTTGGGAGGCTGAGGAGGGAGGACTGCCTGAGCCCAGGGGGTCAAGGCTGTGGTGAGCCTTGATTGAGCCACTGCACTCCAGCTTGGGCAACAGAGTGAGATCCCAACTCAAGAATAATAATAAAGTTTGATTGGATCATTGGGTTATGAACATGTCTATATTTTTATGTTCTATGCCCCCACCTGTATGATGCCTACAGGAGGAATCCGCCTTATTCTCCATTCTAGCCCGCACTGCCAAGAACAATGGCCGACACAATGTAGGTGACCCATCCGTGTTTGTTAAATGAGGTAAGACAGAGGTGTTCTATCCCCTAAGGGGACCCTCATTCCAGGAGCACGATGGTCAGAGGTCCATGGAGTTGGTGTGGGAAGCTGTATGATTAGGCCCTGGAGGACCACCCCTTCTGGATGATGGAGGTGGGATGCCCGGAGGAAGGGAATGGATATTCAGGTAGGACAAGCATGTCCCAGAGAGGTGGCAATATGAACAAGCAACCAACGCGGAGCACAGCACCCTGAGGCTGAAGGCTGGGCAGGATGACTCAACCATCAACAGTGGGTGGGTAGGCAAGATGTCCCCAGGGCACATCGTAGCTCCATCCGGCCTGGCGGCCCTGCACCCTGCTCCTGCCTCTGCACCTACCTCCACAGGCTTGTGTGTTGAACAGGGGAAAATGCATCACGACAGGGCCGGTTTCCCCTTTCAGGATGTAGCAGTCAGCGGGGGCCCTGGACCACTCCTCCAGCTCAGCCTCTTCCACTGAGGGGAAGGGGATCTTGTGGTGGCAGCAGTAGTCCGCGGTAGCCCTGAGGGTCTGAGAAGGAGGTAATGGGACCTGTCTCAAGGATGGTCCAGAATAACCCTGGGGCCTGGAGGTCCATTGGAACCTCAGCTGAGAGCCCAGACACACGGCAGAGTCGGACTCAGCTTAGACGTGGGCGACACTTTCTCTAAGGGACTAGGCACCCCCACCGCCGCCCACCCCCACTCCCCAGCCCAGTTGGAGACATCGGCCATAGTATCCACAAGGTTTGAGAGTAACCTTAGGGGCTGGGGACTTGGAGGGTGAGGAAAAGGATGCCAAGCTGGTTTAAATTCCAGCACTGCTACTAAGAGCTGTGTGGCACAAGCCATCTCATCACCTCTGCAAAGGGGATACAGCGGACAAGTTAGATGTTCTCTGAACCTGCTGTCTGATCAAAATATAATGTCAGCCACGTAGGTACTCTCCAAGCATCTAGTCACTGCATTTGAAGAACATAAAACAGGCAAGATTAACTTTAAAAATAAATTTTAGGCTGGGTGCAGTGGCTCACGCCTGTAATCCCAGCACTTTGGGAGGCCAAGGTGGGAGAACTGCTTGAACCCAGGAGTTTGAGACCAGCCTGGGCAATATAGTGAGACCTCATTGCTACATAAAATAGAAAAAGTTCTGCTTACTAAGCAGGGAGGATAAAATAAATGCGTTCCATGTTCTGTACACAAATGCAGAATCTGTACAACCACATGACTTCACAGTTGTGATCTCAAAAAAGAATTTCTCCTTTATTTTTTTCTTGCAGTTCATGTAAGCATACTTTAAGTCTGGAAGCTTCTGGAGTCTAGGAAAGATGCAGTAACAAGGTTTTCCCTACTTCACGTGCTTTTTTTTCTTATATATTCAAAGGTGGTTTATTTGTACAGATCAGTGATATTACAGCTAAAAATCATTCATTAGCAAAAGGAGAAGCAGTCTCAACCTCACCAAGAAACCAGAAGTGTATCTTAGTATTTTATATTGAATCGACTATCTGACTCTAACACCTTTCTACATATGAAGCATAAGTATTGTGAAGGTTCCTCACAGTTGCATGATAGAGAAATTCAGTATGTCCCAGGAACTTTATTTGTTTGTTTATTTAATTTATAGTCTGGGTCTCACTCTATTGCCCAGGCTGGAGTGCAGTGGCACAATCACAGCTCATTGTGGCCTCGACCTCCTGGGCTCAGTGATCCGAGCAGCTGAGACTACAGGTACATGCCACCACACCTGGATAGTTTTTGTGTGTGTGGTTTTTTTGCAGAGGTGGGGGTTTCCCTATGTTGCCCAGGCTGGTCTGAAACTCCTGGGCTCCAGTGATCCTCCTGCCTCAGCCTCTCAAAGTGATGGGATTACAGGCATGAGTCACTGTGCCTGGCTATATGTGTATACATTTTTAAAGAAAGTATTTATCAGCCCAATACTAAGTGGCAAGCACTGTGCTAAGAACTTTACAAGTATTAACAAGTACTATTAATCTGCATAACAACTCCCAAGAGAAGCTACCATTAGCTTTATTTTACAGTTGAGGAAACCAAGGTACACATTAGTTAAGTAAGTTGCAATAGGCCACACAGCTGGTGAGAGGCAGAACTGGGGTATGAAGCCAGGTCAGCGACTGTGAAGGCATAGTCTGTATCAAGGACAAACGTACCCATGTTTCTACTTACTTGGTAAACTTTTTTTTTTTTTAGTCAGAGTCTCACTCTGCTGCCCAGGCTGTAGTGCAGTGGCAAGACCATGGCTACCACAGTCTCAACCTCCTGGGCTCAGGCAACCTTACCACCTTGGCTTTCCAAGTAGCTGAGACTACAGACATGCGCCACCATGCCCAGCTGATTTTTTGATTTATTGTAGAGACGAGGTCTCGCCAAGTTGCCCAGGGTGGTCTTGAATCCCTGGGCTCAGGCAATCCTCTCACCTCAGCCTCCCAAAGTGCTGGGATGACAGGTGTGAACCACTGTGCCTGGCGCTAATGTTTATTGAGAGCCACTGTTTGCCAGACCCCATGAGGCCCAGACGAGTAGGAAGAAACCCCCCTCAGGGCTGGAGGCCTGCACATCTGGGGAGGAGGCGCACAGGTGAGGAGTTATCCCGTTACAGGCCAAAATGGTAGGGGTGGGCAGGCAGGGCCCAGAAGGGGGCAGAGCCATCTGCCAGAAAGGGGGATCCAGGACAGTCTGGGCTGGTTTTGGCAGATTTGGCCCAAAGAGCCTCCCAAGACCCTGCTCTCTCTACTTCCTTACTGGGTGTGGCCTAACTGTGGGTTCTCCAGGAGCTGCGGGTGAGGATACCTTGCTTTCCCAACCCCCAGCCCGCATCCACCCAGGCTCACCCCAGGGACCCCTCTTGGTTACCTCAAAAGGGTCCCCGGCACTGAAGTCGAAGGAGAGGATGAGCTGAACCTCCCGCGTGGGGGGCAGGACAAGCGGGTAGGGGGTGTTGATGGCAAAGCCCGCGTCCACCAGGTGGAGGAGCTCCCGGTTGCACATCCCCTTGTCCTGGATGGCACCTTCGGGGTAGGGAAGGGAGCCGGTGAGTCACTTCCTGTGACTGAAAGCCAGACTTGTACACAAGGGGGGAACGGTGGAAAGAACAGTGGTTGTCAGCAGTAGTGAGGCTGCCTGTTATGGGGAGTCTAGCGTCCCCTCCCCCAAATTCATATTGAAGTCCTAATTCCTAGTGCCTCAGAGTGACTGTATTTGGAAACAGGTCTTTATTTTCGAGTTGGGGGTCTCTGGCATGCAGGCAGGAGTGCAGTGGTACGATTACAGCTCACTGCAGACTCCATCTCCTGGGCTCAGGTCATCCTCCCACCTCAGTCTCCCAAGAAGCTGGAAATACAGGCATGCACCACCACACCTGGCTAATTTTTCTTTTTTTTTTTTTTTTGAGTTGGAGTCTCACTCTGTCGCCCAGACTGGAGCCTTGACCTGCTGGGCTCTGGCGATCCTTCCGCCTCAGCCTTCCATGTAGCCGGAATTACAGGCATGCGCTACCACGCCCAGCTGATTTTTTTATTTACTGGAGAGATGAGGTCTCGCTGCCCAGGCGGGTCTCGAACCCGCGGGCTCAGGCAATCCACTCACCTCAGCCTCCCAAAGGCGCGGGATTACAGGCTGAGCCACCGAGCCCGGCTTAATTTTTCATATTAAAATATTTATTTATTTATTGTAGAGATAGGGTCTCGCTATGTTGTCCAAGCTGGTCTAGAACTCCTGAGTTCAAGTGATCCTCTTACCCCAGCCTCCCAAAGTGCTGGGATTACAGGTGTGAGCCATCACACAGTCCTGGAAATGGATCTTTAAAGAGATAACTAAGGTAAAATAGGGTCTTAGGGTGGGTGCCCATTAAAGATAACTGGTGTCCTTTTTTTTTTGAGAAGGAGTCTCACTCTGTCACCCAGGCTGGAGTGCAGTAGCATGCTCACGGCCACCACAGCCTCATCCTGCTGGGCTCAGGTGATTCTTCTGCCTCAGTCTTTCAGGTAGCTTGAACTACAGGCATGAACCACTATGCTCGGCTAATTTTTAGATTTACTGTAGAGACAAGGTTTCACCAAGTTGCCTAAGCTGGTCTTGAACCCATGGGCACAGGCAATTCTCTCACCACTGCACCTGGTGATGACTGGTGTCCTTCTACGAAGAGATTAGGACCCAGATACACACAAAGGGATGACCATGTGAGGACACAGCAGAATGGTGGCCATCTGTAACCACAAAGAGAGGCTTTACAAGGAACCAACCCCATTGACATCTTGACTTTGGACTTCTAACATCTAGAACTGTGAGAAAAGAAATATCTGTTGTTTATGCCATCCAGTCTGTGGTCTTTCGTTATGGCAGCCCTGGCAGTGCCTAACACAGTGCCTGTGGGAATGGTGTCTCTCACATATTGCTGCTGGGAAAGCAACTTCATCGAACTGCTTTGGAGAGAAAGTTGATGCTAAAACATTCATCCCCAGCATCATGACTCCACACCTGACGGTGTATGCTGAGGCCATTAAGATCGCCAGACAAGGCCGGGCATG
This sequence comes from Cephalopachus bancanus, assembly GCA_027257055.1. Lineage (NCBI taxonomy): Eukaryota > Metazoa > Chordata > Mammalia > Primates > Tarsiidae > Cephalopachus > Cephalopachus bancanus. Next base: position 476,016 of record JAPVLO010000621.1, read on the forward strand.
GTGGCTCATGCCCGTAATCCCAGCACTATTGGGAGGCCAAGGCAGGAGGATTGATTAAACCCAGGGGTTCAGGATCAGCCTGGGCAACATAGTGAGACCTCATCGCTACAAAATATAAAAAATTATACTGGTATGGTGGTATGCGCTTATAGTCCCAATTACTTGGGAAGCTGAGGTGGAAGGATTGACTGAGCCTAGGAGGTTGAGGCTGTGGTGAGCCATGACAGTGCCACTGCACTCTAGCCTGGGCAACAGAATGAGACCCTGATGCCTCAAGAAAGATCGACAGATGAGTGTCATTGTGCTCAGAGCTGAAGCCCCTGTGCCCTACAGGAAGTGCCCAAGGAGACGTGAGTGGGGACTGACATCTGGCCGGGATTCCCTTCCCAGGTCACGCACAGCTTTGGCCATGGGGCACATTTCGGAACTCATCCTTCCAGGGATGCCCTGTTTTCCGATTCACACAAGGGCAACAGGAAACCAAGGTGCACTTTAGTTGACAGTTGTATCAGGCCACAAAGCTGGTGAGTGGCAGAGTTGGGGTATGAAATCAGGTATAATCAACCCAAAAGGCTACCCCAAACACAGAGTGCTCACTGTAGTGTCATAAAACAGTGGAACATGGAAGATGTGCAGAGATTGGCATGGCCATGGGAGAGGACTGGCATCAGCCACAGTCAGTGAGGTTTATGGAGGTTATTGAGTGGCCTTAGTGAGGGTACCCAAGAGGCTGACGCCAATTTCACACAAATGAAAGGGTCAGTCCCACGAGAGGAAAAAAGGTGGTGTGTTTTTTGTTTGTTTGTTTTGAGTTGGGGCCTCATTTGGTTGCCACTGGAGTGCAGTGGCACAATCCTGGCTCATGGCAGCCTTGACTTCCTGGGCTCAGGCGATCCTTCTGTCTCAGCCTCCCAAGTAGCTGGAACTACAGACACATGCCACCTGCTTATTTATTTTTATTTTTTGTAGAGACAAGGTCTTGCGATGTGGCCCAGGCTGGTCTCAAACTCTGGGCTCAAGCAATCATCCCATCTCAGCCTCCCAAAGTACTGGGACTACAGGTGTGAGTCACTGTGCACGACCACAAGTGCTTTTTAAGACCAGCTCCCAGGGCAAATAATTTGGGTATTTTGCATTTTTTTCAGAGGCAGAGAAAACCCCTGACTTTTCAGAGCCTGGGCATTTCATGATGCCTTGAAGCTCATGCCAACAAAGCCACACACCTTTTACTATGAGCCACAGCCAAAGCGAATGATCTTCCATTCAGACCCTCGGGTGCCTTGTTGACCAGTTCCCAAGACTCTGGTGAAGGGACTGGGCTGAGAGCGTTTTTTTGTGTCTCCTCACCCCTCACCCCCATTGGTGGATGGACCAGGGTGATGGGGGAGGAGCCTTCTCACCATGTTTGTACAGGAAGTTGTAAACGGTGCCCCATTCCCACTTCCAACAGCACACTCCAGTTTTATTCAGAAAATCTAGAAAGTCCTTGGGCGAGTCTAGAGGGAGAAGCCGAGAGAGCCAAGGTGAGTGCTGCAGACTAAATTGTGTCCCCCCCACCACAGTCCTGTGCTGAAGCCCTGGCCCTCAACATGACTGCATTTGGAGACGGGGCCTTTGAGGTCATGAAGGTCACATGAAGCCATGAAGGCGAGGCTCTCATCCCATAGGACACGCATCCTTCCAAGAAGAGGAAGAGACACTGGGAGTCTGTACGTCTAGAGGAAAGGCCACCATGGATTCAGTGAGAAGGGGGCCATCCATCTGCAAGCCATGGAGAGGCCAACTCCCTGGCACCTTGTTCTTGGACCTCCAGCCTAACGAAAACTGTGAGAAAATAAGCCTGCTGTTGAAGCCACCCAGCCTGTGGCCTTTTGTTCCCAGCCTGAGCTGACCAATATGGGGTCATTAGGTCAGGAAAAGGTGTTTGGGCCAGATGGATGGGTGGGTGGGTGGATGGATGGATGGATGGATGAATGGGTGGGGGGTGGATGGATGGATGGATGGGTGGGTGAATGAATGCATGGACAGATGCATGGGTGAGTGGGTGGATGGAGAGATGGATGGATGGATGGGTGGATGGGTGAGTGAATGGAGGGGTAGATGGATGGATAGATGGGTGGGTGGACAGAGGCATAGGTGGGTGGGTGGGTAGATGGATGGAGCCAATGGATGGATGGGGGTGGGACATCTGGTCACCCCCTGTAGCTGCCGCCTGCCTGACTGGCCCACAAGGGTGAGGGTGAGTGAGAAGAGGGAGAAGGCTGGTGGCATTGCACTTACCACTGATTACACTCATCGTACAGTACATGGCACTTTCTCGTCGTGTGAAGCAATATACCAGGTACTCCAGGAACCGCCCCTGCTCTTCCAGGGAAAACTTGTTCCAATTCTGGAGCACCTCAGCTAGCCAGGTGTGCTCTGGCTCATTGTCTTTACCTGCCCCAAGAAACCAGGTGGTCTCAGGTAGCATCTGTGTCCCCTGCCAAGAACCACCCGCAGACCCTGTCCCATCCTGTGACACCCAGTAGTTCCCCTTGTGCTGATGCCTTTTCCAGGTAACCTTCTGTCCCCTTGCCCGATGACGACCCCAATGCCACCTCACTGTCCCCTACTTTCCAGTCTTCTGTCTCCTTTGCCTGTTCCTCTGCCTCTACCTACCCCTTATATGCTGATCTTGGGGTTCGCTTCTGTGCTCTCTCCTCTTCTACTTTCCTTTTTTTTTTTTGAGTCGGGGTCTCACTCTGTTGCCCAGGCTGGAGTGCAGTGGCACACTCATGGCCACCGCAGCCTCGACCTGCTGGGCTCAGGTGATCCTTCTGCCTCACCCTTCCAAGTGCGGGAACCACAGGCTTCTGATTTATTGTAGAGATGAGATCTCACCATGTTGCCCAGGTTGGTCTCAAACCCACAGGCTCAGGCAATCCTCTCGCCTTGGCCTCCCAAAGATCACAGGCATGAGCCACTGCACTCGGCCTCCTCCTCTACTTTTATCCACAACTACGTATTAGATGCTCAACTCTCTCACAGCCAGAAAATGACTCTGCTCACATTTACTGGGCATTTATCAAATACCAGGCCTACCTCTGAGCATTTTCCATGAATTCTATCCTTCAACCTTCCTGTAAGGAAGAACCTGGGATCATCCCCATTATACTGATGAGGAATACAGAAGAACAGAGAGGTGAAGTCACTTGCCCGAGGTCACACAGCTGGGAGGTGGTAGAGCTGGGATGCTGCTCTATCCTGGAGGGATGTCCTGTAGCAACCAGCAGGACATCCTGTTCCCAAACATAGTCAGCTCACACCATGTCCTAAACCAAATATGAATTAGTTAACAGCACTTAAAAATAGTCAGATTTTGCTGTAATCCCAGTACTCTGGGAGGCTGAGGTGGGAGGATTGCTGGAGCCCAGAAGTTTGAGACCAACCTGGGCAACAGAGTGAGACCTCGTCTCTACAGAAAAAAATAAAAATAAAATTAACTGGGCGTGGTGGCACACTTCTTAAGCTACTCAGGAAGCTGAGGTTGGAGGATTGCCTGAGCCCAGAAGGTTGAGGCTGCCCCTGAACTCCAGCCTGGGTGAAAGAGTAAGACCCTGACTCCAAAAAAAAAAAGAGGAAGATTTGTTTTGTACACTGGAGCCAGAGTGCTGGGTTCAAACGCCTGAACAGATATTTATGAGCTGTGTGACCTTGGGCAAGTTACTCAACCTCTCTGTGCCTCAGTTTCATAACCTGAACAACAGGGCTATCATGAGTGCCTACATCACAGGGCAGTTGTCAACACCAAATACAGCGTGTGTGAAAGATACGCAGAACAGTGCCTGGCGCCAGTGGTACCCTTGCTCATGTTGTTACCGTCTAGAAGCAAGGGACTCTCCTTCCAAATGGCAACAGTCAGCTGGAGTAACTGACTGCCCCGTTAGTTTTCCTCAGTCCCTTCCACTCCCTGTTGCCCCAGCCTTCTTCACTGAGTCGATTTACATTTCCTGTCTGGCCACTGTAGGCTGTCACTTTCCCCCTGAGAGGGTGAAGGAGAAAAACAAGTCTTCTCCTTTCCACCTGCTGGGATCTCAGCCCTGCCTCCCCCGTCCTTCTCCCCCCACACACAAAGTTTCCCAGCATGCTCTGGTGCACAGACCACTCCTCCTCTCAGAGTCCAGCTTCTGCTGCACGGCCTGTAGCTGCTCCTGGGTGCTGCTGGCGCCTCCATCTCCTATGTAAGCCACCACCAGGTCCAGGAGAGCTTCTTCCACAGCTGTCCCTGCTCAGAGACAGAAACACTCACCCACGAGGGCATGTGGACACCATCACTGCCCCCCGCCCAAATCCCCTGGGGACCCTTTACCATGCCGTGCATCCTCACCCAGCCTGTGTGCTCCTTCCCGCAGTTCATGGAGGGGCCTCACCACATGGGAGGTGCCTGAAAGTGGACGTTCTTCCCCACCCTTAGCCCATGGCTGACGTGCGTGGGGAGTGGGCCCAACCCCCTTGCTTCAGGCAGGATGCTTGGGATTAGGCTGAGACCTCACCCGAGACCCCACCTCTGCCTGGCTTCTCCTCCTGCCTCACTCCCTTCCGTTTGTTTCTGGGGAACACAACCCGAGACCGTGAGCACCTGCCCTCACCCCAAGCTGCAGCCATCTGGGGTGCAGGATTGTTTGAGCGGTTTATCCATCATCCCGGCATCGGTGTGGTGGGTTTCCCACGAGGAGGTCTAGCTCTCACCTAGGATCCTGTCCTGACTTTGCCCCCCGTGTCCCCACCATTAATGATGTAACATCAAACACAGTTACTTCACTCAGTTACTCCATCTGTCAAAGAGCGTCCTATGACCAGCGTGCATAGCAGTACAATTCACAATAACCAAAAGGCAGAAACTATCCAAATATCCATCAACAGACGAATGGAGGAACAAAATATGGTAGATCCATACAATGAAACACTATTCAGCCATATAAGGGAATGAAATGTCAGTACCTGTTACAACATGGATGGGCCCTGAAAACATCATGCTTAGTGAAAGCAGTCAGACACACAAAGACAATCATGGCATGATTCCACTTATGCGAGGGTTTAGTCCCCCCGGGCTGCTGTAACAAAATACCATAGGCTGGATTGCTTATAAATAACAGAAATGTATTTCTCAAGTTGTGGAGGTTCAAGATCACGGTATCAGCAGATTCTGTGTCTGGTAAGGGCCTGCTCTCTAGTTCAGTACCTTCCTGCTGTGTCCTCACCTGACCGAAGGGACTAGTTAGCTCTCTCCATTCCTAATCACGAGGGTTCCACCCTCATGATCTAAGCAACTCCCAAAGTCCTATCTCTCTCTCTCCCTCTTTTTTTTTGAATCAGGGTCTCCCTCTGTTGCCCAGGCTGAAGTGCAGTGGCACAATCATGGTTCATTGCAGCCTCGACCTCCTGGGTTTAGTTGATCCTCCTGCCTTAGCGTCCCGAGTAGCTGGGATTACAGGCACGTGCCCCCATACTTAGCTAATTTCTTTTTTTTTGGTAGGGTCGAGGTTTCACTATGTTGCCCAGGCTGGTCTCAAACTCCTAGGCTCAAGCAATCCTCCAACCTTGGCCTCCTGAAGTGCTGGGATTACAGGCGTGAGACATAGTGACTGACCCCCTATCTCTTAATACCATCACCTTGGGGGTTCATATTTTAACATATGAATTTGGGGGAGCCATAAGCATTCAGTCCGCCGCATATGAGGTACCCAGAATAGGCAAATACAGAGACAGAAAACAGAGTAAAAAGTGACCAGGGGTTGCAGGAACAGGGAAGGACATCTTCTGCTTAACAAGAACGGTTTGTGTTGGAGGTGGTAAAAAGTTTGAGACACGCCGGGCTTGGTGGCTCAGCCTGTATCCCGCACCTTTGGGAGGCTGAGGTGAGTGGATTGCCTGAACCCGCGGGTTCGAGACCCGCCTGGGCAGCGAGACCTCATCTCTACAATAAATCAAAAAATCAGCCGGGCTTGGTAGCGCATGCCTGTAATTCCAGCTCCTTGGAAGGCTGAGGCGGAAGGATTGCCGGAGCCCAGCAGGTCGAGGCTGCGGTGGCCAGGAGCGGCCACTGTACTCCAGTCTGGGCGACAGAGTGAGACTCCAACTCAAAAAAAAAAAAAAAAAAAAAGTTTGAGACAGCTAGCAGGTCCGCAGAATAGTGAATATACTTAATGCTACTAGACAATATGCTTACAGATAGTTAAAATGATCAGTGTTATGTAATATATATTTCACACAAAAATAGTTTCCCGCCCATCACAGTTCAGGCTGCAAAAGACTTCCAAAGCCCTTTTGACCTGGGCTTTCCAGTCCACCTGAGATCTAATCCCAGGCCTCCACCCAACCTCAGTGACTGTTACTGGCTCCTTATATGTGTGACAGCTTGTTCTTGCCTCTGGGCCTTTGCACATGCTATTTTTCTTGCATCACCCTGTTCTTTATCTGGGTGGCATTTGGGCTTTTGGCATGACTTCTTCAGGGAATCCTGTCTTGACCTCCCTGACCAGGTGTGACCTCTTCCCGTGAACATTCTCACCGCATATTAATAATCACAATAGGTAAAGCGTGTTTGATGTTTATTTGTGCCAAGTTTTAAGGGCATAAAAGTTCTATAGGCTTAACATTTATTGTCACATCACAACATGAATTTGGTCGAGTCCATTTCAGAGATGGGGAAACTAAGGTGTGCTGTATTAGGTTCCTGTTGCTGCTGAAACAGACAGCCACAAGCTTAGTGGCTTAAAAATGATGCAACTAGGGCTGGGTGCAGTGGCTCCCACTTGTAACCTCAGCACTTTGGGAGGGTGTGGTGGAAGGATTGCATGAGACCAGGAATTCGAGGCCAGCAACTTGGTGAGACCCTCGTCCTTATTCCCTAAATATAACTATGTACATAGCACTTACATTGTATTAGGTATTCTAAGTTATGTCGGGATGATTTTATATCAGGGACTTGAGCATCCTTGAGTCTTGGTATCCATGAGGGCCTGGAACGAATCCCCCACAGACACTAAGGGATAAATGTATATAATAGATATAGTTTATTTTATATGTAAAGTCTATTATTTACTATGACAAATTATGTCCTAATATGTATAATATGTATAATGTATAGTTTATATATCATTTATTTTATATTTTATTACCTACATAGTTGCAAGGAATTGGTGGAAGAATTTTCCTTTAGAGTTTGCCTTGCTGGGTGCAGTGGCTGTCATCCCCAGCACTTTGGGAGGCTAAGAGGAGAGGATTGCCTGAGCCAACAGGTTCGAGACCAGCCTGGGGAACATAGTGAGACACTGTCTCTACAATAAGTAAAGAAAAATTAGCTGGGCATTGTAGCACACACCCATAGTTCTGGCTACTTGGAAGGCTGAGGTGGAAGGATCGCTAGAGTCCAGCAGGTTGATGCTGGGGTGGCCGTGAGTGTGCCACAGTACTCTAGTCTGGGCGATGGAGTGAGTCTCCAACTCAAAAAGAATTTGCCTTTCTTTGCCTTCTACCAACTCACTAAACTGTATGCTATATAATACATAATAAAAATAATGCAACACAACTATGTATAATATACTATGATTATACAATATATCATAGTAATAGTATATAAACTATAACTATAATATATGCATAATATAATCTATTATCATACATAATAACAATATTTACATGTATTACATAATAACCATATATTATAGTTTTTTAACTACACATATGAGGGGGACCCAAAAAACCTGGAATTTATTTTTAAAAACTTGTGTATTTATTCTTCCATGTTTAAACTTTAGTTACCTTCAAAGTACTCTCTATTTGATGCCATACACCTACTGAGACACTTTTTCCACTGCTCAAACCAGTTTTTGAACTCGTCCACTTTGACCTGAGTGCTTCTGCTGTTTTCGTTTCACTTCTTCCACTTTGGCAAAACATTTCCCTTTGAGGACGTTTTTCATCCGGGAAACAAACAAGCAAAAGCCCCTTGAGTGAGACTGGGTGAATAGGGAGGGTGGGGACAGGGGTCATGCCATTTTTGGTCAAAATTGCTGAACACTCAGTGTGGTATGGGTGGCTACACTCATAAATCATCCATTATGAAATGGGCAAAAGCGCTGAAAGAATCTAAAAAAAAAAATGCACTGAAACTAAATGCACTGAAGCCAAATGCATCCTCTCATGACAACGCTAGCTGGTACACTGATGCCAGTGGGCTCCTAGAACACTTACCTAGTGGAGGAAGCCTGTCCTAAAAGGGGCCTGCCCTCCAAAAGATAATTCCTGTGTTTTGGGGGTTCCCCTTGTGTATTTTCTATATCTGCATCTATACATATATGTATACGTGTGTGTATACATGTACAACAGTGCAAAGGCCCTGAGGTATGGCTGAAGATCAGTGAGAAGGGGTGTGTTACAGCAAAGTGTGTAAGGGGGACAGGGCAGGGTGCCACGGACTGGATGTCTGTGTGCCCCCCAAACTCATGCTGAAACCTTAACCCCCATGGGATGGTATTAGTAGAGGGGGCCTTTGGGAGGTGATCAAGTCATGAGGGAAATTGGTGCCCTTATTTTTTTTACTTTTTTGAGTTGGGGTCTCACTCGGTTACCCAGGCTGGAAGGCAGTGGCACGACAACAACAGTCCTTTGGTCTCAGCTTCCCAAAGTGCTAGGATGACAGGCATGAGCCATCACACCTGGCTGGAATTAGTGCCCTCAGAAAAAGAACTCCAGAGAGCTCTCTTGCCTTCTCTCTGTCATGTGAGAAGAAGTTCGGGAATATTTACACCATAGAAACTGACCAACTCTACAAATCAAAACCTTCCCCACAAGAGTCAGCTTAGCACACCCACTAGAGAAGCGAAACCAGACACATCCTACAACTTCAGTTAGCCATTTGGAGGCTGGAGATAGAGTCTCCTTTCAGACTTGCCTCTAACCAAAGCCTTTAATGGCAAACCCCACTGTCAAAGAACAACGTTAGGCCAGGCATGGTGGCTCATGCCTGTCATCCCAGCCCTTAGGGAGGCAGAGGCGAGAGGATTGCCTGAGCCCAGGGGTTTGAGACCAGTCTGAGCAACTCGGCAAGACCTTGTCTCTACAACAAATCAAAAAATTAGCAAGGAGTCATGATGTGCACCTGTAGTTCCAATACTTGGAAGGTTGAGGTGGAAGGATCATCTGAGCCAAGCAGGTTGAGGCTGCGGTGACCATGATAGTACCACTGTGCTCCAGCCTGGGTGACAGAGCAAGACCTCTAACTCAGAAAAATGAAAACAAAAACAAAAAAAATTTAAAGCCTCCCATGTGACAAGCAGTTGACTAACTGCAATCCAGAGGGCCCTTCCCAGAACCCAACCCTGCTGGTACTATGCTCTTAGACTCTCCAGAACTGAGAAATAAATCTCTGCTCTTCACAAGTCAGCCAGTCATCTATGGTACTTTGTCTGAGCAGCCTTCACAACTAAGAGGTAGGGAGGCAGAAACAGATAAGGGTTGTGGTTCGGACCTACCTCCACTCTACACCGAACTGTCAGCCTGTGAGCCAGCAACAATGCTCTGTTCACCACACTTGTTTCTTCCTATGCACATGGTGGACCACATCTGCCAGCCTCCCCTGTAGTTAGGTTGGGGTTGTGAGACTGATCCTGGCCAATGGGATGTGGGTGGTGCGTGCTATTCCAGGCCTGCCCAGAATAGGTTCTCCAGCTCTCTCATGGAACAAATAAGGAGATCTTTTGTCAAGATGAGGAGCAAAAACATGTAAGCAGCTTGGATACCTGAGTCCCCGCGTGGAGCGGAGTGGCCTGGAGGAACGCCCAACTCATATTGCCTTTTGGACAAGCAACATAGAAAGCCTTCGTGTCTTAAGTCATAGCAATTTGGGGTTTCTTTGTTTGTGCAGTACAGCCTCTCCTGTCCTGAGGAATGCAGTCTGTTCTCTCCATTCAGCATGTTTGACACTTTATTTTTGTTCTCTTTTACACTTCCTCCATGGATCCAGGTTTTCCCTTTCATGACTCCTTGTCCATAGTTTTAGAAGGGATTTTTCTTTTCGATTTGCGAATTGTTCAGGCTGTTCCCACCTTCTACCTCTGACATTACTTGGAGCCTATACATACCCAGGGTATAGCTGGTGACTATGCACATGGATACTATAGTCACAGTGTGTCCGTTTGGGCCCCAATTCTGCCACCTCCTGGCTGTGTGACCTTGGGCACATCACTGAGCCCATGTGCCTCTCAATTTCAACAGAAACAGTTGAGATAATAACAGTACTTTGTAGGGTGGTGATGAGCACCCAATAGCTGTTGAGCACCCAGCAGCTGACCGTGTAGAGTTCCTAGGACAATGACTGGTTTTAAGCAAGTGTTCAGTTCACATTACCATTGGTGATCCATGACAACATGAGATGCCTACCTTCCGAGGATAGGTATTTCATTTTCAAATTTTCTTTCAGGCTCAATAACTGGGCTGCAAAAGAGCAGAGGCAGGGGAATGTTTATATGTACAATAAAGTCACTAGCTATAGTGTCAACTATTTTTAAAGCAAATACAGGTTACCTTCAGGGATATCTCTTTAACAGAAGTGGCAGTGATGAGTGGAAGTGGCTTTCAAGACGGATCTTGCACCTCTCTTCCAACTCTGTGCTCTGTGACCTCACACTGGTAACTTGAAATTGGCCCATAGTGGGAACATTTACACCACAGAAATTGGCAAACACTATAAATCAGGACTTTTCTTTTTTTCAGACAGCAAGCTTAGTACACCCACTAGAGAAGTGAAACTCAGACCCATCCCACAACTTTAGTTAGCTGTTTGGAGGGTGGAGATAGACAGATTCTCTTTTCTTAGACATGTCTTTAACCGACGTATGCTGAACACTTCTGTCAAAGAACATTAAAGGGCAAGACTTAGTACAGAGCCTGGAGCAGTAGGTGCCATGATATGTGTTAAGTAAATAATGAGTGCTTAAGGGTGTGAACATTTATTGATAATAAGAAGAATATTAACATTCGATGAAACAATCCGATGTGTCAGGCTTTGTTCTAAGCACTTTATATATGGTAGGGATCCCAAAAATGAAAATTATTTATAAAAAATTGTGTATTTATTTCTTACATGTTTAAACTTCTAACCTTCAAAGTACACTCCATTTGATGCAATACACCTACTGAGATGCTTTTTTCACTGCTCAGTTTCTGAACTTGTCAACGTTGAGCCCTTTTAGTGCTTCTGCCGTGTTTTGTTTTACCCCTTCCACACTGGCAAAACGTTTCCCTTTGAGGACTTTTTTCACCCAGGAAAACAAAAAAGAAGTCACTTGGGGTGAGATTGGGCGAATAGGGAGGGTGGGGCAGGGGGGTCATGCTGTTTTTGGTCAAAAACTGCTGGACATTCAGCGCAGCATGGGCAGGTGCACTCACAAATCACCCATAATGAAATAGGCAAATGCAGTGAAAGAATATTTTTAAAAAATCACTGAAGCCAAACGCAGCCTCTCCCAACAATGCTAGCTGGTACACTGATGCCGATGGGTTCCTAGAACACCTACCTAGTGGGGAAGCCTGTACCACAAGGGGTCCACCCTCCAAAAGATAATTCTGTTTTTTTGGGGGGTCCCCCCCTCATATATTGGGCCATTCAAGTCTCACATCTAATATATGAGATTGGGACTATATACTATTCTCTCCATTTTATGAAGGAGAAGTTAGGTCACAGAGCATTTAAGCAGCTTGCTAGGGTCACTGTAAGAGGCAGAGCTGGGACAGGGATCCAGGCAGACAGGCTTTGGATGTGAACCGCTGCACTATTCCACTGCTGAATTGATCCCTGTGTCTATACTCGCTGACCACTAATGTAGGCAAGTCATACTCTCTTCTTGTGACACAGAAGATCTCAGCAAAATGGAAGGGATAAAAGCACCAGCTTCTCAGGGCTACTGCAAGGTTTAAATGATAGAACAGATAGCAATTGTGAGTATTTATCAAGTGCTTTTATCTAACAGGCACTGTCCTATGTACTTTAGAGCAGTGGTCCCCAACCTTTTTGGCATCAGGGATTGGTTTTGTGGAAGACAAAACCACATTCCCATTCACAGACCAGGGGATGAGAGTGGATTTGTAATGATTCAAGCACATAACGCTTATTATGCACTTTATTTCTATTATTATTGCGCTATAATATATAATGAAATGATTAAATAACTTGCCATAAAAAGAGATGGAAGGAGTAAATAAAATAATGGATGGAAGGAGTAAATAAAATAATGGGCGGGCCACGCACAGACTAAAATAAGTGTCAGATTCTGGCTTAAAGCCTGTCACCGGATGCAACTGTACAAATGAGGTACGTCAACTCACTTGCTACTCACTGATAGGGTTTTGACATGAGTCTGCAAGCAACTGATTTACTATGGTCTCTGTGCAATCAAACCTCATGGCTAATGTTAATCTGTATTTGCAGCTGCTCCCCACACTAGCATCACCACCTCAGCCCCACCTCAGACCGTCAGGCATTAGAGACTCATAAGGAGTGTGTAACCTATATCCCTCACACGCGCAGTTCACATGCTCACACGCTCCTATGAGAATCTAATGCCGCTGCTGATCTGACAGGAAGCAGAGCTCAGGTGGTAATGTGAGCAATAGGGAGTGGTTTTAAATACTGATGAAGCTTCGATTGCTTGCCTGCCACTCACTTCTTGCCATGAGGCCCGGTTCCTAACAGGTCACGAACAAGAACCAGTCTGTGGCCTGGGGCTTGGGGACCCCAGCTTTAGAGGAATTAACTCACTTTAGAGGAAGTAACTCCGTAACTATTACTATTGTTATCACTCCTGTGTTAAAGAGGCAGAAAACTGAGACACAGAGAGGTTAGGCAACTTTCTAGAAATCACAGTGCCCACATATATCAGGTAACATTCCTTCCAAAGTGGTCTGTAATCTCAGCCGCTCTGCAGTCATCCTGGTTGCCCATAGGAAATGCTCAATAAATGGTAATAATTGTTAGGAAATGCAGTTGCTAGAACAATCACATACAGGTCTCTCCTCTGCCATGTGTACTTAATGTGAGTTTCCTTGCATAAAATAACGCTGGGTTTGGACCCTTCTGTTTTCCAAATACCTACCCAAAAGGTGTTTCCTAATGTCTTCAGTGTTGGCAAGAGCACTTCCCCATAAACCTGCCGAGAAAAATGTTAAACAGTGATTATGTATTCCGTCAAGTAACTGTTAGGCTTGGTACTCAAAGCATCAACTGATGACAGAGCACTGGGGGGAAGATCATTCTTGCGGTCAGTAAATAATTATGGCTGGGTGTTCATACCCATAATCCCAGCACTTTGGGAGGCTGAGGTGGAAAGATTGCTTGAGCCCAGGAGTTTGAGACCAGCCTGGGCAACAGAGTGAGACCTCGTCTCTACAAAAAATAAAAATGAAAACATTAGCCAGATGTGATAGCGGGAGCTTGTATTCCCAAGTACTTGGGAGGCTGAGGCTGTAGGATCACCTGAGCCCAAGAGAACGAGGTTGCAGTGAGAGTGATTGTGCCACTGCACTCCAGTCTGGGCAAGAGCGAAATTCTGACTCAAAAAAAAAAAAATTAAAATAAACAAACACATAGGCTGGGTGCAGTGGCTCACGCCTATAATCCCAGCACTTTGGGAGGCTGAGATGAGAGGATTGCCTGAGCCTATGGGTTTGAGACCAGCCTGGGCAATTTGGTGAGACCTCATTTCTACAATAAATAAAAAATTAGCCAGGCATGGTGGCGTACGTCTGTAGTGCCAGCTACTTTGAAGGCTGAGGTGGAAGGATCGTCTGAACGCAGCAGGTTGAGGCTGTGATGGCCGTGAGCATGCCGCTGTACTCCAGTCTGGGTGACAGAATGAGACTCCAACTCAAAAAAACAAAAAAACCCACATATATATGAAGCAATTCTTGGACACCAGGCACTCTTCTAGTTGCTGGAATAGAGCAGTATACAAGACACAGAAGGTTCCCGTCCTTGGGAATGTCATCTGTGGGTGGAGCCAGCCAGAAACTGTAGATTGGCATTCCAAGCCCCCTTCCACATTGACGTGTCTCAGTACACAGAGAGGAAGGACGGTATTTCCCAGTCTGCCTTGCAGTTAGCGGGAGGTGAAGCTCTGACCCATGCAGATTGCTAGGGGGACTTCTGAAGAAGGCTTGCTATCCTGCTAAAGAGAAACAGTTTCATCTGACACAGCAGCCATCCTGAGACATGCAGGAGTTCAGCAAAAGGGTGACTGCCAACATGCTATGGGTGTAGGAACAGAAATCCGGAATACACCTGGATCTTTATGACTAATGCTGCACAGCTAAAGCAGTGTTGCTGGCCGCCACAGTTTTTTTTTTTTTTTTTGTAAGAAAATTCAACCCAAGGTCAGGCATGGTGGCTCACATCCATCGTCCCAGCACTTTGGGAGGTGGCGGTGGGAGGATTGCTCAAGCCCAGGAGTTTGAGACCAGCCTTGACAACATAGTGAGACTGCGTCTCTACAAAAAATAATAATTAAAAAAATTAGCTGAGGTGGTGGCAAACGTGCCTGTAATCCCAGCTACCTGGGAGACTGAGGTGGAAGGATCGCTGGAGACCAGGAGGTCAAGGCTGCAGTGAGTTGTGATTGCACCACTGCATTCCAGCCTGGGTGACAGGGTAAGACTCCAATTAAAAAAAAAAAGAATAGAAAACTAAACCCACATTTCCTTAAGTCACTGTGGTTGGTCAGTGACCTTTAGCCAAAACCATGTGTATCTGATCTGACATGGAGAGACACAGTGAGAGTGAGCCTTCAGAGACACAGAGGGACACACCCATTAGGAAGGCTGCTATCCAAAAAACCCCAGAAAATTATAAATGTGGGTGTTTTATTTGTGAATCTCACATAGCTTTCACACCCACACTTTGAGGTACGTGCTCAGAGAACATAAGTGACTTGCCCAAGCTGACATGGCTGGTCCCATGCAGTGGGGCTGTCTGACCCAGCAGGGTGAGACCCTCCGACCTCCAAGTGCTGAAAAGATCATGATGCCACAACTAAAAGTGATACCAGTTTGTAAGATACAGTCAAGGACATGGAACTAAGTTCTGATGTGACTTACTAGACTACTTGAATTGATGGGGTTTTGTTGTATGTGTGTGCGTGCATGCATGCATGTGTGTGTGTATGTGTGTGTTTCCAGAGGGGAAGATTTCACTTTAGTGTTACATCAGTCTCACAAATAAACCCAACACAGCCAGAAACACTGAGAGGATCAAGTGCCAAGGCAGAGAGGCCTGGTAACAGAAGCAGAGGAGGAGTCAGGTTGTCTCCTCCATGGCCCAGCCTAGAAAGATATTTGTATCACACCAGAGGTGAGGGCTGCTCTCATACCAGGCAATCCACCCTCTAGTCACTTTGAGCTGAGAAACAGAAAGCTGTACCAGGTGGGGTCTGAGTCAGGCAAGGAAGTAGAAAAGTCAGAAAACACGAGTTTCTCCAGTGCGTCAGGCACAGAAATACCAAGTGATAAAAACATTTTTCAGTCTCCCTCTACTGGTGATAGACACTGAATAAGGAACAAACTAGGTTTGGTACTCCAGGCTGCCGCCCATATTCAGAACTCTGACTTGGATAGACACCCTTTCTCCCATGCCCTCAATCTCAGGCACCAGAACTTTCTAGTTCTCTAGGAAAACAGACCTTGTCAGTTATCCAAAAGTAGACCCAGTGCACCCTCATGCATATCAAGGAGATGTGGGCTGTGAGAGGGATCAGCCTGGCCGCATTAAAAGAAGGGTAAGGATGTTCAAGACTCCTTATACTTGTCTTAAGAGACCTTTAGATGCCTGTCAAGCCTGGGGTTTAAAACACAGTGATTTGGTTCGAAAATTTAAATGACTTGACTGGACTGAGTGACGTGATAATATACTAAGCTCAGTTTACCCCCGTGATTTCTATTCTAAAACTGGCAAATGAACGACTGGTGGTCCTTCTGGCCCTCGAGTCATCCCCCTAATGCCACATAATCCTGAACTCAAAGGGCTAGAATCAGTCTCATCTTTCCAGAACCTGAGAGTTCCTGGTCTCACTCGGTCCACAGGAAGTCCACATAAAAATGAAACAGAAGGAACTTTCAACGTGCCTACCTGGGGCCAAGAGTCAAGGCTCAGAGCAAAACTTTCAAGCAGGGTGCAGTATTTCAGCTCAGTACTGGGATAAGTAGCGGGCCAGAGCATTGCTGTGATAGGCGGGGAGGAACGTGAAGAGGCCGCAGTGGAAAGAGCCAAGTCCCTTCTAGGTAGGAATCTGGGGTTTACTAGAGGGGGTGCTAGAGGCTGGTGATGCTGGGATCACCCCTGCCAAGCTTCAGAGCAGTCTCCCAATGGTGGCTGGGCTTGGTTTTCCAGCTAGCTTCCCTCGTAGAGGCCGACAGGAAGGGGGCCTCAGCTGACGGCGGTACGGTACGGCGGTACGGCTGCCAAGGTGTTCAGATAAGGGCTGCCAAGCTCCCAGTCTTTAGGGAGCTACTGGGTGGCCACAGTCATTCAGAGTTCCAATGAGTCATTTGGGAAGGCCATTGCTAAACATCAGACAGGGTAGTTGGTGGTACCTGGCAAGGCTCAAGGTGGGATCCATTGAATACTCTTGAGTCCTACTGCTAGGAAGCTAGTGTAGACTTGTGGAAAGACCCCATTCTTTAACAAAAAAGTGTATACGCTCCTTGCTTTGCTGGTGCCCTCAAATATAGTCCATGTCTGCTTGTTGGAAGCTGTGGCCTGGATTTGAGCTTCCCTGGGAAGCCAACTCTCCTGGGTCATTGATAAGACACCGGGCACTGACCATAGTCAGGAGACCCTTGACAGACACTGGGGACTCAGAAAGAGGAACACACCAGCCCCCCTTCTGGAAGCCCCAAGGCCTTTTCTTTCACTCCATAAATCTGGGAGCTGAGCAGAGTTAGACCCCCAGGAGGGTAACTCCTGCCTCCCTTCCACTTCCTGCCCCCATGCAATCCCCTTTGACCCCAGTACTGACCTCTCAAGAAGGTCAGGTCACGCTCAGGCTCAGGACTGACCAGTCTTCCATTCTCGAATTTGCTTCCGAAGTGGGTGGTGGGGACATAGGCCCTGAGTGCTGGGTAGCCAGCGTGGTGAGGGGTGAACTCAAACCAGGTCTCTGGAAAGCAGCACAGGGACCAGTGGCCTTTAGCCAAACCCATTTGTATCTGACACTGGAAGATACAGTGAACAAGTCATCAAAGACACATACAGGCCGGGCGCAGTGGCTCATGCCTGTCATCCAGCACTTTGGGAGGCCGAGGTGGGAGGATTGCTTGACTCCAGGAGTTCAAGACTAGCCTGGGCAACATAGTAGACTCGTTTCCACAAAAAATAAAAAGTTACCCGGGCATGGTAGCACATGCCTGTAGTCCTAGCTACTACTTAGAAGGCTGAGGTGGAAGGATCACCTGAACCCAGAAGTTGGAGGCTGCAGTGAGCTGTGATCACGTCACTGCATTCTAGCCTGGGCAACAGAGTGAGACTCTGACTCAAAAATAAAAGAATATCCAGGGAAGGAATCACATGATCAGATTTTCATTCTGGAAACTTCAACTGGGCACCCATGGGAGGAGGCAACGGCTTAGGACAAGGAGGCTGGAGAGGAGCTACTTATGAGGGTCCTCCAAAGAGACTGTAAGACCCAGTCTGGGGGTGACAGAGGGGACTGGAATGAAATGGGGGAGGGGTGATGTACAGGTCTGGAAGGGTGGGCCTTGGGGGGCTTGTGGAAAGGAGGGGGACAGCTTTGTCCACTTGGGTGGAAAACAGCCCAAGGATTCAACTGGGAGGTGAAGCATCCACACTGGAGACTTCTGAGCCTCAAGACGCCAGGGGACGTCCAAGCAGCAGGGATTTTGCCCGATGCACAGTGAGAAATCAGGGTGTGCTTGCTGAATAGATGAATACACTTTATGCTTTGGAAACTGGCTCTCAGGAGAGAGATGGGCTCAGAAGGGAGGTCTGGGGAGTCACAAGCAGTGGAGAGAGTGATGGAAGATGATGGCATGCAAAAAGTGAGAGAACCCCCCCCATCCCATCCCTCAAGCATCCCTTGTTGTAACTTTCTTTTCCTCCCTCCCTCCCTTCCTCTCTCCCTCTTTTTTTTTTTTTTGGGAGGCAGGGTCTAGGGTAGAGTGCAGGTTAGAGTGCAGTGGTGTGATCATAGCTCACCACAGCCTCATTCTGGGCTGAAGTGATCCTCCCTCCTCAGCCTCTCAAGTAGCTGGGACTATAAGTATAAACACACCTGGCTGTTTTTAATTTTTTTGTAGAGATAGGGTCTCACTATGTTGCCCGGGCTGGCCTTGAACTCCTGGGCTCAAGCAATCCTCTCACCTTGGCGCCCCAAAGTGCTGGGATTACAGGCATGAGCCACTGCGCCCGGCCTTTTACAGTTTTCTTGATCCCCACAAAGCAAGCATGTGTCCTCTGGCTGCCTCTGGGACTCTCCCCTTCTCTCTTCTAAGCTGAGCACTCCTGAGCCCTTCCTTCCCTCCTCCAGGGTGACCCTAGGGAAAATCTGGACAGCATCCTTGCCCTTCACTTTTCAATCCCTTGCTTCTCTCCCTCCCTCCAAATGTTGGCTTACTCCTTGCTTTTCTCCTCTGCCAGGCAGGTTGGAGGTCGTTGTCAATGGCCGCAAATATCGGGTAGGGGAGTGTCCCCTCTTCTATGCGTGTCCTCATGCTGGACAAGCAGGAGTCCTGCAGCTTTGGGGGAAAAGTGCCAAGATGAAGTGTGGGGGAGCGCGTGCGTGCTAGTGCATCAAACGAAGAGGATTTTGAAGGTGACTGAAATTTATATGTGGGAATAAATATATAATCTCTTATAAATAAATGCTATTTTTTTTCAGGTTCCCCCTTGTATTTTAGTTTTGAGAGGGGATCTAAGTGCTTGGATTTGGAAGTCTTGAAAGACATAAACAGTGGTGTGGGTGGAGGTATTATCCTTCAGTGACCCCATGCCCGGTGCCCCTCACCCCGGCCCTCACCGGGATGACTCACTTCTCTAGTTTGTTTGGAGACAACCATGTAAGCCCAAAAGTCGGTCAGAGAGTAATTCTCCAGCCTCGCAGCTTGGATGGTTTTCTCGAGGCTCTTGTCCAAGTCCCACTCCTTCTGGTCAAATCGATGCTTCAGTTCCGCCTCGATGTCTTTCATGTGGCCATTGTTGGTATAGAATAACGATAGGGCCCTGGGGGAGAGGAAGGAGAGTGAGTTGCAGATCAGAAGCGTGGACGATGAGGGCTGTAATCCCAGCACTTTGGAAGGCCGAGGCGGGAGGATTGCTTGAGCCCAGGAGTTCGAGACCAGTTCAAGACCTCATGGGGTGGGGAACACCCAGAGGAAGTGGATAATTAATGTATATTAGACAAATAAAACTGAAGGATAATACAGCTAAAGGGAAGACTCAAAATCACCTGGGACAGCCTTTCCATTCTACAGGTAGGAAAATGAGAGCGAGGTAAAAAAAATGACTCATCAGAGTCAAATAATTTTTTCTCAGCCTAACATTTATGGAGCACAACGTGTGTGTTCAATCTTTCATACCTATTAACTCACACAATCCTCCTAGCAAACCAACAAAAGGAACAGTAAGGTCATTCTCAACTTACAGAGGGTGAAACTAAGGCACAGAGAGGTTAGGTAACTTCCCCAAGTTCACACAAGTAATGAGCAGCTGCCTGCATTTCCTTTCAGATCACTTCACATCTCCATACTTTATTTTCTGCAGTGTGCCTTGAGCAACGAAATGAGAACTACACAGAGAAAGTTGTTTTATTTTAAAGATGTGTGGTACAATTCAGGATTAGGTATACAAGTGGACATCGTACAGGTAAAATTGGGCTTCCCTTTGGTCTCCCCTCTGCCTGGTTTGAGATCAGATATCCTTATTGATGTTATGTCCCCCCTTCACCCTAGTAGTATCCCACTACTGCCAATCCCTTTCTTGCAGCATTATGGTAAATGTTCAGGGTCCACTTGTGAGAACATGTGTTACCCAGTTCTTTATTTCTGTAATAGATCACTGAGTATGATAAGACTCTAAATCCATCCAAGCTGCTGCAAAGTCCATATGTTTGTCCATCTATATGGCTGCATAATATTTCATCATGTATATGTACCACATTTTTTGAGAGATGGGGTCTTGCTGTGTTGCCCAGGCTGGTCTCAGACTTCTGGCCTCAAGTGATCTTCCTGCCTTGCCCCTCCCAAAGTGCTGGCATTACAGGTGTGAGCCAATGAATCAGGTTGATAATTTTTAAAAATTGATTATGTGTCTAAATGTTAATGTCTGGACTATACTGAGTTAAAGAAAAATGGACCATTAATTTCACTGTTTCTTACCTTCCTGATGAGGCTACCAGAAAAATTTAAAACAACAGAAACTGCTTATATTTCTATTGGATCGCTCGGGTCTGGATGTTTCGTGTGTGTTTCATCATTTAATTCTCACAGCAGCTCTGTGTGATCAACACTGTTACCTTCTTCAACAGTTGAAGAAACTGAGGCACACAGACGTTATGCCTGGACTCATTACAGCCCAACAAGGCCCCTCTAGGAACGGCCCCCAAGCTGCTGGGATGTAAGGTCTGCCCGATTACTGCAGGTTGCAGCCTCTGCACCTCCAAGGAGCAACACAAAAGGAGAAAGCATGTGATTCCAGGGCCATAGCACCCCCTGGAGTTCTGCAACAGGCAGTTCTGCAAAACCCCAGGCCATGTCGCTCAGCATGTTAGCTGAGCCTTGGGGGAAAACGAGGGAGCACCCAAAACACCTCGGAATTTATTTTTTAAAATTGTGCATTTCTTCTTCTTCTTGTTTTTTTTTTTTTTGAGTTGGAGTCACTCTGTCACCCAGACTGGAGTGCAGTGGCCACTCCCGGCTACCGCAGCCTCGACCTGCTGGGCTCTGGCGATCCTTCCACCTCAGCCTTCCAAATAGCTGGAACTACAGGGGCGCGCTACCACACCCGGCTAATTTTTGACTTATTGTAGAGATGAAGTCTTGCCAAGTTGCCCATGTGGGTCTCGAACCCGCGGCCTCAGGCAATCCACTCACCTCAGCCTCCCAAAGGCACGGGAATACAGGCTGAGCCACCGAGCCCAGCTTTTATTTTTGAGTTGGAGGTTGGAATCTCACTCTGTCACCCAGACTGGAGTGCAGCGGCCTGCTCCCGGCCACCGCAGCCTCAACCTGCTGGGCTCCAGCGATCCTTCCGCCTCAGCCTTCCAAGTAGCTGGAACTACAGGTGTGTGCTACCACTCTCGGCTAATTTTTGATATATTGTAGAGATGAGGTCTCGCCAAGTTGCCCTGCATTTATTCTTACATGTTTAAACTTCAATCACCTTCAGAGTACTCTCTGTTTGATGCAATACACCAACCGAAGTGCTTTTTCCACTGCTCAGAGCTCATCAGTTTTGATGCCTTTTAGGGCTTCTGCCATTTTTTTTGTTTGTTTATTCTCTTCCACACTGGCAAAACGTTTCCCTTTGAGGACTTTTTTCATCCAGGGAAACAAACAAAAAAAAGTCACTCAGGGCGAGACGGGATGAATAGGGAGGGTGGGGCATGGGGGTCATGCCGAGTTTGGTCAAAAACTGAACATGCCGGGCTCGGTGGCTCAGCCTGTAATCCCGCGCCTTTGGGAGGCTGAGGTGAGTAGATTTCCCGAGCCCGCGGGTTCGAGACCCGCCTGGGCGGCGAGACCTCATCTCTACAATAAATCAAAAAATCAGCCGGGCATGGTAGCGCATGCCTGTAATTCCAGCTACTTGGAAGGCTGAGGCAGAAGGATCGCCGGAGTCCAGCAGGTCGAGGCTGCGGTGGCCGGGAGCGGCCACTGCCCTCCAGTCTGAGCGACAGAGTGAGACTCCAACTCAAAAACAAACAAACAAAAACAAAACAAAACAAAACTGCTGAACACTGAGCGTGGTGTGGGCAGGTGTGCTTGTAAATCACCCATCATGAAATAGTTCCAAAAAAATTCACGGAAGTTGAACGCAGCCCCTCACAACAACACTAGCTGTTACACTGATGCCGATGAGTTCCTAGAACATTCACTTAGCGGGGGAAGCCTGTACTACAAGGGACACCCCCAGCAGACAATTCTGGGTTTTTGGGAGTTCCCCCCCTTGTATAAGGTCCTGTGTAGCTTCGCAGGACCTGCCTAACTGCCCATGCTCGCGCCACTGTCTTCATGCTGTTGCCTCCAGTAACCTCATCCTCCATGCCCAGCTCAGAACCCAGCTCCAGATCAAAGCTAAAGCATAGGAAAGAAAACACATCAGGCCAGCCAGTTCCAACATGCATGCATTGGACCGGCCTGCCTCACTCTGGCATCTGCTACCCTGCCTAGCCATACCTCCTGTGCTGAGAATGCACAGAGATCGATTAGTAGTGTCTGTTCTGGGTCTGGAGAAGACACACAGGCATGAGTGCTTCATACCTCCCATCTGGGACCTCCTGAATGAGAAATCCTACACGGACTGGGTGCAATACTCTATTGTAAAGGCTGAGACGTTAAAGGGGGTTGTATTCCAACCCTTCAGTGTGAAAACTGCACCTGAAACATGTAAATTTTCCTTTAAATGTCAGCAGGTAATATCATGATGCTCTGGCCGAGACCTTCTGTGGTACAATAAAAAAGACACTTGGTGCTTGTCCCTGGTTCCTGGCCCAGAGCTCCTCAAATCCTTGGCATTTTATGACCACAAAGGTGATAGGAACATCTTTTGTTCTAATGACTGTGGCTGAGGGGCTGAGGGGCCTCTAGGTAACTTCAGAATGCAGACTGGTCACCGGAGTGACCAAACCATGGTTAGAAGTGTGGAAAATTCAGGCCCATCCCCCTCGACCTCTTAGGGTAAGGAGGGCTGGACATTGAGCTCAATCACCAGTGGCCAATGATGCAATCAAGCCTGTCCTCATAATGGAAATGCCATAAAATCCCTCAACGATGGGATTTGGGGGGCTTCCGTATTGGTGAACATGTGAAGGTGCTAGGAGCTGCTTCGTGCCCCTCCCCCATGCCTTGTCCTGGGTGTTTCTTTCCTCTCTGGCTGTTCCTGAGTTAGAGTCTTTATAAATGTATGGAAAGTGTGTTCCTCGGTTCTGTGAGCTGTTCTAGCAAATCACTGAGCATGAGGAAGCCATGGGAAGCCCCAATTTCTTGGCAGTGGGTCAGAAGTACTGATGGCCTGGCAGCTGTGGCCCATGTCTGAACTGGTAGCAGTCTCTTTTTTTTTAAATATCATTTTCATTTATTTATTTTTGTAGAGCCAGGTCTCACTATGTTGTCCAGGCTGGTCTCAAACTCCTGGGCTCAGGCGATCCTCCCACTCCTACAGTGCTGGGATGACAGGCGTGAGTTACCACGCCAGGCCTGGTAGCAGTCTTGTGGAACTGAGCCCCTCGACAAGGGGGATCTGACTCTCACTCCAGGCAGACAGTGTCAGAAACGCGCCGAATTGCAGGACACCCAGTGGGTGTCGGAGAAGTGATGTGGGAAAACACCACACACACTGGGTGTCAGGGAAAAAACAAAGTCTCAGTTTGGGGCCAGAAAACATCTCAAAACGTGACACTTACCAAGTGGACCCAGAGGCCGCTGCGAGGTATGTGACCGCATCCAACAGGCCCAGTTCTTGCATCTCACTCAGGACCCCGAGGCAGGCGATGTGGGCCCGCAGGCCCCCGCCTGAGCCCAGCACAGCAATGGCCGGGGCCTGGGCATTGGAGAGAGAAGTAATTCAAGGCTCACAGCCTTAGATGGGGTGGGTACAAGAAGGGTGTCTAGGGTCTCCCTTGGGCAGGGACAACATCTGTCCCATAGACATGTGTCCCTTTTTTCTTAATTTTTAAAATATTTATAAATGTGGTATCTTGTAGATAGGAGGTCTTGCTATGTTGCCCAGGCTGGTCTTGAACTCCTGGCCTCAATCAAATCTCCCACCCACCTCAGCCTTCCAAGTAGCTGGAACTCCACGCCTGCACCACCACACCCAGGTAGTTTTGTTTTGTTTTTGTAGAGGTGCGGTCTGGTTATGGTGCCCAGGCTGGTCTCAAACTCCTGACCTCAAGCGATCCTCCCACCTCAGCCTCCCAAAGTGCTGGGATTACAGGTGTGAGTCACCATGCATGGCTGACCTGTCCCTTCTTTTTCCTCCCTTCATTCCAGCTTGCCCTGGCTGAGATGGACCCCAGATACCAGACACAGAGGGGACAATCCCAGGATCCCTGGGGTCATTGTCCTCCCTCACCTCATCAGCCTCAATGTTTAGTTTCTTCAGAGCCTTCAGCACCTGGGAGCTGCGTCTCTCCACAGCCTCCTCCTCTTCTTTCTGGAGCCCAGGAATTATGGAAACCTCAGAGCTTCCAAGGAGAAAATGAAAATAAGTTCACAGTGAAAAAAACATAGTCTGATCTAGAGCTGGGCTGTCCAAAAAGGCAGCTACCAGCCACACATGGTGAGTCTGAAACGAGATGTGATCTGAGTGTCAAATACACACCAGATGCTAACAGCGTAGCACAAAACTGAGAATGTAAAGTATCTTATAAGGTGTTTGTTTCTTTTATCTTTTGAGTCGGAGTCTCATTCTGTCACCCAGGCTGGAGTGCAAATGGCACACTCATGACCACTGCAGCCTCGACCTGCTGGGCTCAGGAGATCCTTCCACCTCAGCTTCCCAGGTAGCTGGGACTACAGGTGCATGCCACCATATCTGGCTACTTTTAAAAAATTTTTGTAGAGACAGGTCTTGCTATGCTGCCCAGGCTGGTCTCAAACTCCTGGACTCAATTGATCCTCCTGTCTCAGTCTCCCAAGTGGCTGGAACTATAGGCACGCCACTATGCCTGGCTAATTTTTAGTTTAAAGATGTGGGGCACAATACAGGATTAGATACATAAGTGGTCATCCTACAGGTAAAGTTTGGGCCTCCCTTTGGTCCCCACTTTGCCTGGTTTGAGATCAGGTACCCTTATTGATGGTGTTACCCCTCCCCCCCACCTACCATGGTAGTTTTCTGCTACTGCCAATCCCTTTCTTATGGTATCATGGTAAATGTTCAGGGTCCACTTATGCGTGAAATTTTTTTCTTATTTTAATTTTTTTGTTGACATGAGGTCTCGCTATGTTTTCCAAGCTGGTCTCAAACTCCTGGGCTTGAGTGATTCTCCCACCTCAGTGGGAGCTCTGTGGCACCTCAAAGTGCCAGGATTATAGGTGCCAGCCACTGCGCCCAGACCAGTAATCCTTTTTATATTGATGACTTGCTGAAATAAAATTGTGGAAAGTGAATATAAATACAATATACAATTAAAATTAATTGTATGGTTCAGCCATGGTGGAAAAGAGTTTAGTGGTCCCTCAAAAAGTTAAACACAGAATTACCACAGGACCCAGCAACTCTTCCCAATCCTGCCTGAGTCAGGGCCTGGGCGTGTGCATAGCTGTGTCAGGTCCTGGGTATGTGTGTGTGCATAGTCCAAAGAAATGAAAACAGGTGTTCAAGTACTTGAACACAAATGTTCACAGATATGCTGTTGATGGAAGCAGCCCAGATGTCCTTCAAGTAATGAATGGATAAACAAAACATGGTCTATCCACACAATGGAATACTGTACTATGTCCAGCCATGAAAAAGCATGAAGTATTGATACCTTAAACCAACATGGAAAACATCATGTTAAATGAAAGATGCCAAGTATAGAAGGCCACATACTGTATGATTCTATTAAAATGAAATGTCCAGAATAGGCAAATCCATAGAGACAGAAAAGTAGATTAGTGGTTGGCAGGGGCTGGGGGGAGAGAGAGAAGTGGGAGGCATCGCTGAATGGGTAAGAAGTTTCCTTTTGGGGTCAATGAAAATGTCCTGGAATAGACAGAGGTGATGGTCACATAACATTGTGAATGTACTCAATGCCACTGAATAGCTCACTTTACGATGGTTAAACTAGAAACTCTATGTTATGTGTATTTTGCCACAATAAAAAATTAAGTAGAAAAATTTTTTTTTGAGTCAGGGTCTCACTCTGCCAACCAGGCTGGAGTGTAGGAGCATAATTCCTGCTTATCCTAGTCACAATCTCCTGGGTTCAGGTGATCCTTCCATCTCAGCCTTCTGAGTAGCTGAAATTACAGGTGTGTGCCACCACACCCAGACAATTTTTTATTTTTTTGTAGGGATGAGGTCTCACTATGTTGCCCAGGTGGGTGTCAAACTCCTGGGCTCAACCAATTCTCCTGCCTTGGCCTTCCAAAGTGCTGGGATTATAGGCATGAGTTACCGTGCCAGGCCAACAAAAAAAAATGAATTGCATCTGTTTCTTTTTACTTTGTAAAATATGGCTAGAAAATTTAAAATTACTCCTGTGGCTTTCCTTCTATTTCCATCGTTCAGTGGTAATTTGGAGGGCTGCTCATGGTTCATTTTGTCCAGCTTCCTCAGTTCATTTGTTTTAAATGTGTCTTTCATGTTACACACACATCCTGTTTCGGGGCAGGACGAACAAGTCCTGAAGATGATGTGGGTCCTAGGTGTGACTTCTTCTAACTCTGGAAGTAATTCTGGACATCTTGATTTACCCAGGCACTAACCTTCAGGAGTACCGTGATGTTAGGAAACCACCAAACTTCCCTGGAAGCCAGACCCTAACCTGCTGAATTGTCATCAATCACAATGAAGTTCCTCAAACTATGCTCGCATCTGGCTCAGTTAAATCTGTCAGCCCATGGAGGACACCCAATTAGATCAAGGTTACACAACTAGTAAGTGGTAGAGCTGAGGGCCATACCCCCCAAATTCTAAGTAAATACATTCTAAATTTATTTGCACATCTGGGCAAAGGAACAATAAACAGCTTGGCAACGAACACACTTTCCTCTCCGAGAAAGGCTACACATTCCCTTTGTAGCTTGAAGGCCCTGCAACCAAGAAATCTGATTTATGTGTCCACATGCAGTAGGTACTTAGTAGAATTTCTTCTCAATCCACAGTGGCTCCTTTATCCTTCCTTGCCCTCAGGTGTGTCTATTTGCAAATATTGCTAGTTCATCTCCCAAGCAAGAGGAGTGTCATAACTAATTTCCTGACACTTATGGTGTATTTTATTAAACAAAGGCTCTGCTCCCCGCAGTGGTCCCTTCTGAGAGGGCTTACCTTTCCATGGTCCACTGTGGTGGGGAAATTCTCAGTCCCTCTGCCCAAGAAATGTTTCTGATCAGTCCTGCGCCTGCTGTTGGAAATTATGAAGACAGTGGAGAAGGTCGGGACCCTTATGGGATGAACTGTGTCTCCCAGCCACCCCCACTCCCAAATGCATGTGTTGGAGTTCTAACCCCCAGTATAACCAAGTATCTCAGCCTTAAAACGCATTTTAAAGTTATTTTCCCAGCCAGACACAGTGGCTCACAGCTGTAATCCCAGCACTTTGGGAGGTGGAGGTGAGAGGATTGCCTGAGCCCAGGGATTCAAGACCAGCCTGGGCAACTTGGCAAGACTTTGTCTCTACAATACATCAAAAAATTAGCCAGGCGTGGTGGCATTCCCTGTAGCTCCAGATACTTGGAAGGTTGAGGCGGAAGGATTGCCTGAGCCCAGAAGGTCGAGGCTGTGGTGGCTGTGACTGTGCCACTGCACTCCAGCCTGGGTGACAGAGTAAGACTTCAGTTAAAAAAAAAACAAACCCCAAAACAAATAAAGTTGTTTACCCTCCTCCCTTAATCTGAAGCCTTGAAACATGTTCTAGAAACTTCTTCTCACCATGCACACGTCCACCTTATGCTTGCTTAGAAACCCCAGAGGCCAAACTTAAAATTCACTGCAGGACCTTCTAATTGGGAGGCGCCCAGAGACAGCTGGGCACAACCCAACTAACTGCAGCTGAGTCACCACCCAACAAGCCACCAAGACACACCCTGTGCCTAGCTGGCATGTCTCCCATGCCGTCTCCCTTTTTAAACCTTTGCACTCAGCCTCAAGAGCACAAATGATTTCTTTGAGGCATAAGCCAGGTCGTGCCCTCAGCTGCCTTTTTTTGGGAATAAAATCACCTTCCTTCCATCACATCCGGGGCTTGTCTATTTCGGTGTGCAAGCGACAGGACCTCAGAATGTGGGTAATGTGTTCCTAAACAGGTAAGTTAAAATGAGGTCCTGAGGGTGGGCCCTAATCCAGTATGACTGACATCTTCATTTAAAAAAAAAAAAAAAAAAGAAAAGATGAAGCCCCAGACACACACAGAGAAGAGATGGAGTGAGGACCCAGAGACAAGCACAGGTCAAGGAGAGAGGACTCCGGGAAAACCGCCCCGCCGACACCTTGATCTCAGACTTCCAGCCTCCAGACTGGTGAGAAAATAAATTTCTACTGTTTCATCCATTCAGCCCCAGGTACTTCCTTATGTCCGCCCCAGCAGGATAAAACAGCCCTCCTGAACCCCCGAAGCTTGCCTGGGTCTGGGTGTGGGGCGCGTGCGCAGTCATGTCAGATCCCGGGCGTGTGGGTGCGCGCGTGCGCAGTGGTGCCCGCTCTGGGGCGTGTGTGCGCGTGCTCGGAGACGCGTGCTTCAGGGCATATGTGCGCGTGCGCGGTGGTGCCCGCTCCGGGGCGCGCGTGCGCGTGCGCGCGCGGTGGGGCATGGGGCATGGGGCAGGGTAGGCGAGACTCCAACTCTCTGGGCGTATTGGCGCGGGCTCTGGGCACCTGGGTCTGCTGGGATCTCCGCGGGAGAGGACTGCGGGGGTCCTTGGCGGCGGATCTTGAGGTCCTTTCCCGCTGCCGGACGAAGTCTCGGCTGGAGGTGTTTCCTCCTGGCCCTGAGATGTGCCCGCCTGGGGGATGGAGTAATACAGACAAAATGCACCCTACACTTTTTTGGGCGGGTTCCGCCGGGTTGCTCCAGCTTTTCCATTGTACCCGAGCTCTCCCATAGCTGTTTTTGTCGTGGGCAGCTGTCACGTGAGGGTTGCGACCGCCCAAAGAGAAAATTGTCATAATATATCTATATTCAAGACGAATATTCCTTAAAACAGAATTGTTAATGAATCCTTCCTATACAATAACCATCACATATCACATTCATGTACCCGGGAAACAAATTGGGGTTGGGGCCAGGAAGGGAGGGAGGGTAAGTCAGTTCTTTTGGTAAATTTGTTGGTAGCCCCTTGGGTGAATTGGTCATTTGCCTGACTTCCTGGCTTGGGCCATCTGCGTCCCTCATCCTAGAGGATAGGGGTTCCCTCAAAGTGTCTGTGTGAGATGGACACTCCTAAGGTGAAGCTAAGCTGGAGAACAGACACCCTTTTTAAGCAAACCAGTCCTTTCTACAGCCATTGCCCACCTGGAGCCCAGCCCACACATCCTGTTGTCCCCTCCCCTAACACCTCAGATCTGGACACCATCTATTCTAAGACACGGGAGACCTTTGACACCCTGATGGGCACTGGGCAGGCAGCTTGGTGTGGCCATACACACTCAAGAGTTGGAAAATCAGTGCTTCTAAGGCTGGCTGTACCTCCTGATCAGTCCCTGTCCTACCTCAATCCTCCAGTTCCTCTCCAGTGGAGAGGCGACTGGGCTTGGGTGTCTCTCTAACCTTTGTGGGGGTTGCCAGGAGACTGACTGAGAGGGACAGGACCCTGACAATGGAATGCTTCAAACCTTGCTGTGTGCTTTTATCCACGAACAGCTCTTCTCCTCTATGATAGAGCCTGGATTTAAAAAAAAAAAGTCACAATTCTGTGAGCAACAGTAACTTTTTGGGAAGGAGTCAGCAGCTTGAATTGCAGTGGTCAGTAGCCAGCAGGGAGTGAGATGACCCAGACCCCCAACACATAATTAAAAAAAAAAATTTATCCTGATTGTTTTTATTATATTCATCAGTTTATTTGTTCCTGCACTAGTGTCCTATTTTAAAAATTACTATTGTTATGTATTTTCAAATATCTCATAGGACAAACATCCTATCCCCACTGCCACCCTCAATTTCTCTGATTTTTCAGAATTTTCTTGGGTATTTTTTCATGCTTTTTCCCCAGCAACCTTTTATTTTTCCCCCAGCTTTACTGCAGTATAATTGACAAATAAAAATTATATATATGTGTTCAATGTGACATTTTGATATACATAAACATTGTAACAGAATTGAGCTTATATTTGGATTCTGCCCACTTTCTTCCTTCTCCCTCATCCTTCCCTCTGCTAATTCTTTCTTCTTCCTTTTTTTTTTGAGTTGGGGTCTCACTCTGTTGTCCAGGCTGGAGGGCAGTGGCACAATCATGGCTCATGACAGCCTCCACCTCCTGGGCTCAGATGATCCTTTCGCCTCAGCCTCTGGAGTAGCTGGGACTACAGGCACGTGCCATCATGCCTGGTAATTAAAAAAAAAGAATTACCGTAGAGATGAGATCTTGCTATGTTGCCTAGGCTAGTCTCGAACTACTGACCTCAAACAATCCTCCCCTCAGCATCCCAAAGTGCTGGGATTACAGGTTTGAGCCACCACACCCGGTCGGTCTTTCTTTAAACCTCTCTCATGTTCTCCCATTCTCTTTCTCACTTTTCCTTCCAATCACACCTCTATCTCTCCTTCTCTCTCTCCACTCCTCCCCTTCCGTTTTAATATCTAGTTTCTCTTTCACCCTCTTGGAAAGGCTCAACACCGGATCCATTCCTCCTCACTTTCCTTTCTCACTCCCTCCCGCCTTTCTCCCTGTTCCTTTCTCTGTGCTGTGCAGAACGGAGCTCTGAAAACAAGCCAGCGGTGGAGTCAGAAGACAACTGGGATGCTGGTTTCATAGCTCATGTACAACGGAACAAAGGATGCTGTTTCTTTGAGCCTCAATTCCCTCATCTGTGGAATGAGGATAAAATATCCTCTCATAAAGTGGCTACAATGCTGTTTTGAGGGCCCCTAGATAAGTTGGGGTCCCTGTACCAGAGCAACTAGCAATCCTTCCCTAACAAAAATGAGGGGAGCTGGATCTGGGTGTTTCCAATGTGCCTTTCATGGGATACTTATTTTAATTAATATGTAATAGTTGTACATATTTTGGAGGTACCTGTGACATTTTGATAACCACTTAACATGTAATGATCAAATCAGGGTAATTGGGATGTCCATCACCTCAAACATTTATCATTTCTTTATGTTTGGAACATTACAAATCTTCTAGCTCTTCTGAAATATACAATCATTAATATAATTTCCCTACTGTACTATCACATACTAGAACTAGACTGGAGGTGGTGGCTCATGCCTATAATCCCAACACTTTGGGAGGCCAAAGCGGAAGGATTGCTTGAGGCCAGTAGTTTAAGACCAGACTAGGCAACAGAGTGAAACCTCATCTCCACACACACACACACAAAAAATAGGCTGGTGTGGTGGTGGTCTGCATCTATAGTCCCAGCTACTTGGGAGGCCGAGTTGATTCCCATTGCTATAAACAAAATTAGGCCTGTGTGGCTCATGCCTGTAGTCCCATCTACTTGAGAAGCTGAGACAAGATGAGGATGGCTTGAGACCTGGAAGTTGAGGCTGCAGTGAGCTATGATTGTGCCACTGCGCTCCAGGCTGGGCAACAGCATGAGACCCTGCCTCTAAACATACACACACACACATACACATACATTTTAGATTGCCACTGTCCAGTCAATTTCATGAAATATTTACACCCTCAGTCACACTGACCACATGCCAAGTACTCGATCATCGCACTTTGGCTGTCACACCGCATAGAGCAGATACAGAACACTCCTATAGCTGGAGAAAGTTCTACTGGATGGCGCTGGCTAGACACTTCCTAGCGCATTGCTACATGCTACATGAGCGTGACCCATCAGAGCTTTGTCCTAGAACCTAGAACGGACCTTGTCACAGAGGAGGTGTTTGATAATTATTTATTGAAAGAAATGACTGAATGAATCCCAGGCCCCAGTGTAAACCACCCCTTCACACACACACATCCCTGACTCAAGGATCATAGACTGCAACATCAGATTTGCTTAAGGGCAGATGCTTAGCAAATATCTTCAAAGTCAAAGTCTGAGTCATCGCTTTGCTGGTTCTGAATCTGACTCTGCTTCTGGTACAAATAGGCCACCTGTGGGGAGAGGGTAGAGCGGGGAATGGGGGGTCAGAAGCATCCTGGCTGTACCCACCTCCCCCACGTTCCAGGCTAGAGTCTGCCTCTTTAAGAAGTGGGCTTGGCCAGGCAGTTCAGTGACCCTCCCTTCTTCCAAGGGCCTCACCTCGGCACTGGAGGTGGCCTGCTCCGGCTGCTTGTCTTCGCGGACTTGAACAAACCGGGGGAAGCGAAGGGAGATCCCCTTCTCACTGTCCACCTGGGGGAGGGTAGGGAGGGGAGCAGACTCTACTGTGGTCCAGCCCAGTCTACTTGGCTGCAGCCATTCCCTGCCCAAGTCTCTCCTTCACTCAGGCTTGTCTCTTATCCACACACTAGGCTGAACAATGGTTTGTTGTGAGAATTAAACAAGCTGGCAGAATGCTTGCAACCATACCTGGGGCATAACAGAAGCCTAAGAAATGCTGGTTGCTATAGCTGTTATTTATGCTATTATTACTATTACAATTCAGGCTGAGAGGCAGAACAGCAAAGAGTCAGAAGGAGGGTTCCAGAATTAGGGTGGGCTTCAAATCTCAGCCCCCAACTCTCAGAACTGTAATGACCCTGGGCCAGTTACTGAGCTCTCTGGGGCTATTTGCTCACCTGCAGAACGAAGATGTTCATGTCGCTATGTCTTGGGGTTTTTGTGAGGATTAAGTGAGGTATACAAGTGACATGCTAGTTATCACACAGAGCCCACTTCACAGTAAGACTTGGATAAATGCCAGCTCCTGTCCCTTGTTACCAGGGAACCCTGGCTCTCTAATGGGCAGTATGTGTGAGAAATTAAAAATGAGACTAAAAATATGAGTTCCTCCTTTAAATATGGAAGTCTGCGTCTCATGAGAAAAAGTTTGTGCTACCTTGGTTTTGAAGGATGGGAAGAAACAGCAAAGAAAGTACATCTTGTGGGCGTGGTGGCTCACGCCTGTAATCCCAGCACTTTGGAAGGCTGAGGAGGGAGGATCACTTGAAGTTTGCCCAGGGATTTGAAACCAGCCTGGGAAACACAGTGAGACCTCATCTCCACAAGAAACACTAAAAAAAAAAAAAAAAAATCAGCTGGGCATAGTGGTGCATGCCTGTAGCCCCAGCTACTCAGGAGGCTGAGGCAGAAGGATTGTTTCAGCCTGTGAAGTTGAGGCTGTGTTAAGTCATGATTGTGTTACTGCATTCCAGCCTGGGTGAAAGGGTGAGACCCTGATTCAATTAAAAAAAAAAAGTATATCTTAAATTTGAGATTCACTGTTCTTAGGGAGGAGAAAACGGGGGGATTTCCCAGCACCGGTTGCAGGCTGGTGTTCTACCCTGGTGTACAGTAATGCTTCAGCTGGTATTGAGGATGGTCACTAGAAAGAGAAACTAAGCCAGGCTCGGTGGCTCAGCCTGTAATCCCGCACCTTTGGGAGGCTGAGGTGAGTGGATTGCCTGAGCCCACGGGTTGGAGATCCGCCTGGGCAGCGAGACCTCATCTCTACAATAAATCAAAAAATCAGCCGGGCGTGGTAGCGCATGCCTGCAATTCTGGCTACTTGGAAGCCTGAGGCAGGATTGCCGGAGCCCAGCAGGTCGAGGCTGCGGTGGCCGGGAGCGTCCACTGCACTCCAGTCTGGGCGACAGAGTGAGACTCCAACTCAAAAAATAAAAAATAAAAAAAAAAAAAAGGAAAGAGAAACTAGCTAGGGAACTTTAAAACTTGGTAGTGTGAAAATTAATCATAGCTGAGGAAGAAATTCCAGTAGTCGAGGTAAATGCTCAGCAGGAAATGCATTAACCTTTTACTTCAAAGAATCAAGTTCTTCAACTACTTCAGAGCCAAAGGTGAGATTATGATTCTAAAGAAGTAACGTCACTATTTTCTTTCTATTCCTGGGAAATTCTGCTTTTAAAAGAAAAGGGCTTTTGACGGGGTCACCTGACACCCACATGAGCGTCACTCAGGAGGGGCAGATGTGGGCCCCCAGGTCCCTTCCCTCCTCTGCTCTCTGCGTTCCCACCTGGAACCCCTGGAGGCTATCCCAGGCCCTGTGTTGCCACTCACCAGGCCCCGGGCGGCAGGATAGATGGGGGAGAGGGAGAGATCAGCGCACTTCACCTCCCACACGGTGCTGGGCTCCAGCCAGTGGTCGGGGGTCACGGCACCATCTATTCGCACATAGGAGCGTGGGGTGGGCAGCACCAGGGCCTGCGGTGAGCAGAGGGAGAGAGGAATAGGGGTCCTGGATCTCAAAGTCAGGGCCACGGACTGGGGAGTGGGGAAAGGGAGGAAAATGAAGGAAGGGAATAGAAACAGACACCCCTTTAAAGTAAAAAGCTGGGAGCCAGGAAATATGAGAGGTGGGAAGAAAGGAAAGACCCTGGGAGCTGAGGTGGAATTAAAGACAGAAGAGGAACAGAGACACAGAGAGTGAGTCAAAGAATGGGCAGAGATAGAGTCAGGATGCAGGGACACCAATATATAGGACAGAGACTTGTACCGAGATTCTAAAGAGAGCAATGTCCCATTCACTGGGGCACACGAGGCACTGTACAAGGGTCGGCTCAGGGAACCCTGCAATAGTGCCAGTGATTGCCCCAGTGTGGCCAAGGCCTGGACTTGGGGTGACAAGGCTCCCTGAGCAGTGTCCCCAGCTAGAGCCAGCACCCCAGCTGAAACCAGAGGTTTTGAACCCTACTGCTGCTCCCTGCCTACTGCCCTCCTGCTGCATCCTGAGCTCCATGATGGCACGTGCTAGGAGAGGCGGAGGGGCTGAGGCTGGGCGCCCGGCTCACCTTCAGGCTCTGGTGATGCTCCTCTAGTTCCTCGTCACTGAAGCCGGTTCCGAGCTGCAGGGAGGACGTGGGAGATCAGAGGCTCAGCCAGGGTAGGCCTGGGGCCTCCCCCTGCTCCTGCCATGTTAGACCTGAGTCTGTGCACACTGGGGGCCCCCATCCCCTTCTAGTCCAGGCAGGAGCCACAGAAACAAGAGGAAGGGGTGAGCCAGGTGCTGGGCATCCAGCCAGATGCCCGGGTGGGGCGCTCTCCCGACAGGCCCTCCGAGAACCGAGAACCCACTCATCACCTTGTGTCTTCTGAAGAAATCCCTGCTCCTTCCACTGTCTCCTCGGCCCTGGAAGCCACTCCCTTGGGCTCACCCACAACCCCCTGCGCAGCTGTCATCACCTCTAACCTCAACCCTGCCAAGAGCTTCTTTCACCCACCAAAATAAGACTAAAAAACAGTAATAATACGCAATGTCAGCAGACATGTGGCAAGATAGGCATCTTCAAATGACAGATACAAAATGTCCTTTTGTATGTTGAAAACCCTTTTTATGTTGAGCACCTTAAAAATGTTCTTGCCTTTTGTCTTGACATAGCCCTTTTAAAAATCCATTCTAAATAATGTAAAATGATGACAGGTTGGTGGCCAAAGATATGTGTGAATTACAAAACTATTTCTATCACTGATTGTTCAGTTTAATGTAATATTAAGTGCTGACATTATTCAGAAGAACAAAGTTGGGGACAGTCTAACCACACAGCTCCAGGGAACTGGCTCAAGAAACTGGAACATATTCACCTGAAAATTCTTGTGCAGGCATTCAGTTTACTACAATACTTCAGTGCATATGACAGCATTTAAAATAAGCACTCACAGGGCAAAAGGGCAGAAAAGAAGGATCACAACTTTGTAAAAATATAAATAAAACATTCCTCAAATGCTACTGGTTCTTGCCCCTGGGATTCTGGGTGATATATTGTTCTGTTTCTGTTGCAAAAGACCCAAATTTGTTAGCTATGGGGATACAGAAAATAAACAGAAAATCTAGTCAGGAGGTGTGTAGCTTTAAAAAAAATTTTTTTAACTTAAAAAAACCCCAACAAACTCCACATTTTTCAGAACCCCTTGCAGCTGAGGGTGGGCCAAGGAGCAAAGTTCTGAGCAACAAGACTTAAACAGAAGTTGTTCACGGGGCTGAGGCTGACGCAGGGGGCCCATGCCCCTTAGCCCTTGTGCCTTCCTCCTTCCTGCCGGGCCATGATGGCCGGAACACCTGCAGCCACACGGTGACAACGGGGCCAGAAATACATGACCATGAATGTAGGGAGAGAGCAGGAGCCTGAATCCCCAACGACATCAAAGAGCTGCCTGCTCCCTTCACACTTTTCGTTACATGAGAGGAAAATAAACCCTTCTCTTACGTAAGCCACTGCTATTTGCAGTTGGACTCAATTCCTAGCTGACATAGGCTCCTCACACCTTTCTGTGCTAGCCTATTTTTCTATATGAAGCAAGAGTTGCTTATAGAATCAGAAAAGTAAATAAAAACTAGGAAAAAGAAAATCCTTCACAGGGAGGATGTGAGCACCACTTGGTCTGGGCCTTCCCCAGGTTACCCAATAGAAGTTCCCCCAAGAGTCTAATCTGCTCCCCCCTTGCTTCTGCACTCAGCCCCAGGCTCCCAGGACCTTGCATATGGCCTGCAGCTCCTCGCTGTCCTCGTCATAGGAGGCCAGCAGGAAGCCTCCATACCGGCCGGCCCGCTTCCCCCGGCCCAGGTAGGCGCCAATCACCACAAGGTCCAGTGTGTCACCCACGCCGTCCAGGTAGTCCTTCTTCAGCTGCGAGAAGGGAAGGCAAGAGATGAGGGGGCGCCAAGGGTGGGGCCCTCACTGCTGGGGCTTGTGGGTGGGCTGAGGAGGGATGGGGGTGAGTCTGCGGAGAACTTCCAGAAAGAACGCTGAGGATGGCCCCTGTGAAGGGACTGGAGGTGGGAGGGGCTTCTAGGCTTAAACAAGAGTACATGGGAGGAGCAGGCGGGATGGGGCCCTCAGGAATCAGCCTTTATTCCCTCTTTCCCTCAGTATAGACCCAGCTGACTCACTCCTTCACACGGAGGACATGCATCCATTCACTCAAGGCATATTAATTAGGCGCTGACTTTGTGCTAGGTAGAAGTTTAGCCTTGGGGCTACAACAGAGCATGTTTCCTAAATGGAAAGGTCTCACAGCTGCAGCCAGACCATAGACAACTGTAAACATCCAGGAAGATCCAGTCAGCGGGCCAGCCGGCTCAGCTCCAAGATGTCTCCTGTTGACTCTCTTGCCCAACCCCAGCTGTCCCTTCTGCCAGATGACAGACTCCTGCTGGCTCGCTCCCACTTCAGGGGCCCATGCCTTCCCAGCATACGCAGCCACTACTCACAGGGTAACCAGAGGACCTCTGTCCAAGGACAGCCTGACCCTTTGGCTCCCTTGTGTGAAACTTCGACTGACTTCCCGAAACCCTTAGAGAAAGATCCACTTTCATCTACAGGCCTGCTCTCCACTCTGACCTTCCCTGCCCCTGCTCCCCACGGCACACTGAGTCTGCATCAGGGCCTTGGCCCTTGCAGTCCCCCTGACTGGTGCTCTCCCCCATCTTCACGTGGCTGACCCTATCCTATTGTCCAGGTCTCTATCCAAACGCTGCCTCTGGAGAAGCCCTTTGTGATCATCCTGAGCACTCTCAGGCCCTCTGGCCTCGAGCTGACTTGCTTTCTTCACAGCACCCATTACTGTCTGACTTATCATACATTAGCTGTCTTCCTTCCCGAGAGCCGAGCCGACAGGAAGGCAGGAGCAGGGAGCGTAGAAACCTCATCTGAATCCCACACCTTGGGATTCGCGGTGCTTGGGCTGGGCAGTTCCCAATCAATTCTTGGTGAACTCGTTAAAAGGGCCTGCAGTGGGGAGACCTGAGCAGTCCTGGGTGGAGCTATGAGCAGGGTCCTTAGCTCACACTGGCTGCAGAGTAGAGGTTCCACACCCAGGGATCTGGCAGGGAAGGCCAGGCTGGGAAGAGAATCACCTTGAGCCAGTTGTGCGATCTCTTGGCGATCTCGTAGGTGGCATTGACATCCAGGGTCTTCACCATCAGCCCCTCGCAGGAGTCTGGGGAAGACACAAGTGTGGTCCATGGGAACCCCTGGCTCACAAGGGCTAGAGCAGGTGGGATTCCGGTTATAATGTCTGGGATGGGGGACAGGCTGGTACCCGGGTCAGCGCAGGTCACAGGGAGGTTGTGGACCTCAGCGGAGAAAAAAGCAGGTGCCCTCACCTTTCACTGACTGCTCCAGGAACTCGGCAATCTGCTCGATGTCCTTGGTGTCCAGGGAGGTGGCGAAGACAAACTCGCCCTCTGTCTCCACAAAGTTCTCCCGGAGCAGCTGCCGGCGTCGGGCAAGGGGCTCACGTACCAGGGACTGAGGGGCCGGGGAGGGAGGACAGGAAGAGAAGATGAGATGTCATTGCAGAAGTAAAGGCAACAGGCCCTGACCGTAAGGCAAACAGGAGACACACAGTCCATAAGGCGTAATGTGGTTGATGGAAAGTCTTGAGAGGGGAGACCCAGGCTTTGGGAAGGATTCTGAGAGTTCTAAGCACGGGGCTAGAAACTGACAAGAGGTTGGACACCATTTAGTTGGTGACCTCAAGAGCATCAGATGGGAGTCACACTTTGCTGGAGCTTGAATTTACACTTTAGGCATCTCTTGTAATTTTTAACGTCAGTTGAATAAAGGCAAAAAAAGGCCAATGGCCATAAGGCTAATAAATATGTTTCTGAGAGGATATTTTCTACATTAATCCAGGGTTGTCAATGTTTTAAATCTCCTCAGCTCTTTGGTTTCTGCCACAACCATTCAACTCTGTTGTTAAAGGAAAAAAGTAGCCACAGATGATGTGTAAGCAAGTGGCTGTGTTCCAATTAAATCTTATTTACAAAAACAAGTGGCAGGGCAGATCTGGTCCACAGGCCGCAGTCTGCTGTACCTGAGTTTGACCATCTGTATCTGTTTGTGGGAAAGCCCTGCTCGTGCATACTCTCAAATCAACTCGTGCCTTGTGGAAACCAACCCACTCTCTCTGACTTCATTAGCTCTAAGTCAACCTGTCCTCTTACATGCCATGAATTCTCTCCATGGTCAGGAACAGTCCTGATGGAAGTTGAGCAGATTCAAGCCTGGATTTGGCACGAGGCCTTGTTTCTGCACACCCATCGGCAGGCTGGTGGAATCGAGTAAAAAGTAGAGGGAGGAGGCAAGAAAAGGCCAAGAAGAAAGAAATCCCCTGGCTCAGTTCTCCCTCATCCACCCCAGAAGAGGCTTGGCTCCCCTCTATTAGGCCAAGGCGTGAATGAATGCTTCCTGAGATGGGGAATCACTCCTCTTATTGTTCTCTGAACTATCCTGGATCCACCCTCAGACTCCATCCTAAGGAAAGACTCTGAAATATAGATGATGATCATGGCCAGCACTTTGGGAGGCCAACATAGGAGAATTGCCTGAGCTCAGGAGTTCAAGACAAGCGTAGGCAATATAGCGAGACCTTGCTTACAAAAAAAATTTTTAAAAATTAGCTGGGTGTGGTGATGTACACCTGTAGTCCCAGCTACTTGTGAGGCTAAGGTGGGAGGACTGCCTGAGCCCTGGAGGTCAAGGCTGTGGTGAGCCGTGATCATGCCACTGCACACCAGCCTGGGTGACAGAGTGAGACCCCGACTCAACAGAAATACAGCTACCACATTCTTAATCTTAGTTCCTAGTAGCCATGTTAACAGGTAAAAGGAAACAGGCAAAATTATTTTATTTTTTTCTGCCCTCCTTATTTAGAAATCCTTTTAATATATTTTATTTAATCCAGTGTCTAAAATATTATTTCAATGTATGACAAACATAAGAAATTATTACCAAGGTACTTTACACTCTCTCTTGGATTAAGTTTTCAAAGTGTAGTTCATACATCTACCCTTATAGCACCTTATAGCTCAACTGCTATACATGGCTAGAGGTGGCTGCACTGGGTAGCACAGGCTCAGCTAGTCTTCCCAGACATGCCCTTAGGAGGTATTACTCCATTTTACAGATGGGAGATCTGAGGCTCAGAGAGATTAAATCACCAAATCTGTCAGCTAGGAAGTGTGTGGTTGGGATGTAAGACTGAAGAGGTCTGCCTCCAGAATCTGTATGCTAGCCATTGTGGTCCCCCCTTCATCTTTCTGCATAAAATGCTTGCTGGCCTGCTCTGCACAACTGAAAAAGCTGTTGATGGAAAAAGCCTGACTGCCCATCTGGAGGGCAAGTAGTGAAGGTAGTTTAAAACAGAACAGGGATGGACTAGAATGGGTAGACCAGACAGACCAAGCATCAGATGAAAAAGAAAAGCAAATCAAAGCGATGTGAGAAAGAAGCATTAGCCAATAAATGATATGTTGCGCCAACTGCCTTATCATTTGTTTTAAAGAAGATAGGAAGATTGCCCACTTCTTGCCTGACACATGCAACTTCTAGCTGGAACACAAATTTCAAGGTAAAATACAAAAATGTAAAGCTTCTAGAAAAAAACCTAAACAGAGGCTTTCAAAATTCTAGGGAAGGATGACTTTAAAAAAAAATCTTGGGGATGAGGCCACAAAAGGAGAAAAAAAAATGTATTTGACTACATAAAAAAATAATAGGCCAGGTACAGTGATACATGCCTGTAATCCCAGCACTTTGAGAGGTGTAGGCAAGAGGATCGTTTGGGCCCAGGAGTTCAAGACCAGCCTAGGTAACATAGTGAGACCTTGTTTCTAACAAAAAAGAAAAAAAAATTAGTTGTATGTGGTAGTACACGCCTGTAGTTCCAGCTATTAGGGAGGCTGAGGCAGGAGGATCGCCTGAGCCCAGCAGATTGAGGCTGCGGTGAGCTGTGATCATTCAACTGCACTCCAGCCTGGGTGACAGAGTGAGAACCTGACTGAAATACATAATACATACATACATACATACATACATACATGACAGTTCAAGCCAGTTCTATACAGCAAAAAGGCCATCTACAAAGTTTAAAGGCAAACATCAGCCGGGCTCGGTGGCTCAGCTTGTAATCCCTTGCTTTGGGAGGCTGAGGTGAGTGGATTGCCTGAGCCCGCGGGTTCGAGACCCGCCTGGGCAACTTGGCGAGACCTCATCTCTACAATAAATCAAAAAAATTAGCCGGGTGTGGTAGCATGCGCCTGTAGTTCCAGCTACTTGGAAGGCTGAGGCGGGATTGTCGGAGCCCAGCAGGTCGAGGCTGCAGTGGCCAGCAGCGGCCACTGCACTCCAGTCTGGGCGACCGAGTGAGACTCCAACTCAAAA
Source organism: Cephalopachus bancanus (assembly GCA_027257055.1). Lineage (NCBI taxonomy): Eukaryota > Metazoa > Chordata > Mammalia > Primates > Tarsiidae > Cephalopachus > Cephalopachus bancanus. Next base: position 517,368 of record JAPVLO010000621.1, read on the forward strand.
TAAATAAATAAATAAAGGTAAACATCAAATAAAAAGGGCTATTTGAAATGCTCATGAGAGAGACAAACTAGCAGAGCAGAAATGATCAAATCATGCAAAAAAAACACAGAGCATCTGGTATTTGGAAAACACCTGGTGTCTAATATTCCCCTCTCCCCCACATCATGGGAAACAAAATCAGAGTTCTGCGGGCCTTCCTATGGTCGTCTTATGCTCTAACATGTCAGTCTGCACCCAAAGGGGTTTAGGCACCAAGGGCATTTCAGATTAGAATCACCAGCAGGTCCATCTGTCCTGGTGAAGGACTCAATGGTCTAATGGGGAAGGAACTGTTTCAGACCAGCAGGACATGGATAAGAACCCACCAGACAAGTGAGCAAAGACACAAGGGGGCATGTCCCAGGACAAACGCATGTGGCCAACAGATCTGAAAAGCTCTACTTTGTTAAGAAGTGTGAGTTACCAAAGCTGTCACCAGATCACTGTTCATCTACCAGACTGTCAGAGGTCATCTGGGATGACTACAACTGTCCCTGATTTTTGAGAACTTCCAAGTCCATATCTCACCCTTTAGTCCTCACCCTAACAGACTGAGCGGGTACTGCTGTTAGCTCTTTACTGAAATAAGGAAATGGCAATACAGAGGGTGAACCACTCATCTGCAGTCACACAACGAGGAAGGAGAGTTAGGAGATGACAGCAGGTGGCCTGAATCCAGATTCTTAACCTATGCCCTAAAGAAGTGGTTCTCAAATTTTCAGTCTTGGAGCCAATTTACACTGTTAAAAATGACTAAGGACTACTCTAAAGAGTTTCTGCTTATGTGGGTTACATAATGTGATATTTATATCATATGATATAAATGCAGGTTACATAATATGATATTTATATAATATTAGAAGTTTCAAAAATATGTAATAATTCATTTAAAAATAATAATGGGCCGGGCTCGGTGGCTCAACCTGTAATCCTAGCACTTTGGGAGGCCGAGGTGAGTGGATTGCCTGAGTCTGTGGTTTTGAGAGCAGTCTGGGCAACTTGGTGAGACCTCGCAATTACAATATATCAACAACAACAACAAAATAGCCGAGTGTGGTAGCATGCCTGTAGTTCCAGCTACTTGGAAGGCTGAGGTGGAAGGATTGCTGGAGCCCAACAGGTCAATGCTCAGGTGGCTGTGAGTGTGCCACTGCACTCCAGCCTGGGCAATGGAGTGAGACTCCAACTCAATAATAATAATAATAATAATAATAATAATAGTAATAATAATAATAATAAACTCAACATGCTAACCCAAAAACATTTTCTCTGCCGTGAGCTGGTTCACCCTCCTTAGGCAACCTGGTGCTCCCTGCTCCTAGGAGGTCACTTACTGGTGCTGACCCCAGTGGGCATAGCACACCACAGCCCAGAACTCCTAGGCCCAAGCGACCCTCCCACCTCAGCCTCCTGAGTAGCTGGGATTACAGGCATGCGCCACCACACAAGTAACACATTTTCATGAAACACAGCTATACTTTAAAAAATTAGTGAGAACAGAGGCGTTATTTTACATTTTTGCAAATTTCTTAATATCTGGCTTAGCACAGGCTTCTGCATTCAGGCAGCTGAGATGTGTTGTTCTGGCTGCAGTACAAGAAAAAACTCCACTCCCCCAGATGTGGAGTTGGGAAATGGAGGGCCTTGCAGATGCCCTTCAAAGGGTCTTGGGGACCCACAGGGGTCCTCAGACAACATTCTGAGAACCACTGCCCAAGTGTGGCCTCCCAGCTCAATGACATGGCAGAGTCAGAAAGGAAAGTCAGGTTGCTGGTTCCCAGGCTCACATACCACTCATCATCCCTTGGCCGCCCCTGGACATGAAACTGGAACTCACCTCTCCATTGAGGTAGATGAGGTCGAAGGCGTACAAACACACCTGCACCTGGATATCCGACGCATCCACCTCCTGGGTGGGGGCAAAATGAGACCAGGAGTTGGGGAAGGTGAGATGGGGCCAGGTGGGTCCCCTCCATTGTGTCCGAGGCAGACAGCACAGTCACCTATCACTGTCCCCTCTCCCCAGGTAACAGGCCACACTTCCCAGGTAATACTGGCAGGAGGGTGGCAATGCTGTGGCTCCAGGTGCTGAGTCATAATGGCTCTCAGCTAATTCCAACAACCTCATTTCCCTTCACCAGACATTTGCTCTCCCAGCCTCCTTTGCAGCTAATGGAGATGACGTGACACAGTTCTGGTCAAAGAGATGTAAAGGGGGAGTCTGTTGGGGTGCAGGTTGTGGGGGTTCCCCAGAACAGATCTCCTTTCATAATAAAACAAGGGATGCAGGGAAAGGGCCTTTCCCTGCTTCCTACTTGGGATGATGGGATGAGAACATGGTGACTGGGGCTGTAGTAGCCACTTTGCAAAAGGCTGAGAGAACTACACGCAGACCAATACTGCCCTCCTGAGGACCAAGCAGGACCCATGGCCAGGACTGGGAGGAAGAAGAGGGAATACGGGCCGTGACAGGCGGTGGAGGGGGCTGACACTACCTTGCGTTTGCGGGTGGTCAGCACTTGGAATGGCTGGATCTGCTTCTTTTCTCGGTCCCAGGCCACGGCTTCGGTGTCCAGGATGAAGGATGTGACTGATGGGAGTTTAATCTGAAAAGCGAAGGGAAAGAGCCAAGGCTCGTGAGAGGTAGAGGATGAAGTCAAGAGACAGATACAAGAAACAAGCTCCCTTCTCCTTCTGCAGCTCTCAAGATCTACTACTAAAGAGACACATGAGCACAGGTCCTCTTCTCTGATCCCCTCTGAGAGGAGAAAGAAACCAGCTTTTCTGAGAACTTGCTATGTGGCCCCACAAGCTGGAAGCCCAGTTGTCTGTCATCTCCCTCCTCTTCTCATCTGCATTTGATTTCCTGGGGATTGCTGACTTCCCCTTCTCACCTCCTCACTGCACCCAGCCATGTAGTCACATCCTCCTGGTGGCCTCCCCTCCTGCACTGACTCCTCCAGCCCACTTTCCTCACAGCAGCCAGGGTGATCCTGGCACATCTGATCATGGTGTATTTCTGCTAAAACCATGTCATGACTCCCCAGAGCTGTGGGGCTCTCCTCGGCAGCCCTGGCCCTCCCTTGCCTCAGGGGGCCGCCTTAGCCCTGCTCTATTCACCCTAGCACTTGAGGCTCTCCAATTCTCAAATGGGCAATGTCTCTCTCACCACCAGCCCTCTGTACATGCTGTTCCTTCTAGAATGTCTGCCCAATTCCTCTCCTTTACTGGGATGCCTCTTTTCCATTATACTGCACAAACCCATGAGGCACCATTCATGCTGTGCCCTGGAGCCATGCGGCTTCCTTGATACTAGGTCTAAGTCGGGTCTGTTTCTCATACGGGCTTGTAGTAGATTGTTCCTTTCTTCAGGGCCCTGATCTCCACATGTAAGTACAGAGTCAACTGCAGGACCCTGATGAAGATCTGCTTGCCCTATGAGCTTGGTGAGGGCGGAGAGCACACAGGCCCACCTTTTGCTCCCAGCCTCGGCATAGGTGCACAGGGCTGTGCTCAGAGCAGACGCCCCATGAACACCTGTGGAATGAATGACGAAGGAAGTCAGAGACAAAAGACTATGCACTGCTGATCTCACAGGAAGCTCTAGAATAGGCCAAGAGAAGCTGGGATGACCAAAAGGCCGACTGGGGTTGCCTCTGGTGGGAGGATGGTGGGAGCAGAGGATGGGGCTTGCCTGGCCAGGGGGCACTGGAAACATTTTAGGGTGGTGAGAATATGGTGATGTTTTATATGCTGGTTACATGGGTGTCTAAGCTTGTCAAAATGCATCAGATGGTACAGTGTACACTTAAAATCAGAAACTTACAAAAATTACATCTTAATAAAATTGATTTAAAAAATTAGTTCTTGGCGCTTAATAGGAGCTTCATGAATGCACACATTGTGCCGCTACTCTTGCGACGTCTTTAACGGGAATTCTCAGCACTGTGCTCCCTGCTCTCTGAACGAATCAATTTCCTAATCAATCAGGGGCAGCAGGGAGAAGGGCTCTTTGATGGAGGACTTCTCAAACAGGCCCAAGACCCCCATGGGGCATAGAAAAGCCCCCAGCTCTGGGCCCGGCTCTGAGGCATGGGGCCCATTTGCAGGCTGGCTTCCTTCACACATGTCCCAACTCCCTTAGAATCCGGTTTTCCCAGCCTCCACCATCCTAGTGTGGCCATGGGGCCCAGCACTTGCACAATGTGGCTCCCAGCTGGAGTCAGCAGGGATGGTGGGAGGTACCCGAGAAAGTGTTAACTCCCTTCATGGGAGGGGACAAAAACCAGAATCTCTTTTGCGTCTTTCCATCTAGAAGTGTGACATCTATCTGGGAAATGATAAGAGGACAAACATTGGAGTGAAAAGCCAGCTTGTCAAGGACATAGAGGACAGAGGTGGCAATGAGCTGGCTCAGCTGAGCCAGTGCTGGGCTGCCCACCTTGATTTCCTTGAGAAAAAATAATACCTGTCAGGCCATGCTCAAGTGAGTGCTCTGTCATCTGTAGCCAAATGCAATTCAGTCTCCTTCTGATAACCCTCCACTGGGCTGAGCTGGCCTGGATGGGCCTCCGTTCTCTGTACCTCGCACCAGAGTGAAATTGCAGGCAGACACCCACCTTGGGGATGCGGCTGATGATGTCTGGGTACTTCCCAGTATTGTCTTCCTGATTCCTGCTGAAGATCTTCACCTCCCCGCCTTCCAGAACGTGGATCTGCCAGAGAGAAGAAAGGGAGAGGAAATCAGCTGAGTTCATCCCACACAGCCTCCCACTCCTGGGCTCAAGAGATTCTCCTGCCTCAGCCTCCCAAGGAGCTGAAACTACATGTATATGCCGCCATGCCTGGCTATTATTTTTTTATTTTTTGTAGAGATGAGGTCTTGCTATGTTACCCAAGCTAGTCTCAAACTCCTAGGCTCAAGTGATCCTCTCGCCTCAGTCTCCCAAAGTGCTGGGATTACAGGTGTGAGTCATCATGCCTGACCCATGAGCACATGTATCTTGCTTTGTGTATATGCTGATTTGTCTAAATGATATCCTGTAGATCTCATTCTGGCTTCTACTATTTATATATATCTTAATATATAGTCTGATCACAGTCCTTGAGCAGGGCTACATAGATGTCATAGATATATGTCATTATTTTTACTTGTGTGTGTACAAACAACCATGGTCACTAGCGTCAATCATCTAGTTTTTTACTGTTTTCTCAACACTCTATTTTGCAGCCCCCCTGTAAAGCTAAGTGTCCATCGAATTCACTACTTGGCACTGCCTCCAAGTCCTGCAGATGCCCACCCACGCTGCTCGCTTATCCATCCCCAAGCAATGAATACTGGGAAAACTGCCTCCAGGACAAAAGCTACAACAAGCATCTGTACAGATCCCAGGAGTGAGGATGCTTGTGGCCCTGGGATGCAGGGCACATGCACGTCACTGCACTAAGGGCACACAGGCGCCGCCCAGAATGGCTGTTCTAATTAACACATCCACTAGCAAGGTATGAGCAGAGCCAATTTCTTGAGCTGTCACTACTGGAAGTCGGGGCTTTTGGGGATTTTACTTCAGAAGAGTCCATGAGGTAGTTATTACTGCACCCATTGCACGGAATGGAAGCAAAACCCCAAAGATAAGCAAGGCAGCCGGGAAGTGTGTGGTGGCAGAGGCCAGTTTTGAGCTCAGGCCTGTCCAACCCCATGGCCGTGCTTTCTGGTATTTCCCTGCCTGTGGGAGGGGCATCCCATGCCTCATACCTGTGCCCTCTGCCCATCGTATTTGTATTCGCAAGTGAAAGCTGCCTCGTCAAAGCGTTTCAGGACCTCGCTGACCTCACGGGTGGGATGGGCCAACATTGGTTTCAGGGGGATCCCTGGAAGGGGAGGAGAGAGAGTTAGGTAGGTAGACTGGGGCAGAGAAGAGGCAAGGAATTAGGGGGAATGCAGCGGAGACTAACGTGGACCCACTCTGCTTTCTTGCCACTGCTTGGAGAACGAGCCCTCCCAAGTCTTAGAAGGGCACTGGGTCTCCCACCTGGGATGACAGCTCCCATTGCCCTTGTAGCTGGGGAAAGGCTGTGTGACAGGAATGAATGCAGAAGGTGCAATGTCTGGTCACATCCTTGCAAGGAATTTGGCTGCCTCTTCCCACAGCCAAGAACAGAGATGCAAGTCACCTCAGATCACATACATTGGGGTGTGGAGGGCAGCATGACAAGACAGAAGTAACCTGGGTCCCTGGGTCATTTCTGGTGCACCCCACCCGTCTCCTCCCTGGCCACCTGTCTTATTTATGTGTGAGAGAAAGAAATTCTATCTGGCTTGATCCATTGCCTTCTGGCATATCTTTATTTATTTTTTAGAGATGGGATCTTACTATGTTGCCCAGACTGGTCTCGGACTCCTAGACTCAAGTAATCCTCCTTTCTCAGCCTCCTGAGTGGCTGGGATTACAGATGCGTGCTGCCATGCCCAGCTCTGGTATATCTTTATTAGAGTAACTTTGCCTGTACCCAGGGAAAAGGATTCAATTTTGGTGGGGAGAGAAGAAGACTTCGCAGGGTCTTAGAGGGATGCCTTGTGGTGGGTGGCACCCTCACACCAACTCAGCAGGGGAGGGGCTACAGTCAGTTGTGAAGTGAAGGCTTGTGGGGACCATACCTGGGCTCAGCCTGCAGTGCTCCGGGAGGTGTTCCAGGCCATGCTCCAGTAGTACGGGGATAATTTGGCTCAGGTCGGGCACCTCACTGGGATGGGAGGTGAGAACAAGATAGGGGGAGTCTTTCTAGGACTCACACAGCTTGGAAAGATACCTCGGTCTGTGCCCAGAAGCCTGGGCTCCTGAATGCCTCTGCCTGTCTCTGCCACCATGTCCCCGACTCTTCCTGCCACCCTGTCCCTGTGCTCTCCCTCAGTGTCACTGTCCATTACCCTGTCTCCTTTAGTCTGGGCCTGCCATTGCCCCCTATTGGTCACCACAAGGCCAGTGATTCTCTCCTCCAACTACACGTGAGACCACTCCAGGATAGGTTTTTTAAAAAGGGTCTCAAGGCCAAGCTCCACCTAGAAGATTCTGATTTCATTGTCTAGGGTGGGCTGGAGGTCAACAGCTGGTCAAGCCCCACGTGCAGGCAGAGTTGAGCCAATGCCCTGGCCTGGCAGCTCTTCCAGGGCTAGTTCACTGCATGCCTGAGAGGGGCACCTAGTAGGGGGTGGGTGCTCTGGGGGCATTTGTAGAGCTACTCACTGGCTCTCCTGCCTCTGACACTGTCTCTGGGGCTGTTACCATCTGGCTGTCACCAGCCCAGCACAGGTTGCTGGCCAAAGTTCCTCCACATGGCTCTCTGGAGCTCCTGCCACCACTCCACGGGGTGTCCTCCCTGCGACTATCGTGACCCCTTGCTATATGTGTCACCAGCTCCTCTCTGGGTCTCTTTGGCCCTTTTGCATGTGCAGCCCTGTCTGGAACTCGAAAACCTCTTAACCTCACTCACTGTCTCTGTGGGTCATGACACTTCACCGTCTGCCACCTTCCTGATTGTTGTCACCATCCTTGTGCCCAGCACCGATCCTGTCTAGATCACCAGCCCCTGCTCTCAGACCCCAGCCCTGTGACTGTCACCAGTGCACGTCAGTTACTGGCCCTCACACTCCCCTCATGCCCGCCCACTGCCCCTCTGGCTCTGGCCCGCCCTGGCACTCTGCCCACAGCCCGGTCTCACCAGAACGTCTGCTTCAGAATCATGCCTTGCTCCTCCAGCCAGCTCTTTCTGGCCTCTGCTGTCTTGCCCTTCCCAGCATCCACCACAGCTGGGGGGAATTCTGAGAAAAGACCCACCAGAGGTTTTGGGATGCACCCCACCCCTCGGCTGCCCCAGGGCCCACAGTGGGCCGCATGCCATGAGGCAGGGAATGAAGATGCGGCTGCCCACGATGCTCTCCTTGGGGAGAGGAGCCTGGAGGGCAGGAGACGTGCAGGGAAGGTGGGCCATGGGCTTCTGAAGAGGAGAAGGGAAGCTATGTGAACCCCAGTGAGGGTGCAAAACAGGGCCTGAGGAGCTCACCTTGTCCTGGGGGCGTGAGGCTCACAGCCTGGGAGAGGGCAGCCAACACCGACTGCTCCGCCAGTCCAAGGCGCAGCCGTCCGCTTAGGGACCTGGGGAGAGAGCAAGCCAGAGAAGAGGGCTTGTTTCTACCTTCCCAACCTTGCCTCTACTCCTTGCTCCTGCCTCCCCGGTCTCCTACACCTTGACGCCTGCAGATCTTCTCAAAAACCAGAAAAATTTTCAGAAGCTGGAAGGGATCCAGGAAATCACAGTCCCCAGTCCCTCTCTGGGTCTCTTTGGCCCTTCTGCATGTGCAGCCCTGTCTGGAACTCAGGACACACAGTATTGAGCATGACCACTGGCATTTACTTGGGGGGCAGAAGCAGGTGCCTCATAGGAGTCCTCATTGCTCACCTCAGCTGCCTGGGAGGGGTTGAAGCTCAGGGGGGGCACTTTGGGGACAGAATTGGACCTGGGGCCCGCCCCAGTGAGCATGATGGACAAGACCTGACCCCAACAGTCCTCGCTTTCAGTTGGCAGCAGCAGCATGTGGCTTACCGCCCTGTGCCTCCATGTCCCCTTCTGTAAACTGGGATGAGGATAACAGGGCCTACCTCGCAGGGTCGCTGGGAGAAGTTAACAAGATAAAGCACTTGGCACAGGGCAAGACACCCAAGACATGCTGACTGAGCTGAGTTGTCGATGATCTGCTTCCACGGTCAGGGCAGACCGGGGCTTTGTGCTGCAGCCCTGTCCTTAGGCTGAGGCAGACACCACTGTCAGCCACCACACGTTTTAACCATGAGCCGAGGACCCTTCCCTGGGCAACACCATCAAGGGAAGGAGCTGATTGTGAAAGGAAACTACGTTCCCTTCCCATCCCTTAGGGTACAGGCTTCTTACTCATGCTCCTCACCCCAGGGCAGTCTGGACATTCATGGTGATTCTGGCTGCCAGACCCTCCCTTTTTTCCCCCTCCATGCCTGCGGCTCCCTCTCCCCAACCTCCTAGGCCACACACTTACCTGGTAATGAATCGGGCTTCTGAGTGGCGGCAAGCAACAAACAGGCCTTTGATGATGTCTATCTTCTTGGCCATGGACTGGAACAGGGGAAGGGCCATCAGTGCCTGGAGAAGGCAGGGACCAGCCTCCGACCCACCAGCCGCCCCCTGCTCCCATTCCATCCCATGCCCAGCTCCATGGCCTCCTGCTCGCCGGGCAATAGAAACAAGCCTGCTCTCCTTGTCTCCCTCCAACCTCTATCCAGGAAACATCCATGTCCTGTCATGTGGCAACACGGCACTTGGTGATAAAACCCCCAGAGGAGAGCCCCCTAGTCCTGAGTGCAGGTAGTGGGAAGGAAGCACTGCGCCCCGAGCAGCACTGAAGAGACTCAGCCCTGACAGTGTCATCAGAAGCGGCCTGCCACACACATGGGTCCCTGGGACATCTGGGGTGTGGTGAGCCACCCCGCCCCACTCACAGCACTGCCGGTGAGCCTGGCGATGTCACGAAACTTGGTGAAGAGCCCAGAGGCGGTGAGTGGAGGCGGCGGCAGCATGAGCCTCTGGGTGCTGCGGCTATTCTCGGCCACCAGCCCTATGTCGCCCTTCTCGGCCACCTCAGCACGGACGGACTCCAGCTGCCGACCTTGGTGGGAGAAACCAGGTGGGGTAGTGAGGGTGGTGAATGTGGCTGCTCATCTCCCGTCGCCAGGCCTGGATGAATCTTTTCCGGCTGTGTGTGCTTGTGCCAAGTCCCTGCCCTTTCTGTCCTAATGCTCACCACTTGATAGAGAGGGCTGAGTGACTATGTCTCCAGTCACCTGGGTAGAGGAAGCAGTCAACAAACATGCCCACACTCAGGGTGATACCTGGGCTGGTGTCATCAGGGTGTAGATGGGATTTAAAGCCACATATGGGCTGAGATTACCAGGAAAGTGAGGGTAGACAGGGCAGAGGAGGCCAAGTTGGTCTCTTCTAGTTGGCCACTGACATCTCTGGAGTGACCGGTGACCCTTTGGCTTATCTTTTTGAAGGCACCAATTTACATATATGGCATGTGATTTGGCCTTATTTGTTGTCCAGAGGTGGGTCTCCTGAATGTAAGAGCAGGAACTGGGATGGTGGAGACTCAAGTCACTATGACAACTGGGAACAGTGGCTCTCAGCCTATCCGGTGACACGTTGTCACCTCTTTTCTATTCTGACATGAAATGCAGAGATAATACAACCTACTGATGCGTATCAAGATAATGCCCTAACTCTAACATGGAAGAGATACAGGGAAAAGAGTCTGTAATGAAAAGCACATCCTGGTAGAAATGATAAGGGAAAATAAAGAAAACAAAAAAAAGAAGAGAAAAGAAAGAAAAGCATGCATTCCAGTCTATAGGCGCTTGGTCACTGCCAAGAAGAACCAAGAAAACGCAGGGAAACATTTTCAGCATGAACGGGGCGGCCATCAGTGTGAACATTCACTGCGTGTGACTATCGACTGGCGTTTCAAAGGGGAAAGGATTTCCAACTCACAACAACCTGGGGTGGGGGGCAGCCACAGGGGCCACGAGGGGCCGAGTGTGAGTGCGCACAATCCCAGGCTAAGAAGGAAGCACAAAAGAGCAGAAAAGGTCGTAGCCGTGATAGCATTGCTGGGCAGGGAAACTGACACTGGCAATTTCTTCTTTTGTGAGAAACATAAATCCCTCTTAGCTTAAGCCAATGTAGTTGGGTTTTCCATTCCTTATATAGATCAGCATATTCCTAACACTGTTTGCACTGGGTCTGGCATGATGTTGGTGCTCAGTGAATACATCGTGAGTGAATGAGTGAGAATCCTAAGTCTCACCTCCTTTGGCCCCCACGGCCTCATCACTATTTCCTAGCCCCTAGTCAATTGTCCTTAGTCCCTTGGTGTTCTCATGAAATCCTGGAACCCCACTTCGTTAAGGAGGGTCCTCTCCCTCACCCCAGTATCCTCCCCACACATCCCTCCCCACAAATATGAGAAATGGTCAGTTCTCCAGCATCCCTCCTAAGCTGACAACCCTAAACCCTGGCGTCTGACCTGGATCTATTGAATTTCAGACCCATCTATTTCCCCACGTCTTGGATGGCCTTGGAGGACCCTTAGATGGCAGTTGCTCATGCCCGATCCCACACTGGAGTGGTTAGCTCCCCTGACCCCTGCGAGTCCTGTGCTGGTGCTAGCTCCATCACCCATCCAGTCCCCAGGGAGATCCCTGGGGCTTCTCTTCACCTCCTCCATCCCAGCCACCTCCCACTTGCTCCTGTGGCAGGTCCCTTTGGCACCATCTCTCTCTGCTCCTGCTCTCTCCTCTGCTCCCTTCAGACTGGATCCAGCTCTTCTTTCCCTGGACTGTTGCTCCCAGCCTCCTCCACATGAGCCCAGAGCTGATCCTGCCTCCTGTCTGCTACAATTCTTTTATGGCTCCCCGAGCCTAGTGATAAGCACCGGGTACTCCAGGTCCTTGGCAGCAGGCTGTCCACATTGCCAGCCTCTCCACCCCGTGCTGGCAGCTGGGTGCCTCTGCAGGCCACTCCCTGTGCACATACCCTGTTCTATCTTCTTCCCTTCAGCCCCTCCAGGCCCTCCAGCTTGGGCTTCTGCTACCTCCCCAAGCCCGACCCTCAATCCCAGCTCCCAATCCTGCTGTGGCAGCCTGTAGCATCATTCCCCAGCCCCTCCCCTCCTCTCTCACCCACGGTGCCTGACCCAACACAGGCCTGGTCCTCCCTCACCTGAGCCACTTTATACCCTGCAAGCCTATTCTCATCAGGTTCTCTGCCCTCTTGGCCTCCTCCTCGTTCCACCTTGGGAGTCTCCCTCCACCATCTCTCAGATCCTCCAACGTCCCCCACTCTCTCCCACTAAGCTCCCCTCCTACTGGTCCCTCCACCACAGGCCCTGCTTACCTGTGGCCTGGGCCAATGCCTTGAGCAGGACGCCGTCACCCACGCCAAGCTCTAGGCCCTGCTGGGGTGGCCCAAGGCGGTTGAGGCTGAGGTAAAGGACAGGGAGGAGGTCCGGGGGTGACAGGGCCACCACGGAGCGCAGCAAGTTGCTTAGTGTCTCCACCATCCGGAGCCTGGAGGAGGGGACAGAGTGTGACCAGCAGGTTCCTCAAAGTCAAAGATGTGTGTGGAGGGGGACCTGGGGGGGTACCGAAAGGAAGCCGGGGAAGAAGAGGAAAGGCCCCAGGCATGTGACCTGGAGCCACAGATAGTCATAGGCTGCTGGTGAGTGGCTCGGTATGACAGTAATGACGATGAAGATGGCGACGCTCATCCCAGAGAAACAACAGCTAACGTGGAGGGGATGTATTTTGCGTGCAAGTGCTGGCTGTAAGCACTCTGCATCCCCACAGCTCCCCTCTGAGATAGTTACTGTTATTATTATTCCCATTTTACAGATGAAGAAATGGAGGCACAGAGGCCTTAGAGCTAGTCAGTATCAAGCCAAGATGTGAACCAAGGTACCTGCTTGAGAACCATGCTCCCGGCCACTAAGCTGTGCTGCCTCTAAAAATAAAATTGTGTGTCTGTCTGCATCATCAAATCTGGAAATAGGGGTTTATTATTATATGGGCAAACTTAGAGGGCCTAATTAAAGAAAGAAGCTTTTTTTCTTATAGAAGTCTCATTAACACATTTTTAAAAAGTAGAAGGAATAAGAGAAACACAAAATCACCATTAGGCAAACACCACAGTAATAACCATTGCAGGCAAAATGCACCACTGGACGCTGTAGCAGGTGGAACAGCAGCCAAGTTCATCCCACTCAGAGCCTTGGAACATGCCCTTGCGTGGAAACAGGGTCTTTGCAGATGTAATTAAGGATTGAGATGAGATCATAGTGGGTGAGGGTGGTCCTGAATCCAGTGCGCATCCTTACACAATACAGACGAGGACACACAGAAACACAGAGAAGACAGTGATGCAGAGATGGGACAGAAACTGGAGTGGCATGTCTCCAAGCCAAGAAATTCCAAGGGTGACTGGCAGCCATCGGAAGAGAGGCATAGGTCAGCATCTCCCTCAGAGCCTCAGAGGGAACCAGTCCCACTGATACTTGATTTCTGGCCTCCTGACCTGAGAGAATAAATTCCTATTGCTTTAAACTACCAAGTTTGTGCTAATTTGTTTCAGTGGCCCCAGGACACGAATCCATATGCCAAGCTTGGTGGGCAGAGGCTTGAAGAGCAATAGGATCCTTGCACTGTCTCAAAGGCAATCTCCACAAGATGTCTACCACCTGCAAAGGGAAGACCAGTAAATAAACTCATCCTCAGCTGGGCAAGCGACATCATGTGCCCCGATGGGACACAGTGAAAATGTTACTCCCATGGTCTTCTTCACAGAAGACACATCCCCTGACACTAATGCTGAGGAAACTCTGGACAAACCCAAACTGAGAGATGTTCCACAAAATCACCAGGTCCTTCAGGAGTGTCGGGGTCATGAAAAGCACAGAAAAGCCAAAGTGCCAGAGTCCGCTGCAGAGGGGGCTCCACGGGGGAACCTCTGCAAGAAAGAAGGTCCTTGCTGTAACCAAGTCCTAACTTGCCTTCACTAACATGCAGACACGCAAGCAAGATGGAAGCCACTTTTGATGCCTTAGGGCCAATGAAAAAGGATCACAAACTGCAGTTTTGGCCATCCTGTGTGGAGCTGTTTCCCTACCCTCAGACTCTGGACTCCTCATGTCTTGCTTTGAGGAGAATGAGGCAGAAAGCCAAGAGGATTTGCAGCTACTCTTGTGCCTGTGTCTATGGTCTGTGATTGTGTGCCTGAGCAGTGGAAAAGGTCAGGTTGAAAGGATCAGGCAGCATCGACTGTCACGCAAGGGACGCCAGAAGAGCCCCCACCTGCCCAGGCAGGCCTGGTTAGTTACCGAGCAGAAACCTCTTCGATCTTCTCAAATGTCCGGGCCACGGCCAGGAAAGGGACCCTAGGAAAGAAAAGAGATGCAGAGTCCTGTACATAGCCTGCACTGTCCTCCTGTCCACTCTGCTTCCTCACACCTCCCTGGGACAGACTGCCAATACCCAAATGCAAGAAGGCAGCCCCCCTCACTGCCCAGGGCTGTCTCTTTGTCCTTCCAATGGTGCTGGCTGTCCCCAAAACACAGGAGGGAGAGACTTCACCATTTCCCTCAGCTGAGGTTCTCGTTAGAGAGCTCCCCACTGTGACAGGGACTGCAGGAGGACAGTCTGGGAAGGAGAAAGTCTCACTTCTGGCCCGGTTTCCAGCAGGCATCTTTGACAGGATGGTAGTTGTTCTTGGCAGGATTGTAGGTGGATGGGTCCAGGCGTCTGTGGAGGCAAGGGGGAGATTAAGTAGCGTAGATCCCTGGGTCAAATAGAAGCAAGTCCTCCAGCCAGTAGGGGCCAGACCCTGTTCAAGGCATAGGAAAGCCACGAATAAAAACAGCTTGCTAACCTGGACCTTACATCCCAACTGGAGAGTCAGAAAGAAGTAAGTAAACAAACAAATAAAGAATTTTAGGTAGGATGGGAGAATTTCAGGGTGAACAGGGAAGGCCTGAGACATCTGGGCAGAATGAGGTGAGCAGAGTGGGTATCAGGGGAAGAGCATTCCAGGCAGAAGGAACTGTGAGTGCAAAGGCCCTGAAGTGGAGACAAGCTCGACATGCTTGAGGAACAAAGGGCTCAGTGTGGCTGGGGGCTGGGGTGGAACAGACAGAGGATTGTACAACTCCTGGGTGTCATAGTGTGCCAGGCACTGTGCTAAGAACACTACATCTATTAACAGTCAGCCCTAGCAAGAGGGACCCTTCTAACTTACTTTTCCAGATAAGGAAACTGGGGCACAGGGTAGTTGAGTAACTCACCCCCAGCTACAGAGCCTATAGCTCTAAAGACTGTTCCCATCCCCTATATCGAAAGTGCCTCACACCGACACTGTCAGTCACCCCAGCTCTGACTCTATAGTCAGACGCCTCTGGGTTCAAACCTCTGCTCTGCCACTGGCCAGCTGTGCATTCCAAGGGAGCAGCTTCCCTTCTCTGAACCTCCACCAGCATGGTGGTGCTAGAGTCCCAACTGCAGTTTGTTCTGAGGGTTCAATAAGAAATGACAGTGAGGGTTCCCACACACAGGGCAGGGATGGCTGAGACAGCTGGGCAAGTGCAGGGCTGTGCAGGCCTCAGTGTGGGCTCAGCACTTACTCCATGGTGGCTGCCATCATGAGGGAGCAGGGCAGTTGGAATGAGAGGCTCCAGAGCCAGGCAGCCTGGCTCAAATCGCAGCTCTGCCACTCGGCACCTATGCGGCCTGAGCAAGGCACTAAAAACTAATAATAATAAGAGCAGTTACAACGTGCCAAGTACGGTCATGGCCAGACCCTGGTCTAAATGTTTCAAATCCTCAGGGGGGAAAGAGGCACAGAAGGGCTTAGTCACTTCCCCAGGGTCACAGGGTCAGTCACACAGCTGGTGAAAGGTGGAGCTGGGATTCCTAGTCACTCCTCGGGACTGTCCTGCCTTCATGCCTCACTCTCCTCATCTGTGGAATGGGGCCAACAACAGCATTGACTCACAGCCGTGTTGTGAGGGTTCAATACATCAGAATATGTAAGGCACGTGGCCGAGTCTAAGAGTGCATGAAAGGGTGTCGTCAGGACAGCCCCATTTGGAAAAGGAGGAAACTGGAGTTCTGAAGGTTCGTTTATCTTCTAGGGGCAGCCATCAGAAATGGAGGACAAGGGACCATGCTAGCAACAGTGCAAGAAAAATGGTCATAGTATCACTTGAAATAGAAAACAATGGGACATAAAACTTTACATACAGTAGGGCACCCACTTTATTAGAAAAATATATTTAAAGATACATCAGCACAGATGTAACCAGGAGGCACAGTGCAGTCACGGTGAAGAAAGAGCTGCTTAGGAACCAGGGGGTCACAGGCCCAGGCCTGGTCCCGCCCCCACCTCCCTGTGTGACCTGGGGAAGCTACCCTAACCTCTCTGGGCTAATTGTTTAAAATGTCTATAAAATGGATAAAACACGCCCTTCCTCCACAGGATTACTGAAGACATAAAGGTGATGTGTCACTTAACTCCTGAACAAGGCCTCAATTTGGGGTGCAAAGTGATGTGAAGAATCCCTCCAACATTTTTTATTAGAATAATTTAACTTTAATCATAGAATCCTCCTTGGTGCTCAGGCCTCAACACGTAGAGATGTCCTTAACTGCTGTTTCTCGCACATTCCTCATCTATCTCCTGAAAATCCTCTGCAAAGACAGGATCCAAAATCTAGCCCCTTTCATGACCTCCCCACCTCTTGCCGAGATTATTGCCATGGACTCTTCTCTGGTCCGCTTCTACCTTTGACCTATTCAGTCTGTTCTCACCACTGCAGCCAGAGGGATCCTATTAATGCACAAATCAGATTATACCACTGACTTCCCACAGCCCATCTTAAATCAGATTTAAAAACCAATGTTTTGACAAAGTCTCGCGAGGCCCTCCTGTATGCTGGTCAGCAGCCCTCTGACTTCATCCTTGCTACTTCCCCCTTCGATTATTCTCCTTAAATATTCACAGGCAGGCTCTCCTCAGGGCCTTTCCACTTGCTATGCTCTTGGCCTGAAGCATTCTTTCCCATGGTTCACTTTCTCAGCTCCTTCCTCTTTTGCCTGGCTGTCTCCGTCTCATGAGGCCTTCCCTGACCTCCCTGTTGAAATCTGCAGCCTCTTCCCTCCCACTGTCCCTGTTGTCCTTCCTTGCTCTATTCTCCACAACAGCACTTATCACCATGTGACATGTGACTGACTTGGCTCATTTATTGCTTATACCCTGTTTCCCCGGTGAGAAAACAAGCTCTGAAAAGCAGGATTTTTGTCTGATTGTTCTCTGCTGGGAACTCCAGTACCTAAAACTACTGCCTGACAACAAGTCCTTAATAAGTATTTATTGAGTAGGTAAATGAATCCACAATTGGCTAATGAGAAAGAAAATCTAGAACTGGTCAAGTACATCCCTTCTTTCACTGTACATCTCCTGGGCTTCCTATGGGCCAGGCCCTGTGCTGGAATCCAGGCAAGAAGGCTCGAACCCTGCTCTGACCCTGTAGGAAGAAGCTTGCGGTCTGACTGGGGAGGAACTTTACCATGTGACAGGACATAAAAAGCAAGTTTAACTCAAGTGCCAGGGACATATCACCAGCTCTGATGGAGGAAGAGGCACCAGGCTTCCCAAGCAGGTGCAATTAAAGCAGGAGTCTGCTGGGCAGGGTAGGTTGGGGCTGGCGGGTTCAGACGGAGGGAGGAATGCCAGGAAATGGTGTCTGCAGGAACAAGGAGACTAGAATTGCAGGGAGGCTATAATGGGAGGTGGGCAGGGCTAGCCCATGAGGCCCTAGGGAGCATTTATCCTGGGGAATCCTAGGTGGGTTCTTAGCAAAACAGGGATGGGGTATGATCTCATCACTTTATAGGATATTTATTAATCCACCCATCCATCTAATCGTTCATGCAAGCAGTCTTCAGTGAGGCCTCCTGTGTACCTATCAGGTGTCATGGGACTCAGCCCAGACATCTCTTCAAAGAATTAACACAATTACCGTGAAGCAATTAATCATTTAACAACCTATGCAGTGTCCCATGGCCCCAGTACGCTGCGTGCCAGGGCAGGGCAGCTCTTTACGGTTCATCCCCATCCAGAAGAGGTGTTCAGTATTTTTTAATATAGCCAAATGTGCCTGCTGGCTTCCAAAGCACACTCAAATGTGGTGAGTTCAGTGCACAGAAATAGAGAAGGAGGAAATGAGGCCAAAGGTGGGTGGGGTCCAGTGGCCAAAGGGGCTTAGATTATGTTCTGAAAGCCATTTGAGGGACAGGGTCAACTACAGGTATCAGAAAATTCTCCCCAGGCTCTATAAGGTGAGGATGGAAGACAGGAGGCTAGGAGTAGGGGACTGGCTGGGGTGATAGGCTGGCAAATTCTGCCCCTAGACAGTTCTCACATGGCTTGAGAGCTAAGAATGGGTTTGTAACAGGGGCCATCTGTGTCCTGCAAAGCCTCAAATATTTACTATCTGGCCTTTTACAGAAAAAGGTTTGCCAAGCACTGCAAGGAGGACACTGAGCTGGGTCAGGGGCCATGGGAATGCAGACAAGGGAGCATGCCCAGAAGACATCTTCCCGGCCTGGATGCGGACTTACCCTTCTGTCCTCTCCTCTCCTGGGTTACCTTCGCCCTCCTCCTTCACCTCTTTTTTGGGTTTCTCCTCCTTCATCTCTTTTTTGGGCCCCTCCTCGTTCGCTTCTTTTTTGGGCTCCTCCACCTTCACTTCTTTTTTGATTGATGGTTTCCGGGGAGCTGGGAATGAAGCCAGGAAACAGTGGGTTTTTTCTTTTCTGATCATCCCCACTTCCCATTCATTCTCTGACCAACACTGCTCCAATGCTCAGGGAGATGGTAGCAAGCGGAGGAGACAAGGCAGACTCTAACCACAGGGGAGGTCAGAGGGATTCCTGCTTCCTGCCCACCCACCCCAGGATACTCACTGAAGAAGTTGCTGAGCATCTTGGGTGCTCTAGGGGGAGCCTTTGTGGGGTCCTCCTCCTGGGGTTCCTGCTTCACGGCCACCATGGGCCGTGAAACGCTTTCCTTCAGGGTCTCTGCTTCTACAGTGAGAAGTCAGATGGGGATGCAGACTGTTTCAACCCTGTGACTTTTTTTTTTTTAACCCAATGTCATTCTGACCTTATAGATGGAAAATACAACCATTCTGCCCTTTTCTTTTCTGTAGTGCAAGTTTTAAGCCTTTTGGGTCTGATGTTTAGTACTCAGTGCTAACTGATGGAATATCTAACATTTGGTCTGAAACTGGAGACTTATAAAGAGAGGCAAAAGAAATTTCAGCATAGTTAGCAGATATTCCTATTCCTCTTGCAATGGCAGAAAACTAGGTTGAACTATGCATCCCTAAAATTGTTCCTGTAAGTGTTGTTTCCAACAGGGTTTCATGGACACCTGGACTACAGGGGTTGTTCTATGGCCTATGAGAGAACTAACCTCTAAAATCCCGTAACTGGCTTGGTTGTCTAACTTAACAAATCATTGCTCAAATAGTAACATTTAATTTGCACCTTTGATTTCTGAAAGCTATAAATACTTTGTTGGAGAATGACTGGCTCTTTTTTCTTTCCCACATGCATGAGGGAAAATAATAATAAAAGTCCAGTAACCAAGCTGGGCACAGTAACTCACACCTATAATCCCAGTACTTTGGGAGGCAGAGGCAAGAGGACTGCCTGAGCTCAGGGGTTCAAGGTCAGCCTTAGCAATATGGCGAGTCCTCATCTCTACAATAAATAAAAAAAATCAGTCAGCCATGATGGTGTGTGCCTACTACTTGGAAGGCTGAGGCAGAAGGATCACCTGAACCCAGCAGGCTGAGGCTGCCGCAGCCATGAGCATGCTACTGCACTCCAGCCTGGGCGACAGTGAGACTCTGACTTAAAACAAAAACAAAACAAAAATCCAGTAACCGTAACAAAACCTGTAAGTCTTCTAGATTTTGGATTTAAACAATACATTTGAGAATCTATGCCTTGTTTAAGACAACTGTCCTCCAAAGACATCTGTGTCCCAAATCAGGAGATGGGCTGGGGGGAGGAAGACAACCAGAAACTCACTGGAGGTCCTTAAGGGCTTGGGGGGCGTTGTGGGCTGGTCCCCACCTTCTGCTTCCTTCTTTGTTGTCACTTTAGTCTCCATGAGGCTTTCTCTTAGGATCTCTGCTTCTGGAAACAGACAGAAAAGTTAGTTGGGGAACAATCATTTTAACCCCCAATATTTTAGACTCTGAAGACATCCTGCCCAGTTTGCTCATTCTTAGACCAACCACATATGTCTATAAAGTGAGGGAAGGTATAAGATCCTGCTCCTGGGCAACCTGAGCAGGGGACCTTGGTGGGCCTCCAACCCCATACCCGCCTGTGCAGCAGAGAAATAGATACAAACCGTCATCTTTCCTTATAAACTATTCCTTTAAAATATTCATCCTTAGCCTGGCAGAGTGGCTCACACCTGTAATCCCAGCACTTTGGGAGGCCAAAGAGGGAAGATTGCTCAAACCCAGGAGTTCGAGACCTACCTGGGTAACAAAGCAAAGACCTCATATCTCTACAAAAAATAAAAAAGGCTATATGGTAACATATGTGGTAACACACATTGGTAGTCCCAGCTACTGGGGAGGCTGAGGCGGGAAGATTGCATGAGTCCTGGAGATCAAGACTGCAATGAAACATGATTGTGCCACTGCACTCCAGCCTGGGTGACAGAGTGAGAACTGAATTCAAAATAAATGAATGAATGAATAAATAAATAAATAAAAATTATTCATCCCAAGACAGAATTTGAAAAGGGCCAAAATGCATATGATAGCTTGGTATAGAAAAACAAACAGAAAAACCCAAACTGACTGAAAACATCATACTTCTAGGGTTAACAATAAAAACTGTAAAAACTAAGTTGGGAAAAATTTGCCTCAGTAGAAAGAGGGTACCCCCACCCCCACCAGAAACTGACCATAGCTGCAACTATACAATTTACAGTAAAATTTGTTACTGACTAGAAATTGCCAACAGGAAATCAAATCTTAACCAAATTCAAACATGCCCTGGGAAAACTGAGCCTAATGAGGACCTTTTATTTTTATACTTTATTTTTTCAAATTTTTTACTTTAAAGATGTGAGGTGCAATTCAGGGTTAGGTGTACAAATGTTCATTGTGTAGGTACCCTTGTTGATGAGGTTTGCACCCCTCCTCCCCTGGCAGCTTCCCATTGCCAAGAGGACCGTTTATTAAGCAAACAAACAAAAACCCTGACAGCAGCTAAGGCTGCCACTGGTAACCGTTCACACAGGCCCCAAGGGATCAGTGGATCAGATCTTTCTGGTCGTTTCCTGTGGGTACACCAAGAAGCAGGGAACTCGCAGGGCTACTGCGGGGTATTTTACATTTTCAAAGAAAATGTGGTGACATCTGTTGGCCACTGTATGAACTACTAGTTCAAGTATTTTCATTTTCAGTATTAGATCACATTCCTTGCAATGATGTCATATCTCTGCAAAGCTGGGTTTTCACAGGTTGCTGTCATAAAAATCAAATACTGTGCAAACATCAATGAGGGACAGGAAATGCGGGTGGCAGTTTTCAGTTGAATTCCAATTTGAGACACCCTGAAGTGTCTAGGGCACATCCCATTAGCAAGTAATTGTGGTTATTTAAGAACAAAATACAATTATAATTTTTCCTTTATAGTTGTTTGGATATAACTACTTAATAACAGAACTGTTAAGGTATTGGCCTAGGGGCACCGTCAAAAATTATGAAGACACCAAGTGTGCTGTGAACCAAGAAAGGGTGGTGAAATTTACAAGGAAAAGGAAATTATTGAGAAGAAAATATTTTCCATTAAATAAATGTAAAAATGGAAGATAAAAATGGGAAGCTGTATAAATTACTGAACTGAGATGGCCGAACACATGTATTCCAAAATGCTTTCATAACAAAAGTTTCTGTGTTGGTACATGGAAATTCGACTGACGTGGCTTCCTGGTCACACATCAAAACAGTGGGGTCCAAACATTCTGTGCTTTCAAGCCCCTGCCCAGATTCCCCTACCACACACATCTACATTCTCTCCTGCTGGTGCCTCACCTTCTTCCTCCTTCTTCCTCCTCTTGGCTTCTCTGTTTGTATCCTCACTCTGCTCTTCCTGGGCATCCTGAAGTGTCCGTTTCGGGAGCTGCTTCCGAGCTGAGAAGGCAAAGGGCTTGGTGTGGGTGACCCCGCTGGCCTGTCTGCTCTGCCCCAGTGAGCTCAGACTTGCCGATGGCACCCCCAGGAAGGCTCTAGGCCGTCTCCCCTTCTCTGCCTAGGCACTGCCACTGCAGCACAGACCTCTTCCTTTAGGCTGCTTCCTGGCTGTGTGACATTGAGCAGGTCACATAATCTTTCTGTGCCTTGGTCTACCACATCTGCAGAATGGAAATCATCCCAAAAAATAAACAAGGGTGCAATGTGCTGAGCACGATCCCAACTAGCAGGTGCTCTCAATGTCTACCCGCATTCCTCAGATCTTACTATCTCCGTGTGTTCTGGATAGTTTTTCTGGAACCTCAGAAGTCTGGAAGTGCTGGGAATAAACTGGTCCCAAGAGAAGCCCTCACCCAGTGACCGATGGGAATTGGCATACAAATACCCTAGCTACTGCACACCTTGCGGGGAACTCTGAGGCACACATTTACACTGTTCCCCAGGGCATTCCACAGAATTAAGCCCCAGCTGCCCACTGCAGCAGGTGGCCTAATAACACAAGTGTTGGCTGCTCCTATGCCCTGAAGAGCTGTGCTGCTCCCACCTCAAGGTCTCTCGCATGTGCTGTTCTTGTCTGAAACACCCTCCATCTGCCCGTTCTTAACACAGCCAATCTCCATCTATCTTCTAGGACTCAGCTCAGACGTCACCTCCTCTGGGCAGGCCAACTTCTGAGTGCCTTGTGTTACCATCCAGTGGGAAGATTCCGGAAGCCACAAACATAACCTTAAACTTTCTAGTAGCCATGTGAATAAGAGGGGGAACCCAGGTGAACTTAGCATTAATAATGTATTTTATTTAATACAGCCAAAATAGTAAGGTTCTAACATGTTTTCGATATTAACATTCCCTTTTCATGCTAAGTCTTCAAAATCCAGTGAACTCACTGTACATCTTAATTTGGACATAAAATTTTCATCAGCAATACTTGATCTATGTTTAGGTTTTATAAACTTTATAGTTAAAGAAGTAGATCATATACCTAAGTTGTTCCAAAAATAATTGGAAAATGGGAAAAAAGTGGAAGCCCTTCACTAACTGTATCAAGTATCACAGAGTTGGGGGTCTCACTCTGTCACCCAGGCTGGAGTGCAGTGGCACGATCATGGATCACTGAAGACTCAAACTGCCTCAAGTGATCCTCCCACCTCAGCCTCCCAAGCAGCTGGGACGACAGGTGTGCACTACTAAACCTTCCTAATTTTTTAATTTTCTTAGAAATGAGGTCTCACTATGTGGCCCAGGCTGGTCTTGAACTTGTGGGCTCAAGCCATCCTCAAGTCTCTGTCTCTCAGTGCTGGGACTACAGGCATGAGCCACCATGCCTGGCCTGTAAATTAATTCAGATGATACAACATTAAAGATGCAGCCTTTCAGTTGCACTCGCCACGTTTCAAGGGCTCGGCGGGCAATAGCAGACAGCACAGCTTGTTCACCCTGTGTGATGTGTGGGTCTCTCACTGCCCCTCCCCAGGACCAAGCTCTCCAACCCCCTTGGGACAAAGGTGCTGTTGCTGAGGCTGGCACTCCAGGACCTTCCTCTCCTGTCGTCCCATCCTGCACTCTCCATGCCAGGGCACCAAGCCTCTGGTGGCCCCCAGGGCTCCTCCACGTATGCTCCTCCCCCTTGCCCAGATCTCTCCTCCCTCCTTCCTTCCCTGCTGTCTCTTCTTTGTCCTTCAGGGCTCAGCTTGGTTAACTTCTCTTCCAGAAGTCTTCCCTGAGCCATGGGCCCACCCTCGTGCTCCCACTGTGAGTTGTGTAGCCGTCATCACCACACATAACCACCAGCACAGTGACCCCCATTTACGGAGCACTGACGATGGGCTGGGCTCAGTTCTGAGCACCTTACACATGTTAACTTTTAATCTCTGACGTGCCTGTGCGGTAGGCGCTGTAATTATTGTCATCTCTATTTTGCAGATAAAGCAATCTAAGCTCAGAAAAGGTAAGTCATTTGTCCAAGGTCACACAGCTGGTGTGTGGTGAACTCATGCTCCTAACCGCAACACTAAGACCAGAGCTGTCATAAGGATGGCCCATCAAGTGGGAAGAAAGACAGGCAGCTGAAAGGGCAGGAGCCATGTGTTGTCACCTGTGCGGCGCTTTGGGATCCGGATGTGGAGACGTCCATGGGAGGGCTGTCAGAGAGGGCAGGGCTGTTCTCAGGAGATGTGGCGGGACTGGGCGGGGAGGCTTGTGGGCAGTCCGGGACAGGCTTCTGGAAGAGGAAGGAAAAAGCCAATTCTAGAGTGAGGGGGGGAAAGGAGGATCTACATTCCCCAAGCAGCTGAGAGTAAGGGGACGCCAAGCCTCTCTCTGTGTCTACCCCCCTTTTGGGCCCCATGGTCCCAGCCCCAACTTGGTCTTGTCTTCTCCCCCGCAGGCCATCACTCCACCCTCCAGTGTATACTCTCCCATCATACATCCCAGTGACAATTCTATTTTCTAAAGTAACAGAAGCTTTCACTTCTAGCTAGGCATACAGTGGCCCAACTGAAGTCTATGCTTCCCAGTCACCCTTGCAGCTAGGCATGGTCATGAGTCCCACTTCTACACAATGAAGTATAAGGGGGAAGGATGGATGCTTCTCTTGTTTCAAGTAACATCCACTCGAAGTCAAGTGGAGTGCCCTCCTCTTCCTGCTAGCTGAATATGGACATTCACCAGGACAAGCACATCTGGGGACAGCAAAGAAACCTGGGCCTCTGACTCTGTGAGACTGCTACAGAAATCTAGGACTTTTTGTGCTCAATAGAGATAACAAAATAAATTTGTGTCTTGCCAAAGCCTCTGTTACTGGGTCTCAGTTTCAACTACTGACTTACCTTCTTACAGGGCCCTGTGCCAAGTATTAAGTGACTGTCTCTCAGCTCCAAGTCGACCACTCTCTGAGCTCCCTTGTGATGCTAGGCCTGGGACTCTGCAATCTCTTTCTTCCTCTGGCAGCCAGCTCTGTGCCTGGCATTGCCAACACAGGGGATCTAGAGGTGACTGCACAGCTGAGGCACAGCAGACTATCCTGGGGCAGCTGCTGGATGCAACTGGCAGTTTTTCCAACACTTTCAGGGCCTGCCTCGTGGTGTCCCAGCAAATACCACGCTTCTCACCCAGTGCCCCCCACTTCAAAAATCTGAGTCCCACAGGGCACCTCCTCCAAGATCAGTGAGAAGGAGCTCGCACTCCCGGATGGGCTTCCACCTCAGGCCCATGTGTTCCTGCCAGCATTCCTGCCACACAGATGTGAATTTCAGTTCCACAGCCATGGGGGTAGCAGTTCTATCCCGCAGATGCTACCCCCGTGATATCTCAGAGTTCCCTTTTCACCCTTTCAGTTATGTCGTTAACAACTGCAAATCTAGTTGACAATCTTTTACATTAAATTCCCTATTTAAGTCACTGCGTAGTTTCTGTCTCCTACTTAGACCCTGATGGATATAGGTCTCAAAGAAGTATTTTGAACACTGCCCAGGACCAGGATGTCTCTGTTTCTTTTCTGCTCGAAAACCTTCTATAGCTCCCTAGTGGCCTCAGGACGAAGTCCAAGCTCCTAAAGATGTCCATGTCCTAATCTCTGGAACCGTGACTATGTTAGGTTCTATAGCACAGGCTCATTTAGGTTGTGAATCGGCTTGTCTTAGGAAGGGGTGATTAGCCTGGATTGTCCAGTGGGCCCAAGGTTATCACAGGGTGCTTAAAAGCAGAAGAGGGAGGCAGAAGGGGAGTCAGTGAGATGTGGCCACAGAAGAAAGGCACAGAACAAGGAAATGCTGCAAGCTCGGAAAATGGAGAAAAGGGTGTCTCCAGAAGCCAGAAAAGGTAAGGAAATGGATTCCCTCAGAGCCCCAGAAATGAAGGCAGCCCTGCTGGCATCTTGATTTTAGCCCAGTGAAACCCATTTCAGACTCCTGACCCCAAGATAATAAATTTACGTGGCTTTAAACCATTATGTTTGTGGTAAATTTTGACAGCAGTACATAGGAAATCATGACAGGAGGTGAAGATCATTTCACTGAGAAAGTGGTATTTGAGCAAAGCCTGGAAGAGGGACCGAGTCATGTGTGATCTGAGGAAGAGTCTAAGGAGGGAAAAGAACACATGGACCTGAGGTAGAAGCCTACCTGGGTGTGTGAAAAGCCAGGAAAGGTTTACAGATGAGGTTGAAGGTGTGATGGGCAGGGGGAAGAGAGGCGAAACATGGGCCTGGCTGGTATCCACAAGGACTGGCTTTGGGCTGAGATGTTAACATCAAGAGGCACTGAGCAGGGAGTGACAGGACCCGACCTCACCACTGACAGACTGAGAAGAGCTGCATGCTGGACGCTGTCTACAGAGTGAGGAACAAGCACAAAGTGACTTTTAAACAGAGGAAGAAAGTGATCCCCAGTATATGGAGAAGATTAAAAGTCCTCTGATCATAGAAAAGACTGGATATACTTGGGACCCTATTTTGTACCAGGCATTATTTTCTGATCTGTATGTAAATCAGCTTACTTCAGCTTCCTAGATACCCTACGCAGAAGGTGTTACCAGGAGCTGCATGTTATGGGTGAGGCTTCTGAGGTGTGACTCAGTCAAGGAGCCTGCCTGAGGTCCCAGGGCAAGGGCACAGTTTGGACCAGGCTGTCTGCCCCCCAGGCACAAATACTAAACTCATCCACCTCCTGGGCAATGTCTCCAGAATTCTCCTGAGCAGTTGCTGCACTCAGTTCCAAAAGCTAACAGGAATTATGGTTTCTTCTGATAAAAATGGGCCGGTTGATGGAGACCCACCTGGCATATAGGGAAAGTGAGGGTTTCATCCTCCTCCTCCTCTTCACTACCCAGGACCCGGGCTGTCTTCCGCCCCGGCCTCTTCACTGGAGAGTCACTCTCGGTCACCACTCCATTCCGCTCCTTCAGTGCTGCCCTGGAAGGTGGGGAAGGATTACAGCAGGTAGAGAAAGGGCACTGACCGCCAACCAACCAAAACTCCAGCTTCTTAGCTACGTTTCAGTCCCTTCCTCTCCTCTCGAGCATTCAGTGAGTATGTTCTAGTTGCCTCCTTGCCAAATCCTCTATCATCCGTCCATCCATTCATCCATCCATTCATCCATCATTCATCCATCCATCACATTCATCCATCCATTCATCCATCCATCACATCTCTGGAGGCTCCCTGAGTGCCCACTCTGTGATGGGCGATGCTGAGGAGCAAATGGACCCCTGTCTAGAACGGAGAATGGCCTCCCACATACACTTGGAAACCTTTCCTTTAGTCATACCAGTTCCTGAGTTTTAGCTAGACACATGGCCCCCCAGTTAGGGACTACACTTTCCAGCCTCCTCAGCAGTTACATAGGGCTGTGATGAATTCTGACACACAGAATGTAAGTAGCATGATGGACGCATGCACCTTACTCCTGACGTCCCTGTCATCTTACCCCTGGAACTCAGACTCACTCACTCACTGTGACAATGCAGGTGAGAGAAATCTGGGTCCTGGAACAACCAATGGCATAGAGCCACCTACCTGCCCTAAATTGCCTAAACAGCTCGTCCTACAAGTGAGAAAAAGGCAACTTTTACTTTAACTACATCACTGTGACTTTGTTTACTGTTAAAGCAGCCCACCTACTCTCCTGACACTGGCTTTGAGGAGCTCCCAGTGAAGGACACAGACACAGCCCAGCACAATGCAGTGGCATGCACACTGATGGAGGTCATTTAGGAACTGAGAACACAGCAGATGCCTACAGGTGTCTGCACTCACAGAGCTCACTACCTGGATGAGGAGACAGGCAGGTACCCTGACAACTCCCTGGAAGGTCAGTGACGACACACTCATTTTATGGGTCATCATTGCAAAAAATAAAGCGGGTTTGTATGAAACATCTTAGAAAGGGCTCTAAGACATTTTTGTGGGGAAAAAAGCAGCTGTATACTCTTTGAGAGAAGTGGCTGCTGACTCTGTTTACTGTTAAACCAAAGGGTCTAGAACAGTGCCTGGTACATGGAAGACACTCAGTAGACATTTGCTGAAGAAATGAATATATATAGTATGATTCAGAGAATGTTAAAAATATATAAATGAGCTGGGCTTGGTGGCTCAGCCTGTAATCCCGCGCCTTTGGAGGTGAGTGGATTGCCTGAGCCCGCGGGTTTGAGACCCGCCTGGGCAGCGAGACCTCATCTCTACAATAAATCAAAAAATCAGCCGGGTGTGGTAGCGCGCATCTGTAATTCCGGCTACTCGGAAGGCTGAGGCGGAAGGATCGCCGGAGCCCAGCAGGTCGAGGCTGTGGTGGCCGGGAGCGGCCACTGCACTCCAGTCTGGGCGACAGAGTGAGACTCCAACTCAAAAAAAAAAAAAAAATATATATATATATATATATAAATGTTTACGAATATATACAAGCAACTTGCACACATAATAGTCCCACTTTGGTTATTTCAAAATAATAATAAAAACAAATTAAAGGTGTCTGTTATTGAGCATCATCTATTATATGTCAGGCATCGTGTCAGTTACCTGAGATACAATACTGACTGAAATGATGGTTCCTACTATCTAATATGGGAAACACTTATTCATTCAACAAATATTTATTGAATACCTACTATGTGCCAATAACTGTATTAGGTATATGTTTATATGCATATAGAAAAGATATAAAAATGCAGCTCCTTAAACTGGTCAATAATTATACACCAATAAGCTAATATGCCAATAACTGTACACCAATAATATACACCAATAACTGTATGAGGTGTCTGTTTATATGCATAGAGAAAAGAAATAAAAGTGCAGTACCTCAAACTGGTCAAAGAAGTCCCTTTGGGGAATGAATATTATAATACGTTCAAATTTTTACCTTACCTGTTTCTCTGAGTTAATGTATTTACAATCACCATATATGGATATCTATGCTAGACAAACAGAAATATTTGCATACTTGCCCAAGGAGACACACACACAGACTAGTCACTGCAGCACAGACTGTTACAATCACAAACTGAAAACAACCTAACCACCCACCAATAAGGGAATGCTAACTAATTTTGACAGAATATCCATAAAATGGTATACAAGGCAGAAGGTTAAGAGGAATAAGACAGTCCCTGTTGCTGCGCGCAGTGGCTCAGGCCTGTAATCCCAGCACTTTGAGAGGTACAGGCGAGAGGATTGCCTGAGTCCATGGCTTTGAAACCAGTCTGGGCAACTTGGTGAGGGCTCATCTCTACAATAAATCAAAAAATTAGCTGGGCGTGGTGGCATTCACCTGTGGTTCCAGCTACTTGGAAGGCTGAGGTGGAAGGATCACCTGAGCCCAGCAGGTCGAGGCTGCAGTGGCCATGAGCATGCCACTGTACTCTAGCCTGGGCAACAGAGTGAGACTTCAACTAAAAAAAAATAGTCCTGGTGGCCATGAATTAAAAAAAACAACAACAAAAAAAACACCTCAAAGTCATAATGTTAACTGATGAAAATGAGTTGATAAACAATATAAACAGTATGATCTAATATATATAATTTTTAATTAAATAAACCACAGATACTGAATCCAAGGGACACCTCCCACAGGAAATAAAACTAAATACAGAAACATATATACTAAAGGGACAAATTTGAAAATCAAGAATGTTGGAGAGAATTATGACTTGATTCTTACCACTCACTGAGTGCCTTGTATGAACCAAGCACCATCCTACAAATGTACAAGTGTTTACTCATTTAATTCACACAAAAGCCTGGTGCAGATTATGATATCCTTTAACAGGTGAGGAAATTGGGGCAGAGAAGGTAGTGTTACTTGCTCAGGGTCCCAATGTAGGGATGGGGACTAAATCTAGAGTCCATGTTCTGGCAAGCTGATTGGTCTAAGGGTGATCATACGACCCACGCAATGCCAAGTAGGGTCTTCCCTGAGAAGCTGTGATGTGCATGCTGGAATAAAGAACACGGCTCTCTTCTAATCAGATGAGACAGCATCAAGACGTGGCCACTGGCCGGTTTCTCTGCCTCCTGGAGAGAGTCTGGTCAAGAGTGAAGCCAACATCTGCAGAAACAGCCCTGAAGACAACTCTGAAGCCCTAGATTCAGTTGTGCCTGAAGCTGGTCTTACCTGTGGACTTTCTGCTACCTGAGTAAAATAATTTCTTTTGAGGCCCAAGACAATTTGGATCAGGTCTGCAACACTTGCAACTAAGAGATTTCTGACTGCTAAAGGAAAAAATTCACCACATCCTGACATACTTTGGAGGAGGCTCTGTCTCTCTGCTGCTGTCGGATGTCTCCTTCTCAGGCTTCTTCACTTTACCCTCTTTTTGGGGTTGGAAAAATGACCTGGAAGAGAATAAGAGGGGAAATAAAAGGAATGATAACAGCACCATTACCCTGCCTAAGCACACCGCACCCTATAGGTTCCAACACCCTTTCCCATCTCAGCATATAACAGAGGATTTCAAACAACCTCTTTGGCTGACAATGAAACAGCCTCAGAGGAGATAATGCTTTATTTTCTGACTCACCTGAGTTACAACATATGCCAATTTTCTTTCAACAAATGTTAACAAAACACTTATTATGTGCCAGGGCCTGTCCTGAACCTGAGGGATTTGGCAGTGATCCAGAAACATAAAGTCCACACCCTGAGGGAGCTGACACTCTAGTGGAGGAGGCCGAATATTGAGCAAATGACCAAATATAAAATGTCAGGAGGCTTGAAGTACTCTGAAAAATATAAAGTAAAGTACCTTCCAAAAGTTGAGATCACCTACACTGAGACTGAGGGACTTGCTTCTAAAGAACAGAGTACTAAGAGAGAAAAACAGAAACCTTACACTAGAGAGGCCTGTCCCACACTCCCCTAACCAAGTGATAAGGTGAGCTTAGCTAGTGACACCACTGGGATGTTATGCACCCCTGACACAAGGTGGTGTCTTTCAGTGGTACCTTTCCAAAGCTCATAACCTTAGTCTAATTATGAGAACAACACTGCACACACCAAAACTGGGGGATATTCTACAGGATACTTGGCCAGTACTCCTTAAGACTGACAAAGTCATAAGAGATGTGACAACTAAATGCAACATGGTAGTCTGAATTGGATCCTGAAACAGAAAAGGACATTCATAAAAACAAAACAAAACAAACAAATAAAAAGCTGGTGAAATCTAAATAATAAAGTGTAGAGTTTAGTTATGAGTAATGTACTGATGCCAGTTCCTTAGTTGTGAGAATTGAACCACATTAATGCAATGTCACAGTAATGTCAACAATGGAAACTGGGTGAGGGGCATATAGGAATCCTCTGTACCATCTCAACAACTTTTCTGTACATCTAAAATTATCCCAAAGTTAAAAGTTTATTTAATCTTAAAAAAAGAAAAAGAAAATAAGAGAAAACAAGAGGTCAGAAAGTAGTCAAAGGTGTTATTAACCCACGATAGACTATCCTCAGAGTTCTTATCACACGAGAAAAATGCAACCCCAGGATTTGTGTAGGCCACTGCCTCCCAAGTGCCTGTGGTGGATGTCCAGATCTAGGTCTGGGTGTGTCCATTCCCCCCGTTCCATCCCTCAGTAACAACTCCTTCATTTTCCTCATTTCCCCTTATCCTGAAATCTCTCAGTACATATGGTTTGAAGGGACCTTCCCTTTCATCTACAACCAGAGGTGGACATATGACCCAGGCAGGCCAATCAGAGCACAGCATCCCTGTGGCTACAGTGGCCGGCTCAGGGACAGGCATGTGGCCCAAGCTGGGCCAGTGAAACCGGACTCTAGATACTGCTGGGAGAGAGACACTCTGTTTCCACTATGACTGTTAACCTAGAGACAGCCAGTCTGAGAGTGAACACAGAAAAAAGCAGAGTTGAATACTGGACAGAGACAGAAGGTTTTAGCAACTGGATCTAGCCAAGCCAAGCCTGAGGCCATTTATTCCAGAAGGTTTCAAGCACATAAGCTAAAGTAATTCTCTTTCTTTTTTTCCTGAAGCCAGCTTGTTTTAGTAAAAGGTTTCTCAACTTCGACATGACTGACATTTTAGTCCAGATCATTCTTGTGGGGGGCTACCCTGAAGGATGCGTAGCTGTGTGCCTGACCTTTAACCACCAGATGCCAATGGCAAGCCCCCATGCCCTTAAGTTGTGACAACGAAAAGTATCTTGATATTGACAGATGTTCCCTGAGGAGCAAGCTGGTTTCAAGAAAAAAGGAAAGGGAATTACTTAGCTTACATAGTTGAAACCTTCTGGAGTAGATGGTATCAGGCTTGGCTGGATCCAGCTGCCAAAACTTTGTCACTAGGAATCTGCCTCTGTCCAGTGTTCAGCTCTGCTTTCTTCAGTGTTTCTGTCCTTTGCAACTAAAAAGTTTTGTACAATAAACTAATGACTTCCATATTCCACTCCCGATTTTCTGTACTACTCAACTCATGGACATTCTAACTCAAAGTAAACTGAGTTCTTTTATAAAAAGGCATAGATTTGGAGAAAAAAGCTAAGGACTTAGAGAGCATAAGACTGAGGCTGTGACAGGGTCCTCACATGATACTTCGCTGCATGTTGGCATCAAAATTCTCCCCTCCTGTCCAGTTCTGTTCTTCTCCCGTCAGCTGTTCCTGAAACACAAATCCAAATACTCATTGAGGATATTGGTTATGCAGATATACAAACACATAAAATCCCTTCTTTCAGAAAGAAAAACAGAAAAAAGAAATGAGAAACATGAGTTTCTCCTTCAAGAAGAAATTTCCATTTTTATGAACCAAAATAATTTGGAATGAAAGTTCCAAATCAGAGAAAAAGATATCCCCTTTGCCACAGAGAGTCTGCTTTTTATCTAACAGAAAGAAATGCACAGAAGACCTGAAGGGTTTTTCTGGAGTTAAGTCTTAAGGTAAAAAACTTAGTGAAAAATTGTTTTAAGGTGATTATATAATGTCCTAAAATAACCTTGAAAGATGGCAGATCATAAAATTGTACCCAATGGTCTACACAAATCAGTTGTTAAGCTAAGGTATACTGTTAACTGGAACAAAGGGCAGAACAACATGGAGAGCATGCCACTACACTGTGTACAAAAGAAAATATTAACGAATCTGTTTGTATATGCACAGACCATCTCTGTTGGGAGATAAAAAACTGGTGATGCTCTCACCTCAGAAGGGACAGACACTGGAGGGAGACTTTTTGCCACACATGCTTTTGCATGCAGGACCATCTGACTACATTATACCTTCAAAATATAATTTTTTAAATTAAATATTAAAAAAATAAATATATGAATCATAATGAAATCAGTAATAGTCACTGGGGCTTCTACAGCATGGAGGAACTTAAAGAAAGGGTTCTTTTTTGTTTTTGTTTTTGAGCTGGGGTCTCACGCTGTCAACCAGCTGGAGTGCAGTGACATGATCACGGCTCACCACAGCCTCAATGTCCTGGGCTCAAGCAGTCCTTCTGCCTTGGCCTCCCAAAGTGCTGGGATTACACATGTAAGCCCCCCGCATCCAGCAGAAAGCATTCTTAATTTGGGGTCCACAGAACACTCCACTCCTACCATCTACCTCCCAGGAGTCCAAGAATAGAATTCAAGAGGTCTATGAGAATTGATAGGAAAGAAATTACAACTTTATTTTTGCAAACTTCTAACAGGAACTGACCCTTTCCTTCTATTACAAATAGTGGTAATAAAACAAAGAGGCACTCGCAAGACCTCTGGGTGGATTGCTGGAATCATCAATGACCCATCATGGGGTTCCCTCTAGTTTTCTGGAACGAGTGCCCTTTGTCCCATGTGGCCTGAGTCTGCACTCTTCTCCACAGCCTCATCCAACACAGTGTTGCCACCAGGAACTCAGACTCAATTTGGAATCAGAAAACTCAGTAATTTCTAATCAGGGTTCCCAGGGCCATTTATAAACAGGAAGTAAGCCAAGCATTAAGGAAACAACTCACAAAGAAAGTAGTTTAGGGATTTAGCCACCAAAAATCCTGGAGGAAAAGGAGAAGGGAATATGAAGAACATGATCACTATTATTTGAGTGCTAGGTACTTTACATTCTCAATTTTATTGACTCTCCACAACGGTTACAGATTAGGAAACTAAGGCACAGAGAGGTTAAAGGGACTTAAACTGGGTCTAGTAAGTCCCACTCCAGCTTTGGTTGCTCCACAGTTCACCTCATAACCACTAAACTGAGCTTTGAGGAGAGGAAGAAGAAATGGCCATTTACTGAGAAGCCAAGTCTAAGCTAGACAGGCGGATCACATTCTCAATCCTCCAGCCAGCCCTTTAAGAGAGGTGTCATCAACCCAACTTTATAGACTGACGGTATTGAGGACAGAGGGATACAGCTGGGGCTCAAGCAAGGCTTCAAGCCCAGGTGCGGTGCCTCCAAAGCCCACACCTCTTCTTCCTTACCATAGAACTCAAGGCTTTTCAAGGCTGGCCTTTAACTCTCCGTACTGCTGGGCTGGGAGGTCAAGCTGGTCAATGCCTCTGGAGGACCTCATGGTATCTCTACCAGATCCCGCAACCTCACTTCTGTGAATTTAGTCTACAGAGACGCTCACATGTGGGCGACGTGATGTGAGCAAAGTTACTTACTGCAGTACTATTTGTAATGAGAAAATACTGGAAGCTAGTGGCATGCCTACCCATGGGAAAAACTGGTTCCTTAAATACTGGTACAACCATATGGTGAAATACTGTGCAGTGTTAAATGGAATGAATGATGGCTAAGGGATATGGGGGTTTCTTTTTGGGGTGATAGAAATGTCCTAAAATTGTGATAATGATTGTGCAACTCAGTGAATATACTAAAAACCACTGAATCGTATACTTTAAATGGTCAAATTGTATGGTGTGTGAATTCTATCTTAATAAGGTGGTTATCAAAATAAATACAAATAATGAAAGGAAAAATATCAAGTGAGGATGAAATACTACACAGCAATAAAAAGAAATAAAGTATCAATACCTGCAACAACTGGGGCAGATTTCAAGGGCATTATGCTGAGTGGGAAAAGCGGAACACACTGTAGAATTTTATTTACATGATCTTCAAATGACAAAGCCAGAGATAGAGAACAGTTAAGGGTTGCCAGAGGTTGGGGGAAGGGTGGCTACAAAGGGGAAGACGCACAAGGAGTTCCCTTGTGGCAAGGGAACTGTTCTATAACCCACTTGTGATGGGGCTTACATGAATCTATACAAGGGATCACACTGCACACACGCCCAGAAGCAAGTGTAAAAACTGGAGAAAACGGAATGAACAAGGTCCGCAAACTAGCTAACAGAATTGCATCGATGTCCATGTCCCGGTTTCGAGATTGGACTCCAGTTATATGTCATCATTAGGAGAGGTTGAATATACCAGTTTCACAATTTCTTTGAGTCTATAATTATTTCAAAACAGAAACAACAGGTAAGCTCCGCCCCCTTTTCAGGCATCCACAAGGCCAGACTTCTTCCTATCCAGATTTTTGTTCTTTCATGAGACCTGGATCTTACCATTGACCTTTCCCGGATCTCCCCTCGTCCAGTTGGCCCCACCCCTTCCAGGTGACGCTGCCCGCGATTAAACTCCGAGTTCCGCTCCTTCCAGGGTCCCCGCCTCCCAGCGCTTCAAATTTCCAGACGGCCACGCCCCCTTCCCCAGACCCCGCCCCTTAGCCCTTCGATGTCCCGCCCGCTCCAGGTGGCCCCGCCCCTTCAGGCCTCTCTTCAGACCCATTCGCTTCCAACTACCGGCGGCCCTTGTCTACCAGGCTTCTCCCCTGCACCCTCCGGCGGCCCGCAACCCGCAGCCCGCGCTCTCTCCCGTCCACCGCGCTCTCGGCCGCCTCAGCGTCCCCACACCCGCTCCTTAGCACCCACTCCGAACAGGGCGACGCATGAGCCACAAACATTCGGCACGCTCGCCGCCCTCAGTACCCCAGCCCCGCGCAGGCGGCCTCACTTACCTCGCGTCGCTCTCGCGGGCCGCTGCCCGGGCAACACTCGGATCTGCTGGGCGAATCGCGGCGGTCCCAAATTCGCGCCACGGCATTCGCGCGCAGACCTCAGCGGGCGGGGACGGGGCGGAGCCGAGCCGGGGGGCGGGGTCAGGCACTGTCCGCGCCGCCGTTGCCGCGCGGGGGACGCTGGGAGTTGTAGTCTCTCAAACGGGAGGCGGCTGCGAAAGGAGGTGAAAGTGGAGCTAGCCCTCCCGCAGAGCATACTGGGAAACTGCCCTGAGTCTTACCCCACCCCCAACTCCGGAGGAGCGGCTGAGGTTGCGGGTCCGAGGAGTGACTGGTGGGGAAAGTGGAAGAGTCGGTGAAGGCACCGCGCGAGGCACGGCGGGAAGAGAGGCGGGAGGCCGCGCGGGGCATCCCGGGAGCAAGGGCCTGGCCGGGCCTCGGCGCGGGGCATTCTGGGAGGTGGACGCCGCTCCGGGGCGGGTAGGTGAGTGGGGAGGGGCGGGAAGGGTGCACATCTGGGGGAGGGGAGAGGCGCAGCTAGGTGGGACGGCGGGGCCGGGAGCCGTCGCCGCGGGCGGGGCTGGGAGCGACTGGGGAGGCGGGAGCGGGCTGGAAGGGGCTGCTCGAGGGGGAGAGGCGCCGCTGGATGTGGGGGAGCACCTGGGGTGAAGAAGCCCATTTGAGGACGAGGTGCCATGGCTAGAACGAAGACGCGCACTGGGGAGGACGCTGGCTGCACCTGGGAGTAGGGGGCCACAGCTGGACTGGGGGACGCATCCGAGGATGAGGGGGACCACAGACAAATACTGGTGACACTTCTGAGAACTAGCCACAAGTGGGGCACGCACCTGTAGGCGAGAGGTCCCAAACAGGATGCGGGGAGCACGACTGGGGATGGGAGCATCTCAGGGAAGCAGGAGCCACGGCGGGACGTGGCGATCCACAGAGGCCACGTCGGGTGGAAGGGCAGCAGCTGCACATCGGAGACACACTAGGGGAGTAGGGCGCCACAGGTGCATGAAGAGCAAGATTGGATGAGGGAGCCCGTGCCTGAATGTGGGGGGCACATCTGGTGATGGGACATCTTTCGGGGGGGGAGTTCAAGGCGAGTAGGAGCACTAGAGGTCACGGCTAGAAGGGGAGGAAGTCTTGGCTGGAATTTGGGCACACACACGAGGAGGTCCACAGCTGAGCGGTCAGGATCCTGTTTGGGGAGAAGGGATCCCGACTGTACTTAAGGGTACATCTGGGAAGGAGGGGACCCAAGTTGGAATTTGGGTTTAGGATGACAGGCTCAAAGTGAACCAGAGAAAAGGCGATGGGAGGAGTCCAAAGTTAGGGCGGGGAGATTTATATTTGGAGAAAAAGAGATCCTCCCCCACCCAACAGGGTGGGGCTGGGTCTGATACCCAGCTGTTCTCCCCCCTCTTCCACTCAGGCCCCCAGGATGGAGCGGCCAGAGCCCCCGCCCGGCACGGCGGCGGCCGGGCAGGAGGAGCAGGAGCTGCGGGAGCGGGCCTTCTTCTCGTGGGCCGAGTTCAGCCGCTTCTTCGATGCGTGGTGCCAGCAGCGGCTGGCGCTCTTCTTCGTCAAGAGCTCCATGCACCTGGCGCGCTGCCGCTGGGCCAGCGCGCCCCCGCTCTACACGCTCATCGACGTGCTCAAGTACAGCTACGTGCGGCTGGTGTGCAAGGACGTGCGCGCACCCAGCCGGCCGGCCGTGGGGTGCGTGAGCCTGAGCCGCCGTCCTGCCGGGGGGAGGGGGAGGAAGGGGATGGGGGGGTGGGACGTGCAAAGAGCACCCCACCCAGGATCTGGTACAGCTAAATACACCTTGGTGAGAGGCGCGAGTGAAGGAGGGATCAAGGAGGGACGCTTAGGATGAGACAGGGAGCTGAGGGACAAAGACGCACAGAGAGAGGGATGGTGTGCGCCCCACTTACAGACTCCCACAGAGATCCTTAGAGAGGCAGACCGTAACACACAGCTACCAAGAGGCAAAAAAAAAAAGTCATGGGAAATTCCAGAAACATGGAGGCATCGATGCTATGGAGAGCCAGGGAAACAGAAGAGCCAGGTTTTTCAAACATACAAAGAGTGGAAAACAGACTGGGAGACTAAACTGCAAGGGAAGCCACAAGACAAGAAAAAAAGATCCATCTATCCGGTAAATACAGGACCAGGCCTCATGCTGGGGACTTGGGATATTCTAGTTGGGGTGGGGGTGGTGGGGGAGTTGGGCAAGAAAGAGATAAAATCAGTGCCCTTCTGGAACTTTCAGACTGGACAGGAAGACTGATGTTGCAAGAACAAGCTCACAGGTAGTTCCTTCCAACTGTGTAATGCTTCGAGGAGTGATAGGTGAGAAATTTAAAAAAAGAAAACAGGAATCACACCCAGGTGGCCGGGAGTATTTTAATTGACCTCGATTTTAAATAGAGATTATTCCTCATGTGATGTTGGGTTTCTAGCTTCCCTTGAAGCACAAGAGGAGGCGAGCCATTTCCATGTGGCAGACAGCCATCCCTCTTGGATGGGACTTTGGTGCGCAGGTTTGCCCCAGATCCTGCTCCTTTGTTCTGCTCCATACTTAGCATTGTCAGGTCCTTGTTTTGCCTGCCTGGCCCCTGCAGGTGTGTGAGTTTGAGGCCCTTTGTTAGGGAGAGTGGACAAGAACAGAGTGCTTAAGAACACAGGCTCTGCCTGCAGGCTACCTGAATCGAGCTCCACTACTTCCTGAATAGGTGTCTTTGGGTAATGGACTTCTCTCCAAGCCTCAGTTTTCTCATCTCTGAAATGGGCTTATCACGGAACTTGCTTCATGGGCCCGTAATGAGGATATCATGAGATCACACACAAGAAGGGCACTTACTGTAGTGCCTGGAACGCGGAGCAGCTGGTTAAATGATAGCTGGACAGGGTTCGAGAGCACAGACACCAGGGCTGTTGCTTTGCTGATGACTAGCCAGTGCCGTTCAGCACGTGACTATACCCTTCTGGGGCTTCAGTTTCCTACTTGGAACATGGAGGACATAATAGTATCTATCTCATAGGTTTTATGAGGATTAAATGAGCTAATTCATGTAAATCATTCAGAAGAGTGTTCCGCACAGAGTGTGCACACACTAACAGTGATTCTCACCCGAAGTTATTTAAATGGCTATTGTGGGATTACTATTCACACGAGTTTACTCACTACTTATTTGAGAAACTGAGACTCAGATCTGAAAGTACAACAGCGCCAAACACACATCAAACAGAATCTAGAACATTAGAGCTTGCAAGAGACTCAGGCCTAATCTGGAATATTTCTTTGTGAACTGAACCCAGTTTGATATAACAAATATTTATTGAGCACCTACTGTGTGCATGCTCCTCACTGGGCATTTGGAACCCAGAGCTAGTCTCAGGCTTTGAACAGCTCAAAATTGAATGGAGGAGACAAAGACCAAAAATAAAATTGCAAATAGTGGCCCATAGTAGAGAGTGAGGCTGAGGAGGGGAGATGGGAGGGAGGAGGATAAAAAGGGAGAAGTCAGCTCCACCTGAGAGCTTACAAGATGGTTCTGGAAGGCTTCCTGGAAGAGGTAGCCAGTAAGCAGAATCTAGAAGGATTTTGTTTGTCTATGTATACACAGTATTTTACTTAACAAAGAGGTGGCATCTACTATGTGCAGTCACTGTCCCAAGTGCTCTATAAATATCAGAGAGAACTAAGGGGCCTAGAGGGCCAGGGCTGTGGAGGGTGTGAGGACAGTGCCCTGGGTTCAGGCCTGATGACTGGGTGGGTGATGCGGTAGTCCCTAGCTAGGGACTGTAGGAGGGGGTGATCTATGAGCTGGTTCAGGAATGATGACTGGACCCATCATTTCTGAGCTATCCCCCGCCCCCTTCCTCCCCCCTCCTCCCCCCAGCTACTCAAAATGGCTTCTCCAGTGTCACAGCCCAGGGACAGCCCATGGGCCAAGGTCTGAGGCTGGAGAAACTCATGTGCTAGGGAAGGGAGGTGAAGAGGCTGGAATGGTGTCAAGGCCTGGGCCTGGCAGGGCTGAACCCAGGGGCTGGGAGTTTATTCTGGAGGTGCTGGGGAGCCCCAGAGGGCTTTAAGCAGGGTCAGCTCTGGGCAGAGGAAGATCCCTCTGGGGTCGCTGTGTGTGAGGTGGTCTGAGGTGAGAGATGGGATGCCAGGGAGGAGGCTGGGCCTGAGGGTCCAGGCCACCCAGATAAGGGCTTTCTGTCTAGCCACTCCTTCCCCCTTGGCAGAGGGTGCATGGCAACCCTCTCCAGGTCACCATCCTTGCAGCTTCAGCTCTCCCGCTCCAGTCCCTCTCTCTTTCCCTCCCTCTCAACCCTTCTGGGTCTAGAGCAGAACTGCTCAACCCTTGCCAACACACATCTGCCTTTGAAAACACAAAGATCTCGAAAGTCAGAAAGATCAAGAATAAATGGAGTGAGCAGAACACAGAGCAAAGCAGTCGTACTTGTAAAAGGAGAAACAGTGTTTTGAAAACAGCAGCTACCACGTCTGGATTGTTGACTGTGCACCAGCCCCTTTCCTAACCACTTTTACCTGTGGTCCTCTCAACAAGCCTATGAAGCCAGTGTTATCATTAACCCCATTTTTTAGATGAGAAAACTGAGGCACAGAGTGTTTCAAGGTAACTCTCTCCAGGTAACACAGTTGCTAAGAGGAAAGATTGGCATTTGAACGCCCCCAGTCTGACCACAAAGCCCCGGCCTTTCATTACTATGCCATTGCTTCTCTTTCCTCCCTCATCTTTATTTCGGTCATGGATGCTCGTGAAGAGTTGAACGTGCTGTGCACCCTAAACATTTCTTGGTTCTAGGCACCAGCCTGTTTATCCATTCATCCAAGTGGGTTGTTTTGATTCCCTACCGTGTGCAAGGTGTATATGCTTTAGACGCATGGGTTTCTGTGGAGAGCATCCATGACACATCGGCAACAATGAAGTCATCATCTCAGTGTGTGATGGAATCTGCCTTATTCTTGGGGGAGGCAGGGAAGGCTTCCTGGAGGAGGCGATGCTGGCTGTGAAGCCTGAAAAATGAGTTGATGTTGACTGGGTGAAGGGAGGGTGATTTACCAAGGAGTTAAGAACATATATAGTAGGTTGGTGGCAATGGAAATGCAAAAAACTGGTTGAGGTTTGGAGAGGTTTAGAAGGCGTGATGGGTAGGACTTGGTGATGGATGGTTTTGATGGAATGGGAACCATATCCCAGAGAAGGCATGCCAGGGTGCCTAGGTGACATAGTGGAATTCAGTCATTCAGTCATCATGTACTTAGTAAGCACTTCCTGGGGCCAGGTGCTGTTCTAGGGTGCTGGGGATACACAGAGAGACAAAATGGATAAAAATTCCTGCCCATGTGGAATTTACTTGCTTTTTAAAAAAATAGAGACAGGGTCTCGCTATGTTGCCCAAGCTGATCTGGAACTCCTGGTTTCACGCAGTCCTCCTACCTCAGCCTCCCAGAGCTCTGGAATTACAGGCGGGAGTCATTGTGCCTGACCCTAGAGTTTACAGTTGGAAGAGGGTGGCATTATTCCCCCAGACAGGTAGAACGCAATTGCAAAAATGGTGTGTTGGGGCATTGGGAGATGGTTATATGAGATATTGGGACCCGTCAGGGGAGATATGCTATTCTCTGATAAGATGGATGGCTTCACAGAAGAGATGGCCTGCCCCGAGTGAGTGTCTGTTCTAGGGGCTGAAACACCTGGGCTCAAAGAGGCCAGACCAGAGAGTTCCACAAAAGCCCATAAATTATTCTAGAAAAATGTGCTGAGTTGGAATCCTGTGAACTTGTCATTTTGGTAGATCAAACAGCTCTTGTGCTTGTACCTGATGCCACGCGGTGGCTGTACATTTGTATTTTATAATGACTTGTTTACTTAAGGATTTTCTAAATTTTCATTAATTTTGTCATTCTAAGTAAGGCAAAAAGTCTCGAACTATTTAGATTTTTAAAACCTAGCAGATTCCTGGGTTTTTCTTCACCTCATACACTAGGAGAAAAGGGGTGTGTCAAGGATCTTCTTCTGGTTTAACAAAGAAGTACTCATACTTAAGTATGGTGCTCAGGGTGGATTCTTGGAGAATCACTCAACTCAGGGCCATCTGGAAAAATGTGGGAAGAAGGGGTTTTTAGGGGAGTGCCACTGGCATTTACTACTTGGGAGCTGGGGTTTCTTAATCACAAACCAGTCTGTGTTACAAGGGTCAGCAAACTAGTGCTCCCTTGGGCCAGTTCCATCCTGCAGTCCTTTTTTTTTATAAATAAGGTTTTGTTTGTTTTTGAGAAAGGGATCTCATTGTTGCTCAGGCTGGAGTTTAGTGATAGGATCACAGCCTACTGCAAGCATAAGTGTCCTGGACTCAGGCGATCCTTCTGCGTCAGCCTCCCAAGTAGCTGGGACTACAGGTGCGTGTCACCACACCCAGCTAATTTTTTGACTTTTTTTTATATAGATGAGGTGTCACTATTTTGCCCAGACCAATCCTCCCACCTTGGCTTCCCAAAGTACTGAGATTACAGGCATGAGCCACCCCACCTGGCCCTCTCTTTCTCCATTTTTGAAGCCATCAGCATAGTATCTGTCAGTCTCTCTCTGACTTTGATCCTCTTGCCTCCCTCTTTCCCTTATAAGGACCCTTCTGTTTACATTGGGCCCACCCAGATAATCCAAAATGTCCCAATCTCAAGATCCTTAATTTAATCACACCTGCAAAGTCTCTTTTGCCATATAAGGCAATATATGCCCAGCAACTAGGATGTAGACGTTTTGGAGAGCCAGTCTTTCTACCACCGTACTCAAAAACAAAGGTTTTCTAAGTAAACGTTGGCATAAAAGACATCCAGAAAAGTACACACATCCAATTATGCAACTGGATACATTTTCCCAAAATAAGATGCACATGTAAGCAGCACCCAGAACAAATAACAGAGTGTGTCTTGTCCCGAGAAACCACCTGGCACCCCCTCATAGGGCTAACCACTCAAGGGTGACCAACCACTATCCAGTCTCTTAGCAGCAGAGATCAACTTCCCCTGTTGAATGTACTGTAATGGGAATCAGATTGTGGATTCTCTTTTGTGTCTGGCTTCTTTCATACCACAGGTTTCTGAGACTCATCCTTGTGTTTTTGAAGACTCTAGTGGCTTGTTCATTCTCATTATTGACTGGTATTTTATCTTGGGAGTATATCACAACATCTTTTCTCACACTTGTTGGATACTTGGGTATCAAGTATTTGGCTGATAGGAAAAGTGCTGCTGTGAACATTCTAGTGAACGCCTTTAGGGGCTCACATGGAGCCGTTCATCTAGAGTAGGACCGCAGGGTCACAGGAGAGGCAAAGGGTCAGCTCTAGTGGATACTGCCGCATGGTTTTCCAAGGAGGCTGTGCC
The DNA here is from genome assembly GCA_027257055.1 of Cephalopachus bancanus. Taxonomy (NCBI): domain Eukaryota; kingdom Metazoa; phylum Chordata; class Mammalia; order Primates; family Tarsiidae; genus Cephalopachus; species Cephalopachus bancanus. Next base: position 560,715 of record JAPVLO010000621.1, read on the forward strand.
ATTTTACACTTCCTGCGATTGTGTGTGAGAGTTCCAGTTGCTCCACATCTCAACATTAACACTTGATGTTCTCCAGCTCTTTCATTCTGCCGTTCCGATGGTGTGTAGTGTTACCTCACCAGAGTCTTAATTTCTTATCTCCTTGATTACAGATGAGTTTGAGCACCTCTTTGTGTATACAAAGTTTTAAAACATAGAAGCGTCCCTTCCATCATTTATGGGTGCATAAAAAAATACACAGGAACGCTAAATACGTAATTTTGGTAGTGGCTACCTCTGGGCAGAGAGAGAGGGAAGGGGATCTGTGAGGGCAGATTCATCCCTGGCCTCAGCTTGTTATGTTGTTATTGCTGAACCAGAAGCAGACACAGGATTCTCTGAAGTGTTTTATTTCTGAAAATTGTTGAGATAAATGTAATAAAAGCATTCACTGACTTTGGATAGAGTTGAGGATAGTGGGTACAGGATTTTAGCAAACACTTAGTGCTTTCCATGTTCCAGACACTGTTTTTATTTTTTAACACTTTACATATATCAACTCTTCAGCCTCACAACAACCGTATGAGGAAGGTATGATGATTATTACCTCCCTTTTAACCTGTGTGGAAACTGAGGCACAGAGACTTGAAGTAGCTTGCCCAAAGTCACATGGCTGGCATATTCCTAAGGCCCTCTATCTTTTTCTATGCCTGAAACAGTTTTTAATTTATAGATGGGGGGGAGGAGGAAAAGGAGGAGAGAGACAGGTAGAGAGGGAAGGGGGAGAGGAAAAAGAGGGAGGGAGAGAAGGGCAGAGAGGAAAGAGTGGAGACAGAGAGAGGGAGGAGCAGGGGGGAGAAAGTAGAAAAAGCGGAGAGAGAGAGACTGAGAGGAGAGGAGGGAGAGAGGGGGAAAGAAGGGTGGCCAGAAAAGGGAGTGGAGAGAGACAGGGAGAGAGAGGGAGTGGGGAGGGAGGGGGAGGCAGAGGCGGGTGAGCCGGCAGCAGTGGGCTTCAGGGGCGTGAAGGCGGCGCGGTGGTCTCCTCCCGCAGGCCCCCCCAGCCCGGCTGCCCGGCCTTCATCATCGTCAAGCTGAGCCCGCTGCGGGACCGCCTGGTGGTGACAGAGTGCCAGCTGACCCACTCGCACCCGGCCTGCCCGCTGGAGTTCGCCTACTACTTCCGCCCGGGCCACCTGCTGGCCAACGCCTGCCTGCCGGTGCGCACCACCAACAAGATCTCCAAGCAGTTCGTGGCCCCGGCCGACGTGCGCCGCCTGCTCTCCTACTGCAAGGGCCGCGACCACGGCGTCCTGGACGCCCTGCACGTGCTCGAGGGGCTCTTCCGCACCGACCCCGAGGCCAAGGTGGGGTGTCGGGAGGGGCGGGGCGGGCGGGGTTGGCGCGCGGGACCGTGGGCCATTCGCTCCCCCCTCCGCCTGCTCCATCCCCTCCCCCTCCCCCTCCCTCCGTGCCTCCGTGCATTCCCTGCGTAAGTGCGATGGGGATGCAGCCCCCGGCGAGGCGCGCGGTCCCCGCCCCCAGCGGGCTCCCCTCCCAGGGCGGCGTGGCCGTAGAACGCCCTTCCGTGGTGGGACCGTTCTGTGGTTCCGCTGCCCGGCGTGGCGTGCCCAGCCGCGGGTTGCTCTTGAGCGCCTGAAAGGTGCCCTGGACGCCGAGGAACCGAATGTATCTTACATACTCGAAGTGTCAATGGCACTTAGGGCTCTCGCTACCTTGCAGAGGTGGCTGCTAGGGCTGCCTTGCAGCTCCAGTGGACAAACACACCCGAATGTCAGAGGACATCCCCAGGGGTTGGGTGCTAGGAAGAGGAGGAGCCAAAGCCATGGAAGGTGCTGTTTGAATTTTAAAAATTGAACTGTGCAGAAAGAAGACGCACAAATGACAAGTATATAGTTTGATGAGTGTTCGCAAGGTAAGAACACCCCTGAACCCACCACTCAGATCAAGAATTAGAGGGGAGAGTGTAGTCAGGCGCGGTGGTTCAGGCCTGTAATCCCAGCACTTTGGGAGGCTGAGCGGGAGGATTGCTTGAGCACAGGAGTTTGAGCCAGCCTGGGCAACATGGCGAGAAAATTAAAAAAAAAAAATGAGCTGGGCATCACCTGTAGTCCCAGCTACTCGGGAGGCTGAGGTGGAAGGATCACCTGAGTCCAGCAGGTTGAAGCTGCGGTGGCTGTGAGCGTCCACTGCACTCCAGCCTGGGCCACAGAGTGAGACTCTAACTCAGAAAAAAAAAAGAAAAGAAAGAAAAAAGGAGTGCTATGACATATGACAGAATGCTATGTAGTAGAAAGGAGAATGAGGGGAGGGCTCGGAGAGGGACAGTCACAAGGGTGTTTTGATTGAGTGATCAGAGAAGTCCTCTTTAGGGGAATGATGGTGAAGCACAGGAGACAGAATGGAGGGAAAAGAGTTTCAGGCAGAGGGAACAGCCAGAGCAAATACCCAGGGACTGGAGATGTATGGTATGTTGGAAGAACAGTGAGGATGTTTCTTGTGCACAAGGAATCTTTCTCCACCTTGATCCCACTTTAGGGCTGAACTAGACTGAAGTTAAAAAGAAAAGAAGGAGCCGTGCATGTTGGCACATGCCTGTAATCCCAGCACTTTGGGAGACGGAGGTGAGAGGATTGCCTGCACCCACGGGTTTGAGACCAGCCTAAGCAACATGGTGAGACCTCGTCTACAATAAAAATAAAATAATTAGCTGGGCGTGGTGGCGTGCACCTGTGAGTCCAGCTACTTGGAAGGCTGAGGCGGAAGGATCACCTGAGCCCAGTAGGTCAAGGCTGTGGGCCACTGCACTCCAGCTTGGGCAACAGAGTGAGACTCTGACTCAAAAATAAATACATAAAACAAAAAGAAAGAAAGGCAAGAAGGGGAGAAACTGGTTTCTCCACCTGGGGGGTGCCTTTGTCTCTCATACATGGGAGAGGTCTCAACTCAAGATGTGAACCCATTCTCCAGATCCAAGTGTGGAGTAGTCTCCCTGTCTCCATCTCATGCCCAGTAACCAGCCCTGGTTCAAGCCAACAGCCCAAGACCAGGCCTTCATTCACACACAATATTGATAATAATTTTAGTTAACGTGTATCAGGCACTCGCTGTGTGCCAGGCACTGGCCTATATTATAATCCATTTAAATCTTGCCAGAGCCTATTCTTATCCCCCTTGTACAAAGAAGTAAACTGAAGCACAGGCAAGCCAAATAACAGGGTCCAAGGTCACACAACTACTTAATGGCAGAGCTGGGCATTGGGCCTACACAGTCTGGATTTAGGCTCGCGAACTTCACCACTGTGCTGTCTTCCACCAGTTCGGAAATGAAGGCCCTTCCCCACCGTTTCCAGCCCTCAGAAGGTGGAGGGTCTCACTGAAGTCAGTTTGCTGGTCTGTAAAATGAGGCTACACGCACGCACGCGCACACACACACCTTACTTACTCCACTGGTCTTTGCTGAGCTGGCAGCTTATCCACTGCCCACTGTTAAATAAATAGGCCTCAGCTGTTCTTCCCCATAGCATCCTCTGTAGGGTTGCTCTTACACGAGGCAACTTATTCATAAATAAAAGCCTTATGGAAAGGGATTTTTTTTTTTTTTTGGTTTTGGTTTTCTCTTCCTTTCTTTATTTTTGAGTCAGAGTCTCACTCTGTCACCCAGGCTGGAGTGCAGTGGCATGATCACGGCTTGCCACAACCTTAATCTCCCGGGCTCAGGTGATCCTTCCATCTCAGACTCCCAAGTAGCTGAACCTACAGGCGTGCCACCTTGTTCAGCTTATTTTTTTTAATTTATTGTAGAGATGAGGTCTCACCATGTTGCCTAGGCTGGTCTCAAACCCCCGGACTCAGGCAATCCTCTCACCTTTTCCTTCCAAAGTGCTAGGATTATAGGTGTGAGCCATTGCACCCAGCTGGGATTGTCCTTTTAACTTTCATTGTGGAGGCTGTCATGGAATCTAGTCTAAACCAAGATTGGCTCCTGGATTTGGGCTTTGGTCACCTTAATACTTTTTTAAAAAACGAGAATGATACTCTAGAAAACCAAGAGACAGAGCAGTGCAAGGTTACTCCTTTTAAAATAACAGTTAAATCTTTACCTTTTGATGTGTGACACATTCATGTGATTCTAAATTCAAAAGGTATAAAAAGGGATTTGTGGAAAGTCTCCTTGTCCCCCAGGTCCCCTTCTCAGGGGAAGCCTCCTCTGAAGTCACCTTTGTAATCAGTTGCTTATAAATTTTATATATCCTTCTATTCTGTGGTCAGGTACTGCCCGGTGGAACTTTCAGCAGTGATAGGAATGTTCCTTATCTGCACTGTCCAATACAGAGGCTACTGGCTGCCTGCGGCTACTGGACCTTGAAATGAGGCTAGCGTGACTGAAGAACTGAATTTCAATCTAATTATTTATTAATATTTCGACAGTCTCATGTGGCTAGTGGCTTCCATATTGGGCACCACAGCTGTGTACATACACAGGTCAATTTGCATGTCTGTATTTTTTTTTTTTTAATCGGTCTCACTCTGTTGCCCAGGCTGGAGTGCAGTGGCATGATCACGATAATCATGACCTCCTGGGCTGAGGCAATCCTTTTACCTCAGCATCCCAAGTAGTTGGGACTACAGGCACCACCATGTCTGGTTAATTTATTTTTTATTTTGTAGAGATGAAGTCTCACTATGTTGCCCAGACTGGTCTCGAACCCCTGGACTCAAATAATCCTCCTGTCTCAACCTCCCAAAGTGCTGGGGTTACAGGTGTGAGCCACCACTCCTGGCTTGTCCGTATTTTTGATCTTATTTCCTCTTTCTGTTCCCCCCACGCCCCCCAGGGAAGGTAGCATATTCTACACACTGTTTTGCATCTTGCTTTATACATTGGAGTGTGACAGATGTCAGCACCTTTCGTTCTTCCTCTGGAGCTGGTCAAATCCCCCTGAGAAAACTCCCCCAACTCCTGGCAGGGGCAGGGGGAAGGGTAGAGGCCAAGGTACCAGCTTCTGGGGGCCACAGTGTGTGGGGGTGGTGGTGGGACAAGGTGGAGAGCTGGTGTTCAGTCAGTGGGAGGCTGGTGATGGCAGTCCCCTCTCCCTCATCCTCAAATGGGCCTGGTGTCCCCAAGGCTGGTGGACTCTTGTTTTACGCTGACTACAGGATAAACCTCCAGTCATGGGGGGTGCGGGGCGGGAGTTGGGGGAGTTGGGGGATTTGGAGATCAAACTGCTTCCTAATAGCCTCAGTTAGCCTTGATTTTAGTTTCCCCACACGCCTGGTGTGGCCGAATCCTTTGAAGGACTCTGCTATTTGCTCTTAGCAGTCCCCAGTTGCCTAGGATTTTTGCTTTTTGGGGGTTGGGGGAGGGGTTGGAGTTAGCTTATCCAGCTGCTTTTCAGCTCCCAAAGTTTTGTACATGTCACCTCCTTTCCTACTGTCCCTGTCATTTTCTTATTTGTTTATTTTAGAGGCAGGGTCTTACTGTGTTGCCCATGGTCTTGGACTCCTGACCTCAAGCATTGCTTCCGTCTCAGCCTCCCAAAGTGCTGGGATTACAGACGTGAGCCACCGTGCCCAGCCATCCCTGTCATTTTCTATAGATGTAACTGAGTCTCAGGAGAGAGTGAAATTAGAGATGTGTCCAATCCATCACTTTCACAGACATTTCACCTGGCCTTTTTCACTTATAAACTCTACTGAAGGAGTTCTGTGTTACTAAGATAGTAATAATATTATAAAGAGTTGCTTATTCTCATCCCAAGGCCAGGATACAACAATTGAATATTCGTCCCACTTCCCAGCAGTCTTCCAAAAGAGGGATTGCTTTGGAAAGCTGAGGGCTTCCTGAGTTGGGTGGGCACTCTTGGTCTTGGGAGGGGGTGTGACAAGAAGGATTGTGCCCAAAAGCCACAAGGCAAGGTGTGTGGGCAAATTGGGTGGCTGGTTTGGGAGGGTGGTTGCTTCCCCCAGGGAGGCGTTAAGATTTTTTATAACCTGCCCTGAGGCAGTGATGATGGACTGTCATCATATTTCCATTACCTCGTTTGTGGCAGGCTCCAGGGTAAGCAGGTAGCAAGAAAGCTCCAGGCAGAGAGAGACCTTGTGTAGACACGTTGCAGCCTTCTCTTGTGTGTCTGCTTTACCTTCTGAGAAAGTTGGATGCTGAGCTGAGCGTGTTTCTTCTAAGAATACTTGATGGTAAACTGGCACAATCTCAATGCAGGCAGCTCAGCCATATCCATCACAATGACAAAACATCCACTGTTCGACCACACTTTTACTGCTGAGGATTTATCCTGCCCATCTAGTGGTACAGCTGTGTACAAGGTTAACCACTGTGCTTCATGAAAGCGACAGATTGGAAACTCCAAACTTCACCCAGTGGGGAATGGTTACACGAGTTGTGGTATCTCTGTCCACGGATTGCTGTGCAGTGCTAAAAAATAAAACCAAACAAACAAAAGCAAAATCAACCCCCCGCAACAAACAAAAACAACAAAAATGAGAATAACTGTAGGAACTATCTGGAAATATCTCTCAGATATATTTTTAAATTAAAAAAAGCAAGGTGCAAAACAGTGTATATAATATGCTATGTTATGCATAGAAAAGAGAAGATGAGGTTATAGATATGCTTGCTTGTATTCACATAAAGAAACTCTAGAAGAATACCAAGAAATATGGATGGAGTTAGGAATAGCAAATAGAAACAGAATAATTAGAATAAAGAGGTGAGTTTGGGTATGGTGGCTTAGGCCTATAATCCCAGCACTTTGGGAGGCTGAGGCAGGAGAATTGTTTGAACCCAGGAGTTTGAGACCAGCCTGGGCAACATAGTGAGACCTCATCTGTACCAAAATTTTTTTTAAAAAGTAAACCAGGTATGGTGGTGCACACTGGTAGTCCTGGCTACTTGGGAGGCTGAGGCAGGAGACTCACTTGCACCCAGGAGATCAGGGCTGCAGTGAGCTATGATTGTGCCACTGTACTCCAGCCTGGGAAACAGAGTGAGACCCTGAACAAAAAAGGGGGGGAGGAATAAAGTGTTGGGAGTAAAACCTTTTACTTTTACATATAGCTCCACATTATTTGACTTTCAGAACATGTGAATTTTTGCACATTCAAATAATTGATTCTTAAAAAGAAGATGAAAAATAGGCAACAGTCCAAATACGCGATACCCATTTCTTTTGCTTTTCAAAGAAACAAATTGGGGAGTCAGTAACAGGATGTCTTTTTTTTTTTTTTTGAGTTGAAGTCTCTGTTGCCCAGACTGGAGTGCAGTGGCATGCTCCTGGCCACCATAGCCTCGATCTGCTGGGCTCTGGTGATCGTTCCACCTCAGCCTTCCGAGTAGCTAGAACTACAGGTGCGTGCTACCATGCCTGGCTAATTTTTTGAGTTATTGTAGAGACGAGGTCTCACCAAGTTGACTGGGCTGGTCTTGAGCCCACGAGCTCAGGCAATCCACTTGCCTCGGCCTCCAAAAGTGCTGGGATTACAGGCTAAGCCACCGAGTCTGGCCCCAACAGGATGTCTTAAGACTGTGTCAGTCAGGATGACCTGGGTTTTGCCGTGGTGACAACCAGCCCTCAAGTCTCAGTGGCTTTATTATTTGAAGTTTATTTTTGCTCGTCCACACGGTCACCATGAGATGTTGGGGGAAGTACTGCTTACCGGAGTCATTTGGGGACCCAGGAGGACAAACATCCAACCTACTCTAATTACCAAATCTGTCAGGGTTGATGCTTTAGGCTTCTGCAGGATGCTCACAGTTTCTTGGCCAAAGCAAGTCACATGATGCTGACACCTGGGGCAGGGAGGTGCAATACTATGAAGTGGCCAGGAGGGGAAGAACTGCAATTGCTTGGCAACTCCAGGAGGCTATTTGATTAAGGGCCTCCTGTAGTCCCGTTTGACTGTGGGTCTCTGTTTCTCCTCCTCTGCAGTCACATGGGTCTCCTGCTGCTCAGCTTCAGCTGTTCTATCTCTATGGCTCCAACAGGGAATATACTCTATACTATAGAGCCTATTTTTTTACATCAGAGCGGCCATTCTGGGGGTGATGTTGTAACAGCAGGTGACTTGATTTTATTTATAGTGATATGTGCTCAAAACGTTATAAACTTTCTGGCTGTTTCACTTACTAGCTGTGGGACATAGAATACGTTATGGTCAAGTTATTTATGCCTGTAACCCTAGAGCTTTGGGGAATGAGGAGGAGGATCGCTTGAGCCCAGGAGGTCGAGACCAGCCTGGTAATATAGCAAGACCTGGTCTTTACAGAAAACAACAACAAAAAAAAAACAGGCATGGTGGTGTGCACCTGTAGTCCCAGCTATTTGGGAGGCTGAGGCAGGAACATCATTTGAGCCCAGGTGGTCAAGGTTTCAGGGAGTTACGATCATGCCACTATACTCCAGTGGCAGAGTGAAACTATGTCTCAAAAAAATTTTTTTTAAATTTAACTTCTCCAAGCCGTAGTTTGTTCATCTGTAAAATGGGGATAATGCCTTATAGGGTTGCTGTGTGAGGATTAAGTGTGTGTGTGTGTGTGTGTGTGTGTGTGTGTGTGTGTGTGTAGAATGGTGCCCAGGGAGTAGGAAGCCCTATATGTGTTAAGTATTTAGCTATTATTTTATTCCTTCAATTTTTTTTCCCTGGGAGAGTCTGGAGAATAGTATCATTCTGATCACCTGAAAAAGGAAAGATGTTCTCACATACAGAAAGAGGTGTGGAGGGAAAGCAGTGAGTGGCGTGGTTTTTGATGTTAACCTCTGCGGAATCTAGGGTAGTTGCATCCCTGTGCCACCGATCTGTGTGTCTAAGATGACACCTGCACTCAGTGAGGTTCTCAAAATCTGTTCTCCCCTGAGCTTCTCCATCCCTGCAAAGGCACCATCTAGGCTGTCCATGGTGGCCTCAAGCCAGAAGCCTCCGAGCCAGGCCTGTTTGGTCCCTTTTGCAAAGGCCGCAGGGTACGGTGGCCAGGAACTCAGACCCTGGGCCCAAGTTGCATAGGCTGAAACCCCAGCTCAGCCAGGAATCCCCCAGGTGAGCAACTGAAGCTCTCTGTGCCCTGGTTTCATCATCTAAAAAAGGGGAATGAACATCATAGTGTCTGTTTTGCAGGGTTATTGGAAGGATTGAAAGAACTAATGCTTAGTACTTTGCCTGGCACAGAGAAGCTGCTTCATATGCACTGTTAGTTTTCCTTAGCATTTTCCACACTTGAAACCACCTTTTTTTTTTTCTGAGTTGGAGTCTCACTGTCACCCAGGCTGAAGTGCACACTCACGGCCACTGAAGCCTCAACCTGCTGGGCTCAGGTGATCCTTCCTATTCAGCCTTCCAGGTAGCTGGAACTACAGGCATGCATCACCACACCCAGCTAATTTTTTTTCTTGATTTGTTGTAGAGATGAGGTCTTTCCAAATTGCCCAGGCTGGTCTCAAATCCGTGGGCTCAGGCAGTCCTCTCAGCCTCCCAAAGTGCTGGGATGACAGGCATAAGCCACTACGTCCGGCGAAACCATTTTCTTTTTACTTGTCTTTGGTTTGCTGGCTGTCCCTTTTCCCACTCTGTAGTGTATCTTATTTGCTCTTCTCAGTGCCCAGATCAGCACATGGCACATCACATTTCCTTGGTAAATATTTGTAGGAAAACTCATTCTGGCCTGGCATGGTGGCTCATGCCTGTAATCCCAGTGTCGTGGGAGGCTAAGGCAGGAGCATTGCTTGAATCTGGGAGTTTGAGACTAGCCTGGGCAACATAGTGAGACCTCATCTCTACAGAAAATTTAAAAAAAAAAATCGGGCATAGTGGTGTGCGCCTGTAGTCCTAGCTACTACTGGAGAGGCTGAGGGGGAAGGATTTTTTGAACCCAGGAGGTTGAGGCTGCAGTGAGCCATGATTGTGCCATTGCACTCTAGCCTGGGTGGCAGAGTGAGACCCCTGGCTCAAAACAAAACAAAATCTCATATATTGATGCAGCCCCACCCTTATCAAATGTCACTGCATTCCTTAAGTGTCACCCACACATCTTCCCTCATTCCCTGCTTTTTCCCTCCAACCGTTCCTAATGGCCTGAACTTGAATCCCAGCCCTACCACTTGTTAACTCCATGACACTGGGTAAGTCATGCCCCTGGGGTAGTCACCGGTCCCTAAGACCACCCTCATGTTCAAAGATTTACTAGAATAACTCACAGAACTCAGAAAAAATGTTATACTCACGGTTACAGTTTATTACAGAAAAAGGATACAGATTTAAATCAGTAAAGGGAAGAGGACGGAGCCCAAGAGAAACCAGGCACGAGCTTCCAGCTGTCCTCTCCCAGTGGAGTCACATGGACAGCTCTTAATTCTCCTGGCAGTGATATGTGACACATGCATGGAGTGCTGCCAAGCAGGGAAGCCCACCTGAGCCTTGGTGTCCAGGGTTTTTACTGGGAGTTGGCTTCGTAAGCATGGCTGACCACTGGTGTGGCTGACCTTAGACTCTAGCCCTTCCAGAGGTCAAGCCAATAGCGTGTGACCCAAGCCCCCACCATAAGTCACATTGTTGGCACAGACTCTCAGGTATGGTCTGAGGCTCCAGGTAAACAAGAACACTCTGATCAGGCAGGTCATCCCAAGGGTGTAGGGATGCTTTCCAGGAGTCAAGCAAGAACCATACTATTCTTGGAATGTGCAGGGTTTGGATAACCCAGGTCTGCTAAGTGAATCCATTACTGCACATCTGGACCCTTTCAGTCTCAATTTCCTTATCTGCAATATGTGGGAAATAATGGTCCCCTCTCAGGGTGGACCGTCACTTAATCAGAGGAACCCACATCAGCCCCAGGCCCATCAACCCTTCTCTTTAGCATGTGTCCATGCTCAGGTAATATGATAATAACTACTATTACACTCAGTGAGCATTGGCCTATGTGCTTTAGGTAGAGTGACCCAGTTAATCCTCATAGCAACTCTACAAGGTACATGCAGTTATGCTCTCATGTTTGCAGATGGGGACAACTGAGGCATAGAGAAGTTCAGACACTTTCTCTGAGTTGCCCAGCTGATGTGTACATTTACATAGCTCGTAGGAAGAAAAACCTGGATTTGGCTCTCTGTGGCCTGGTTCCAGGGAACTTGTCATTCTCCAGCCTTTATGTCTCTCAGCTGAAACACTGTTGTGCTATTGCTTCTAAAGAGTTGGCCAGTCCTGCAGGGCAGGGACTTGGGTCTGCCTCAGTCCCTTTCCTTCCTCAAGGCCTAGCACAGTGTCAGGCACTCAGTAGGTGCTCCATAAATGCTGACTGATGAACAAAGAGGTGTTCAAGAAAAGCCTATATGCCCCCTTTAGAAAGAAAAACAAGAGCAGGAATATGAGTTTTCCCTTTAAGGTTGGCAGTCAATGTCAAATTAGTGAAATGCTTGCCAACTCTGGAAAAGTCTCAGGGCCAATGCATTTGGCTGTCTCTACGTGCCTCTTATCCTTGACTTCCAGGGACAAAAAGATACAAACCTACCTAATACTGGAGAAATGTGTGCTGTTTTAAGACCCATTCTATCTATCACAACTTTTATATTTAAGTTAGTTTCTAGATCCACACGCTCTGGTCAAATTTTCTGTGATGATGGAAATATCCCAGATCTGCACCATCCATAGCATGACCACTGGCCTCATGTGGCCATCAGGCACTTGAAATAGAGCCAGTGTGACTGAGGAACTGCATTTTTTATATATTTTAAATGCTTGATTAATTTAAATTTATGCCAGGTGCAGTGACACATGCCTGTAATCCCAGCACTTTGGGAGGCCAAGGTGTGAGGATTGCTTGAGCCCTGGAATTTGAGACCAGCCTAGGCAACATAGTAAGACCTCGACTCTATAACAAAAAAAAATTAGCCAGGTGTGGTGGTGTGTACCTGTAGTCCCAGCTACTCAGGAGGTTGAGGCTGGAGGATAACTTGAGTCCAGGAGGTTGAGGCTGGGGTGAGCCATGATTATGCCACTGCACTCCAGCCTGGGTGACAGAGTGAGACCCTGACTCCAGCCTGGATGACAGAGTGAGACCCTGACTACAAAAAATAATAAATAAAATATAATAATAAATACAAATTAAATTTAATTTAAATAGCTACATGTAGCTAGTGGCTACTGTGTCAGACAGAACAGAGCTAGATTGAACATCTGCTGCGATAAGTCATAAAGTGATAATGAGTGTAAAATTAACAGTGGTTCAAAAAATTATAGCAGTGTTGTAACTAACTCAGTGGGTAAGCTTACTAGGCTTCTTCATGGAATGTATTGAATTCTGATACTATTTAAGGTAATAAATATGATTTCAGGATCAAGATAGCAATTTCCCTGTTCTCTTTGGCCTCTACTAGGACTTTTTTGGGATTAAAAACATGTATTTATTTTTGAGTCGGGATCTCAGTCTGTTACCCAGACTGGAGTGTAGTGGCATGATCATGGCTCACTACAGCCTCGGCCTCCTGGGCTCAGGAGATCCTTCCACTTTAGCCTCCCAAGTAGCTGGGACTACATGTGTGAATCAACATTCCTTGCTAATTGTTTTATTTTTTTCGAGAGACAAGGTCTTGCTATGCTGCCCAGGCTTGTCTTGAACTCCTGGACTCAAGCAGTCCTCCCGGCTCAGTCTCTCAAAGTGCTGAGACTAAAGGTATTAGCCACTGTGCCCAAACAATTTTTTTAATGAGTACTATGCAGTGCCTTGTATATGGTCTTGTTGCATGCAGTTGGATTCTTGCAGAATAGTTTGAGGAGAGATCTGTAGTTAAACTGGATTCACATCCTGGTTCTGCAGCTGTGGGTCAGTTCTAGCAGGAACTGGCTGAAGGAGCCCTGGCAGCTGGCCTAATACAGGGGGCTTGTGGCTTATGGCTGGTAATCTCCCCTCACTGTCAAGTGGCTTTTTTTTTTTTTTTTTGCAATAATGAGGAAGCCAGAGTGGCTAAGGCAGCAGTGGGCAAGAGAGACAGAAGACGAGGTCAAAGAGCCTGACTGCCCAGAGCCCATAGGTGTGGTGTGAACTCTTGACTTAACTTGCAGTGTGATGGGAAGGCCTTGGGACAGGGTTTCAGGTGAGGGAGGGAACCGTCTAATTGGAGTTTTAAAAACACCCCTCTAGTGGGCATAGGCAAGGAGGTGAAGGAGGACAGATGGAGCCCAGTGTGGAGGCAGCGACAAAAATCCAGATAAAAGATGCTGGTGGAGGGGACGGGGTGGCTCATACCTGTCATCCCAGCGCTTTGCGAGGTTGAAGCGGGAGGATTGTTTGAGTCCCGGAGTTTGAGACCAGCCTGGGCAACATAGCAAGGCCTCATCCTACGCCCCCCCAAGAAAATTAGTCGGGTGTGGTGGCGTGCACCTGTAGGCCCCCCTACTTGGGAGGCTGAGACAGAAGGATCACCTGAGCCCAGGAGGTGGAGGTTGCGGTGAGCTGTGATTGTGCCACTCTTCTCCAGCCTGGGCAACAAAGTGAGACCCCAACTCAGAAAACAGAAAAAAATGCTGGTAGCTCCCACAGGGTGGCCACTGTGAAGGTGGGGAGAAGTGGGACGATCCTGGACTCATTTGAGCAACATTTCTAGGGCTTGAGGATGGATTTCTTGCAGAGCATGGGGAAAGAGAAGCCGCATCAAGTCCTTTACCTCCTTGTCTATTCCCCATACGACCACTAGAGGGGCATTTTCAAAACTCCAATTAGACAGTTCCCTTCCTTTCCTGAAACCCTGTCCCAAGGCCTTCCCATCACACTGCAAGTTAAATCAAGAGTTCACACCACACCTATGGGCTCTGGGCAGTCAGGCTCTTTGACCTCATCTTCTGTCTCTCTTGCCCACCGCTGCCTTAGCCACTCTGGCTTCCTTGTTATTGCAAAACAAAAGAAAACAAAACAACAACCACATACCCCCCCCACCCCCCACTTAACAGCAAGGAGAGATCACCAGCCAAAAGCCAGAAACACCCTGTATTCGGCCAGCTGCCAGGGCTCCTGAGAATTGGGGTCTGAGGGATGGTGGAGACACTGACCAAGATGGGGCTGATGGAGGAGGAGCAGGTTGGAGGGGTGGGCTTGTGGCAGTCAGATGTGACCTTGGGCCACTCATCTCGAGGGGCATGTGAGCCATCCAATGGACCAGACAACTGCAGTAGGTGGGTTTGAAACCTGGAGATGCAGACCTGGGAGTTACAGCTTAAGATGATGAGGGCTGTGCCACTGAATGAGGTCACCTTGGGAGCGCGCAGAGGCAGGGGAGACAGGAGAGGGCCAGGGCAGGCCCTGTGACACAGCAACAATTCACAGAGGGGCAAGCACAGAGAGTGCAAAGGAGATGGCTGGGAGGAAGGAGCAAAGCCAGGCATTCTCAGGGTGACAGAGGTCAAGGGCGACTGTGTTCTGAGAAGGGGACAGGATCACTGTGTGGATCACAGCTGAGAGATCAAGTCAGACAAAAAATAACTGGACCAGGTGTAGTGGCTCACACCTGTCATCCCAGCACTTTGGGAGGCCAAGGCAGGAGGATCCCTTGAGCCCAGGAGTTTGAGACCAGCCTGGGAAACATAGTGAGACCTCATCTCTCCAAAAAGCACAAAAGTTAGCTGCTCATGGTGGACCTGGCTGTAGTTCCAGTTACTCAGAAGGCTGAGGTGGAAGGATCCCTTGAACCAGGAGTTTGAGGTGGTGGTGAGCCATGATCATGCTACTGCCCTCTAGTCTAGGCAACAGAGTGAGACCCCAACTCAAAAAATAAACACCCCAAAACTTGGATTGGATACGTGCCAGGCGTTGTTCCAAGCCTTGGCCACAGATGACCTCATTGTAGCTTCCCCATGACCCTGTTAAACAGACATCCCATTTTGTCAGACAAGGAAACTGAGGCTGATAGAAGGGAAGTCAGTTGCCAGAAGTCCCACAGCTAGTAAAGGCCAAATCTAGAAGTCTGTTTCCTGAGCCTCCCTACTCCAGAGATGTGGCTGTTGGATCTTGCCACACACCCTTGCACACGTTCACACACTCATTCAGGATGTATTCAGCTGTTGTGCAGAGTCAAGAATCGCTCAAAAGCATCAGGGATGCAAAAGGGAACCTCCCTGTCCTTGTGGGGCTTCCATCTTAAGGGAGGGGAACCAGGCAACTGGCAGATCTGCACATTAAGATATGACAGCTGGAGGGCGGTAAGTGCCATAGTCAAAAGGGGCCAGAGAAGGATGGGGTGTTTGCTTAGTTGGGGTGGGGTGTACAAACAGTGACCACTTTGAAAGCACTTAGTATTTGTTGAGTAATAGTAATATGTGTGCCAGACAATGTTGTAAATGCTTTCATGCATGTCATCCTTCCAATCATTGTGGTCCTCTTACTGTCATCACTTTACAAATACAGTGGAGGTTGGGGAAGTTTCCAGAGGCCATAGAACTGGGAAGGAGGAGCCCCAGGATCTCAGGCTAGGGAGTCTGGGCTCAGAGCCTGTGGGTTTAACTGTTGTCCTGCCTGTCAGTACATGAAGGAATGAATATTCAATTCTAGAAGGGGGACTCAGGGAATACGGCAGTTAAGGGGGAAAACTGAGGCACAGAGAGGTTAACTCACACGATTTGGAATGAGACTCAAAGCTAAATGGTCTGCCTCCTCAATCTGTGCTCATTATCTCTAGACCATCAATCCTTCAGCTTAAGGGTGTCTGGGAATCCCCTGGAGGCCTGGTCAGATCAGATTGCTGGGCCCCACCCCTAGAGTTCTAGACTCAGCGGGTCTGAGGTGGCCCCGAGGATGTGCATTTCTGTCAAGGTCCCAGGACCTGCCTCTGATGCTGCTGGTCCAGGGCCCAAATTTTGAGAACTCCTGCCCCAAGACAGCCTCTCGGTGCATCAAGGAATGAACACCCAGCGGGGGAAACTGAGGCTCAGAGAGGCTAAAAGTGTCGTGTGCAAAAGTCACAGTTATCAGACGGTGGTTCCCGGATCTGAAACCCATTCCCCCGCACCGCCTCCTGTCGGTCAAGAGAATACACACATTGGCAGGCACGAATGAATGGGCTTCCGTTGCCCCGGAGTGGGGGGTGGGGCGCGGGGGTGGGGGAGAGGCGCCGAGAGCGGGGGGGCAGTGGGGACATCGAGGGCGGGGAGCCGGGCGGGGCTCCTGGCGTCCTCTGACCTCTCTCCCTGCGCCCGGCCCCGCCCGCAGGTGAAGCTGGTGTTCGTGGAGGACCAGGCGGTGGTGGAGACTGTGTTCTTCCTGACGTCGCGCACCCGCGCGCTGCTGCGGCGCTTCCCGCGCATGCTCCTGGTGGACCGGCTGCCAGGGCTGCAGGGCACGCTGGACCTGCTGGCCGTGCTGTGCGTGGACGGCGCGGGCCGCGCGCGCCAGGCTGCCTGCTGCGTGGCGCGCCCGGGCACGCCGAGCCTGCTGCGCTTCGCGCTGGCCTCGCTGCTGCAGAGCGCGCCCGACGTCAAGGGCCGCGTGCGCTGCCTCACCGCCGGGCCCGAGGTGGCGGCGCAGCTGCCCGCAGTGCGCCAGCTGCTGCCGTGCGCGCGCGTGCAGATCTGCCGCGCGCAGGGCCTGGAGACGCTCTTCAGCAAGGCGCAGGAGCTGGGCGGTGCCGGCTGCGAGGACCCGGGCCTGTGGCCGCGCCTGTGCCGCCTGGCCGGCGCGTCGTCGCCCGCCGCCTACGACGAGGCGCTGGCCGAGCTGCACGCCCACGGCCCGGCCGCCTTCGTCGACTACTTCGAGCGCAACTGGGAGCCCCGGCGCGACATGTGGGTGCGCTTCCGCGCCTTCGAGGCGGCCTGCGACCTGGACGCGTGCGCCCTGGTGCGCGGCCACCGCCGGCGACTGCTGCGCCGCCTCAGCCCCTCGCGCAGCGTCGCGCAGTGCCTCCGCGACCTGGTGGCCATGCAGTGGGCCGACGCGGCGGGAGAGGCGGCGCCTGAGGGCCCTGACGGAGGGGGGGCGTGGCTGGAGGGCGAGCCCGGGCAGGGGACCCTGGTGGAGCGCGGCAGGGCGAGGAGCCTGGAGACCAGCGACTGGAGAAAGGCTCCGAAAGAGGGAAGTGTTTGGAGGGGGGTCCAGGTGGAGAAGGCGAGGGAAGAGCGCTGGGGACCAGAGACCGGGGCGGCGGCGGGGTTAGGTTAGAAGGCGAGAAGGGCAGGGCGTTGCAGGTCAGAGAGTGGAGAGGGGGCCAGCTGGAGAACCAGAAGGCGAGGGGCCTGGAAGGGAGCGTCTGGAGAGGGCCCCTCTTGGAGAAAGGGCTCTTGAGAGGGCCAGAGGTCAGGGACTGGAGGGGGGCCCAGGCGGAGGGCGAGAAAGACTGGCACCTGGAAGGTTGTGTCTGGAGGGGGGTCCAGCTGGAGGAACAGGAGCTAAGAGGACTGGATGGGTACACTTGGAGGACGGCCCAGCTGGAGGAACGGAGGAGTTGGGCACTGGAGGCCGCAGAGCTCAGGGGGACCCAGTCTGAGTATGGAAGAACCAGGAGTTTGGACGGGAGCCCCTGGAGTAGGGAGCAGCTGCAGGAAGAAAGGGCAAGTGGGCCGAAAGCTGGGGAGTGGAAAGGGGCCCAGTTGGAAACGGAGAGGGGGCCAGAGGTCAGAAGCTGGAAGGAGGTCTCTTTGGAGAGATCCCTGGAGTTGGTCCCTGAGAACGCAGACCAAAGGGGGCCTCAGTGGGGAGATGAGAGGAGGAGAGGTCCAGAGGTGCCAGAGGAGAAGGGAGCGAGGGTGGGGGTCAAAAGGAGGAGGAGCCTGGAGGACGTGGTTCTGGTCCAGCTGGGGACACAAGGGTTCCGGGCATGGAGAACGGAGACGGCGGGGCAGCCCAGTCTGTGGCCCCCAAGAGCCAAGCAGGACAGGCAATGGAGTGGGGAGATGGAGGAGGGAGGTGTCTGGGGCTGGGGAATGGAGTCGGGTGCGGCACCCCCGTGGGGACTGTCTTTGACGGCAGTCCAGAATGGGCAGCCGCAAGTGACCACCCGGCCGTGGGAGAAAGCCCACAGGAAGGAGGCGAAGGAGAAGGCCCCAGGGAACCAAAGAGGCTCTGCCGCTCCTCGGGAGAGGAAGATCTGGACTGGGAGCCCCTGGCCAAATTCCGAGCAGCCTGTGGGCCTGAGCTGGCAGACCTGGTGGCCGAGGAGCTGGCCTTTGCTAGGCTGCACGGCACCCGGGACTTCCACTGGACCGGAGCCGGCTTTGCCCTTAAGGACGGCACCTCGGACTTCTTCCTGGACGGGGCCCTGACACGCTGCAGCTGCTCCATCCACGCCGCCCGCCGGCTGCCCTGCCGACACCTGTTCGCGGCGCGCCTTCTCACCGGGGCAGCCTTATTCCACATGGACCTGCTCAGGGATTGCTGGGGGAGAGCACCAGAGCCCTGACCCTTCAGGCCTCTGCCCATCACCCTCCACTGCAAGGGCGGAGGGCATTCTTCGATCCCAAAGATTAACAGGGCTGAGGCCAAGGAGACCACCTCAGTCCCTCTGGCCACCTCCTGGGTCATCCAGGGACCTCACCCTGGCAGTTTGCCTCTCCTGGGTCCAAGGGGAAGCTGCCCATCGTCTCTGAGGTCATGGAGCCACAGCTGGAGGAGGTGTGGATGGCCAGGGTGGATTCTGAGGGCTTCTCTCAGGAGAGGAAGTGTGTGAGGAGAGGTGTAGACAGGGTCAGGCCAGGGCAGAAGCAAGGAAAAGGGCCGAACCGGGGGGAGGGGGTGGACACCAGGGTGCGTCTGGCAAGAGCAGACTGGTCAGTCTGGGGAGGGCAGTCGTCAAAGGGATGAAGGCAAGGGAGGACGTGTAGAACAAGAGACAGATGCAGGTGACAGAGATGGAGGAGAGGGGAAGCCGGGTAAGAGGAGAAGGAGACAGGGATGGAGGAGAGGGAAGGATAAACAGACAAGGTGGAGGGGGGGTGTGAGAGGTGGGGAGAGAAGACACGAGGGGAATGATGTTGGTATTTCTCCAAGACCCGAAACTTGGACCCCCTCTGCCTTCTGAAGAGTGAGTGAGAGAGTGCCCCAGGAATCTGGGGGAGTGAGCTGGAGACTCGCCAGCAGGAGAGGGGAATTGTTTGGACTATTGTGCTTCAAAATTGGAATAAAACAGTATTATTTTGGTTTCTGTGCTGAGTTCTTGGCTTCTGGGGGAGGGTGGGAGGCCCAGGTCCTCTCAGGAAAGTTGAGATGGTCCAGCATTCCCCCAGTGTTTCCATCAACAAAGCCTCCCAGGGCCAGATGATGTAGGAGCCACGATGAATTCATCTCCATGACAACTCAGGCCGCCTCCTCTTTCATCTGGACCAGCGTGCCACAGTAGCACCTTCCTGACATCCATCAATTCTACCTTCAAATGACCAACTCATGCCAATTGTCCTTGCCAGAATGTGACCCAGTCCTGGCCAATGAGTCTGCTCAGGTTTAGGTGGGAGTCTTCTCATAAAGATTCTTTCATTCCTCGGAAGACCTGATTGTGGTGGTCAGTCTTGGACTCCACACTCAGGGTGTCAGAGCTAAGAGATGAGGAAAATCTGGATTTTCACTTGGCTTAGTGGAGTCTCTGCAGTCTGTTTTTCCATGGAGCTTCTTAAGTAAAAGATATCTTAATAAGTTAGGGTGGTTTGGGTTGTGGTTTCTGTTGCCACCACTGCTGAAGGGGATTTAATTCTTTCATTTCATAGGTAACAAAAGCCAGGAAGAAGTAACTCAGCACTTTTCAAATTTTAATGTGACCATGAGTCACCTGGGCATCTTGCAAAAATGCAAAGTTGGATTCAGTAGGACTGGTCTTGAACTCCTGGACTGAAGCAATCCTCCTGCCTCGGTCTTCCAAAGTGCTGGGATTACAGCAGGTGTGAGCCTCCGTGCCTGTCCACTTCTGCGCTTGGTGTGAGGGATTCCTTCAAGTTTCTCTTCCCTGGTTGAGAAAGACAGCTACCAGAAGTTCCCAGTGCAGATCGTCATATCTTGATCTTAGAAGACCTTTTTACCAGCATGCAAATATTCAATATCAAGGAAGAATCCGATTGGATTTACTAAGGGTATCAGTTATCTGGGGCCACATTAATGCTGTGTTAACAACCATAAATAACACTTCAGAGTTATATAATAATAAACATGTATTGCTTATGTGTTTTGGGTCACCTGGGGAATGGGCCAAACTCTTGCTTTTGAAAGTGTGAGTGGGTGCGGTGGCTCATGCCTGTAATGTCAGCACTTTGGGAGGCCTAGCCAGGAGGATTGCTTGATCCCAGGAGTTTGAGACCAGTCTAGGCCACATAACAAGACCTTGTCTCTGCGGTAAAGTTAAAAAAAAAAAATTAGCCAGGCATAATCGCACACACCTGTAGTCCCAGCTCCTTGGGAGGCTGAGGTGGAAGGATGGCCTGAGCCCAGGAGGTCAAGGCTGCAGTGAGCTGTGATCATGCCACTGCACTCCAGCCTGTGTGATTGAGTGAGATTCTGTCTCAATAAATAAATAAACGAACAAATAAAAAAAGTTTGTGTGTGGGAGTGGAGGTGGCAAATACCACCTTCCTTCTCCTTTTGTTCTACTCAGGCCCTCAACAGACTGATTGATGCCCACCCACACTGGGTGGGGAAGGCCATGTACATCACTGAGTCCAGCAATTCAAATGCTTATCTCATCTAAAAACACCCTCATGGACACACCAGAAATAACTTTTAAGCTGGGTACGCCATGGCCATTCAAGTTGATACTTAAAATTAACTATCACACTTGTTAAAACACAGATTTCTGGGTCCCACCCCCAGAGTTTCTGATGGAGTAGATGTGAGGCAGGGTCTGAGCATTCATGTCTAATACATTCTCAAATGATGCTGATGCTTCTGGTTCACAGACCACCCTGGGAGAACCACTGCTGTGATCATTTGTTCTGGAATTATGCCTATCCCTGTAGCAGGCTGACTGGGCAGAGAGAATATCCAGGGTGCCAAAGAGTTGGGAGAAAGGGTAATTAAAGAAAGGAAGCAGGAAGGCAAATACAACGGCAATCTAGTGCAGACCAAAGCAAAATCCCCTCTGTGTGTGTGTGTGTGTGTGTGTGTGTGTTGAGTTGGAGTCTCACTCTGCTGCCCAGGCTGGAGTACAGTGGCATGTTCAAGGCCACCGCAGCCTCAACCTTCTGGGCTCAGGCAATCTTTCTGCCTCAGCCTCCAGAATATCTAGAACTACAGGTGTGTGCCACCATGCTCAGCTAATTTTTTGATTTATTGTAGAGACAAGATCTTACCAAATTCCCCAGGATGATCTCGAATTCCTGGGCCCAGGGATCCTCTCACCTCCACCTCCCAAAGAGCTGGGATTATAGACGTAAGCCAGTTGCATCCAGCAATGTGCCTGTTTTATCATTAGATTTCTTGAATGTGGGTTATCTGGTCAGTGATGGGAAGCAGAATTAACTCATTAATTCATTCACCAAACAATACACAGAGTCCTGGTGAGGTAAAGAACTTGGCTCGTAACATAAATTGAAGATGGGCCAGTGTAGGTGGGTCAGAGTGTGAGATGGGGAGTTATATGGATAGTGAGATCGGCAGGGCCTTACAGGTAGAAGAGGAGGTAAGTCTTTACCCAGGGAGCAGTGAGAAGGAAGCCTTTGAAAGGTTTTAAACAGGAAATGACTTGAATGGCTATATGTGGGAAATATCACACACACACCCCGCCCACTGATAGATTTACTGTGACAAATGGATTAGATGTGAGTCTGGCAGGAAGAGATTTATGGTCAGTAAAACTGACAGAAGACTCTTCACAGAACTGGACTTGAAGGATGTGTTTGCCAGGAAGTGCATTCTTGGTGGAGGGAACAGTATGTATAACAGTATTTTGTCCTTCTGGAAGGCAAGAGAAAACCAAAGATTAGTGGACCCTTGACCCTTTATATCAGCAGGACCCAACCTTTATGGCATCAGGGACGGGTTTTGTGGAAGACAGTGTTTTCATGAACCAGATGGCGGGGAGGGGTGGGGATAGTTTTGGGGTGATTCAAGTGCATTATATTTATTGTGCACTTTATTTCTATTATGATTGCCTTGTAATATGTAATGAAATAATTGTACAACTCATCATAATGTAGAATCAGTGTGAGCCCTGAGCTTGTTTTCCTGCAACCAGATGGTCCCATCTGGGGTGATGGGAGACAGCACTAGCATCACTGCCTCAGCTCCACCTCAGACCATCAGGCATTAGATTCTCATAAGGAGTGTGCATCCTAGATCCCTCACATGTGCAGTTCACAATAGGGTTCACGCTCCTATGAGAATCTAACGCCACCGCTGATCTGACAGCAGGTAGAGCTCAGGCCGTAATGCAAGCCATGTGGAGAGGCCATAAATACAGACGAAGCCTCACTCGCTTGCTGGGTGCTCACTTCCTGCTGTGCGACCTGATTCTAACTGGCCACAGAAGGTACTGGTCCGTGGCCTGGGGGTTGGGAGCCCCTGCTCTCTATGGTCCACATGCCCAGCTCACAAGTAACACCAATCCCTTCAGGCCCCTGCTCAAACATCACCCCCCCCAAGGCCATCCCTGAGCGGTCTCTCTAAAGAGTCACCCCAGCCTCCTTGCTTTATTCTTCACAATATTTATCACTACCTGAAATCATAGCACAAAGCTATCTACCAATTGAGCACTGTGGCTAAGCTTATCGAGTATGAAGCCAGACTGCCTGGGTTCAAATCCCAGCCCCACTACGTGACCTTCAGTTGCTTAACCTATGCTATGGATTGGGGTTAATAATAATACCTATCTCACAGGGCTTTGAAAGGATGAATGAATTAGTGCGTGTACCAGTGTTCTATCATTGCCTGCATTTTCATTTCCCCCAACACATCTCAATTACGTATTTTTTTTTTTAATTAAACAGAGTTACTAGAGAAAGAGAAAGGGAGAGTGAGAGAGACAAGTCAGAGCTGACACGGGCGAGAGAAAACCCACCTCAATTTCGTATTCACACACTGTTTTCTCCAGTGACCCGTGTTCACCTGTTTAGCAATCTCCCTCCACCAAAACATAAGCTCTATTTTGTTTTCCATTGTATCCCCAGTGCCTAGAACGGGATCCTGGTACAAAGCAAGCTCGAGTTAAAAAGATGAAAGAATGAAAATGGCACAGGCCGGTAGGCCTAACGCTTCATCATGCTTCATCGTTGCTGTGGTGACGATCTAGCAATCTCGTTCCCACCCCCATCCGGCACACCCATTGGCCACCTGTATCTCCTGCTGTAGCATCCGGAAAACTCCCAGCAGGCCGGACGCCACCAGCACTTTCGCGTCCGAACCCCTTTGCTAATGGCGAGAGCCTGCGCGGTAAAATCCACGCCCCAGAGCTCCATCAGAGCGTGTGCTGGCCGCAGGGTGCTTAGTCAGGTTAGGGGGGAGGAGTGGGGAGCATCTTTTACTCGCAATGTGCACCCCCCTCCTGCCTTGGTTCCCCCAGTCCGAAGAGTCTGGACTCCAGGGTTACCATCTCCGGGTGAGGGAGGTGGGGAACCTGCTTCTGTCTCCATGGTCACAGGCCTGCTCGACGCGCGCGGGAGGTTGGCGTTGCCACAGTAACCCTGGAGCGGGCGGGGACCAGGCTGAGAGGAACGGGCTTAGGGACATCGCGGGAGGGATGAAAGTAACGACCAAGCCGGGCTCGGTGACTCAGCCTGTAATCCCGCGCCTTGGGAGGCTGAGGTGAGTGGATTGCCTGAGCCCGCGGGTTCGTGACCCGCCTGGGCAACTTGGCGAGACCTCATCTCTACAATAAATCAAAAACTAGCCGGGGCGTGGCAGCGCGCGCCTGTAGTTCCAGCCACTTGGAAGGCTGAGGCGGAAGGATCGCCGGCGCGCAGCAGGTCGAGGCTGCGGTGGCCGGGAGCGGCCGCTGCACTCCAGTCTGGGCGACAGAGTGAGACTCCAACTCAGGAAAAAAAAAAAAAAAAAAGAAAGAAAGTAACGACCAGGGAGCTGGAGGAATGACAGATTGTGATGGAGGAATCAGTTTTCAATAAGGGGAGTTAGGATGATATTGGGGGAATCGGGGCGTTTTGATGAATTCCTAAGTTATAAGAGGATTTGAGGACATCCCTGAGAAATTGGTATGTTACTAGGTAACTAGGGTACTTTGGGGCAAGTGGAAATGGGGTGTTAAAAAATTGGGGTGTTAAACTCATTTGTCATCCCGCAATTAATTGCAGAGTGTCTACTGTATTCCAGACACTGCCAGATGTTGAGAGTACCGATGGACAGGGCATATGTGACTTTGTTAATAGAAGGGTTTTGTGGAGAAGTTGGGTTGGTATAGGGAAAGTGGATTGTTGTCTCTTATGGGAGCGACTGGAGTGACTGGGAAGAACTGGAGCTATAAGGAGAAAGAAGCTGAAGGTTTTGTAAGGGGTTTGAGGTATTATATAAATGAATTCTGTCACTATTTGTAGAAGACCAACTTAGTATCCACCCCTAGGAAGCACTGGGAATTTCTCAGTATACGAAGTCATTTATGGATAGTGCTGCCAGATTTAGGGGGAAAACCATGCCCAGTTAAATTCCCAAGAAATGCATAATATTTCAGTTATTATCTGTTGTCTATCTGAAAAAATTATTATTTTTTTTGGTCAGAGCCTCTGTCACCCAGGCTGAAGTGCAGTGGCACAATCACAGCTACTGCAGCCTTGACCTTCTGGGCTCAGGTGACCCTTCTGCCTCAGCCTTCCAAGTAGTTGGGGCTACAAGCGTGTCCCAGCTAATTTTTTTCATTT
Source organism: Cephalopachus bancanus (assembly GCA_027257055.1). Taxonomy (NCBI): domain Eukaryota; kingdom Metazoa; phylum Chordata; class Mammalia; order Primates; family Tarsiidae; genus Cephalopachus; species Cephalopachus bancanus. The sequence goes on from JAPVLO010000621.1 coordinate 585,480, forward strand.
ATTGTAGAGACAAATTCTTGCTAAGTTGCCCAGACTGGTCTCGAGCCCCTGGGCTCAGACAGTCCTCTTGCCTTAGCCTCCCAAAGCGCTGGGATTATAGGCATGAGCCACCGTGCCTGGCTAGAATTCAAATTTAACTGGACATCCTGGTTTTATCTGGCAATTCTCATTATGGGGAATTGGGGTGGTTGTGAAGAATGGATTACTGTAGGGGACACAATCATTATAGAGTAAATGGGTTGTAGGAGGAACTAGGGATAGTTGGGAAAAGTCAGAATGTTGAAGCCAGCACTAAGATCAGCGCTTACTGTATGTTGGGAGCTATGCTACGTGCTTTTATTTTTAAAAGCTTTTTATTAATGGAAACTTTTGACTCTGTCTGATAGTAAAAACAGATGATGTAACAAACCTACTTGTACCCATCTCCGCTTTACATGAGTGCTGTATGGAAGCATCACAACAATCCTGTGAAATAGCATTACTATTATACTCCCATTTTACAGATGAGGAAACGGAGGCACAGAGAGGTTAATTAACTTGGCCAGGCTGGGTGCAGTGGATCTTGCCTGTAATCTCAGCACTTTGGGAGGCCTAGGTGGGAGGACTCCTTGAGGCCAGGAGTTTGAGACTAGCCTGAACAACACAGCAAGACCTCGTATCAACGACAACAACAAAAACAACAAACTAGCCAGGCATGGTGGTGCACACCTGTAGTCCCAGCTACTTGAGAGGCTGAGGCAAGGGGATCACCTGAGCCCAGGAAGTCAAGGCTGTGGTGAGTTGTGATCATGCCACAGCATTCCAGCCTGGGCAGCAGAGTGAGACTCTGGCTCAAAAAACAAAACAAAACAAAACAAAACAAACTCACACACAAAAAACCCCCCAGGATTTGGACCACACAATCTGGTCTCTTAACCACCCTGTAACTCTCTTCTGGGAAGCGTGGGTGGGAATGGGGCATGGTGGGAGCAACAAAAGTTGTAAGCTATAAAAGGAAAGTTAGGGAACTGGATGGCTTGAGCATCGTGCAGTTGTTCTAGGATTTTTAAAAGGGGGACGTTTTGGAAGAGTGGGGCGTTATAGAAGACTTTGGTGTTTTGAGGAATTATGGGAAATTGTATAGCTGTACAGCTGCACTGTCCAATAGAGTAGCAGCTAGCCACATGTGGAAGCATTAAGTTACTTATGATGAAATCCAACTCAACACATTTCAAGAAGCCCCCACTGCGATGATGGGAATGTTCTAGACAGCAAAGATCTAGAACATTCCCATCATTGCAAAAAGTTCTTTTGGACAGTGTTGATGGGTGGGGTGAATTGGGTTGTTAGAATGAGCATGGAGGGTTTCCTGTCCTGTCAGACCTTACCTCTTAGGCTTGCCCTCTTGCTTTCTCTGCCTCACCTCCAGATGGCTCTTCCCTGATCCATTTTCTGCCTGGAGTGCCCACCCAGCTCTTTGCACTTCAGGTTTGACCACCACCTACCTGGAGAGGTCTTTCTTGGCCGCCCTATTTAAAGTCGCAACCTCCCCCTTCCCATGACAGTAACTGACTTATACCCCTGGATCTCTGTCAGGAAGTGTATCAGTTTCTAAGTCTGTTTTCTGTTGTTTATAATAGAATACTTGCGACTGGGTAATTTACAAAGGAAAGGGGTTTATTTCTTACAGTTGTGGAGGTTGAGAAGTCCAGGGTCAAGGAGGGGGCCACATCTGGTGAGAGCCTTTGTGCTGGTGGGGATTTTGCAGAGTCCTCAGGTGGCACAGGACATCACGTGGTGAGAGAGGGCTGTGCACGCTGCTCAAATCTCTCTTCCGCCTCTTAGAAACCACCAGTCCTACTCCCAGGTTAACTCATTAATCCATGAATGCATTAATTTATTCATGAAGGCCAATCACCTCTTAAGGGCCTCACTTTTCAGTCCTGCCACATTGGAGATTAAATATCAACATGTGCTTTGGAGGCAACATTCAAACGATAGTAGATTGATTTAAAAAATTGCAATTTTTAGCTGCCCTAATTAATCCACCACATTTAAGTGGTAAATTAGAAGGCCTAGAAGATCAGACAACAAAATGGGATGTGTTGCCAACTCTTGGAACAACCAGCCTCGGACAGAATCAATGTGCATACTAGAAGAGGAAGAGGCCAGGCTTGGTGGCTCAGCCTGTAATCCCAGCACTTTGGGTGGCTGAGACGAGTGGATTGTCTGAGTCCACAGGTTGGAGACCAGCCCGGGCAACTTGGCAAGACCTCATCTCTACAACACACCAAAAATTAGCCGGGCGTGGTAGTATGCACCTGTACTCATTCATCCTTGCATTTCCAGCTACTTGGAAGGCTGAGGTGGAAGGATCGTCAGAGCCCGCAGGTCGATGCTGGGGTGACTGGGTGACTGTGAGCACGCCACTGTGCTCCAGACTGAGCAGCAAAGTGAGACTCCAACTCAAAAAAAAAAGAGGAAAGGACATTGGAAAAGGGAGTGTCTTGACTGTCCTTGACCAGGGTGTCCAGTAGACTTCCTTGCCAGGCTCTCTTCTTGCCAACCTCTCAGACTAACAAAGCCTGGGAGGTCTCCTCTTTCTTGCTTCAACATGCTCCATCACCAACACCCCAGCGGAATCTTGTGTCACCCTTGATGTAGCAGGTAGGAAAACTGAGTTCCTTGTAGACATCAGACCTCCTGCTCTGTCCTGACCCAGCCTCTTAGCCCCCTCTCCAACTGCATGGTAATGAGGATGGATGGATGGATCATTACTCATTCATCCTTGCATGTCCCTGAATGTCCTACTCCATTATTGGGTAGAGACTTATTAAACAAATTCAGAGCCATCATTTCTTTGAAAAGGTACACAATTCAGGTAAAAGTGGAACCATAACAGGGAATCCAATTATTGGCACTCTGAAACCATCAGCAGACTGAAACCCCAAACATGTCTGAAAAACTCAAGGACCAAGGAAACCCCTCAGTATGGGACACTGCAGTACCAGGATGGGCTAACAATGTTCCCCCAGTAACAACAGACCTAAAACCAGGGGTCTACTACCCAGAGAGGAAACAATACCCCTTCAAAGTTCAGTCACTGACAGGATTCAACCATCACTATGTAAATGTTTACAACATAAAAAGGTTCAAAGGCATACCAGGTTTCCTGGGACTCCAGCTGGTTACGTATTATGAACTGTTCTTGTGCACATTTTCAACTGGCATACAGATTACAGCAAGAAAAATTCAGAGCTCAAATAGTTAACCTGCAGGTATAGGGCTAAATAGAGTGTTCTAAAATTGTCTATTTCTTTCTTTTCTGTCTGCCTTAAATCTGCTGTTATTATGCTACTGTTTACACTTACATGCTGTTATTACACTACATGTTTAGATGAAACTCACAGCTTCAAGGTTACTTAGAGATTTTGTTTTCTAAATACAGTTCACCCAGTCCTAACTAAAATGGAAGCATTAAAAACTCATTTACAACTAAAAAAGGGATAAAGAAGGTTTTAAAAAAAAATCAAACTGCCATAAAGCTGCTTTACCTAAGTTAATTTTTAAAAATAGTAAATAACTCAGTCTGTAATCCCCCGCCTTTGGGAGGCTGAGGTGAGTGGATGCCTGAGCCCGCGGGTTCGAGACCCGCCTGGGCAGCGAGAACCCATTTCTACAATAAATCAAAAAATCAGCCGGGCATGGTAGCGCATGCCTGTAATTCCAGCTACTCGAAAGGCTGAGGCGGAAGGATCGCCGGAGCCCAGAAGGCCGAGGCTGCGGTGGCCGGGAGTGGCCACTACACTCCAGTCTGGGCGACAGAGTGAGATTTCAACTCAAAAAAAAAAAAAAAAATATTCAAACATGTTATAGTCTGAGTAAGTCATAATAAAATTTATTCTTAAAAGTTCATTTAAAAATCTTAAAAAGATTGAGTTAAAAACAATTGAAAAATCTTTATAGAGTCTCCTAAAAAATAAACTTTGTAAAAACAAACGAATACAAAACTTAAAAATTTGGCCCCCTTTTGTTCAAACAAGAAGAGTTTCTTTACTCTTAATAAGATGACAAGATATTTTGATTTTTAATTCTAAAGTCTTTTTTTTTGAGTTGGAGTCTCACTCTGTCGCCCAGACTGGAGTGCAGTGGCCGCTTCCGGCCACCGCAGCCTCGACCTGCTGGGCGCCGGCGATCCTTCCGCCTCAGTCTTGCAAGTAGCCGGAATTACAGGCATGCGCTACCAAGCCTGGCTGATTTTTTGATTTATTGTAGAGATGAGGTCTTGCTACCCAGGTGGGTCTCGAACCCGCGGACTCAGGCAATCCACTCACCTCCCAAAGGTGCGGGATTACAGGTTGAGCCACCGAGCCCCGCTTTTTTTTTTTTTTAAACAACAATTCTCTACAAACTAGATTCTATCCCTGCCACATTTCTTCCTAACTGTCTAGTTTTTTTCCCCCCCCGGGTTTCAAGTTTATCTTAAAAGTCTAAAAAAATTGCCCACCCCCACCAGAGATGGGGCAGCCTCTATACAGTTTAATCCAGGAGATCAGATCCTCTTTAAAACTTGGCAGGAGGACTCTCCAGGGGACCAAAACTTTTACCTAAATGGAAACATCCTTACTGAGTGATCCGGCCACTTTAATTACAGTTGAGTTACAAAGAATCCCTGGTTAGGTACACCTACCCAGATTAAATTGTTTCTTTTAAACACCTTTAGATATGCTGGGAAAACTCATTCTATTTCCACAAATCTGCAGAAGATCTCAAATATTTTTCACAAAAGGGCCACGAAAAGGCAGCCACAAAATGAAGGACACGACCATGTTACTGTTCTTGTTTTTGTTATTTATTTCCATCATTGCAACAGTTTGCTAGCCTTGGGCTGCTTCCTACCCTTACTGAGAGGTCACTTGTCATCTTATTATATAATTATTTAGTCCTTGCCTTTTTAATCTTTTAGTAAAGTTTATGTCTTCCAGGCTTCAACAGGTCCACATCAATCTGATAATTTAGAAATTAGAACTCAAATAGTTAACCTACTGCTGCGGACCGCGCCACTGCCTTGAGGGTCCCAAGAGAGAGCGGCAAGAGATTAAGAAAGACACAGACACAAATAAAGAAAAGCTGGGGTCAGGTGGGTCACTTTCCTCTGATGGAGGAGACATGGCCCCGAACTAGCTCAGTATCTTTATTTTATAATCAAGCACAAAGGAAGTTGGGAGGGATTCAAGGTCCATGAAGGAGCTATAATGGAATTTTGTTGCTACCTGAATGGGAAGCTGCTCCACCGTTATCTTGTTGTAGCTAAGGCTTTATCTGTACTATGTGCACCTGGATGTGTGGGCATCTGAGATGCCTTTTCGTGTAGCAGGCTGCATCCCTTGCCATTGGCTAGGTTGCAGAGCTACCAAGCAAGACCTTGACTCCACCTGGGGCCTTTAAGCAAGACCTTGCCTTGGCTTGGGGCCTTCACTCAAGGCCTGCTACAGTGACAGTGCTCGTCTGCTCCCCACATCACATCCGCTCCCAACAACCTACAAGTATTCCAAGGATTCCAACCTATACCATCCCAGGAAAGATCCATGCTCTTACAAATCATTAGATCAGTCCACTAGAGACTTTTTTATACCTCCAGGGTTATGTAGGGATGATGACCCTCTTCAGCAGAAAATAACTCCCAAACATAAGACCTTTGACCCCCTTTTCCTAAAGAACAAGGAGAGTAAAATCTCTCTGTGGGGACTGAGACAGATTAAGGACTAATGTATCTTTCCACACACATCTGTTGACTGTCAGACCTTGCAAATTATCTGAAGAAACTAAGATAAGCAACATTTTGCCACAAATCTTACTCAAGATGAATTAATCCTTCTACCCACATGTGTACAAGTCCAGAAAGATGACTCATCCTAATCTCTTCTTTCATTATAATAAGAAGATTCCATCCCTAGGCAGGGCTTATCTGACAGTTGTTATATATATGATGTGTGACGTATGTATCTATAATATTCTTGCAGGTTAAAACCCCTTCCTGATCATGCTAACACACATTTGCTTTGACATTACACTTCTTCTTCCCTTATCTAATAAAAGGCCCCAACCACCCCTTTCAGACAGCCGGCCAGAGAACTCTTCCTCCTGTGTTGGCTCCCTTATACTCGAGTATAAGCCCCCGATAAAGTCTTGTCTGAGAATCTGGCCTCATGTCAATTTCCATTGTGTGGCAGTCAAATAACTTGCAGTCAGTAACAACATGAGGGCCATCATGTGGTATTTGTCTGTCTGTCTGTCTGTCTGTCTCACTCATCTTTGAGATATTAGTCATGTCCTGCTTTCTTGCCTTTCTCTCCCAGAAGTACAAAAAGATCAACAAATGGGTGAGATTTACATTCATGTATTATCAGTATATGGTTTGACTTACAAGTACTCAATCTGTTGATCCAGCCCAGAAATGAATAGGAAAAGGGCTGATAATCGTTTTCTTGATTATCAAATATTTAAATTTGAATATTATTACCTTCAAATATTGGATTTAGATCGTTTGTTAGATGATTTTCATTTTAGCTCATGGCAGCCCATGGGGAACCAGTAGACACCTAGATGCTTCCTCAAGTGATCCTAGCATCTGCATACCATGCGTTCCGTGGGCTTCCTCCTTTTGGCGTATTGTGTGAACAGGTGAAGCCATTGGCCCTATATCCTCCACTGGGAAATAAAATATCTGGACCAAGGAAATCACAGGGATTGTTCAGATCTTCAATGTGGTAGATATGAGCATTTTCCTAACTCCATCCCTAAATCCTGAAGATACGCAATACATTCCCAGTATGTTAATGATCAAATGGTAAAGACTGGATCCTCTAGTCCAATTATAAATCCACCCTCCCATCCATGTAACAAAAGTAAGTTCTTGACCTCCTTACTCAAGGAGATTGCAGTCTGTGATTTCTCAATTTCCTTCCAGCTATCATCATTACATGTGCTATTTACTTTTATGTTGAAACATCTTCAAGCTTAGAGAAGTCTTGCAAAAACAAAAACAAACAACCCCCCCAAAAAACCAAAAAAACAAAACCCTCCAAAAAACCTACAAAGGATTCCCACATGCAGTTCACACAGATTCACCGATGATAACATTTTGTAACATTTGCTAGGCCATCTCTCTCATGTATGATATTAACATCTCTCTCATGTATGATATTAACTTTTTCCCTAATCACTTGAGAGTAAGTTGTACACATCATTCTTTTTATTTCTCAAAACTTCAGTATATATTTTCTAAGAACAAGGAGATACTGTATAAAACCTCAGTAAAACTATAGAAATCAGGGAAACTAACAGTGATGAAATATTACTATCTAAATCCATGATGCATATACTAATGTGGCCAATTGTTCCAATAGTATAAGGACAGCATGTGTGTGTGTGTGTGTGTGTGTGTGTGTGTGTGTGTGTGTGTGTGTGTGTGTCTATTCCAGGGTTCACATTTGCTTAGATACCATGTTCCTTTAATCTGGAACATGTACTCAGCTTTTCTTTGTTTTTCATAACCGTTTGACAACTTACAGAATACATGCCCATTATTTTGTAGAATGTCCCTTGACTGGAGTTTATATGATGTGATCTCATGAATATATTCAGGCCTAGAATTTGAGCTGAAAATATACTCACATTGAAAAGGAGGAGGGGGAAAGTAAAATTACAGTGGAAAAATCTGAACAACATGACCTTTGATGACCAAGGTCAACATCATTAGTACTTGGCCATGTTGATAATAGTAAGTATCCTTGATGTGATGGGGTGATAATGGTATTTTACCTCTATGACCTTCCTCTTCAAAACCCATGAAACCATTTGTTGTATGAGAAAAAAAAAACACACACACACAAAAAAACAGTCAACAAATCCCAGTGGAGGGACATTGGGATGATACCTGGCCAGGACTCCTCAAAACTGTCAAGGTCACCAAAAACAAGGAGGGTCTGAGAAACTGTCACAGGAAAGAGGAGTCCAAGGTGACTTGAGGACTATATGTAATGTGGTATACTGGATGAGATTTTTGGAGCAAAAAGAGGACATTAGGTAAAAACTAAGGAAACCTGGATAAAATATAGACTATGTGAACTCTGCAATTTTTCTGTAAATCCAAAATTGTTCCACAAATTAAGATTATTAAAAGACATTTGTTTATGCACACATTTCTATGTCTTTGTGTTTCTTTTTTGAATTTCCAGTTTGATCTCATAAACTCAGACTTAGATTACCCTCAGAATGTTCTCTGAATGAGTTCACAGTTGCTCAAATCATCAACCTTTTGACTGTCAGTCACAATGTCTACTTTATCAGCCAGTAAGATTGGCAACAAACATGTGACGCCCTTCGGAGAGATTAAAGCATTTTTTAATCTTAGCTATAAAATCTGGTCTGCCAGCAACTGCCACAATTGTTGGTGGTGACTGCGGCTGAAACCCTAACACCAAGGCACAGAGCTCATCATCATGTCAGATGACTACTTGTGGTTTGAAGGGATACCTTTCCCTATTGTGAATTTCACACCTGAACACGGGAGAAAAGCATGTGTTAAATTTGTGATAAAGGATAAAGATGTAGTAACAGTGACTTACCCCAAATCAGGTACTGAGAAAGGCCGGGGTCGTGCTCTTCATTCACTCAGTAGATGATGAAAGTGCTTTCAATATGCTGGACAATGTACAGTGCTTTGTGGGGAATGGAGAAATTCCTAATACCATTTGAATTCCAAGAAAGGGATTTAGTCTGGAAATTACACAGTAAGTGAGAGTGTTCAGAGGGGATGATCTAAGGTATTCAGAGAACCCATAGGCGTGAATTCGAGAGGATGGAAGAGGGTGGCCAGGGAAGTCCTAATGGAAACAGCTTCTCAATTGAAATGAAAAGAATAAATGTGAAATTACTTGGTGAGGAGGGATGTTTTCAGATAGAAGAGTCATCATGGACTATGATCGGGAATTGGACAAGATTCTGACAAATTCAAGAGACTGAATGATGTAGATAATATTTCTATAGGAGTGGGGCAGGGGACGGGTGGTAAGCACACTGCAAATTAGGAAAAAAGATTGAGGCCACAGACATTGGAAGTGGCATGGTCCTGAGAGGCTGTGAGCAATGGGAACTTATTATAAAGGATTTCAGCAAATAGCCAAAAGGTAGAAGCAGCCCAAATATCAATAGACAGTTGAGTGGATAAGTACAATGTGAGATATAGATACAATGGAATGTCATTTATCCTTAGAAATGAAGAAAATTCTGATTCATGCTCCAACATGGATGAACGCTGAGGACGTTAAGCTGAATAAAATAGGCCAGTCACAAAAACACAAACACTGTATAATTCCACTTGCATAAGTTACCTAGAATAGTCAGGTTCATAGAAACAGTAATACAAGGGTGTGGTTGCCAGGGGCTGGAGAGAAGGGTAAATCAGGAGTTGTTTATTGGGTATAGGACTTCAGTTCTGCAAGATAAAAATCTAAAGCTCTGTTGATCAACAATGATAATATACTTATCTTATTTTTTTATTTTAATTTTTTATTTTTTGAGTTGGAGTCTCACTCTGTTGCCTAGACTGGAGTGCAGTGGCCACTCCCAGCCACCGCAGCCTCAACCCGCTGGGATCCGGCAATCCTTCTGCCTCAGCCTTCCAAGTAGCCGGAATTACAGGCATGCGCTACCACGCCCAGCTGACTTTTTTGATTTATTGTAGAGATGAGGTCTCGCTGCCCAGGCGGGTCTCGAACCCACAGGCTCAGGCAATCCACTCACCTCAGCCTCCCAAAGGCGCGGGATTACAGGCTGAGCCACCGAGCCCGGCGATAATATACTTTAACACTACCAAGCCGTATGCTTAAAAGTGGTTGAGATGGTACATTTTAGGGTGTGTATTTTATTATAACTTTAAAAAGTCACGTTGAAATGAATACCTATCCCCCTCCCCCCATTCTCTATCCAGGAACAAACTGGCTGATTGAGATCCTCTGTCTGATCCACTTCAGGGGGGAATCCCAAGTGGATCCAGTCTGTGCCCATCTGGGAGCGTTCACCCTGGGTAGAGACCGAGGAAGGATATAAATCACTAAATAATAAGGAGGGTCCACGTCTCCTCACATCCCACCTCCCAGTTCAACTCTTTCCCAAGTCTGTCTTCCATTCCAAGACCAAGTTCAGTGACATAAGGTCAGACACATTTTTTTTTTTTTTGAGTTGGAGTCTTACTCAGTCGCCCAGACTGGAGTGCAGTGGCCGCTCCCGGCCACTGCAGCCTCGACCTGCAGGGCTCTGGCGATCCTTCCGCCTCAGTCTTCCAAGTAGCTGGAACTACAGGCGTGCGTTACCATGCCTGGCTAATTTTTTTTGATTTATTGTAGAGATGTGGTCTTGCCAATTTGCCGAGGTGGGTCTCGAATCTCGGGCTCAGGCCATCCACTCACCTCAGCCTCCCAAAGTCACGGGATTACAGGCTGAGCCACCGAGCCCGGCTCAGACACATTTGATCAATGCTTTTCAAGCTTTCACATGCCTATAAGTCACCTGGAGATCTTGTTGGACTGCGGTGTCATTCAGTAGGTCTAACTAGGGTGGGACCTGAGATTCTGTATTAGGGGATACCAGTGTGATTGCTCTGTGGACCATCCTTGAGTACAAGGGTGTAAACCATTCCACAGACTATCCTTGCCAGATTTCAACCAGGGATAAAGTGAAATAATAAGGCCAGAGTCTCAGTGGACCATGTTTTAAGTCCAATCAGAAGTTATAACTGTAATATATACAAGAAAATCCTCTTTGTGTTGCTCTAAAAGATAATTAGCCAACTTAATTCAATAAGAGCCTCCTGCCTATTAAGACAAACAGAGCTGTTCACATGGGAAACAGCACAATCTTAAATCAATGCCTAAGTCCTACGTGATTGCTCTGGTGTCTTGGCTGAAGTTGTCGACACATGATTTCTTACTATATGTGACTATCTATTGAGATCCACAGCCACACAAATCTCCCATGCGGCTGACAGATGATCACCACAAAGGACAGTGGGTATCCAAAATCTAGCATATCTCAACCATTTTTGGAAACATACTTTCCTGGAAGGCGTTTATTGTTTTGTGAATTTTAAAAATGTTTTAATTTAAATTGAGTTGAGAAATATAGAGTAATATTCTCCTCTCTTAGAAACTTTACAGTGCATACTTTTGTATGTATGCATTTGTGGGTCTTATTGGTATTAGGGAAATTGAGGCCTAGAGAGAGACAAGACCTAGAATAATGTCACGAAGAGAGTTGGGACAGAAAGCAAAGTAAAATTCAGGTGTTCTAATGCCAAGTAATCTTGTGTGTATGTGTGAGTGTGTGTATGTGTGTGCAGTAATCTTAAGTATTAACTTGGCAAATATTTACATATATACACTCTTGGTGACCATCATTAGATCTAAATTTAGAACATTTCCATTCCCTCAATCCATTTCCCTCTCAATACCTACTCACAGAGGTAAACACTCCTCTGACTTATAAGTAGAGAATACTTTGGCTTGTTCTTGAACTTCATAGACATGGATGGATACTGTATGGGTTATTAGGTGGCTGGCTTTATCGCTCAATGTAATGTTTGTGATATTTAGCCATGGCCCTGGGCTATGGCTAAACATATATACTGATACATATTGCTATGTATCTATGATTGTAGCATAATTTATCAATCCATTCTCCTGTTAGTGATCTTTAAACTAGAGTATGCAAATATAATACTACTCACTTAAAACAAATTTTTAATTTATTTTTTAGTTAGAGTCTCACTCTGTCACCCAGGCTGGAGTGCAGTGGCTTGCTCACGGCCACCGCAGCCTTGACCGGCTGGACTCAAACAATCCTTCTGCCTCAGCCTTCCAATAGCTGGAACTACAGGCACGTGCTACCACACCCGACTAATTTTTTTCTTTTGATATATTGTAGAGACAAGATCTCGCCAAGTTGCCCAGGCTGGTCTCGAAACACTGGGCTCAGGCAATCCTCTCACCTTAGCCTCCCAAAATGCTGGGATTATAGGCTGAGCCATCGAGCCTGTCCCAAAATCTTTATTGTTATCAACTTAACATAAATATTCTGGGTTGTCTGCAACCTTGTAGAGGAGTGAGGCAAGCTCTTTTTTCCATATAAGTGAAAAAAAATCTTGGGAATTTAAGTTCCAGGAGACATTGTCCTTAGATCTAGGCAACAGATATTCCTGCTCTGGACATATGATAGCAAGGCCTCAGGGGATCTCCTGCCCTGAATATATTTCCTTCCCAAACAAGGTAAGGAGTCTGTTGGGACAATTACAACCCTCTTATTACCTATGAAACAGGGGCCTTGACCCTAGAATCCCTTACGCAAAAGACTCCAAGATGCTCTTTGAGGGCTTGTGTGGTCTCTGCTCTGGAACCCGCTCCCAACCCCAACGCCTACCATGTGTACCAGCAGTGCCATGCACCACTAGGCTAGATGTGGCCAGAGGGAAGGTCAAAATGAATGGTTCATGATTGCTATTTGCAGGAGTCACTGAAGGTCATTCGTTGTGTTATTTGCTCTTCTCCATGAGATGGGCTCCTTCCCAGAGCTGGTATCAAGTAAGAGGCCCCACTTTCTTCACACCAGCAAATATCAACCTGATGCCAACCCAATGTCAGTCTAATGTCAACCAAAGGTCCTGTGTGGATCTTGCTGGATTTCAATTTTTTGTTTTTTTGAGTTGGAGTTTCACTCTGTCACCCAGGCTGGAGTGCAGCAGCACACTCATGGCCACCCCAGCGTCAACTTGCAGGACTCTGGTGATCCTTCTGCCTCCGTCTTCCAAGTAGCCAGAACTACAGGTGTGCACTACCACACTCGGCTAATTTTTTGATTTTATTGTAGTGACAAGGTTTTGCCAAGTTGCCCAAGCTGATCTCGAACCCTAGGGCTCAGACAATCCACTTGTCTTAGCCTCCCAAAGTGCTGGGATTATAAGCTGAGCCACCAAGCCAGGCTGGATTTCAATTTTTAAAAGCCAAACATTCCTGCTGAACAGTCGAAGGGAAGCAATAAAATAATAATCCTGAAACGTTATTCATGAGATAACTTAGGAAAATTGAATACTGCTTGGATATGAGCAGATAGTATAGAGGTATTGTGAGGTTTATTCTATTTTGTTGTTGTTGTTATAATGTAATTGTTCATGACGTTTTAGTGTGGATAGATATATTGAAGTATATACCGAGGAAATAATATAATGTCTGGGAGTTTTTCTAAAATAAAACAGTGGAGGGAAAGGGGAAATGAAACAAGTCGAGTTTTGCCACTATCATCACTTCTGTTCAACATTGTCCCAGAGCCCTGGCCAATGAGATAAGACAAGAATTAAAAAGCATTCTATGTGCATTAGAAATGAAGATAATAGTCATTGCTTTAGGTGGATTTAAGAAAATATGAATGTATGTTCTGATTCCCCCAATTCTTTGCACTATGTAGACTCTGTGTTGAACTAGTCTAATACCTAACAATACATTCTGGGATCACTCCATATTAATAGCTTGGTTCTTTAAAGCACATTCTCCATTGTCTTCGAAACTCCAGAGTGGTTGGTGAGAGGTCTGTTGTGATTATGGCAATGGAAACTTAGTACAGTTGTCCCCTCGTATCTGCAGGGGTTGGTTCCAGGACTCCCTGGATACCAAAGCCCCTGGATGTTCAGGTCCTGCAGTCAGTTCTGTGAAACCCACAGATGCAAAAGCTGACTCTTCACATCTCAGGTTTCCACATCCTGTGAATATCGTATTTTCCATCCCTGGTTGGTTGAACCTGCAGATGTGGAACACACACAAACCGAGGTCTGACTGTATATACAATGGAATACTATTCAGCCTTAAAAAAGAAGGAAGCCCTGTCATGTACAACAACATGGTTGTGAAATAAACCAAATCAGTTAATAAAATCAAATTGCTAGCAAAGTAATAAGCCGGGCTCGGTGGCTCAGCCTGTAATCCCGTGCCTTTGGGAGGTTGAGGTGAGTGGATTGCCTGAGCCCGCGGGTTCGAGACCCACCTGGGCAGCGAGACCTCATCTCTACAATAAATAAAAAAAAAATCAGCTGGGCGTGGTAGCGCATGCCTGTAATTCCAGCTACTCGGAAGGCTGAGGTGGAAGGATCACCGGAGCCCAGCAGGTTGAAGCTGCAGTGGCTGCTACTGCACTCCAGTCTGGGCGACTGAGTGAGACTCCAACTCAAAAAAAAAAAGAAATTACAGAAGACAGACCTTCACCCCTCAGCACCCCAAATGATTATGGGATTGAAAAATCTCTAAAGAATAAATAATTGAGGCAGAGTAGCTAGCATAGGCTAGACATAAATAAATCTCCTATAGGTGGTTTTAAAAGGCATTCAAATGTTTCTACTACAGGCCGAGTGGCAACCTATCCCACCCCTTGGCAAATCCAGGGAAAACTCCATCAGATGTAAAACTAGGGGAGTACAATCTTTCAATTTGCGGGTTAG